>JAZDUA010000070.1:2411998-3617997 GCA_038098605.1 Gryllus longicercus
ATGAATGCTAGCGGCCGGCTGCTTTGGCCGGTGGTTTCCCGGGGTTTCTCCGATCAACACCAGGCGAATGCAACGAACCTCGCACAATCTCTTTCCTTTTCCTTGTCTTAACTTCAGCCTCTTATTTACACACACTCATACCTACATGCACTAGACTGGCACATATGTTGAGAGGCCAGTCGGGAGCTTAAAGCTTCTCCCGGCTTGGGAAATACCTGGAAGGAGAAACCCCCGCTAGGCAATATGTAGGTCGACGGCGGAGGGAGAAAGACTCCGCCTCACGTAATACAATCACACACTACACTTACAGGGCTAACGATGATTGCAGTTGACGCGTCCGGAAACAAATAATGAATTAAATCCATTGATCGTATATTCTACATTTGAGAATCAAATATCAGGGAGAGTGGAGTTCCAACTGACGTTCCAAACTCCCGGATGGTTTTCATAGTTTGCTTTCCGAAGCCGGGAAGATCCCGCCTGATCCCACGGGAGACTTTCCCGTCGGCGCGCGCGGCGCAGGGAGGCGACGGCGTCGGCGTCGGCGGCGGCTGAGCGCTGCGGCGGCGGCGGTGCGGCAAGGCGTGGCGGCGCGCGTTTATTTAAAGAACCGGAATTACGAGCCCCGCCGCCACCGCCGCTCCAACTGCCACCGCCACCCTGCCGCCGCCACCGCAGCTTGTCACACCTCCACCGCCAAGTCCACTACAACCGCCAACGCCACCACGCCATCGCCCCTCCACGCCATCCCGCCACCACGCCTCCACGCCACCCCGTCACGCCAACCCGTCCACACGCCACCACGCAGCCACGTCACTCCGCCACCATGCCACCCCGCTACCACGCCACTCCGCCACCTCTCCACCATGCCATCACGCCACTGCCATTGTCACCTCCACCACGCCACCGGCACCCCTTCGGTGCCACCCCGCCAGTCGCACCGTCACTCTGTCACTTCTTCATTCCATTACTTCTCGTCTTCTTTTCGTTTTTCTTTACACCCTCCTCCCTTTTTTCGTTTCTTCGATTTTCGTTTTTGCACTTTCTTTAGTGCATTTGTTCTTCACTGCTCCGTAACCGCCAGCGTCACTCTCCACTGCACGCGCCACCGCCCTCGCCACCGCTGCGCTCGCCCCACCTCTGCCGTCCCACTTCCTCTAGTGCCTAGGTGGCCGACCCACTCGTTATTTGCACCGCCGTGGGTGTGCGATCTCCGTGTCCAGGGTAGCTGTGCTCGCTTTAAGCCTTTGCATTCCTCTCCTTTCCCGTATCCAATTCCAGTATTGCTTGTCGTTCTCCTTCGCCTTCCTCTTTTTCACCTTTCTCCTCTTTTCTTTGTATATCACTTTTGTATGTATTATGCATACTTAAGGAATGTCTCTCTTCCCTTTTCTTCTGTTTCTTGGCGTATTGTTCTTTGTGTTCATCTTTTCCTCTAGCTGTTCCTTCTTTCACACATACTCTTCTTCATTCCATTTCTTCTCATCTTGTTTTCTTTTTTCTTTACATTCTTTTTTCCTCTTCTCCATTTTCGTTTCTCAACTTCCATCTTCTTTAGGGCATTTGTTTGTCCTTTTCATTTTATTCTCTTTCCAATTTGTCTTCTATTTTTTCCTTTCATTGTAATTCTTCTCTTCCTCGTTACCTTTTCACCCCCACATCCGTTATTTTGGCTTCTGTAGTCGTTACTGGGGGATGTGAATTATCAATTTTATCCACGAGAGACGTAATATCTATGGTGAGGGAGGAGGAATCTACAAATAGACAAGAGAAACGAAGACCATATCACGAAGCCAGCCTTTGTGAATCCTAAGAATGCGCTTGTGTATATTTTCTTTTCCTTAAGATGGTTTGAAAATCATAAATGACATTTGACATTTACGGCAGGGCACGTTAAATTTCTTGGAGGAAACTATTCCTGATATTCGCATCCCGATTGTCGCAACAGGTAACCAACGATTGTTATATTAATCAAGCGGACCTAAAACTGAAGAACTAATTTTCATTCACTATTGAAACCAGACTCTACTTCCATAATTACGAACAGTGTAGTAGTTGCCGCCGCAGGCGCCATCACCAAACTTCGGTTTTTTCTGCAAATACATTTTCTATTTCGATATTATCATAATTAATTATGAGTGTATTCATTAATAAGACTTAATATTATAAAATCACATTTATAGTGCCTAAAAATGCGGTTTTAACTTCCTGTAACTATAGCCACGGAGGTGAAACGTTTCGTTTCGGAGATGAGCGTTTCTAGAAAATATCCTGCTAAATATCCTGCTCAACTCTGAAGCGAAATAATAAATATGTTAAAATATTTTCATGACATCAGTACTTCACATTTAAGAAGTTGCACGGCATGATTTGCTTGCAAAAATCTAAAATAGATTTTAGAGTCTTATTGCCGACGTCTAGTCTGTAGAAATATTCATGTATTGTTGGTACACCTCTGGCAACGTCACCACGTCAGCGCGTCATGCTGCCTGCAAGAAAATGGAGAAGGAATGTTCAAGAGGGAAACAAACGAAAAAGATACAAAGTATGACAAATAGAATTGAACGCGCTTCTAGACAGTAACATATAATGATCGCAGAACAAAAGGATTGAGGAGGATGGCGGAGTAAACTGGGAAAAAATGCCGTGAATTTCTCCAAGAGAAATGGGGGAATCCAGAAACTGGCGACAGTTCACAGAGAATAAAAATAATCAAGAGAAAATATGAACAGGGCTAAAGAGGACCATAAAACATCGGAGGTTTCCGTATTGGTGTTGAGTAAGAAAAAACAACTCTGTATTAATAGTAAAAATAGTTATTAAAACAGCAAAGGACACATTAAAACGAATTCCCTCTATTTTATTTTTAGAAAAAAAAAAACGTTGAACCTCAGCCTCCAACCGGCGTGAGAATACGCTGACTAGAGTCATACGGTTGAAAGCTGAAAACTATCAGACAAAGCTTTGTTTTGTGTATTTCGCATCGTTTCATTCGTTTTTTGTGAATGTTTGTTTCCCTCGGAAGAGGTGAACGTTGAGAAAAATATTTTATTCGTCTTTCTGAGGTAAAAAAACACTTCGAAGCTCTCAAGACAAACTGTAATTGATGATAAAAGGAAACGGCCCGAAGACTCGCAAAGAAACGTGAGAGGTTAAGAAAGTTAATGATTCTTAGAACTGTATGATAGACGTTCCTTAGTAAGTGATATGTATGCGTCTGAAAACAAACAGGGCAAAATTTCATACCGAGGTATGTTGGGAAAAGGAAATTAATTAAACTTCCCACCTGCAATTTATTTGTTGGAATTAATAATATAATAATCCCGTAAGCAGATAACTTTTAAATAGCTTTATATTTCCTTCAATAAAAACTCAATAACATCTATTGAATATTGTAGTACTTGTACAAAGGAAATAATAAAGAAATAGAGAAAAAAAATGAATAGATCGAAGTTGAAAGATGAAAACACCAATTGTTGGTTTTTATGTTTTGAAGTTTCGTGTTTTTCACTTTACTTTATTATTCTCAAAGTTGATGTTTAACTATCCAAAGTTTAAAAAAATGTTGTTTGAAAGTATTTTCTCTGTATATATCACTGATTTTTCGTTTATTTGCCAATCTCATCATCTCATGATTACCTTTCATAGTTCTCAGCGCATCTTCAATGTCGGTTATTGCTTCTAATTATTTCGTATGTGACACACTGCATCCTTCGTGTATTAGGGATTATTGAAATAACCTTGTTTAAATTATATAGTATTTCACGAAGATCTCCACCCAAAATTACACATGCAGTGCTTGAAGCACCGAATACACTTAGCGATACGAATTAAAAGTTACGCTCAAGCAACTGTTCTGCAGGGGCAGTGAAGTAGATCGTGTCTTCCCATGCATGCTATGACGCTTACTCGACTATAAAATACGACGAAAACAGTACACACCTACCGGAAAAAGCCTTCTATTGTGTTTGTAAACCACACGAGTGGGTTAGAATTTTTGAATGACAAGGTAAAATAATCAAGCATCACAATTTATGAATTTATTTTGCAACTTTTTTATCTGATTCTACCAGACTTAAAATTTTAATAATGTCACGAATCACGATTCATCTTAAATACTATGAACATCCCTTGAATGCAGGGTTAACTAAAAAAGACGTATCTTTGTTAATCAATGGTATACAACAGATTATTTTTTTAATATGCTTCAAAGTGACCAGTATTTATAATTCTGGAAGACTTGGGGTAACATTAATTTAATTTCTAGCGAAAATTGGGTTTCCGTTACCTGCTTAGAAGCATTCCATTAACTGACAGTACAAATTACTTGTAATACGATAGAAGGAAACCTTATTTTTCATCGGTGAGTGATAATTTGCAACCCCCATCTATTAGAGCTGGGTCCAATTCACACGAGAATTACAATGAAAGAATCTCTGAACACCTGTGTAATATACTATTGTATACACTACCATCAATTAATTACATTATTGTGCAAAGATTTTCCTGATTTCATCTTGACTGAACTCTTATCATTGGCTGTCGCACGTGTTTCCATACAGTGTTGCAAACAGAGTTAGAGCGGAAAGTGTAATTCGTCTCTTGGATTTTTTCCAGTTCCTTTTTTGATTTTGTAATCACGATGATAGCAGTTGTGTGTGCACCGCCCCAAAATAATTTTGTGCTAATTAAGTAAAGGTTGTAACGGTAAGCACACGACGGGTGAACTCACAGATTAAAGAAATGTTCATTTTCGCATCGTGCGTATGTAGCATTTTAGGGTCGGATTAATCCAACTTTTGCGAGCTAGCGGTGTTGCCAGCGCTGGGCGCTGTTTTTGTTTCTTATCCACGCTTGGGGGTAAGGGAGACTCGTGGCGAGTAGGAAGGATACCCTTCATCATTTGTAGCGTACTGGGTCTGCCTGCTTTTCTCGTTCGTCACGCAGCTGTAGAAACGGACACGATTGTATTAGAAAACTTTAGCTCTACTTTTGTCCTTATTGGGAATCGAATCCGGGATTAGACTACGGGAAGCTGACTCGCTGTCCATAAGCATCACCAGACGGACTGGAAAAATGTCTATTAGTTTAAAAATTATTTTACTATTAAAATATTATGTTGTGTCAAATTGACGTCAAGCAGAGCGTTAGTGATTATGAATCATTTGGTGTGAAAGGTTAACATGAATAGAAGTGATAGACACAAATGGTAACATATGTTTCGTGTACAATTATTGCGTATGTAATGAATGACATGACGTTGTCAGCGCATGGAGGTCAGCCACAAATGAGAAGTACATCAATTAGGAAGATGAGTCAGAAAATTACAGGCGCAGTTAATAGATTGCCTCTGCATATCGTTTTCTTGTCTTGTTTTGCAGTGTCACACAAAGACGTGTGCCATAGGTCATGTTAGTAATTGTGACGTCTGTGGAATGGAGTGTTTGAGAAGACGTTCTGGGTTAATTGAACCCGCATAAAATGAGGGACAATTTCACGATGAAGCAAGTGGCAGACGCTAGCACAATTAATTTTGTTCGACGTAATGGAGGTCAATCAACATAGCAACTCGCATGGCACTCGTGGTTTCGTTTGAGATCGTTACGTCCATAGTGTCCATCATTGTGTAGCAAATATATTTTTTTAAATTGAATGATCATGAGAGGTATTTTTCTCCATTTTATTACGTTTTAGTATTTCACTGTTTTGTCTGTGTGTTCTCATCATTTTTAAGAACACATTCCAGCTTGCTCTTTTGCTTTAATTAATTTTATCAATTGCAATATTTTACGAGGAGTTACGAGTGAATGCAACTTCCATGTAAGCATCTGGTACTAAATATATGATCCTCTAATTACACCCATCTATTGCAACTGACTCAACATTTTAAATACGATATTTGCCTTTCTTATTAATCTTCTCAAACTTCTACCAGCGATTTGTACGTTTCCTCAAACGCGTGTAGAACCTTGATTTTCAATTATTCATTCAATAGATTAGAGTGGTGTATGTTTGTGTGATCATTGGAATGGCGAATCGAAACGAAACTGCTGCCTTCCAGACGAATGCGGGTGCCCTATATTCATGTGTACTTCCGTACTTCAGTCTTTTTGAGTCTTACGACATGGGTATCTTTAAGAAATGCTTAATCCACATCCCTATAGCTGAGAACTCCTACGCATTTCGGTTTCAGTGGTACAGCTCCCGCGAGGAATAAATGCAATCGCTGACACCTGCAAGAAGGGGGAGAGCTACACCTAAAGCCATCGACTTCCTAACATTTCGACAAGAAGCCTAGGTACAAATAAATTACACTTTTTTGATTTTTTGTCCCGATTTTATTTTAGAGATATACTTTGTTGGCTTCCATGATGTCAGGTACGCCATGGAAACTGTTGTCAAGGATTGACTTCCTTGTACGATGCAATGGTTTTGCATAAATTAAAATTATATTTGAAAAAGAATGACATAATTTAGTAAGACTCCTGAAGAAGAAGAAAATGCTTCTCGAAACGTTGAGAAATGAAAAATGCTTCAAAAATTAATAGAAAATTTTAATAAAATTTCAATCTAAATTATGTTTTTTTAAATTATTTTTTTCGTTTTAAATATGTTTTATGACTGTCATAAAATCTTAACAAAAATTAAATCATATCTTAAAGACAGTCTGAATGTAGTGGGAGATAGTGGTACATTACATTTATGTGAAAGATGGACACGAGTAAACCAATGAAGCAATTACTATCGCAGGCACAACAAATTTCTAGGTGATTACAATCCCTAGCTCGCAATGGGCTGCCTGTGTTATCTGAACAACGATACTATGCATAGTGACTCTGCTGCGCATGCGCTGAGTCTCCCTGCTTCGCTCGCACTTTTAACGGTCATCGAGTACCCAGATATCACGCTCAAACCCTACTGTGCGTCGATGCGGCCTACCGTGGAGATGCTGTGCTAGTGGCGGCAGGGGCAGTGGCAGTGCAGCGGGAGGCGGGGCGCGGCGGGAAGTGGCGGGGCTCCTCCCAGACGTATAACTCTTCCACGGTCCGCGTCGCCCCGCCCGCCACGCCCCCTCGCCCGCCACACCCTCCCTCCCTCCCCCGCCCCGCCCCGCCCCGCCCCGCCCCGCCCCGCCCCACCCAGCCCATCGCCGCGCCTCTCGGCTGGGTGACGCTTCGACAGTGCGCTCGAGTTGCTACCGCGTGGACCAGTCACGGCGGAGGCGCGAAGCTCAGCCCGCGAACCCGCCTCAGGCGGTCCAAACCATGTATGTAAAGGAACAACTGAGGAGGAAAGAAAAGCTTGCTATTACGAAATGAAATGAGTACTCCGTCCTACGTGGTTGATGCTCTCATTACATTAGACTTCGCCAGTATTTGCCGATGTGTACCTGGGTAAAAACGCCATCTGCTAGTGGGAGAAGACAAAAATTGCAACAGTGATGACGGTGACGATAGTGATGATGGCGAAGATTGCGATGGAAATGATGATGGCGACGGTAGTGATAATAGCGATGATAATGATAGTGATAGCGATAATGGCGATAATAATGGTGATGACGACGCCGATATTACTAAAATTATAATTATAATAGGATGACAAAGATATTCATGATGATAATTATAATGGCTAGCGCATACTAAGAATGCGACATTGACAACAAAATATTGATGTTTCAGAATATCGATATTCAAATTAAGACATCTATATTAAGGAACTTATTAGGGAGTTTGTGCACGCCATAGTGTATTAATAAATTGAGTTAATAAATAACATATAGTTAAATAAATATGTAATTAAATAAATATATATAAATAAATAAATCTATAAATAATTAAATAAATATAGAATTAAATAGATAAGTAAATAAATATATAATTAAATGAATAAGTAAATAAACAAGTTGAATACTGAAGAAATTAATAAACAAATAAAGGAATGAATAATTGAATCATTTCCCGGGCCCTAGGCAAGCGGCCGCGCCCGCCTCGCGCCCGCCTCGCGCCCGCCTCGCGCCCGCCTTGCGCCCGCCTCGCGCCCGCCTCGCGCCCGCCTCGCGCCCCCCCTCGCGCCCGCGCTCCCACGCCGTCGCGGCCCGCGCTGCGTCGCCGGCGGGGCTCGTGACCGGGCGCGAGCGTGCCGCGTCACAACCGTTTGTTTAGAGCCTTCGGTAAAAGGAGCCGCGTCCGCGTGGGCGTACATCACAATCCCCGGTCGCGGGAAACGACTTTATGCCCCGGGATAATTTTATTCCCATTACTGTCGGCGCGCGCTGGCAGGCGGTGTGGGTGTTGCTGGCGGGGGAGGGGTGGGGTGGGAGAGGAGAGGGCAGATGGGTGTGGAGGGGTGGGGGAAAATGACCCTGACAGGCGGCGTTGAAGGCGCAATCGGCTTACAATCGCCTGAAATGTGAGGTTAGGCGAAAAAAAAGTATTTTGTGTGTTTATCATGCGTCGTAAGTAGAATGTTTTGGCATCTTCAAGGACTATAATGCCGATCTAAAAATAATCTTTAAATCAGGCTTTTGTCGAAAAAATGCCAATATTTTTGTTTATTTTACGAGTTTATTTAGTTTACTTTACCGAACTTTCAGAATGCCATGTAAAACACAGCCTTGTCACTTTCACACCACTTCCGGTGTCGAAAATTCGACCACCGACAGGACTCAAAAATAGGCCCTTTCGGACTAAGAAGCTTCATTTGCTGCCCAACGAACACATACGCATCAAACCTTCTCTTCAGTGTCTTTTAGTGTACAAATGTATGTGGACCCTATCGCCTCCGATGAAGAACCTGGTATGTTTATAAAGATGTAAGGAGCTCTTCTGAATTTTGACTGCTCTGTCTCACAGGCCCAGCGCTTGTTGCGGGAACGCACTGCGGGTGGCGACGGAACTCCATGAGGAAATGGAAAAACAAAAGAAGTAAATAAATAAGGGAACAGGAAAATAAAGAAATGCAAAGGAGTGCAGTGCCTTTATAGAATTCTCGTACGGTCATTAGCATCGCTATAAAATCACCTCGTGTTGAAAATCTACCATCGACGAGACTCGAACCTTCTAACCTTCCAGTATGAAACATCAGCTGCTGCCGTACGAAACACTCACTTGATTGATTAATTATTATTGCGTGTTTTCGGGCGCGTGAACTGCTATTTTTTATTAGTCTCCCGCAACTGCAGTGCATATTTTTATTGGGTTGGTAGCGGTGATCTTCTCCCGTTGGATCGTGAGATCCGGCATCAACTTGCGGGCACCGCACCAGCCAGGATACGCTCTACAAATATCCAGACTGGTCTCCCGACATGTGTGGTAGTGTAGTGTATGGAAGTAAGGTGTGAACAAAGGGAAAGAAAGGGAAACGAAAGATCGCGGGGGGCGGTCCGTGGCCCGTTTGTTAGGGTATTTCTCCGGCATTCACCTGGAATTGATCGGAAAAACCACGGAACACTACTGATCAGAGCAGCCGACCACCAGAATTCTCCTTCAAACACCGGATGAATTCGATCTAGGTATTCTCTAAAACCCTGCCACCGGGACTCGAATCCTAGAACCAGTCGAAACCTAGAATCCTCGACCAGCATCAGTTGCATGTCGTGAGGCCCCCAAGCGGGTACGAATTAGTCGCCTGCGGTGGTGTAATAATGCTGTAAAGAGCTGAACTTCACTTTGCCCGCCTTCTCTCTCTCTCTCTCGTCCTAGCGCATGTCACGCACGGCGGGCGGCGACTGGCCGCGCGATTTAATGAGCGCGCCGCGCGGAGACGAGGTAATGGGCCGCGGATTGAAACGTTCCCGTCACCGCGCCGGTCGGGGCGCCCGACAGCGCTGCCGCTCGGTCGGTCGGCTCACGTCGCGTGGGGCGGAGCCGATTCTGGAACCCCTTTTCCCCCGGTTGATTTCTTAACCTTTAGTCCGGCCAGTGGCGAATTAGGACATCTTCAAAATAGTTTTTGAACGAGGAAAATTACATCTTGTAGAGTACAACGGATTGTAATTCTTGTCTAAAACAAATTTTAGATTCGTACCGGAAGATACAATAATTGTAATCATGGGAAAATAGCATATTTAAAAAAATGTATCTAGTAAATAAAACTGTTATTTATGAAATAAGATGAGAGGTTGGCATTTTTAGCTTGGTCAATAGACGCGGTTTCTGCCGAAGAAAACCCTATTAGCAGCAAGCTGCCCCCACCTAACTCCCAGTACCCCCATTCTTCCTGAAGCCTCCATTGCCTGGTGTGAACCAGGTACGGACGGACTCGCTAGAGTCCACGATGCGATCCAATTAAAAACCATTTATCTATCGCTTACGGTGGCGCATAAAATTATTTTCGTCCTCAAAATTGCACTGGAGGATTGCACAAATTAAATAAGTTGATTTATTACAAGTTTAATACTTTCTGCAACTGTGTTGAGGGCGCCGCTGTAGAGCCCTTAGGGAGCAATGACCACTGAGTCCGGCGCAATACCTTTGAGCAAATAATCCCACAAAATTCAATTGAGCGAACAGGTAACCAAAAAATGCAAAGGTTAGTCAAAGGTAGGGGTACAGGTTTCATTAACTGTTTTTAAATGTGTATTCAATGTAATGTTTACATAAAAACCTAAAGACTCGTGGAATAGTTAAAAAGTATATCAATGCGAAGTCTAACTACACAAGAACATACTCATAATAAACGAAATAAACATTTTACCACTTCCACGAAATGCTAAAATCTAAAATATCTTACGATTTACTTTCATTTGTGAAAATTAATGCATTCAACTTCATGATTAATTTCTTTAATTTATCCCCAGAAAATTTAGGAACGAAAAGGTGGAAAATATTTACCTTAACGAGCATATCTAATAGAACAGTGAGTGTCGTCTTAAAGAATCAAGAAAAGTCTGAATACCCTGTTCACATCTTGTGTCAGTACGGTGCCGTGAAGGTGAGAGCTATTCAAAATAAACCGCACCATCAATGAGAGTGGACAAGTACTCGTATATGGCTTCGTCTGACAGATGGATTGCGCCCGGCGGACACTCAAAAACGCCAGGCTCGAATTATAATACTTTGCACGTCATGCGCTGTATGTTATCAATGGTCTTGCTGTAGATGTGAAAAAAAAAGAAAAAAAAAGAAAAACGTCTGGCACTCAACAACAAAACATTCACAACGTATTATTGAACCTCGTAAAAATAACGATTCCTGCTTTAGCGCTAAAATTTTGTCAGCTGTGCCCCGCGTAGCCGGGGGAGGCGTCGACTCCCAAAGATAGAAGATTGTCGACACTAAACTTATGGATGGATCGAATTCTACCGCTTCCTGGAAAAGAATTTTAGCGGCCGCCTGCTCTAATCGGTTTCGTCGTTTCTCCAATTATACCATTAATTATGCCAGAACAGTACCCTAAGAGACCTGCAACCGAGTGCAATCTTTCCTTCATTTTTTCTAGTCCTATGCTCACCCCTGACCTACACACACTTACTTATACTATACTTCCTCAAATGACAAGAGCTTAGTTTTTCTCTGCTGGGTCGGTGTCTCGCTGACGGAGATACCTGGAGGAGAAATTCCCTGCGTGCCAAGTATAGGTCGCGTCGGCATCCAGCGGGAAAGGAATCACCGCTACCTCTCGGTATAAAACATTCACTTTACTTAGACTAATGACTAAATCAGTTGACAGGATGGAAAACATTCAACAATAAATTCCGGGGTTAACAGGTAAAATTGGTAGGCTCTGATAAGAATGCTTGGCGTGGCGCATACTGTGTGTTTTCATCGTCTATATTGTAATTTTATATGAAAGATTATGATTTCGAAGCTATCATATCGCTATATTTCGAAGCTAACAACACCACGAAGTATAGTTGAGACACGTAAAAAAACTACAGTAACTTCCACTACGCCTGCGGTAAAAAAAATGATTCCACTGTGCAGATTCCACAACCTTCAGTCGTACCCCAAGGTTCAACTTTTCCTCCTTAACACAAAGTTCCATACGTCCAGTACCAGTAAAAGCTCTTCGACCATTTCCATTTATCATTTTTGACCCGAGGTATATTTAAAATTGCGTTTTACAGCTTTGATCTAGCTATTTGACTCTAGTACATGTACCTCACGATGCATTTTGACGTGTACGAGTATCTGCAACAAAAAAAACTACTGGAGTGTGCGTTCGCTTTTGCTGGCAGAGGTTGTGAGCGAGCGTTGGAGGTCGGAGTTGTGTGCGATTTAATTCAATAGCGGAGTTAGTATGTTGAGGTACTCTGTGACGAGCAGGGCCTTTGAAATCCGCGATAAATAAACTGTGCGCGCGTAGAGGGTGGGGAGGGGGAGGGAGGAGTTGGTGTTTGGGCTGCGCGCAAGAGGCTGAACTTGGGCGGCGCAGCCTGGAGCGGAACGTTCCGCCACGGAGAAGTTCAATGGGTCATGCCTCTTCCCGCGGAGGAAGACCCCGCCCCCGCCCCCGCTCCCGACCCATGGCCCCACCAAGAGCACCTCCCCCACCATCCTCTCCCCATCACCTCCTCCACCACCACATCCTCCCCCGCGACCTTCACATCCGACACTTCCTCCTCTGCTTCCTCCTCCTCCTCCTCCTCCTCCTCCTCCTCCTCCTCCTCCTCCTTCTCATCCTCCTTCTCCTCCTCCTCCTTCTCCTCCTCCTCCTTCTCCTCCTCCTCCTCCTCCTCCTCCTCCACCTCCCCCTTCATGACGACGCCCTCCGCCACCTTTTCCTCCTCTTCGCTCCAGGCTTCCTTTTTTCTTCATTCTCTTCCATTACTTCTTTCTCCTTCGCCTCCTTCTACCCCTCCTTCTCCAGATCATCCTCCTCCTTTGCCGCTGCCTGTAACTCCCCGGCCTGGCACTCCACTCTCACTGCCACCTCCTCCGCCTCTTCCACATACACTATCTCCTCTTCCATCACTTCCTTTTCCTTCGCCTCCTCCTCTGCCTTTTCCGCCTGGGACTCCACCTCTCCTCCGACTCTTTCATCTATTCTTCTATCTTCTCTACCGTCACTCCCTTCTCTTTTGCCTCCTCACTCCGCTCCTCTTGTCTTCCTCCTCCAGCTCTTCCACCCACTCCTCTTCTATTGGTTTCTTTTCCTTCGCCTGCTCGTCCTCTTCCTCCTCCGATTCCGCCTCCTCCGTCTCCTTCCCTATCATCTCCACCTCTTCTTCCGCCTCAACCGCCACTTGCGTCACCTCAGCCCCCTCTTCCGTCTTTTACGTCATGGTCTCCTTGTCTTCTTCATTCTTCTTCCAATCATCCTTCTTTGTCTACTCGTACGTCTCTCCTTCAGTCGCTTCTATCTCTTCTGCGACACCATTTTCTCGTCCAATTTTTCCCTCTCATTCTTTTTAGACCACCGTCACGTTCTCCGGCACTACTTAATTTTGCCTCACACCTTCTGTGTTTATTTCATAGTTATTTAGCGCCTCCGCCCATTCATATTCTTTTTTTTTTTTCACTCCCCCCTTTTTCACTCTCCCCTTCACTTTTCGCGTCCTCTGCACGGTTTTAATATTTTTCGACATTTATCCTTATTATTTTTCAGGGCTCTTATTTCACATTTACTTCACATTTTTACTTCTATTTTAGTTAAGTTCGTACATTTTCTAATTCATTTTCACATTGGATTTTGTCTTTTACTTCTCTCTGTACGTTACCTACCTCTACCTCTAGTAGTTTTTAAAATACTACTTTTTACTCTTCGATTTTTCACTTTGAGCATGAGCTTAATTATATTTTCCCCTTTACCTTCGTTAAATACATTCACGTTTTATTTTCTTTCAGTCCATCCTCTTGTAAAAAGAACTTTTAAGAGACTTTTTTAAAAAGTGGTTGAACTGAATACACGTTAGTTGCTTTGGAAGAACTACCTTTGAATTGGCAAATTACTTCATTACAATTCTCTGTGACTAGGTTATGAATGTCTCGTTTAATATTTCTAGTTATGAACCGCTGGAACCGCTTCGTATCAAAACGAGGGAACACGTTCCGTCTACCATTTTCTTGGGATGTCCAGGTGGCGTAGATAATAAAAAAAAAGAGTTTTCTGTAACTTGTGAGTCACAAGATTGACGATTGTAGGAAAAACGCCTATTTGAAAATCGAGATCATGTAGCAAATACTGCAAAAGTGTTTAATGATTGATTGTCACCCGGCAATAATTGAGATACAAAATGAGATGAAATTCTCTGTTGCTCCACGAGTTCGTCTTACGTACATGATTAAGACGCAAATGCACGAGAAGGAAGCTCGCAACTGAATATCATTGGGAGTGATATATAGCGTCCATACTAGGAAGACTCTGGAGCGTAATTATAAATTGATGTATGGCTCTATAAACGAGAAGGGAAGTCATTCTAAATGTCAGTCTCTGGAAATATCGACTTTTGGTGAACTGCTATATCCAGTAGCAAGCATTACTGGCATTGGAGGAAAATAATTAGGAGAACCAACCAAAATTGGGAAAACTAAACAAAATATTCTTCTTTCAAGATAGTTTAATTTTAAAAATTGTATGTTTTGTTCGAAATTCAACATTATTTTATTTTGAAGAAAGTCATTTTTGTTTGTAACCTGTGCTCTAGGCAGTCATTATTAATTTAATTAAATTCTTTTGATACATTATTATTTAATTCATTATTTAATTGTTTGGAATATATTTTCTTCAAAAAGGCCTAATTCTTGAGTTTTCCAGTGTTAAACATTCAGTGAATTCTTTGTGTCGAAATAATTATACTATAAAGCAGTACGTCAATCATTCTTTTAGACGAAGACCATGAGTAGGGAAATATTAAAGAATGATATCGAATGTGGATACCATGAATTGTGAATGGAAATATATCTATGAGGAGTTCCTGTAGAACACTCATTACACAATATTGTTTGTCTCTTAAGTTCAGCATATAGAAGTGATGTAAGGATCTATGGATACGGTAAGTCTGAAGCCTATATTACAAGTAAATCAGTCACAAGTCCCAGCAATCAATAGTTCAGTTTGCACCCCATGAATATTCCATGCGTAAAAAGCGGTAATTCAATTCGAACCAAAATTAAAAATCGGATGTTCAGAATGCAATTCAACGAGGTTCAAGCACATATAGAACTCGGCCAGCGATTCCAATCAGCAACACACGTCGAACACTTTGCAGACCGCCGACATGTAGGAAATGCAGGCGTCCATACTGACGTCATACTTCGCACATTTCACGCACTACGCTAACGCAAGAAGCCGTCGTTTCAAAACAAACATTTCCGTTGCACACGCCGACCCAATCGCCTTCCGTATACTTCTCAGGCGGGTAACCTCGAAAGAGACGTTACTACTCTATGCTCTCTTCTTTTCAGCGTGCGGGGGCGCTCTCTAAGTGCAGCGCGTCCCAGTTCATGCCCAGAAATACCCCCCGGCGTCGGCAGCGTTCGCCGCGAGAAGAAATAAATCGTTCGGACGTTTAATGAAAGACGCCTTTCTTGCGCCGCGCGAGCTAAATTATGATTTCTGCGTCCACGCTCGAGGTCTCGACTTCCGTAGGGAGCTCCACAGGGTCCTACGTATGGATCACATTCACCGCGGAGCTGCCGCGAAGCTTTCTTTCTCTTTCCTTTTTTTTCTGCGCGCGCGCGGGAAGAAGTAAAAAGATGAATCTCTGGCGATTCTTTATAATGCCTAGTCACAAAAGTTTCTCGTCCCGACGCGCCGGAGGTAGAAGCGGCGGCGGCGGAGGAGGAGGAGGAGGTGGAGGCGGCGGTAGTGTGCGGAAGAGGTGGGGCGGGAGGGAGCGTGGCGGAATAGATCTAGAACTTTCCGGGCGTCAGGCGAGAGTTATGGAGTCGAGCGATGCCGGCGTCTCGCAGCCTGCCTACCTCGCAGCACCGCCCCGCCCCCGCCTGCTCGTCGTCGTCGTCGGCGGCGGCGGCCCAGCTGCCGCCGCGGCGCCACGACGCATGGGGGGTGGGCGGGGCACTGGCAGTCGTGAATCAATGAAAGTAGTTTAGGAGGTTGGACTCACTCAGTGTCGGGGAGTGTGTGGGCGTGAGTTGGTATTTGTTAGTGTGTGCGCGCATGCGTTACTATCTAGGCGTGTGTTGTTGGTAAGCGTGTGGGTGTGCGTGTGTTGTTGTGTCTATTGATATATACGTCCCTATTTGTGAGTTTTTTTCGTTTTTACACTCATTCGTATTATTTTCTTCCGTAATATTGTGAAAGTATTGTAATGCTGCAGTGGAAAATGTTGATTTATGAGACGATTTTGTCTGAAAACTGTTATTGTGAGGTCTTAATATCGAAAAATTGGATAAATTATATTCCTATATGAACTAAATTATTTTTCCTAACAGTCAGAATCCTCGTATTGTGGGTCTCTGATTCTGAAAAAGTATGGAAAAAATCTTGAATATTGTAGTTGTAGAAAAACGCCGAAAAAAATGTAAATTTTAGATAGTTCAAGAGAGAAAATGAGGCTTGAACCAGATTTATACGTCTCCTTTGCTTTATTCACAGAAAATATTTAAACCAAATATTTAGAGCCATTTTTGAGAAAATTTTGAAAATGTCAGTGTCTTGTTAATTATCCTCAAAAATTAAAATATCTTTTCACAGGCCCGGACGAACATTGGCCAGTTTTTCGATATCAAGGATAAAAAAAAGTGAATTGTGACTACACGTGTTAGAGGCAGAGAATATTTTCTAATATTTACTAGGAACATGATTTATCTACTTTTTCTGCATAAGGAATCTACAATACGAGTTTTTGTGTCGAAAATTCGCCACTAACCGCTCCAGCATTATAATACTTTATATTTATTACATAAGTGCGCAGTAGGCGAGAAATTAAAAGGCATGAACCAAATATTATGTGACAATCATGTTTAATAAATAGGGAAAGTACCAGACAAGCGGTTCACATGTGTAAGTACGAGACAAGGGATAACAATCAAACCCTGTGGATTGTCAATTTGATTAGTTATGAGTTCTAGGGGGGCAGCCATCCCGAGGCATGCTTGACGTTGTCATTTCGTGCAGAGGACCAACGCGCGGAGGGCATGAAATATCAAATTTTTGACACCCTAAATGAGGTAATTATTTTGATAAGCACTTCCTTTCGAGATAGTCATTGATTAAAGTTATTTATTTATTGCTTATATTGTGCAGTATAATTTCCTAAAAATGTTCTTGTAAAAATAGCAAACATATTAGATGGAGACACGTAGCATAGTAGCTTGCACATTCGCCTGTCAGGGCCCCATTACGGCCAGGGTTCGATCCCGGCCAAACCACGTGGAATTTGTAGTGGGCAAAGCGAGATTTCAGCAGAATATCTCGGGTTTCATCTGTTTCCTCTGTCTCTCATTCACAATTCCTCTGTCTATCATTCACCATTTTTGTACCATTTTTGTCTCTTCGTCATTATTTCGCTATCTTATACTCTGTACTTCATCAATCATGGGCCTTCATAATCTTAGTAGTTAACTCGAGTAAATAAATATAAAGACATAAATAAATAGGTAAATAAGAAGATAAATAAGTAAATAAATAAGTAGAAAATTCATACAATCATGCGATAATAAGCATTCTAAATAATTAGAATAAATATATATTTAACGCTTACAAGTTTGAATGCCCTATTCTTTATCATTTGATGTGCGTTCAAAATTCAAACCTTGCGATACACCAGTTCGCACAGTTCGCCTAGGGCTTCTTCCGCGGAGAGATTCCCGTGCGGGCGAGCGGGCGGAGCGTGGCTGGCTTGGCGCGGCCCGGGTGGCGTGCGGGGGCGGAGAAGGCGGGCGGGGCCGCGGAGGGCAGCTGTCGGACGGCCGGACGGCCGCCGCCACAGCACGCCCGCCCCGCTGTCGCTGCGAGTTATAAACGACGGGCAGGCGGGCGGGCGGGCACGGGTCGGAGGGTGACGGGTGAGCTTTCGTTGCCGCCGCCCTCGTCCCGCCCCGCCCCGCTCCGCCCCGCTCCGCCCACGGACACCTCGCCGCCGCCGCCGCCGCCGCCACCTCTGAGCTCTAGAAGGTTTACACGGGCTGTTCGTGAGGTCGCAACTCTCCATGAAGCTGCCAGGAAGTGCAAGCTCATTGTCGACTGTGATATTACTAATACTAGCAATGTGAATGTCGTGGGTTACTATTTGTACTAGAGGGAAGAGAAGAGAATTGGGCATAACTTGAGTCGGTGATGGTACTACCGTACTGTTTGCAATGTAATAAATGTATGCGAATAAACACGGAGGGTTCTAGGACAGTTAAAGCAATTTCTTTCTTAATGCACCTCAAGCCGAAAATACGTGCTTTGGAAGGTTTTGTTTCCTTTTTCTTCGTGATAAGCATAGTGTTTCGAGGAACTTAGTTCTGGGACAAGCCTCGGCATTTTAGCCAGTGTTATCGAGAAAATGGGCCACGTCGAACACGAACCTAGGGTCTCCCGTTCTACAAAGTTTCAGTTTGCGAAATCGCAGGTACATACGTAGTAGCAGCCGGTTGAAGTAATAGCAGCGGCTAGTTTTTAATATTATTTTACAAACATTAAAGTTTTCAGTGCATTGTTTATCGATACATTGCTAAGAAGTTGTCATTCTATTTTTTCAGATTTTGAGTCATAGATTTTTTTAAGCATTTCTAATGCCTCTGGTGTTATATATCCATTATCATGTACATCTTCCTGCTCATGTACTTATACATGGGAACCCTTATACTGACTTTTCGTCTTCTAGAACTGTGTAATTCAACTCTGAAATTGTACATGTTCGAAAAATATTACACAGGTTCAAATAGCTCTCAGTTGAGTTCTTTGTTATAACCATGAACTAAGTGATATAGCTTTTTAAATGTAAGCTTTGTTTAATAATACTTTTGCGTAAATGATTGTTTTTAATTTAATCGATCTTCACTCTTTCGCTCCTTCTCTTTCCTCTTCTCCCTAACATCCACCCTCTCTCTCTCTCTCCCTCTCTTGCTTATTTCCTCTCTTTACGATATTCGCTCCTCAATCATTGAAATTACGCTACTTGATATCTTGCATTTTATGAATTCTAGACTTGTAACCGTTTCCAGGCAGGGGTTTATATAAAGAACTGCCCGAATTCATCCATTCTTTAGCCCCAGGTGTGACAGTGTTACAAGTAACACGTTTCCACTGTCTGTCAGAATCTCTCTTTCTCTCTCTCTCTCTCTCTCTCTCTCTCTCTCTCTCTCTCATCCTACTGTCCCTTTCACCATCTCTCATCTCCAGTTACCCTCGGTCACTCAGATCTCTGGATTCCGAATACTCTGCAGTCGATTCCTAACTACTTGTGAATTCCTCTACGAGGAGATTCCATGGCAAACTGCCCGATCCGAGCCCTCCTTGTCACCCAGCTGCGACCTCCAGAGTTGCAGCTCACGTTTTCCCAATTCTTCTGTCACTTCCTCTTCCCACTGCACTGTCCGTCCATCCGTCTCTCGTTCTCTCTTCAGTCATTCAGATCCATTCGGTATTTTACAATTCTTAATACTATGCGGACTATCCTTGCCTAATTGTGAATTCCTGCATTTAGCAACATGATGAGTTGAATGATTATTTCGTATTTTAGGGTGCGTCATGAGCTGTTGTCATTAGCCCCGTATGTGTAGTGCATGTTTTTATCACTGAGGTAGCGTTGTTCTCCTCCCGCTGGATGGAGAAATGGGTCAAGCGCTATGCCCCCGTGTAGTCGTCGGACGTGTATGTTAGTGTAATACATCTAAGTGTAAGTGTAAACGTGAATTACAAAAATTATTTTAGTGTAAGTTAGTAATGCCAAAGTGCAATTAAGATAACTTTAAGTCTAGATTGTAAGTTAGTTGTAAGAAAAAGCCCCGCCTGTAGCTGCTTAAGCCGCAAGGCAGCAGTGTAATGAAAAAATTTATAGAAAATAAATTCCCCTCCTTCACAGGGTTACTGTGGAGGGGACAAAAGAAAAAAAAAAGTGTAAACGTGTTGGGAAGAGAATAGGAGAAGGAAGAGAAAGCAAAGATCGCGCGCGGTCCGTGGGCTGTCGCGGCCACTCCAACAAAAGTCCGTGAACGGCAATGGCAACGCGAAGGCGAGAACGGGAACGAGAGGTGCGTGCGCTTCACAACAATCGCCAACAGGATGAGGAACAGCGCTATGTATCTATAGCGGGATAAAAGAGAACTTTATACAACAGTTGCCGAAACCAAAGCACTTCTAGTTATGCTACTCTCGTCACTCGTTGTTTTCCATCTCACTGATCTGTTGGCGTGTGCTGTTATGAATGAGGAATACTTCAACTAAATAATCTTAATTAAAAAACACAATTACGAAAAATGCAAAAAACTACTTGGAACTCACCAAAAATACAACAATGCGTAACTAAAATTTTGTTAATAAAGAAACAGCTCGTATGTATTTTAACGAAACATAAAACTTTTTTGCAGGTAAATTTTAATTCTAAATATCAATATGAATAGAAAAAATTAACCATAATTACTAAACAGACCTAAAATAACTCAATAATAACGAACAAAACTCTCCTCAAACTCTATCCTCGTAAATTCACGCTCTAACATCAATATGTCACTACACTCTCAATTCCGCTCCCGACCACTGTCGCGCAGAGACCGCGATCTCGATCAGCTGGAAAGCTTCGTCGCCATTTGCACTTTCATTGGTCGAGTGGGTTTCTCGTTGCTGGGTCAAGAGAAATGTTGACCATCCTTCCCGTTCCCATTCCTGTTAAGCTACGCTGTAACGTCGTGCTGTGAACGCCTGCCTGAGATGTGCGTCTTTCCACTTTATTTATTATTCCCATTCGCGGGATGCTGTGGAGCGACCTTCAGAGTACTGCTCCGGCATTCCCCTGGTGTTGATCGGCGAAACCAGGGAATCCTACCGGTTCAGTCGACCATTAGAACGCTCCCCCAGACAGCGGCTGATCTCCACCTAGTCTTCTCCCGGTCAGAGACACTGCAGTGATCTCAGTTGATGCTCTGAACCATCACACCCGGTAGAATGATGAAGAAACGTCGTAAGAAGATATTAATAAGCTAAACTAGCAAACAAAAAGAAATTGTGATACGTCACTTCGGAAGTAAGCTATTCGATTGATTAATTAGTGATTTCGGGAGCGTCAATTGGTAAAATCATTAGTCCTGTTTTTGTCGCGAGAGGTGGCTGTGATCTTTCCCCGCTGGATGGCGAGACTCGGCGAGGACATATGTCGATTTGTGGGAATTTTTCCCACCGGCGAGGCACCGTCCCACCTAATAGGCTGTAAGTTCCTGACTGGTCACACAACAAATGTGGTAGTGTAGTGTATATGTGTGTAGGTAAGGAGTGAGGATAGGACAAGGAAGAGGAAGGAAAATCGCTCGCGGTCCATGACCCTTTGCAGGGGTACTGCTCTGGCATTCCCCTGGTGTTTATCGACGAAACCAGGGAAAGCTACCGGTTCAGTCGGCCATTAGAACGCTCCCCCAGACAGCGGCTGGACTCCTCCTAGTCTTCTCCCGGTCAGAGACACTGCAGTTAATATCAGTTGATACTCTGAACTATCACACCCGGTAGAATGATGAAGAAACGTCGTAAGAAGATATTAATAAGCTAAACTAGCAAACAAAAAGAAATTGTGATACGCCACTTCGGAAGTAAGCTATTCGATTGATTAATTAGTGATTTCGAGAGCGTCAATTGGTAAAATCATTAGTCCTGTTTTTGTCGCGAGAGGTGGCTGTGATCTTTCCCCGCTGGACGGCGAGACTCGGCGAGGACATATGTCGATTTGTGGGAATTTTTCCCACCGGCGAGGCACCGTCCCACCTAATAGGCTGTAAGTTCCTGACTGGTCACACAACAAATGTGGTAGTGTAGTGTATATGTGTGTAGGTAAGGAGTGAGGATAGGACAAGGAAGAGGAAGGAAAATCGCTCGCGGTCCATGACCCTTTGCAGGGGTACTGCTCTGGCATTCCCCTGGTGTTTATCGACGAAACCAGGGAAAGCTACCGGTTCAGTCGGCCATTAGAACGCTCCCCCAGACAGCGGCTGGACTCCACCTAGTCTTCTCCCGGTCGGAAACACTGCAGTGATATCAGTTGATGCTCTGAACCATCACACCCGGTAGAATGATGAAGAAACGTCGTAAGAAGATATTAATAAGCAAAACTAGCAAACAAAAAGAAATTGTGATACGCCACTTCGGAGGTAAGCGATTTGATTGATTAATTAGTGCGATTTGATTTCGGGAGCGTCAATTGGTAAGATCCTGTAAGTGTAGCGCCGGTTTTTGTCGCGAGAGGTGGCTGTGATCTTCCTCCGCTGGATGGCGAGACTCGGCGAGGATATACGTCGATTTGTGGTGATTATTCCCACCGGCGAGGCACCGTCCCACCTAATAGGCTGTAAGTTCCTGACTGCTCACACAACAAATGTGGTAGTGTAGTGTATATGTGTGTAGGTAAGGAGTGAGGATAGGACAAGGAAGAGGAAGGAAAATCGCTTGCGGTCCATGACTCTTTGTTGGGGTACTGCTCTGGCAGTCGCCTGGGGTTGATCGGAGAAACCACGGAAAACTACCGATCAGAGCAGCCGGTCGCTAGAATTCTTCTCCAGGCAGCTGCTGCAGCCGACCAATAGCTATGTAGCTTGTGTCGAAAATCCTGTCACTCTCGAGCTTCTGACCCTAGGACCTCCTGGATAGAGGCACTGCAATGACGTCAGTTGATCCCCTGAGCCACCTTGTAAGCTCTTTCGATGGTGGATTCGTGTACTAGCGGTTCGTGTAGCAAACTGCCCGCAGTGACCCTCTCCTTCTTCGCAGCCGCTCTCTCTCAGAGGCCATGTGTTTCTCTCCGTCTCCCGCACGGCCTCTCTCCTCAGACGCGCAGTGGCCCGTGGCGGAATTATGCATCAGCAGCAGAGAGCGCCGCTGTCCTTCAAGCCGCCTCCCCGGCTGCCGTCGCGCCCGGCTCGCCCTCCGTGTTATTCTTGGTTTCGCGACGAAGACAGTAATGGAATAACATGTTCCATATCCCAGTCAGCCTCATAAATTATACCCGCCGTCTTCCTGCAGGATTGCTCGCCTCTTTCATCTTCTTTTTTAGTGTCGCGCGTTTCATGAAATAAAGAAGTGGGTACACAATACGCCACTCTCGCTTTATAGATGGCGGCGCCGTGGTCTTCGAATCGGGACGGGGAGGACGGCGGCGGTGGAAAGAGGGCAGGTGGTGGGAATGAGGGGTGTTAAGCGATGAGTCAGATGGCGCTGTTGCAAAGCCAAAGTAAGGCGGAAAAATATATTTTTCGTATTACTGCTCTGTTAAAGCTACTTTACGCAACCAGAGGAATAAAGAGATACTCTGAATGGCTGGTGTCCATTAAGAATTTTACAGTTGTCCGTACGTTATGGACAATCGAAACAAATGAGGTTTTGCTCAAGATACGGGATGGATACTCATATCGCAAGAAAAGGTACTTCTTACTTACAGATATATGATTTTCCTTATAAAAAGGTTGTACTCCAAAAATATTCAGCGATTCACGGTTGATCTGGTGGATATCACAAATAACAACCTACGTTTGGCTAACTTCACGTTCTCCAAACTTCGAGCAGTTTCCCTGATCATCGAGCAAATGCTGAGATGGTCCCTTGTTTTACTCCTGAACATAAATGTAACTTCAAATTAACTTCTCCCCATAGCACGTCACACACAGTTTTTAACTGTTTTTACCGTAAATAAAAAATAAATACCGCGTCAGTAATTTGTTCTTTTTTGGACTAACGATGTTGATAAATAAGGGCTAGATTTATATGAAATAACATGACGCGGACTTGACGATACGTGGAATCCCCGACACGTGGACTTCCCGATACGTGGACTTGCCGATACGTGGACTTGCCGACACGTGGACTTGCCGACACGTGGACTTGCCGACACGTGGACTTGCCGACAAGTGGACTTGCCGACACGCGCACTTGCCGACACGCGCACTAGCCGGCATGCGGACTTTCGATAATATATGGCTGCCTTTCGACAAACGGACATTCGATAATATATGGCTGCCTTTCTCCTATAAACGTTGAGATTGGTTGATATGAAGATGTGGTAGGCTTGTTGATAAGTTGACGGGGAAGCCACAGTAGAACGCACGCGTATGCGAAAAGTGTTAAGGTTCGCGCGTAAGTAAATTCGTTGGTAAAACACGCGAAAGAACTCCATGAAAATTAAGTTTTGCAACGCCCGGCTCACGGCCAGGAAAGGTGGAGTTACATGTAATTTTTTCCCGCTGAAATTTTAGATGATAATTCTTTCTGGAAAACGTTGTTTTAATAACCTTATATTTCACTCTGTGTTGTGCGGTTTCTTAATTACGGATCCCCCAAACAATTACCGTTTTATAACGCGTTTATTTCGAGGAAGCTGCTCTCGTAGGAAATAAAAATAATAAATTCCCGACTTTAATGAAGGATAAATTCACGGGAGTTTGTGAAACATTTGTAAGAGAAAAACTTGCATTTTTTCTAGAAAATAATAATAACTAATAATGACGAATTATGGAGGTATTAATAAAATTCATTGTGCACATTCATCTAGAAATTTATGTTTTTTTTTCAAAAATATTTTATGGTAGTAATCCCAAAAATACAAAAATACACTTTCTCATTTTTATCTAGGTAACTAACAGCATTTTCTTCTAAGTTCATTTAGAGAGCTCTGACTCGGAGGTTGTGTTTGAAATATCTCAATGTTTAGTTTCGTGAAGTGTTCGTAAATGTCGTATCAACTCTATACGCAGTATATTTGCCAAGATGGTCATTATAATGTTCTAGTATTTTCAATAATTTTATGTTTAACCTCTACTACTGTTTTAACATAGTCTTAATTTTATAATTTAAATCAACATGTGTCCGAAACTTAATAGCATAAGAGGAAAACCTTGCCCCTGTTATATTTGAAAAATAAAATATTACAATGACGGAATAATTAAGATTCCTTACAACAGTCAGTAACTGAGGAAGTGTTTGTTTCCATTACTCTTGAGTCCTCAAACAAAAGCCTTGAATCTCGCGTATCCTTCAGGCGTGCCACGTGTTTATGTTGGCATTTCCGACTCCATCACCACTGTTATTTCGACCGACATTCCTCGTATCGTTCTCACAAAAGAGAATGATACAATCTCGCCACCGCACTCTTCTTCCGCGCCACATCATCACCCACCTGCACCCGATCATTATTAGGCCTAATCAGAAAGAATCATCCTCACACGAACGTATCGTTATTTTAATCACGAAGACACCCGAACCGGGTCATCCAGGCGCTCACCTCCAGGCAGAGATCCACCGCCGGAAGACGACAAAAAAGAGCGTTTCCATGGAGCCGATGCTGCGTGTGGACATTTATACCTTTCGCACCTGTCGGGGAGTTCTTTTAATACAGCCCTCCCCGTCCGGGGGCGCCTGATCGTCAAAACAGGCTCATAAATTAGGCATTCAAGAGATCGCTGAAGCGGCGAGCGCCCCCTCCGGGCCGGCAGGCGGCGCTGGCGACGGCGAAGAGGGGGGAGAGAGAGGGGAGGGTGACGCACTCGGACGAATCTGATTGCGGAGGCAGGGCTGCAGTAGGAGTGGGGGGGGAGTGGAATGAAAACTACCGGGATGGGGGGGGGCGGAGGGAAAGATGGAACGTCTCTCTCTCTCCTCTTTGTATCTGTCTACAGTAGCTTAGATAAGAGTAGAGGGGAGAGAGAGAGAGAGAGAGAGAGAGAGAGAGAGAGAGAGAGAGAGAGAGAGAGAGAGAGAGAGAGAGAGAGAGAGAGAAATAGAGGAAGAAGTTGAGAATAGGGAGATATTAAGAAGATAGTAAGCTTATTAAATAGACCGCGCTCATGTATGGACGATAATCGTTAGATTTGAATTCTTCTGCTCTCATTGAAATAATACATACAACTGAAAATAAAGAAAAAGTGTATGGAATGAGTCGTTATGGTATTGAGTGCTCTAACAACCACTGAGATTACGTAAAGAAAGATGGAATCTACTTAAAAGGGCAGGTAATTAGTTGCTTTTCTCCCTTGAGAAAGAAAGTTGGAGGAACTGAAGAGACAAACCGAGGGAAAAAAAGATAAGAGCACTCGTCGCATATGCGCTTTTAAGGGAAATTATCTTATCGATTATATTGGTAATACAAGTAGAGAGATCTGTGTATAACCACAGGGAAAGATGGAGAAGAGAAAGCGATGCAAATTAAATGTGGCAATTTCTAGTAAGAAGAGAACGGGTAAGAATGGGAAACAAAAGTCTGGAATGGATGGATGGTGAAGAAAACGAGAATGCGGCAAACGCAATTGAATTCCTCTTTCTCAGATTATCTCAGTGAAGACAAACAGAGAATATGAACTAAAGAGAGCAAGTAGGAAACAGAAAATAAAATGCTAAATATTCATAGTAAGTTCATGTGAAATTGAAATAAAACTGTATACATGTGGCCGATGTGTTGTTGATGAATATGTATTATTCTGTGTAAAAAAAGAAGTATAGTCGGAAAATAGAAAGGCGAAGAGAGAAAACTTAATGTTCGAACCTAGAGGGAGGGATGGATTTTATGAAGGTTTCTTGTAGAATATGAAAAGTTTTATTTTAAGTTTGCAGTGAATTTGAGTACCAAGGAAGAAGCAATGGAAGGAGCGGTCATAAGATGCAGGAACCGTTTTAAGACCATTCAGTCATGAAATTTTCATACCGTTATCAGACGTAAGAATAAAAGGCAAAGAAGTTTGTAGCTGGTCGTTGCTATCAAGGCACACTGTTACCTTTTTGGACGAAGATGTTGAATTAGAAATTGGTACTTCCTTGCCTTTTTTCCCAACGAGGAGAAAAGCGGAGTTCCTTTACGAGGAAAAACGGTTCCTTTACGAATTCTGGGCTGTGAAATAAAGCCATAAAGACGAATAAGTTTGTGAAAGTAACTAGATATATTTTTACAATGGAAAAAGTTGACCAGCATTTCCAAAGAATTCGAAATATCCAAATTCCCAGTAAGGAAGGCAGAATATCCAGAGCATGCCTAATGGCATAAGCCTGGACACCTATAAAGACAGTTATTTATTTACTGGTTATGTGTCTTGCATTTCAATTCTCAATTTAATAAATTCAATTCTGTTTGCAAATGACCAATAGAAGGTTTGAGAAGAAAGTACCGCAGACAAGGCAGGAAGAAGAGGATCGGTAGTTACGGACGCAGCCGGCAAGGAGTCAAGCCGACTCAAAAATGTATTACTTTAATAAAAATGATGAATTTCAGGCCTGTATTTTCTTGACTTCTTCCGTGAGTCACGTGAGTTCCATGACATGAATTCTGTCGTTCAAAATGACAATGATTGAGCCTTCAGAGTCAGAAAAATTTCCAAACCAAAATAATTTAATCAAAATAATGACATTCAATTGCATTTGCAGATAACTCGTAAAAGAAGAGGCGAGAGTAAAGTGCGTCTTAGACAGCGCAGAGCGGAAGAAATCAATTGAGTGAATGGGAGGGAAGATATTAAATCAAAACGCGACAGCACTGAGAAATGAATAATTTGAATCACGTAATTTCCTATTTTTTCGAAGGGAAATACAGATAGTAGATACAAGACATATTTTGACGTACAGAACAACAGCACATCTACATTGTAACTGACTGTTTCACCCGTGAAATTAAAACCAACCAAGTGTTTTACTATACATACAAAGTGTCCCAATCAGAGCGGTGTATCTCAAAAAGTTTATCGATTTTCTATCAGTTTTTTTACCGCTTCTACCTACTGGCCAATCATAAACTGTGATTCACCTATCCTAGGAGGCGGTATACATAGATCGCTATAGGGATGCCCAAAAAACTGCATACGTACAATAACATAACCCCTGATTATAACATACGCTTTCAGTATATTTCAATATTTGGCGCATTTTGGAACTTTGTTAGGCATAATTTCACTCGTGGAATAGTCCTATTAAATACCACTCGCGCTTTGAAAATTCTCAGATAAATTTACGACTCGCGAAGCCTTTCAGAATAAGAATTCTAATTTCGAGTGAGCGTGAAGAGAAGAACAAAGAATGAAGGGATTATGGGGAAAGCCGACTGGCAGATGGAGGTGGCGCGGGACGTGGCATCAGGTACTGAATGAACGGACGAGACGTCACTGGCACATGTGATGAATTCCAGCCCAGCAATGCGTCAACTCTTTTCGGGAGGAAAATAAAATAGATAGTGCAATGACACACGAGTATATTCTGGCGGCCGCCTCAAGAAAATGTACTCCCCATTTGCAAAGACCTCCATGCGATGCGTCCACCGCTCAAAATAAAGACATTCAATTCCAATTGCAAACGACCGTGTGGAGAGAAGGGCAGAGAAGGAAGAGAGTTTGAGGGTGGCGCGGAAGCGATGGGGACGGGGGAGGGAAGGAAGAGGGGCAGAGAATGGAGCAAGAGCGGGCGAGACACTCTTTCTGTGGCCATTTGCAATTCCGATGGGCAGCGGTGCTCCGTCGTGCCCAGGCGCCACGTCCTCCACGGCCGCTCTCGTCGGATGAACCCCCTGCCCTCCCCCGCGCCATGCCGCACCATGCCGCACACGACGCTCAGCCACTGAGCAAGTGGAGTCGTATGCGTGATGGTTCTGGGCGGAAGGAGCTGGGTAATGTGAGAATCTGTTTGGAAGAGTTGAATTTGATGATTCCAAATGACGTTTGCACTCAGTGTCGATGTGCTTTTGTGCATTTCTTCTTATTCCGCTCGTACTGGATGTTTGAATTCTGTCTATACTAAATGTTGAGGGCTTCAGCGAGGCCTAGCCCTTATTAACGCCATGTTGTTCTCTTGCCAGTTGTTACGTACCTGCTGTTCGTAATAATTTGTCGGGTTTCTTCTTTATGAATGAAAATGAAAACGAGATCTTTGATTGTCTCCATCTTGTTGAACGTTTTATCTGTGTTCGCTAAATGATGAAGAATACTAAGCCAAAAAACGCCCCACCAATAGGTAAGAGTTGAATGAGTGCTGATTACCCCATGGGCAGAGAAGTATAGATTTAGAAATGTTGAGACAATGTGACGTTATCGGAGAGTCAAATACACGTTATTGCTAAGCTAATACGCTTACTTCATATTCCATGTTGTGAAGTCTGGACGGAAAAACTTAAAATATACATCGGCGTGTACGTTTTTTCGCTGATCATATTTTATGTCTAAATGAAATAGATTGTAAAGTATGCCAAAGTATGCCAAAGTATACTTCCGCGGGCATATGATCAATGGTGCTGTGCATGTTGTACGCGATGTGGTGATCAGATATTGTGATACACGCCAAAGCCAGTTCTGGATGAGGTCCATGTTTTCTGTGCATCTCTGGATTTTACGAAATGAATATTCGTTATTTTTTCTTTCTCTTCGAAGAACTGCAAAGTCTAGAACTAGCATTCTCGAACCACACGGGATATGTTTTGCCGGCGTCTCTCGGAAGCAGCGAGGCCCACGACCCCTAAAAGCGTGTCACCGACTCCTCGGCATTAATTTCTTTTGACGCGCCGAGTCCCCTAATGGAAAAGGTGCTCGGCTCGCGTCGGCGAGCCGCTCTCTAAGTGCAGAAAGCCGCTCGGGCGGGCACTGCGAGCCTGAATATATGTATAACGAAGGCGCCCGCCTCCGCCACTTCCTGCCTCCGCTCCGCCATCACCTCCGACGCTCTGCCTCGCCACCGCCCCTTCGCCACCTCTGCTCCCGCCTTCGCTCTGGGGGCCTTCTCTGCCGCTTCCACCTTCTCCTTCTTGTCCGTCTTCGCCACCGCCACCATCACCATCGTCATCATCACCGTCGTCATCATCACCGTCGTCATCATTATCGTCGTCATCATTACCGTCGTCATCATCACCGTCGTCATCGTCACCGTCGTCATCGTCATCGTCGTCATAATATCTTCGTTACTATCATCGTAACCTTCGTCACCGTTAGCGTCATCGTCACTCACCGTCATCGTCACCGTCACCGTCATCATCATCGTTAATGTCAATGTCACCGCCACAGCCACTGCCTTCGGCAAAACCTTCGGCAAATGTCGGCCTCTTTTTACTCGTTCTTCTTCGACTCGGCCTTCATCTGCTCCATCACCTCTACCTCTGCCTCGGTCTCATGTCAATCTTCAACCTGGCCTTTATCTTAACCCCATCATTGCCGTCTCCTTATACTGGTCTACACCGGCTCCAATTTATATTCATTTTCCGTCACTTATTTCTGCTTTTCTAACTTTGCTCCTCTTCCTGTCGTTTCCTCCTTCTTTTTGCTTTTCTTTCCCTTTTCTCCTCTTTTTCTTGCCCTTCTTCGTGCTTCTCTTCTTGTTCTTTTTGAGAACCTCTTCTTTTTCTTGCTCCCCTTTTCTTCTTCCTACTGCTTTCCTTCCTGCTCCCCTCCTTGCTCCTCTCCTTCCTGCTTCTCTCCTTCCTGCTTCTCTCCTTCCTGTACCTCTTCTTCCTCCTCCTCCTTTTCTACCTGCTGCTCTTATTTTCCTCCGCTTCCTCCTCACCTTTTCCTCCTACTGCCTGGTAACGTCTGTCTCGACCGGTCCATGGCGGGCTCAATGGCAGACGCGCCCCTCCCACTCCGTCAGCTTCTGCGCATTCTTATTCCGGGTGCGCGGCGCCGCAGCGGCTGAGCCTTCAGCACATGCAGATGATCTGCTCCCGCGGCGACGCGCTCTTGGCGCGACGCGGTAGCCGCGCCTCATGCCACCGCGCCTGATGTTGAGGCCAGGTTGAGTGCGCGTCTGGGCTACGCTGAGATGGATACGTCTTGAGCTGCTGGTGTTGATTAAAGAGCTCGGATATTGGTGTTGATTAAATAGTGGGAGTGGTGCTGCTGGTGTTGATACGATAGCGCAAGTTTTGCAGCTAGACCCGATTAGAAAGCCCGGATTTTGCTGTTGGTGTTGATTAGAGAGCATCAGAATTGGTGATGCTACGACGAGTGCCCGAGTGGCATGAATGTGGGTAGTGGGATTCAAATCCCGGTCGATCCATGTGGAATTAATGATGGACAAAGCGGGTTCGTCACAGGTTTTGTGGGGGTTCTTCCGTTCCACCTGCTTTCCATTGTACCATTGCTCCATTTTCACCCATCCATCAAAACGGTTTATTTTTGGTGGGATGAAAAGCCAAAGAAATGATAAACAAATGTGTTGATGGTGATGCTCAGAGAAGCTCGGATGTTGGTGAAAGGTGTTTGAAGGAATTGAAAAAGTGTGTACTGTGTTAATTTGAAAACAAGATAAGTTTATGGTATTAAGTGAAAATCGACGTTGTTGCTGGATTTGAGACGAGACTAATGTTAAGAGAGCAGCAAGACGAGGTGGCACGGGGATTAACTGTGCCCTCAGCTCATTAACCCTTAAGTATTCCTGTGGGAACTCTGTCTCCAGACCATTTGTGATCACTTCCATATTAAATGGTATTGTCATATTCTTTAGGAATTTGCAGTACCTTTCAAAAGCTTGTTTACATTTCCTCCAAGAAAATAAAATATATTGTACCCGTTAATGTGCTAAAAATGGAATGCATTATTTGTGGCGGGGAACTCCTGCAATTCTCACGCGCGAGATATTACATAAAATTGAATTATTTGTGACGTTTGTGAACAATATCAGGTTGGTTTATACAATACTTAGCAAATACTCTCTAATCGCTAAAACTAGAAAGGTAAATCCACAACAACTGCAGGATTGGATTGGTTTGTCTCGTATGATGACGTCAACTATTGCATTTTCTAATATAGTGTAGGTAGAGACTTTAAAACCCGTCACCTACCCCACTGCCCACACCGCCGCCACCCCTTCCACCCCCGGCCGCCGTCGCCCGGCCGTTGGCGAGATTCACGGTTACTGCGCGGGCGGATTCAGGCGCCGCCGCCGCCGTCGGGAATGAGATCGTATTTTCGAACACTTTCAGGACTTGCTGACACCGCGACGCCCCGCGTCGCCCTCCTCGGCGCCCTCGCCCCGCGCCCCCCGCAGCGCCGTTGTTGCGGCGTCGCGGTAACCGTCGGCGGCGACTCGGGAATTTCGCTCCATCACTCGGCTGCGAGTGACGGTGGCGTGGAGACCGCAGGCGACGGTTCAGCGGGCGTCATACTGGTTCAAATAACGTTCCGGTTTCGTTTAATAATTTGGTTCTAAATTTATTTTTACATTTTTTTGTTTAATTGAGTAATAATTCCGAGTGCATATACGGCTATGATCATTAATCCCGTAAGAGCAGTGCATGTTTTATCGCTGGAGGAGGCGGTGATGTTTCCCCCACGGGATGGAAAGATCTGACCCATACCTACGCCGGCTTGCGGTTTTTCTCCCACAAGCATGGCAACCCGCAAACGAAACAAGCTCTAAGCTCCCGATTGGTCACCCGGCGTGTGTAGTGCATGTTAGTGTAAGTCTGTGTAAGTAAGGGGCGAGGATAGGACGAGGAAAGAGCGCGCGTGTGTTTGTTTGGGTACTGCTCCGGCATTCGCCTGGGTGTTGATCGGAGAAACCCCGGAAAACTTATATCAGAGATTAATCAGAGTAGCCAGCTGCCAGGATTCTCCTCCTGGCAGCGCGACAATTCGACCTAGCTAGCTATCTAGTGTCGAAAATTCTGCCGCCGTCGGGACGCGAAGCCTAGGACGTCCTGGTAAGAGGCACTGCAGTGACTTGATGCCCTGAGCCACCTTTGCCAGTTTTTATTTAGTATAGTATGTTTTCTCGATAAGATATTAATTATTAGTACTTCTAATATTGTCGTACGTATTATGTTGAATATATGCCCCTATTTTAGCATTACTCTTTGAAATTTATAATATTAGTTAACACTAAATGTACATTTTTTTTCTGTTTTAGGTAAGTAACCTGTCGAAGCTGTTCTGGAACTTCATTTGGTATGACAAAATACTTATATTTACACTTTTATAGTGTAAAAATGACTGAAAAATAAGATGTAGTCGATTTATAGCTTTTCATTGTGTATTTATTCCTCTCGTCAGCTTTGATTTATGCGAAATGTGTGTAGACGTTCATTAGACATGTGCGAGTGGACCTATCTTGCCAGAAAACGAGGTTACGTGAATACACAATTCGTGAATGGGGGCTTTCGGAAATCTATCCGTGTCAATTCTCCATTGAATAAAACATGATGCCACAAACCCGTCAAAAGGCTGAAAGATCCATACACTCCTCTTTCCATTATGAATCGGCTTGACTGACGTTAACAGTGCTCGACCTATGGCATTCAAGTGTCCAGGCTGACCACACACGAGCACATAATGGGAATGAATGACACCAAAAGAGAGAAATAGATTTACGTTGGTACAAGTGGCAAAGACAAGGAGAAATGCAGCTGCCTCTGGAATGTTTTATTCCGCCCGTATTTTTCATGGAACAATTGAAACATAATGTTTCGAACGCGCAATATGGAGGAAACCTACTTGGAAACATAAAATAATTTCTGAGTTTATTCAATAGAAAACTTTTCAGAAAGTGTGTTATTGTTACCATTCTTTCTACTAAACATTAACTGTCAGATTTGTTACATTTCTTTTGGGATACAATGAAAATTAATTTCCAACCAATAATATGTAGCATAGCCTGATTTGTTTCCTAAACTTTGTAAAATAATGTTTGATACTTATGTTAACGACAAATTTTTGCTCGCTTTTATAGTTTTTTAGGGAGTATTTTCTTTTATCAAGGGAATATTTACTTTTACGGCGGATATTGAAATCAAACATATCTTCATGTGTGATTCTCCTAAGTTGTTTTGTAGTTGTCTTGCATCTTGCTAAAATATCTTTGATGATATTTTCTAGATAATTTAATTTCTCTATTTGCAGAAGCAAATAAATAAACAAATTGACAAATATTCTCACCTCCTTCTGTGTTTACTCAGATTATTTTCCTTTCATCGGATCCGATTTTCTCCTTTTTTGAACTTGTTAAGACTTGCTCGTTACATGACTTGCTGGCATCCAAGTGTGTACGTTGAAGAAAGTGGATAATTATATTGGTTCCAATTTCCGTGACTTAGAAGTGTAACATCTGTTTTGTGCAGCAAAAGCAAAAAAAAAGCACTCGCACAGTTTCTTTCTTAATTGTAAATTCATGAGTCTTAATTTTAATTTCATAACTGTGCTTTATTTCTTCTAAATGCCTTTTGAGCCATTAAAGTCCCTTTTTTGACCTTTTGCTCTAATTTCATACCAGCCTCAGCGGTATTTAATTGCTTCTATGGATGTATTTTATGTATAACGATTTTATTTTGAGTCTTGATGCACTACGTTATAAACCTATATATATATTTAATTTTATTACACACGTTTTAATTAGTATCTTAACCGTGCGTTAAATTTAGATTGGAATAAAATGGTGCAAATAATTCATCTGAAAGTTTTTTGACACATCTAACAATATTTTATTTCATTTTATAATTTAGAAGCGACATTATGCGCTATGTTCATTTCTGGGCACTACGTCATTTTTGAAGATTTATTTTCACTTCCCATTTTCCAGACCCAGCTTACACATTGTTTGGAATATTGTAAGATGACTATGACATTGAGAGAGCTGATTTTGGAATTTTCGAACGTTTTTGAGATCACATCCAAAAGTTTCAAGACACATTCGATCGTATCAGACTACATCCAAAGTACCATAATACATCCGAACGTATCATAACTCACCCGAACGTTTCGGATCACATCCGAACGTATCATATCACATCGGAACATATCAGATCACATCCTAACGTATCACTTCACATCCTAACGTATCAGATCACATTCTAACGATCACAGCCGAACGTGTAAGATTACATCCGAACGGATCAAATCTCATCGGATCACACAGAAAATAATTTTGTCACATTCGATTGCATACGATCACATCTATTACATCTGATCGTATACGATTGCCGGCTGGTCGTGGGTGCGGTGCCCCTGGAGCTTCGACTGGCACGGGGAAGCTTCATTCCGATTTCGCACAAAAACGCCTACTGATTTTCATTTCGCATTTAGTTGCGCGTCCCATTTTTTAGAAACTGCAAATGGATCATTTGGGGTTCGATGTAATACCCCGGAGGCGTTGAAAGCTGATCATTCGGGAAATGATATACATTTGATGACCCGTTCTCATTTGTCATTTAGTTCCGAGACCGATTTTTCAGCTTCAAATTTGCAGCGTCTCATTCGATCCTGTCACATCTAATCGTATTCGATCACGGCCGGTCACGTCGAATCACTGACGCTGGGGGAGCGGGTCCCTCGGCGGTATGTTCGCGGTTCATTACCAAGCACATGTCATATTTCGGTTATCATATTGTTTTCATTTTATATTTAATCGCACGACGTAATTTCAGCAACGTCATCCTATCTCACCAAAGAACATCTAATCACTTGCAGATTCATCAAATCACTTCCAATTACACTTAATCGCAACCACTTACTCCTAATGACTGTCAAATTCACCCAATTTCAACTAAGCAACCCAAATTGCACCCAAACACACCCAGTTACACCAAAACATATCCAGTCACACCTAAACACACACCGTTAACCTAAACACATCCAGTTAACCTAAACACCAAATTACACCTAAACATACCCAATTACACTTATAGACACACAATTGCACCTAAAGACACCATTTATACCTAAAGACACTCAATTATATCTAAAGATACACAATTACACCTAAATGCACACAATTACATCTAAACATACCCAATTACACCTAAACACTCACAGTTACACTTAAACACACACAATTATATCTAAATACACACAATTATAACTAAACACACAATTACACCTAAACACACATAATTACACCTAAACAAACCCATTTACCCACTTACACCTAATCACGCGATTACACTCGATTACTCTGGATCACTCACGATCACACTCGATCGCCCTGTGATCTCACCCGATCACATCTAATCACACTGGATCACACCTAATTACGCTCGATCACACCCGATCACATCCAACAACATCCGATCGCAAACCAACCTATTCGATAGCATCCGAGAGTAGTGTCGCGGGGTGGCTTGGAGCCGGCAGCGTGCTATAGTTGGCGGCCCATTACCAAGCACAACACGGCGTGTTGACGCACGGCGCGCGCGGGGGGCGCACCTGCAAACAGCGCGAGTCAGCCGTCGCCCGCGCCCCGCCGCCCAACGCGCCTGCCATTTAATCGCATTACAGACGCGCGGAGGCGGACGGGCGAACGGCCGGACGGGCGCACGGACGAGCAGGCGTGGAGACGGACAGACCCACTCGCGCGCGCGGCGGAAGCGAACGGTGGAGGGTACACGGTGTTGCCCGCTACACGCGACAGTGTCGGAGCCGCGCCAGCGATTGTTTCTCGCGAGCGGCTGGTGTGTGTGTGTGTGTGTGTGTGTGTGTGTGGCATTGATTCCCTCTCACCACCGCTTCCTCCCCGATTTCTTCCGCGCGTAAAGGATGGAATTCTGTCTAGAGAGGCTGTACTCCTCATTGGGTTTCGACGTAATTTAAAGAAGGTCTGTTTGTTTTTTTGTCGTAATTTGTTAGGTACCGTTGTAATTTGTTCCTGAGGAGTGGAAGTGTATGTGTGTGTGGAGATGGGCGGCAGAAATTCCCATCCTATAAAAGTTTCTGATCTTTATCATAATTTTATATATTTTATGTAAAATATGTGTGTGTGTGTGTGTGTGCGAGCGTGCGTGTGTGTGTGTGTGTATATACATATGTGTGTGTGTGTCTTTTCTTTAGTGCTGGTGAATATGCATGCGGGTGCATGTGGTGTGCGCTTGCAAGTTCGGGTGTGTACGAGTAGGGGCGCAGAATTGTGCCTAGAATGAGGGGGAGAGTGCGATTTTCAGTGGCAATTGACACCCCTCCCGTCACACATAGTATTTAGGAGCGGAGTTAGAAAAAAATAAATAGCATGTTTTGAGCGATTTCATAAATGTTTTCAATAATTATTCCTTTAATTACACATAAAATAAGTTCGAGAAACTGTGCAGAGATTTTAGATGAGTGTGGACTGGAATAAATATTGAACACTTGCACGTTCACATTTAATACCTTTCAACATTAAATATTGATCGTCTTTCTCTCTATTGAAGGTATTAGTAATTTGGTATCAAACATTTACGTCCCCCTTAACATTTCAGCTTTTAGTAATTATAAAATATATTTTTTATTGAGAAGCGCACCTATAGGGAATTTTAACAAATTTTATGATTCTGTGTGTTGGGATATTATTTTCAACTTTTATATTGTTAGTTATTTATAAAGTCATATTTCGGTTCGAACTTAGATTGATTATTTTTTGAAATATACATGGTGATATAATCGGGAAAACGCAAAATTTTGATAATTAATAATCTAAATGATGAATGAACAGGGGATTCTTGAGAATTTAAGAAGTTGAACATTCAACATAATAATATTTGTATATTATTTAAATAATGCAGGCAGTTGTAGATGTGTTTTCTTTTCTCGTAAGCTTCGATCACCGACCTGTACCTGAAGCAAACAAAGCCGCACAAGCATGCCGGAACGTTATTTACATTTACTGCAATAAGAACAACGCAGGTTTCCCTGTTACGAAAGTGCTCTTACGAGCGTTCTCATTGAGACAGTCCCGAAGATGCAGCGCTGCATCAGCAGTCGCTTGCAACGCGGCACAGGAAGTGGCGTTCCATTACGTTCGCCGAAACGGCGCTTCGCCGGAAGTCATCACCTTCCCGCCTTCCCCCCCTCTCCTCCCTCTCTCTCTCGCCGCCTTCGTGTCGGCACTGTCACCGCCGCCGTTGTCTCTGCACAGTGCGAAACGCGTTCGAAACAGACGGGCAAAAATAATCATTTTTAAGCAGACGCTTGTGGTCTGTAAGCGTACTTACTTTCTCATTAGTGTTAAATAATACTATATTATGAAACGATGATGTAATACAGAGCAAAGATACCTGAACAAATTCATGCTTCAAATGCAACGAAACTATCTTCCAAGAACGTGCATTAGACATGCGTTTTTATGGAATACTAACTCACTACAAGTGAATATAAATCGCTGCATACTTCAAATACACATTGAATAACCTTTTCTTATATTATTTGATTCTACTTTGATACTTTCGGGTACCAGATCACCCAACGTAGTTTAATACGTGTGTAGCAGTCATGTATCGTTTCTAGAGTCATTAGGCTCAAGAGACGAAATCGCTCGGTAGAGACATAAATAATCCAGGTAATCTAACTCTTTAAGAATACCACGACATGATGGTCGAAACGTTGCGTCGGCATCACTGCCCTTGACGCGGCGTCACACGGACAGCAAAAAGCCTTCACATGACTCTGGTAGTGTAAGCGTAAGGTTGGATAAATAGTCTACGTATCTCATTTGTGTGCTCTTTTTGACTCCAGAAAACACCTACAAAGGGTGGCTCAGAGCAACTGATGTCACTGTAGGGTTTGTATTCCGACGGAGGCAGGATTATTGTCACTAGTGAGTTAGGTCGAATTTATCCGCTGAATGGAGGAGAATTCTAGCGGGCGGCTGATCTGATCGGTGGTTTTCTGTGGTTTCTCCAATCAACACTAGTCGAATGCCCGAGCAGTACCCTAACAAACGGGCCATTGACCCCGCGCGATCTTTTCTTCCTCATCCCTGACGTATCCCGACCCTATACACACATTCACACACACACACAAACATACTTATATGCTCCACACTACCACACGTGTCGGGAGACCAGTTGGAAGCTTAGAGCTTTTACCGACTGGGGGCGGTGCCTCGCTTTGGGAGATACCTAATTGGGGAAAAGCCCCGGAACCCGACGTAGATCGGAGCTGGAATCACGCCAGCCAACGGGAGATCACTACTTCCAACAATAAAACACACACTACACCTACGGGACTAAAGAACTTAGCAGTTGACGTTCCCGCAATCACTCAATCCAGAGAAAGAGATTTATTCTTCTCTTGTAGAAAACAATTAAATTCCGTAGGGGAACAATCTCCTCCTACTACGCCCTGTTACTTCGCGTCCTGTTACTGCGTGTGGCCGTGTGCGTGGAGCAGCAGCCAGGTTGCTGATGTCATTGCGCGACGTTCCCTTGAACTGCGCTTGTTGGCACTACTGTTCTCCGCCGAAGAGATAACAGCGCGGATGTCTCGCCTTGCGGCGCCGCTAGCGGTTGCGTTAAAGCGCTGCGTTACGTGGTCTGCAGGAGGTCGGTGACTCACGGAGCGGGAGGGTTCCGTCGTGTGAAATTATAATGCGAGATAAATTTAATGAACTGGAACGATTGTGCGAGATCCGGCACCGACCTGTATCGTCTTGGGGGGGATTTTCCTCAACCAGGTACCTCTTACCAGCAGGGCACCGCCCTTGTCAGGGTAGTGCATGTGTGTATAAGCGTTTGTGTTAGTAAGGGGTGAGGAAAAGACAAAGACAACGAAGGAAAGATCGCGTGCGGTCCGTAACCCCTTTGTTAGGGTTCTGCTGTGGCATTCGTCGAGTGTTGATCGGAGAAATCGTGGAAAATTACGGATTAGAGCAGCCGGCCGCTAGAATTCTTCTCCAGACAGTGGCTCAATTCGACAAGCGAGGGAGCTAGTTTATAAAATTGTTGATACAATTAATAAATACAATTGATTTTACGTTGAACCAATCTTAAGTGTTTTCAAATTGCTTGGAAAACCTCTTCTCTCCGAGCCTTATTCATATGGGATTACCCAAAAAGAAAGATGTGAAAAACTGAAAATCAGCAATTGCACATATGTGCAGATAAAAAATGTTTTACTTCTTAAAGCTACAGGTCCTCTTCGCCTCACAACTTTTTGAGGCGGGCAAGGCTCTGTGAATACCGGAAAGGTAGCAAATAGGAAGTGTAGTATCGTCGGAGAAGTTGTTTAAAAATGAGTTTATGATAAAAAGTGGGGAAATAAATAACCTGCTTGAAGAGAAACGAAGATGAAAAAGGGTACCCACCAATGAGATGTCGGAAGACGGAACCATAAGCTAAGATAGTGTTGGAGAAAGAGAATACATGTAAAATTGTGATGTCGTAAATTTGATAGAAAGCGTTCTTACAAGATTAAGTGAATAAAGTTAAATATAATTCACACAAATTATATAAAAAGTATACAATATTATGAAACTGAATAGTACTGATGTTCACAATGTCTCCGACGACAACAGAACCGCAGTATCAATTCGGTTGCAATAGAAAATTATTTGTTTAAAAGACATGAAAATGAATTGTTTTATTCTTGTACCATATCTTTATAGTTTTCTGAACAGATACTGAAGCCAACAGGGCCTTTGGAGGGGCTTGGATTCCATGAAACGACTTTCTTGAACGTAACAAGGAAATTTAATTAAATGAAACGAAATATAATAGGGGAATGAAGTGGATCGGGATCTAATTTCACTGAAGTGAGCACAATTGAATTGAAATTACCCTAAATAAAAAATATAAATCGAAGGAAATGAAATCAAGTCGAATTGAAACAATCTACTTAGAAATGAAATAAATTGGATGAATTAAATTGTGAATCACTTCAGTTAAAAGCAGAGTTTCCTTGATTTCAAGTTCAGAATATCTCTTTTACTTTTTAAACGAATATAAACTTTGCCTCTCACTTCGCAGGAAAGATCAAAACTAGTAATAGCCTGAATGATCGCGAAATTTACGACTAGCCAATGTTTACAAATTTATAATGTTATTATTAGGGGGCGAATTTTTATGAAATGCCTTTTTTTTCCTTTTCATTTTAGAACTATGCCGTTTAGTAATGAAATTCATATTATGTTAAGACGAAACAAAATGACTTAATTTTGTAGGTAATTTTTTTTGCTTGTTTTTGTCAATTATATATTCTTCTTTTATTACTCGTCCGGTAAAACAATAATTAATTCAAAAGTACAAACTCGTTTATTGCAATGACCAGAGTAATGAAATAAATATGGTCGAATATTGAGATGGTAACGTATTTTAAACATTGTCGCATGAATGTAAATATGCATTTGAAATCCAGGTAGATTGAATTTTGAAATGACATTGTTTACAAGTAATAATTAATTGAAGTGAAATTTGGATTTGGAAAGTGGCACCGCTTTGGGGGCTGTTAAAGGATTAGTACAAAGAAATTTGACAGATTAGGATACAAATATATATTTTTCATATTTTAAAAGTAAATATGATGAGAAGAGTACATGAACTGTGAATGGAAAGGATTGATTACTCTATCAAAACAATGAAATTCAAGAAGAAATGAAACGATCGGAAATAGACTGTACTAAATAGTGTAAATGTCCGCATATCCCAAACAGCAGGTTTTAAAACTCTTAAAGAGAATACGATATTGATTACTTCCCTTTCCAAGTATTTTATCAGCTTGGAATATTCTCTTAAAATAAAGTTTCCGATGACTGATAAATGTCTCTTTGGCTTGTGGCACACTGTTTTCTCAGATCGCACAAATTTCTTGGCGGAAGGGTTGTGCCCTGAACAGTGCTCGCAACACTATAGAGGTCGATGACTAGCCTATCTGGCAAACTGCCTCTTATTAACTTGCAGCCCGAAACTTGATGGACGTGTTTACTTGGGCGAACAAGACGCCGAGACCCTGTCGGGAAGACGCGTTGAGTCTGGGCAAACACGACCTAATGAAACTGCCGATACCACAAGAACTCTCGCGATGTTAATAGTCACAACTTCAACGATCTGGTTCATCACGCGTACAAGACGCAGCCAGTCATAAAACGTTATTTGCGACTAGTTAATTATACTGTCTCCAAACTAATTTGAAATTTGATAGTACACACGTATGCTTAAAATACCATCGCTGGTGAGAGTGCATAATGCCAAGTTCTTAATGCACTTCGAGGAAACATCTTTAGCTCCCTGAAGGTACATCGTCACTCATAGATATGGCACATTCTGCAACACATTTACGGATATTATGAAAGTTTTTTCGTACCATGTAAAGAACTTACTCTCAGATTTTTATGTAAATGCCATGATCTTTAGAAGATTGTAACCTCACGAAATCCTGTAACTGCCATTTATATTCAAGTTTCATTACACTATTTGATCTGCTTTATTTGATTAAGTTACAATTATTAAATGTCTACGAGGGAATGAAGGATTACTTTTACACATAAATTTGAAAATTAATGTGATCATATACACTGTAGAGCCTTGCAATGTTCTAGTTCGTGAAGAATAAAGTTATTTTGTGATGTATGCTGTAGACAGAAGACTTCCATTTTTTCCTTTTCATACAAGTACGAGTTGATGCTATGAATAATAATCCTATGAAAATGTTGTATTAAAACTGATGATACAAAGAAAGGTCTAACACGTTCTTCCTGAATACAAGGTTATTAATTTGCATGCTTTATTTTTTTCTAAATGGTAGGATTTTTCACTGAGTTACGTGGATAGATTGTGTAATACATTTATTTCAAAGCAGAACATACAAATTGACTTCAGAATTTTAAAAGCTTTTTTTAATATTCTACTTCCTTTTTTCTTTTCTTTTCGAATAATGAAATAATGAAATCACGCGTTCTTTTCGCCACAAGAAAGACTATTCGAGAAAAGAGAACGTTTCTCGCAAATTTGTATTCAAACAGACCTTGCCGAAGTCTGTCGCAGCATGCACAGAGAATACAAAATTTTATGTTACAATTGCAAAGGAATATAGTTGATTGTCTTTATAGGAAGTTCTTTGATTGATGTTCTTTTCTGAGTTTTCTTTTGTGAGGTGGTTGTGGGGGAGGTATGGCGGCGCCTTGTCTTGTATTCAAATGAGTGTTTGGCAGTGTCTTGGCCCGCTAGGCAGGTCCTTGTTATCTGTAGGCGTGCGAGGACTAAGCAATCACTACACATCGTCTCTCCCGCTTTGCGTGGATCGCATCGTTTCTTCTCCCTTGAGATTACGCTGCTCTTCGCCTGTCAAGTGGTGAAAGGAACACACAATCTTTTCGAGTACCGTCTCCATTATTGAATAATGAACAGTTAGTCGCCATAGAAAAATCTGGGACACGGGAACACTAATGAAATAAAGTACCTTCAACTAGCTATGTGAATATAAGATTACGTAGAGCTATAATCATAAAATAACTGAGAACACTGTGTGTTAGAACTACGAACACAAAAAGAAACTCCCAAAGCAGTTTCAGAGTTCCGGCATACCTTTCGGAACCTCGCAATCCTACCGGAGTATTTCTAGCGTCGTCTGATAGAACGTGGGAAAACGTAGGGGAAAAGAGAATTGGTTACTTAAAATTTAACAATACGTTTTTGTGTAAATACACTCATGGACTCAGCTAGTCTCCAAAAACCGTGTTCCTGGCTTGCAGGAGCACCGAATCGGTGTTTGGTGATGAACAGTCAGAAAGGCACTGAGGTCAGATTGACCCGATGACTTGATCTCCACGAGGTCTGATCGTACAGTACGGAAACCCGTCCAAAAGGGTGGTAGATAATGAGGTGGAGTACAGCGAGAGGCGCATCGAGGTCAGGTAATCTTGTTGGCTTGAGTGTTCTACGAGGACGAAATTCCAGGATCGCGAACAGGATGACATTACGGAACGGCAACACCAGCCCTCGCCCTCGCCAACTTGCACGAACACTTCCGTCTCTCGTTAACCTTCGAGCATTCACGCTGTTGTAAAAAGTGTAACAGTGTAACATTTTTCATAGTTACATACATTTTGCGCTTCAGTAGTGAATTCCATCTAGGTATTCGTTTATTGACACTTCTTCATTGTTATATCTGAAACAGAGATTACCTTAACCGTTTTTTGAGTCTTGAGAGCGAAATGTGAGAGTAAAGGTGTGTTTGTTGTACATTTTACGACGCACTAGTGTTAATTTTCTGGTGTTAATTTTTCCAACAGGTCATTTAAGTATGAAAAAGTAACGGAAAAGTGATAAATCCAGTTGATAAATTTAGAAAAAAATGTATGATAGTTCTTGAAACCCAAAAATCGAATGTCGGCAAAACGTCTGTGTTCTTCTGTCTGATCAACTAGCCATTTTCTGCAATCCAACGAAATCGGGTAAACCCGTCATCCGATTTTCTCCAGAATTCATAGAAATGAAATTGAATTTGATGCTTTAATTTTTGGTGGTACTTTACATGAAACCCCTGGGACATTTTCAAATTTTTTAAAAAATAGCTCCATCGTTTGTGATTAAATTTTCTTGTTGGACAATGTGAAGGACGTTTAAGAGAATTTTGCATGTTTCATTTTCTTTAAAAACTCTGATTTTTCGAAAATTGCAAAGATTGAAAGTTTTCTTCGCGTCTTCCTATCACTACAATAAATATGAATATAGAGATTTTCCCCTTGATGAAATCTGTTACAGCACAGGAAGGTTATACATAAAGAAAAGTCATACTACACTGAAACTTGTCAGAGCTGCCGACCTCTAGAATTCCCATCCCTGAGCTGTGACATCGGTCATTCCAGGTACTTAACCGCTGTCGGAAATTCGCCTTCATCGCTCTCTACATTTGGGGCAATGCGAACCGCGGTCTCAGGATCGCAAGGCCGACAGTCTATCTACCCGTGCAAGCCGCGTAATCTACTTTACGTTTCCTCGATTCCTATGTACTTCCTCCGGCATCTCATTCCTCGTCCCGCCTCTTCCTCTGCGTCCGCCCGCCCGAAGCCCCGCCTCGCGTCGCGTTGCCCTAATTCGGTTTCATATTTAGCACATTTAATAGGTCATTAAGGCTGTTCGCGTCTCGCGGAAACGTTCTCGGAGGCGGCGAACGTACTGTGCGGAAGGAGCTGCGGGTCGCAAGGGGGCGTGGCCGGGGAAGGGTTATGGGCCCAGGAGTCGCGTCTGGCGGACTCCCGCGAAAGAGAAGGAGCTCAGAGGACGAAGGAACAGGGACTAGGGATGTGGGTGGCAGCAGAAGTAACATGAAGGGATGTTGGGTGGTGGAGGAGTAAGTTAGATTTTATTTTTCGTTTCCTTCTTTTGCCTTCTCTCCTAAGTACGGCGGAAGTGACAGCAGTCGTGTCTGGCGGGCGTTGCGCTCCCGAGAAAGAGAAGGTGCCTAGAGGGCGAAATAGAGTGTAGGGATGTGAGTGACAGCTGAAGTAAGGTGTAGGGATGTTGGGTGGCGGAGAAGTAAGTTAGATTTCGTTTTTCGTTTCCTTCTTTTTCCTGCTCTTCTAAGTACGGTGGAGGGAAATGCGTCTGGCAGGCGATGCGCTCCCGCGAAAGAGACGGCCGCTCCGAGGACGAAGAAGGGAAGTGTAGGGATGTGGGTGTCAGAAGAACAGAAGAAATAAGTTAGATTTTGTTTTTCTCTTCCTTCTTCTTTTTTCCATCTCTCCTCAGAACGGAGCAGGAGATAGAGAAGGGGATTGTGAGTAAGAGAATGATTCGCGGCCTCAGACATTATGAATCATGATAAAGAAGAAATGGAGTATGGAAATGAGCGTGGAAAAATATTGAATAAGAAATATGAAGTTAAGTTTTAAATAGATGTATATTTTTATGTCTCTATATCTTTTTTTCGACCTCATTTCAATAATTGCCAAAGCGCTGTAGAGGGAGGGGTGCAGAAGCATATGATGATTTAGGTTGGTTGTTGAGAGGACGATGCTATTTCGGGGGCTTTTCGTCGTTCTCCTCCTCTTTCATCCTTTCCTCTTCATTGTGTTTCTCACGTCGCTCATGTCGCCGCCCTCCTCCTTTTTCGTCTTTGGTTTTGTACCTTTGTCTCCTTGGAAGGTATTGTTATTGTTTTAATATTAGAAGCATTGCCCACTCGTTTCTTTTTTTCAAGTTCATCTCTGACTCATCTTTACATTTGGAGTAAAACAGAAACAGAAGTTTGCAGTTAATTGTGGAACACACGACATAATAGAGAAGTGATACAACAGAGAGGTCTTGGGGCGCAGAGATACGTTTACTTGTTTATGTTTATCACAAAAGCACTGCCGTCTTTTGATTATATTCGACACACTCTTAACTTCGGCTTCTCTTTCTCTTGCAGTTTTGCTCCTTTGCGTACCATGTTGTTGTGAATCATGTCAAAATGATTAATTTGATTAATTTTATTTTCCTTCCCACTCTATTGCCCCCGTCTCAGTCACCGCTTTACATTTCCTTCACCATTTCCATCACCACCACCACCATCACCACCACCACCACCACCACCACCACCACCACCACCACCACCATCTCCGCCAATGCTATAGCCACTCTAATCCGGACATACTTCACCGCCAACGTCACCGCCATCACCCTGGTTATCCTCAATGTTATCGTCGCCGATGCCTTCACTTTCATCGTCACTGCCATCGTCGCCACCATTATCGCCCGCCGCCGACGTCGTCTCCAACATCACCGCTACCGTCGTCGCCACCACCCTCATCAGTCATCACCATCGTCACCATCTTCGCCACCATCTCCATCACCATTCTTGCTACCATTCTCACCACCATCGTCGCATCACCGCATCTTCCCCTCCCCCACTACACGCACGCACACGTGCACACACACACACACACACACACACACACACACACACACACACACACCACTGCGCCTCGAAGCGGTTGCAGCCGGCTGCCCCTGCAGCGGCTTAAAATATCGGTCGATAAATAAGAAGGATGTCGGGGTTGCGCGAACCGCATGTAGAGTTCCGGGACGCGCGAGCGCGAGCGTTCTAGAGGGGGTTCTTGGAAATGCACCACAAACAAGGCCCCTGGACATGGCGTACGAATTGGCCTGAAAATGTCACTGGCGGGAGAACAGGCGAACTGTGAGACCGAAATGTTGTTTCTGTGAATGCAAACTCTCTGTACTTACTCCTCTCTCTTTCAGTGCATTTGCAATGCGGTTTCATCCGTTTGTTTTCTGTTGAGCAAAAGATCAAAAAGATGCAAAATTATATTTTTTAGTTCTTTAGTAATGTTGCTTTAACAAAAATGATAATAACCCAGTAATTAGAATTAGGTATGGAATTATGACGATTTACTTATGTTTTATAACATCGCTCTACTTATCCTTATACTTAATATTATAAACTGTAAAGTTTTCTATTACCTTGCAAATTTCTGTATTGTTGAATATTTTTGGAACGTAAACTGTCGAAATAACACACATGGAAAATATGGATGAGGCATCTCTTCATATTATACATTCTAAATGTTTTTTATTGTTGTAATGCACGAAACTATATCTTGCGATTCACGGAAAATTCAAGGTTATATTCTTTTGGTTGTATTGGAGTGTAATATATTACATGGCGATGGGGGCGAGGTCTCTGGTCGGGTCTGTGGAGTTGTGCAGGTCAGCAAATAACTCCGAAAGATTTATGGGGAAGAGGAGCTATGTTTTATTTCCCGAGGAAAACAATTAATCGACGAAATCGTGTAAGTTTGATTTAAAGCGCTACATTTTCAAGAGGCACTATTCTTTTCTTAAAATGTTTCCAAATAATTGCATTTCTGATGCAGAAAGAGGGGTTTCTATAATTACAAGCACGAGTATTGCATTGACATTCTCTATGAATTACTCTTACATCGAATTCGAAGGAACAATTGGCCGATTCAACTTACGTAACAGAAATATTAAGAAATTCTATCGTGAAATCGGAATAAATTTACTTGGCAGCGACATGGCCCTAAATGTTATTACATGTAATTTACCTTTTATAGATACATTAAAAGATTTATGAATAGCGTGTATATAAGAGTATGATTTCACATTAACGTAATTACTCGACTTGTTGTATGTGAAATGTAATTAATGCAGCGTAGACAGTTCCAAACACATGTGCATTAGTTGTGAGTTTTCGAATCCCACGTAACTCAAATGTTTTTTCTTCTTCTGATTTTGATGTGGTTGGCAAACCACATGACGTAATGTATTGGTGCATTTAATAATTTCTTATTAAAGTAAAGTGTTAGTTTTCTGTTCTTGGTTAATAAGGAAATAAGGAACTAATAGATGTTTGTATGAATATTTAATGTATAATAAAGAATACATTTATAAAAACATCAGTTAGCATCTTACCTTTTTGCTTGTGAGGGAATATACCAGATGAGTGAAGTTGAGGGACGTGTTTTATTTCATGAAGGATACTTGGGTCCTGTACAGCCACATAAGGCTCTTGAATTAATTCAGTCTTACACTTTATTATGCATTTCATTTTGTTTCATTTCGAGTTCTTTTCCTCTTTGTCTAGTTTACAAAATGTTTTAAACTAATTTGACCAACACGTGAATTACCTTAAAAATAACGTACTTTTAAAAGTAAAATCAATTAATCAGAACAATTAATTAATTGTTTGAATATTAATTTGGGAGTAGTGGGTTCGAATCCCATCTAATGCTTCAATGTTTCCCCAAATTGTGGCAGACCAGATCATAACAAACCACGAATTCTTCTTAATCAGTATCTTAAACAATAATATTTCATAAATGGCGCAGAAACGCCAAGTTCCGAATCTATGAACTCGATCACCAGCGTCTCAGTATCCGATTTTCCGGGATGCTTGTGAAGTACGGCATTACGAAACTCCAATGAAGAGTTTGAAATTAATTTATTTGCATATTACTAAGTTGTCCTATCAAGTATTTGCGGTAAACATTGGGTGCTGACACAAATGTGTCAGTTTTTACCATATGACAACGGCCTCTTCTCCTGAACAATTTCAGCAATAACTATTATTTCGAAAACTATTAATATTGTCGTAATATGAGATCTGTGCCTTCTTTTTAAGAATCTTTATTTGTAACTGCGGAAAAGTTCAAAAACTGGATCCATTATATGATTAATAATCCCGCAGTCATCTTCAGCTCAGGTCATTACTCCCGTATGTGTAGTGCGAGCACTATCTTGTGAGGTGGTGGTGATTTTCCTTCGCTGGATAGTGAATCTGGCACTGACCTTCCAGGGGTTTTCCTCAATCAGGTATCTTCCACCAGCGGGGCACCCCCTTAGCAAGGGCAAGCTGTAGCAAGCGCCCACTGCTTTCCCATCATGTGTGGTTGTGTGGTAAAAGTGAGTGTGGTAAGGAAGGGGGGCGAGGATAGGCCAAGGAAGAGGACGGAATGATTGCGCGCAGTCCGTAGTTCGTTTGTTAGGGTACTGCTTCGTCATTCCCGTGGTGTTGATCCAATAAACCACGTGCCCACCAATCAGAGCAGCCTGCCGCTACAATTCTCCAGACAGCAGACGAATTCGACCTAACTATCTAGCTAATATCGAAAATCTTTCTATCACGACCTCCCGATCAGAGGCACTGGTGTGCTCAGAGGCCCTCTCAGCGGCACTGCTCAACTTATGCCCTGAGCCACCCAAGCCGGAATCCAAAAACTGAGCACGAGACCTTTCATAACTAAGCGGATTATCTCTAATCGTGAATGCTCGAATTTCGCTCTGGGTAAATTCGCGGATGTTAAGGGATCGCTGAAGTTTTGTGTCGTATTGCTGGTAGCGCGCCCAGACAAGTCGCAAACACGCGGCGTTTGCGTCCTCCTCCTCCTCCACCCGGGCAATTACGAGGCGGAGGTACGCGCCCCGCCGCGCTGCCAGGGAATGCCGCGCGTTTTTGCGCGGGCGTTTTTGCCGCGATCGCGCAGCGTGAAGGCGGGCGGCGGCGAAGCTCCGATTTAGCGAGGGCGGGGCGGGGCTGGGCGGGCCGCCCACCCTCGCGGCGCGCAGTGGGCCACTAGCCAATCTCTCAGGGGAACGGACTATTTATCGTGCTTTGGAAATCGTCGTTGGATCCCCTACTCTAGAAGCGAGGAGGGGATTTATCTGAGAATGTGTCGTTTAATAGAACTATTCCACGATTGAGTTTGCGTCCAGCAGCTCCAAAATGTACCAAATATTGAAAATTACTGAAAGCACGATAAAATAAAAGAGGTTCCGTACGCTATTTATTGCACGTCAACAAAGCGATCGATGCATATCCCCTTCTAATAAGTATCGCAATTTATTATTGGCCAGTAGAGAGAGGGATAAGAAATATAGGATAGAAACAGCTTTACATTTGTTGAGAAACACTGTCATGATTGGATCATTTTATATATATATATATATATATATATATATATATATATATATATATATATATATATATAAACACTATTGGTTTTAATTTCACGAGTGGAATGCTACTATAAGCATCAAGCCACTAGTCTGTAAATGGAATAATTTGTGTCCACAGTGTGAAATTGATCTAATTTGGTTCAGCGACTTAGATTATTTTCAAATTACTCCATTAAATTGACATCTTTTTTTCAAACGTTTTCTATTTGGAATCAGTTTCAAAATAACACTGCTACAACGCTCTATCGACCGGTATGCAGTTAAGCAGTTGTATAACCGACACAGAATAGCGCCTGTGCTTACACAAGCACTAATCGTGTCCAATCATCCGTTAAACTTTGTCCTCCGACTACGTGCGCTCAGTGTGGGGAAGATGGGCAGGCGACACCGCTGTATTTGAAACGTGCCTCCCATCGCACCGGTTTCACCTCGCAGTTCTTCCGGTACATTTGAATGATATTTCTGTGTACGTCTGCCGCGGATAACAGGTATTTTAACGTACGAACTTTGCTCATTGTTACTAACTATATACCACCACATAATGAAAGCTGATATTAGGGGAATTTGTAACCGATTGTGGCCTTCTTGCCATATGTATGTTAAGACAGTGGTCAATTTACGAAAGGTGTTTGTTGGTTTCCCGCACATAAAGGGGGTTTTATCATGTAGGCAGCTTTAATAAGGGGTCATAGTAGCCATTCATCTCACTCGCAACATCGTAACTCTATTCTTCTCACTCTCAACAACTATATACATCCATAATCACCACTCTTTCCGACATAGAAGTAGAAATGTATTCAAGAGATTACATAAGGTTCTACATTCTGTAAAATATTTATTTCTTTAAGACATAGAATGGTTCTCGTTTGATCATATTTCACAAGAAATTGGAATTATTTAATAGTAGAAATCTACGAGTGAGAATAGACTGGATTAGTAACTTCTAACATTAAATTCATGTTCATTAAAATTTAATTTGATAATGTTCATGTTTATCAATTTGCCGAATAAGGGGTAGACCCTACTCCCACAAATCGTATTTGTTGACTATATCTCAATGTGCGAAGTAAATATCTGTGGTGATAAGGAAAAAGGGAATAACTGCAATTTTTGTCAAAATCGAGATAATGCTAAATTTGGTATCTTAGATACTTATACTTTCATCAGACAAGATAATAAATATAGTAATCTGTAATATTTGAATATACGAGCAATGTTAAATTATCAAATAAATGGTTAAAATAAGGAAAAAGGGAATAACTGCATTAAAATCAATACTAAAAGTAATGAACACTAATTCTGTTTAATTTTATTAATTATTCTAAATATTATAACAATTTTAATCATTTTTTATTATTTAAGAATTATATTGCTGTATAAGATCCATCGATTTTTTTATAAAATCTATTTTGTAATCGACGTTAATTTGAATTAATTTTTCGCATTTATTTTATATACATTTTACTCGCACATTGTTACATCACTCAGTATAAGTTTTCAAATGATATTATCATTGTTGACATGCTCCAAAAGCAAAACAGTTACTCTTTTGTATTTGCCTATATCTATATATCACACATCAACACAACTTCATTGTTGCCATACTCAAAATTAAGAAGTTTACCATTACTCACTCAACTGGATAATTTTAACTATGCACTCCTATTTTTTCTAATAGATGGTACTACCATGAATGTCAAAATTAATCTGTCAAAAAATATACTCACCTTTGCTCCATTAAATCTCGAAATAAACTGCTCCGATTTGAAAAATAAATCGGAGTACTCTGTTTATTTTTCAAATTGGAGCAGTATTTTTCGTGCTTTAATCGAGGAAACATTCTGACAGGATGGGCGCTCCACGGCCCTTAACGTAACGTAATATGTAAATTATATTAATATATTATTTTATTATTAATTTATTTAATTATATATTATTATTATTTATTTTCATATTATATTATTATTAAATTACGAATTGTGTATAAATAATTTATTTCAAAAAAGGAAAAATGTTTTAAAATCATTTTAACTGAAAAGATTAACTACAATTTAATTTAATAATTCTTATTTCGTAAGTCAAATACTACAAAAATAGTATGCATTTATTAAAGATTATATAGTATATATATGTATTCACTCCATAAAATTAAAATAAAGATAAAAATAAAGAAAAAGAATGATAAATAAACATTTATGGAAAAAGGAATAACTGCAAATATTTAGGAAAAAGGGAATAAGTGAAAAATTAACATTTAATTACATTTATTATCATTATAAAATGTTTATTTGAAGTCCTGAAACTATGTTTTGTTTATATGAAAGTGTTAAGAAAAAACCTACGGTCAACTTACTTAAATCTGCAAAAATAGAATTTATGACTTTAAATGCATTTTTCTCGAAATTATGAAAATTGCAGTTATTCCCATTTTCCTTATCGCCACAGATATAAAGAAAGAGGAAATACAAAGGCGAGGAAATCATCGCGGACGAGAAAGTTGGGCCGATGAAGGTAGTGCAAACAGCGCTCCTTTGGTTCCAACGCATGAATAACAGTGTTAAGCGCAGTTATTATGTCGTATTTTAACTTTTACAGTATTGTTATCATGAAAATTTTTTATTAAAAAACAAAACATCAGAAAAGAAGAAAAACATGGATCACAAAACATCGATGCTAAAACACATTGCTGTTTATACATCGACGTGTAAAACATCGATGTTTACACAAACACATGGATGTTTTGAAAACATCGACATCGACGTCCCATCCCTTCTTCACCCGTGCCTGGAGTATTCAGCGGAAAGCTCGAGTTGCGACCCACAGTTCGCCCTCGCGCGCCATGGCACCGTTTCAAGCCGGCAGCCCGCGCCCCGCGAGCGGCGCATCGCGGCGCATCGCGGCGCTTATAGCAGCGCTGGCTAATCTGCGCGATCTGCGAGGCGGCGTGGGCGACGGCGCGGGAGCCGAGCCAGCGCTGCGCTCTGCGCCTCCGCACTGCGCGATTCGACTGACAGATTATCTTACACTCGACTTCTTTTTTATTCAACGAATAGTTACGAGACATTTTAAATGTGAAATAATAAGTAAATATTATAAATTGTTAATATTAAAGAGCGGATTTTGATGACATAAAACTTCGTGAAAAGTGGTCAATAAAATGCATTTAAAACGTGTTTGAAAATGCCTTAAAAACAAAGAAAAATGACGACAAAAATTTTATCAAAACCACTTCAGATGAACAGTGATGTTGCTGGATATGATACTGATGTAATTGGGACTTCTTCCTTTCGTTGAAGTGAACCCAGCTTGAAAACTTGTCGTGTCGACTGTTCTTTACTAGGAAATCTCTTTAGTTATCCAGAAATCGGCAAAACTGACAACTGATAATAGGTGTCACATGTACCTTAGATTGCTTATAACGGTTCACATTTCGGCCATAACGGCACAATTCGAAAACTCGAATAGGCTACTCAAGAATTCTGTGAAGAACATTTGTTGTATCTCATGAATGTAATTTAAAGAAAGTACCATTACAATTATATTAAAATTCATGAAATAAGAAAAAAATGCTTTATAATGGCAAAAATGTAAAAAAAAAAAGATTTATTATTCGAAATCGATCAAAAATGCATAAACATATCGTATAAAAGTTGGTCATTTCCTTTTATTACAATATAAAACTAATGTCTATACTAAAATTAATTGTCCCAAATTGAAAAGAAAAAATGGCATTTCATTGAAATTCGACCCCAGTTATTAACAATATCTCATGAAATGAAAACAAGAAAGTCACCCATTGAAACCTTTTTTGGGATCCTTCTCTACTCTATAATAAAAAGATGATTATAACATTATTACATTGTTGTTAAGGATTACAAGAGTGTATGAACATGTTTGGATAAATGGTAATTATAAAAACGGAGACGGTGATGAAGAGATGGAGACGGAGAGGGAAATTCTATTGAGTCGCGAAAATTCTTGGCAGTTAGCAAGATGATAGGGATGCATATCCAGACGTTGGTAATATTTTCAACTTACTTTTTGAATCTTTTCCTAAACTGTTGGTATAATGAAGTCACTGTGAAGTGAAGAATTTGTTATAAATCAGGATGCAGACGGAATTATTCTTAATAGTTTTGTCGGAAATCATTGTAAAATCGACAAACTAGTTTTGGTGGCAGTACCTGAGATTTGGATCCCGTATGTTCACACAAGAACTAAAAAGGTTTTGTAAATTAATAATTTATTTTCAAGCTATAATTTTGATTTGCGTTACACAGTATGTCTCAAAATATATGATACTGTTACGATATAAAAATATACAATTTTGTACGTGTTGTATGAACTTGCAATAAAATAACAAGGGATGTAGCGTCGGTTACCGTGGATATCATAATTGTTGAGAGCAACTGAATCGAGTTTGCGACAGAATGAACGCCTGAATGTAGGCAAGTATCATTGATGTGAAATTTTGGTTTTAAAACCCAATTACTACACTTCAGGATTTTGAAAGTTTGGCGAAACCTTGGGGAAGATACTTCAGAAAATTAATCGGTGGTTCCACAGTAAGAAATAAGATATTTGTGGAAAAGGAGAATGTAACTTTGCCCATTGATCCTAGATCTGCATTTGCTTACTATTGGTGTATAAGTACTGTAGCGGTACAGAATTATTAAGATAAATTAAATTGAGTAAAGTAGATCTAAGAAATTGTTTACTGAAGAAAAACATACGGCGTCACGCGCGCAGCCCCCCTTCTTGCAACAGCCACGATCCCCTGACCCATTTCGGATGTTTATGACACCCCACCCAACGGCCGAAGAAAGGGTAAATTGTCAGGCGTCCGCTGCATCCCCATCTGGAATACTTTCGAAACGCCTGTCATCGTGATCGGGGAAACCCAAAGCAATAATTCAGTAGCCGGGAAGCCCCTTCAGAGACGTGGCCTACTTTCGAGACGGTACAGAAGGACGCCATGTTCCGACAGAAACAGAGAGATGGAAAATTCCCAGACTCCGCCTGAGCTTATTGGTCAATATTAATGTACGACGCCATCACCCCTGGCCAATAGCGATGCGATCGTCATAGGGAACAAGAACATATGAGGAGAAAGGGTGGGGATAAAAGTTAACTTCGTGCATTTATGAGAGACAAAATTTCAGTTGGTTGAGAGACTTCTCTGGGGTGGGAGCCAGTTGCGGGGAGAGGCGAGTGCGCCTCTGAAAGCACTTGGTTGAAATCACTGGGGTGATAGACTGGAATTCTCAGTGGGAATTTTAGAGGAAGTGCAGAAGCACTTCAAAAGTAAATTAGCGAATATTTTATAATTGCGTATTCGCTACAGGATTTCGCAACTTCTGAATTTGTATTTGAGAGGATTCGCATAGTTCAGAGGGAAACATTGTTGTGTGCTACGCAACTGCGACCGGGGGCAATACACCCCGACGACATCTACCTACTCCGCCGGGCAGTCTCCAGACGAACCCCTCTGCTGACGTCACGGACTGCCGCTAACGCCGCGAGCCGCTGCCAACCGCCCTGTTGGAGAGGGTGCAAGCCATCCCGCATTCCAGAGAAGGTCACCCATTGAGCACATCTGCCACTGAGGGCTCTCAGGCAATGTAACTGGGGGCAATAAACCTTTTGAAGTACTGTCAAAGCGGTGCCGCGCCAAGGCACAGAAAGGTCCTCAGGGACACATCTGTAAATCTAACTATAAAATAATTTTGTACTCTTCTCTAGTTGTAAGCTTTCCTTTTAATTTTAATCTTTATTTTTTCTTTTTATTCAATCTTTTCTTTCTTTTATTTTATTAATGTAACTTCCCTGGTACAGCTTTGTCCAAGAATAAACGTTGTCTTTTACCAGTAATGAAATTATTTTGAATGCCCATGAATTTAATTAACAATTCCTTCCATCACCTAATTTTTAAATGAGCAAAGGAAATTGTTACAATTGGCTAGTTTTTAAACGAGTAAAGGGAATAGGACCGACTGAGCTATAACCGGGCCGCTAACCGCGCATTTTCCGACGATCCCATTCGCCGGGAGATGAGTGGAGGTGTTACAGTACATGACCAATATATTTGCTTATGTTTGAGCCAAGTGTTCTTATTTAAATTACATCGAGGGAGATGGCAACGAACAGACATTTCGATAACGTCAATGCAGGTGCAGTTCAATTAAATGGGCGTTACAAACGAACGCGGGCGCTCACGTGTATGTACGCTGATGCGGAAACATTGGGCTATTCTTACAAACGTCTAGGGCATGTTCAGGGATTTAAGACCATTGTTTTTCCTGATAAACATATAATGGAAAATTGCTTGAAACGCAGTTATATGCATTTATACATGTAGCATTAGCCCCTGATCTTTAGGCAACCCTGAATGCACTGATGTTCGGCACGTACATGAAATACCGTAGACAGTGTGAGAAAGTGATCTGCCGAACACCTGTGCATTAGATTCCCGCGAATTCAGAAGAAGATTCGAGATTGGTAACCTTGTATATTCTCGTGGTGGTTTTGTCTGACGAAATCTAAGAAAATCTTCGAGTAGTGCATTTTTTCAAATTTGTTTCTATCATTATTTATTAACATATTATTATTCAATAACATATGCTTACTTGTATCATATCACTGAGTGAGTTCCGATTCCTCGAATCCATCGAATCGTAATAAAAATTAAAAATTTATTAACTGGAATTCTTCATTTTTTGTAATTCGAAGAAATACTTGAAATTCTAAATTTAAATAATTATTTTCCCTGCTTAATCGTTAGCTGGCAAAGAATTTGCCTTTTACTTTCTTAATAACAACGTATCGTACTTTTTCGCAAATTGCATCATAGACATTTTTGACACACTCAGATTGTACATCGTACACTCATCGTACGATATTTTTCTCTAAACTTAAAATACATCGGGCGACATATTTTGGATAACTCAGACCCTACCACGTGACATCTTTCAATAAATCGGGATGGCAAGCAGCGAAGTGCCGCCTGCCACGGGCGAGGTCTTGGGATCGCGAGCGGGCCGCGCGGGGTGGAACGCGGTTGTGGTCGTGCGTCGTCCGCCGTCGGTGGGGGTGGGGGGAGGCGCCGCCGGCCGATGAATATTCAGCAGCGCTGCGCCGCGTTGCGTTGCGAGCGCCGCGCCGCACGCGGCTGCGGCTGCGGCCGAGGGGCGTGTCGGCCGGCGGCGGCCGGCGCGTTGCGGTAGGGCGGAACCCGCGGCCCTGCGAGCGCCGGCCACGCAGCATCCTGTGCGGGGGAGGTGGTGGTGGGGGTGGTGGTCTTGTAACTGTGGCGTTTGGCAGACTGCGTGCCAAGGGTGAAATTAGCTGCAGTAACACGCATTTAGTTCTTCTTCTTCAACTCCTCCTCCTGCTTCTTCTTCTTCTTCTTCTTGTTATTATTATTATTATTATTATTATTATTATTATTATATTTATTATTGTTATTATTATTGTTATTACTAGCGGAGCCCGGCAGACGTTGTCCTGCCCGCCATCTCTTTCTTCTTTTCTCTGTCTCTCTCCCTCTCCTCTCTGTCTCTCTCCTCGTCTCTCTCTCTCTCCTCGTCTCTCTCTCTCTCTCTCTCTCTCTCTCTGTATCTGTCACTCCCGAGTGAAATTTTACAATTGTAGGGGCAGACTATGCAATGAAGTCGCTCTTAATACTTGTACTTCAGGATGCGGTGAGTTGCGTAGAGCGCCATTGCATAAAGCGCCCTGTTGAGGGGCGCTTGAGCCAACACAAAATCATCAACGTGCGTCTATGTGCGCAAACATGTGCACATTCGCACTCTGCCTAGATTCTTCCCACAAGTGCAAGCAATACGTTGACAATGATTTATTGCAATCTGTATGACAGCGTATTAAGTACAAACAAACAAACAACATTTTTTAAATGTATTAGATTATCTAAGTCGTATTGCATGTTGATGAACAAGCGTATCTCGTGAATACATCGCAATTAGTTCGATATCACAGAAAGTGGCCACGTCACACCTTATTTCACATAATCTTTATTTTAATTCTCCATTTTTTTAATTCTTGATATTATTTTGTCATAATCCTCTGTTTTATTGTTTTTATTTCACGACATCGAATATCAATGTTACTTCCGATCTCGACCTACTGTATGTATCAATTTTGACAACTTTATCCCCTTATTTATATTTTCTCGTCTTTTTACACTAGTTTTCATTTCCTTCTTTTATAAGCTCTGCCTTTCTCAATCCTGATGAGGAAGGAACAATTAATTTCGACAAATTGAAATTTATTTATTGTGAACTAGCAAATGAGAATCAACTTTTAAATTTTTGTTTTGTTTTCATCGACCGGCTGTCTATAATTGTACGGCACATACTAATGCTAATGAATATGCGTTGCTTTCCAATCAAATCCCTTGTGAATGATGTTGTTTTTCGTGCTTAATAACGTATTCTGTAAATGATTCCTTGAGAAAATGCTGTACCTTTATTAGAACTTTAAAAAAAATCAGAACTAACCGTAAATATTTACGAGCACCAAAATATTCACACATTTTCATTACAAAGAATGTTACAACGCTGAAATTATAAAATACGAGCAACCTCGTACATTACAAGTGACAAATGAGACTGGTGGCATATGAATAAAAATAATATTGTCAATGATCATAGCACATTATTTACATCTCTTCTGAATGCGAGAAAAAACTACAGACAAAACCTCTTTAGTTCTAATTTTCGAAATTGAAATGTAGATACGTAAATCGTGGTGGAAAATGCGGGGCCGAAGTGTGAGAGCGGAACATTCCCAAATTGACGAATGGTAATTTACGACTCCATTTTGTTGCCGCGCCCTTGCCGCGAAATTTATGCCCGGGGAGGGTGCCTCCAAAAAAGTGTCCAGGACTCGGGCGCAACATTCACAAACTCAGTATGCGAGTGGAGATCTAATTTCTAATTTCCTCAGTTTGAACATTTTTCAAAGTGTGGAGAAAATAATTGAGGCACTTACAAAATTAGTAATTGTACCTGGTACAGGTTCTGATGGTTCCAAGGCAGGAACGACATTCCCTCTTCATAGTAGCTGGTTGGGAGTTTCTAGGGTTTCTTTCCGCACTTTCAACTCTTGATACGTACCTGGGTCGAATCCAACCAATATCTGAAAGAATATTCTAGCCACTGGCTGCTTCGATTGAAGACCATTTGAAAGCCTAGAGCATGTTCCGTCTGGGGTGCTGCCCCGATAGAGGATATAACGGGAGGGTGAACCTCCACAAACCTACGAGCAAGTCGGCGACGTATTTCAAGGTCCAGTGGGGAGATAACATGCACTATACTTAACGGACTAATGACCATAGAAATTGATGAGCCCGGAACTCGAAATAATGAACTGCTTCAGGCAGGGGAATATATATATATATATATATATATATATATATATATATATATATATATATATATATATATATATTTTCAACCGGTTACAACAAACGCTCGAAGGCAACGAATCCTGATAGATATGTACACGAGTATTTCCGTGCTCGTACCCGACATCGATCGCTGACCATTCTCTCTATTTCAGACCATAACCTGAGCTGTAGCGTCATCCTGAAGGGAGAGGGAGAGAGAGAGAAACATGTTTTCGGAGATGCTAGAGGAAATCAGTTCCCGATTTACGCAACGAACGTGTAAATTCTGTGCCCAATAAGGACGGCCACGACGCGCGCGGCGAGGATCGTCCATGAAAGGCATCCTCGGAGAGTCGGCGTGTGCGTGTATGTGTCGAGTGTAAATCAGCGCGTACATAAAGTGTGGAGGCGCGGGGGTGGGGTGGAAAGTACGACTCGGCCTTCTCCTCCTCGCCCGCCCGCTGCCTCCGGATAGAGTGAGGGGCGTGACGTTTATGCGACGTAAAATGGACAGGCGTGCTCGACGCCTTCGTCCCACAGAGGATAAGACGACCACACGCGCTGGCGGCGCAGAGGATCGCTCGTGGACCACGTGGCTTGCGGTTTGCCAGTGCGCCGTCACCGCGGCGCCTCTGACAGGGTTCGAGTCCCGAAAGTGGCAGGATTTTCGGCACAGGACGGCTTACTAATTCGAATTCAGTTGTTGTCTGGACAAAAATTCTACCGGCCGTTTTCTCTGATCGGTAGTTTTCCGTGGTTTCTTCTTTTATAGCTAACAGAGTCCAGAAGGTCTCTGTCGCCGAGTTTACTTCTAATTTCTGATTTTCGATGTATTTTGCTGTGAATGCGCGCTGTGTTGCTGTTTGCCTGTGAAAGTCTGCCAGCCTACACCATTATACGTAAATGCGTATAATACTGAACCTTCTCTTTGACCCAATGAGCAGTTTTTGAGATGCCACTGACATTAATTCTTGCTTGTTGAAGCTCATAAAATGTCTCGATAAATGGCCACACCTGGAACTATTCAACCAGCGGCTCCATTATTTCATAATATTTGTCCAAAAAATGGAACCATTGTCTCTTCAAGCTGTAAGCAGTGGAGACAAGAAAAGACTCCACTTTATATGCGAGCAATTTGAAAACAAAAGAGCTTCATTGTTAAATTTCACGCCTATCCAACGGTAACTACAGGCACACGCATTTATGGGAAGTACCCCCGTCGACGTTCCGTTGTTTGCAGAATCGATGTCCGTATTGATATTGAATTGATTAATTGATGTTTTCGGGCGTGTCAAGTGCTAGTCCTGTTACGGCGGTGAATTTTTTATCATGGTAGGAAACGGTGCTTCTCCCTTGCTTGACGGTGAGATCCGGCGCGTTTCTACAACTCGACTTTTGGTGGATATCTTTCACCACATAAACTCCCAAGCGGGGCCGAGCCACAGCCAGGGAAAGCTGTAAGCTCCTGACTAGTCTTCCAATGTGTGTGATAGTGTATTACGAACGTACTTGTAAATGTAAGTGTGTGTGTGTAAGAGAGAGTAGGGGGAGAGAATATATTAAAGAATAAGAAGGAAATATCGCGCCAAGTCCAAGGACCGTTTGTTAGAGTACTGCTCCAGCATTCAATTAGTATTTATTAGAGAAACCAAGAAAAACTACCGATCAGAGCAGCCATTAGCGAAAATTCCCCTCTAGACAGAGCCAGAATTCTACCTTTCTATCTGGCTAGTGTCTACAATCCTGCCACTGTCGGGACTCGAACCCTAGAACCTCCCGGACAGAGTGAAGTTGACCTCAAGTAAAACTTAGCCTATATATATATATATATATATATATATATATATATATATATATATATATATATATAATATTCAAGTTTCTGGCGTGTCGCAATGTGCTTCGTAGAGTAGAAAGACGCATCCTGCAGCGCCGTGTTCACGTGTTGCTGTTCGCCTGACAATGGAATGACGCACGACAATAGAATGTGAGCGCGGGCGACGGGGGCACTGGAACGCCAGCGATGTTGTCCTGGCGGCGACGCACCAAGTTGACGGTCACGGTCGCGGACAGCCAGCAGAAATGACGCGGCGTACACAATAAACAGAACGGCTAACGTACTACTGAAAAGGAGTAGTGATGGATTGAAGAAGAATACGAGTAGATCGATATAACGTAGCCCACTTTTATAGAGTGATAGTGTGGAAAAAGATGTTTGTTGATCCTTGGCGAACACTTGAACAAATATGTTCCCGGTAAATAATGAGTGAGGGCGTGCGTATAGTTTTAACCATCATTCACTGATACATCACCACGCGTTGGATCTCGGTGTTAGTGCGTGATCTTTGCACGCTATTATACCATTGCGCGAAATACTGAGGATACAAGGGCAAGGCACAATCATGAATATTTCTTTCACTTTATTGATCTAGTTGAGTGATGAATCGTACCAACTTCAATACTCTTGTTGGAAAGGGTATTAACAATCTTTGTAAAATAGGGAACCAGTCATGGAATATGAATTACCAATTACTTTGTCAGAAAACTTCAAAGTTCTTCTCAACGCAGCGATTTTCTGTCAAAAACTTTGGTAAGGGAAAAATTTGATACGAACGGTACTAGAGAAGAGTAGTGGATCGGGAAATATAGTATTTTCTCTGCTTCTACTTTCTCTTTGTCTGACGTGCTTTCTCTTTCTGTTCATACTTTCGTCCTTGCTGCCTCTCTATTGTTACCTTTTGACATGAAGAAATCTAATACAGATGTACATTTGATGCTATTGTTGGCTAAATCGCGTGTCATTTATATTAAATGTAGATTGTTGTGTTTACGGTAATAAAAAATGGAAGAACAACATAAATTAACTATAGGAACATTTCGACGTGCTGACCAGAATTATGAAAGATTTGTTCATGTAAATAATGTAGTTAGGAGAACTGTGAATCATTGAAGATTAAAATGTTGCGTTTTGTTTGAAGTCGTCGTAAGGGATAACGTGCTGGAAGGCACGCGCAGTTTACCTGCGTCCTCTGATTTTGTCGCATTGCACCTTCCTGTTGCCAGCGTCCAATTATTGGCACGGCGCTTTCGATTAAGCGCCGGTTAGCGGCATGGAAATTCCTTGCGGAGATCCCCCGGCTCGGAGGGCAGGGGCGGCGCGCGGGCGCTGCTGCAGGCCACCGCAGCGGAGGGCGGAGGGCGGAGGCCGCGGCCGCCGACTGCACCGGCGCCCCTCCCCCTCGCACTGCCCCTCCAGCGCTGCCCCCGGCCCCGCTCCTGACACCGTCAGCTCCCCCACCTCCGACATTTGCCCGCTGCTTCACCCACGCCCCTCTCCCTTTTCCTCCCCACCCCTCTTCCCCCACCCCTCTTTCCCCCACCACTCAACCTTCTCCCGTCCCTTCTCCACCTCTTTCCTTACCCCTTCCCACCCTCTCCCCTTCCTCTCCTCCCCGTCGTCCCTTCCCTTCACGGTCTCTCATCACTCCACCTCCTCTCACGTCTCTCCCCATTCCTTCCGCCAACCATCTCCTATACCCATCTCCATTCCTCTCCTCTTCCCGTCCTACTTCTCTCACTTTCGTCTCCTCGCACTCATCTCTTCCATTCACAATCCCTCTCCCCTCCACCTATCCAATTTATCCCGTTCCCTCTTCCTTCCCCTCCTCGTCTTCTTCCCTGCGTCTCCCGCACATTCCTTCACCTACCGACTTCTCTTTCTCCTCTACGCCCATCTCTCCTCACATCCTTTCCTCACCCCGCCTCTCGCCCTTTCCCTCTTTTATTTGCCATTTAGCATCTCCGCCATATTCTCATTCCATCTCCGTCCCCTTCCGCTCATTCCAATGCCACCACCGCTGCCATCGAGGCTGCCGCCCGCCCCCCCGGGCGCGCCCCTAGCTGCGACCTCGACCCTGTCCGCCTGCCCGGCCCCCTCGCCCTACCCGCCTGCGGCCGCCGATGCGCGATTTACGAGGACAGCTCGTTGCCGATTGAATTTATACGCGCGCGCCCCGCGCCGATAACGCGGCCCGGTCGCTCCGCCCGCCCTCCCACCCACCCGCCTGCTCGCCCCCCCCCCTACTCTGCGGCCGTCCTCTCACTTCCAACCGACGCCACCGCCCTCTTACTCTCAGCACCCCGTGCCTGCCCTACCCTCACCCACTCAGCCGACGCAGCTCCTACCGCCACAACTTCTCCAATGTAATAATATTAATAATAATAATATAATAATAATAATAATATTATTAATAATAATAATAATAATAATAATAATAATAATAATAATAATAATAATAATAATAATAATAAATATAAATATATGTACATTATGATTCTAACATTAAGATACGAATATTAAGACACACTAAATGATAGAGGAGGACGTGAAATTCACATTTACTCCTCAGAAAGCAAACAAGGGACAATATTAGTCTAAGATGCGGTTGATGGAAACCCGGACTAAAGCCCAATCAGGATAGCGGCTTATGGGTAAAGAGAATTCAAGAAATATATTCCAATGCTTAGCTCCCACTATTTCTATTGCTCCCTTCCCCTCTGCCTAACCTCCCTCTCTCCCCCTCCTCTCACGGGTCTCAACCACGACTCTTGCACGTCCTTCCCCTCACCCAACCAAGCCTCAATCCTACACGGCCTCACCTCCTGCTACGAGTAGCAATCATAGGCTGCCCTCATGTTAGCTGCTCTTTTCTCTGCGCATATTTTCTCCTTTCTTCTTTCCTTGCTCCTTCTTTTAATATCACTTCGCTTCGCTTCGCATTTTGTCCTTGTTATTCCCTCTTCTTTCTCCCCCCGATGCTCTCTACCATCTCTATTTCTATTCCCTTTAAAGTAGTTATTCGTGGTTTCTCCGATCAATACCAGACGCATGCCGGAGAAGTATCCTAATAAACGGGCCTCGAAACTCGCGCGATTTTACCTTCCTCTCTTACTTGTCCTATCCTCACCCCTTAGAAATATCTGCACTACACGTCCGCGCTTGTCGGATACTTCGAGAGCGTCCTCTCTGAGGCGGATGCCCCGCTGGAGGCACGTGCCTAGAGAGGAATGTCGTGGTGCAGGTCGGACAGGGAATTCACTATCTAAAGGGAAAGGAACACCAACGATAAATCATTCACTGCACTAACGGTGCTAATCGCCATGGCAGTTGACAGCGCTAGCAAACTTTAGTCAATCAATCCATCCACTAGCTTTTTACTATACTCGGTCTCAGCCCGCTCTTTTACCCACTGTCCTTTTCAGTCAAGCTGGAACTTTCTGCACCTATCAGCTTTTTTGATCACAACTTGCATCTCTCCCCGGTATCGTCACTCACCCACTCCCTTTTCCTTTCCACAGGTTTGCCGACCTCTCGCTCAGGGTTACCCCTCGCCCTGCCCTCGCACCCAGTTCACTCCCCCTGAGCCCCGCATTCTACTATCGTTCATCCCGGCCAATCCTGGCTCTCCCGTGCCCCTCCTGGGTGTGCAGATTGAATTTTCCACTCGCAAATTTCCGGCCGTTAGCTCCTGCCGCTGGGGTGCGACCCCGCCCGATTACAGGCTGTGGTAGCGGCGAGGAAATGGATGGCTTCTGCGGCGAGGACGGATTCTCGGAAGATGTCCTTGCGATCGAGGAACTCTTGTTAATTACGAATACTGTCTTTCTCGTGTGCTGGCTCACGGGTGTTCAATTGCAGGAATTCGGAGCAGACTGGCCCATGGTGGCGCGCTGCAATTGACCGCGTGCCACTCGTCTTTCACTAGACTAGAGCCGAGTGCCCGAGCGCATCATCTCCTCCCCCCTCCTTCCTTTTAATGGGCTGACTCACAAGCAGCGGGACGCACCAGTTGCTCGCAGATTAGCGCATGGCTGGGACATCCCAAGTGGACTACCCACTTCAGCACCGCCGCGATGAAGTGGTGCTTCTAACGGCTTTGGTGGTGTAACGTTTAGCGTAACGGACTGTTATACCCATGTTTGCGGGTGCAAACCCGATCGAAGCCCTGGATTTTTAAGGGAGAAAAATCCTTTGTTCACCTTCCTTGGGAGGGGAAGTAAAGCCGACTGTCTCATATTGTAGACGTACAGCAACTCAAAGATCCTCAAGCCTAAAAGAAGACTCTGAGCTAAATTCCAACCGGCTATTTCGTCGCCCGAATGATATCTTCTTTCGCTGATAAATGGCGAAAGAAACGTTGCGAAATTGGCGCGGTCAGGCGGAAGTGCAAGGTGGTCTGAGCCTCACCACGCAAAATAAGGCGTAATTGATTGATTGATTGATCGTGCTAGTGTACCACCGCTGTGATCGCTTATAAAATTGCGAGTTAACAAATGAAGCTATGTGGTTAAGAGTTAGAACCACAGAGGAAATGCAGTGGACATACGGTACAAGCAAATCGCTTGCTGGATTAGAATTAAAATACTCCATTCTCTAGTTGGGCGTTTCCGTGGTTTCCTCTGGACAAATTCAGGCAGATGCTGGCGCATATCCTAATTAACAGGTCACCTCCTCACACAATCCTTCTTCCTCCATCCATAGGACTAGGCCATGGGCTAATACATATCCTTGTATGACCAGTCTCCCGTGATCGACAAAATATCTGCCAAGTGCGGGAAATGGGGGATGCAGTGACCAACTGAGAGTTGCCCGAGACATTAATGTGACTTAAACGTCAACCATTTCCAGATCTTTTTAGGTAAAAATTACCTATTTTCGGTTGATGGAAACAACTTGTGTGTTACTTTTATTATCTACTTTTGTATCGCTATAATCATGATGATTAGCATTTGTTTTTCATTCAATACTCAAATAAGTCTACGTAATTACTTTTTCAATTGTTTTAATTGTATTGTTGTTTCATTTCCACAACGCGGTTTATGGATTTATGATAATTTCAAAATCTCGCGTAGGACTGAACTTGTGTTAAATATGGAGGTCTATCATGCTTCTAAAGGTTATTTTCACAGGCGAAGCAGGGGGGCTCATGCACTTTTCAGGGTATTTGGTTAGTGTGTGAAGGTCCCATAAATATGATTGATAATTCAGTAATGTAAGGACGTATTCTTGGGCGTTTTCTACAATAGCTTTTCCACATACTACTTTTTTTATGAGATAAACACGTAGTTACTTATTGTGATTGAAAATAGGTATCATACTTTCCGAATATGATGGAATGTAGCATTATATTTGTCTGTAAAAATCCAAGTAATGGTTAAGTGATCCCAGCTCGATCTATATTCTATTTAAATGAATGAATAAAGATCTTTTACGGTCATTTTCAATACCTTCAATGTCGAAAGACACTGAATGTTGTCACCATGACAAGAAATCTGACAATTCACATACTTCATCTTGTTTTCTAAGCGGGCGAGTTTCATGGCAATTTGATGCTCGACGTGTAATATACTTTCAGATGAAATGGCAGAAGAAGAAGAAAACAAAGGGAATTGTAGAATTAAATAGTAGTAGAGTTCAGGCAATAGAAGATGTGTCTTTGAGCTTGCACTTCAATTTTCGTTCGTAGAAAATGTTGCAATTCCTCTGGAAGGGCAAAAGCCTAGGACTGTCTGAATGCAAGAAAAAATGAAGGGAATTTTTCATGTTTTTGAGTTACTTACATCATTTTTTCGCAATTTTTCCATTTTGATTGGTGAGATTATTATGCGTAAAGTGGAACATGGAAATGAGGTACAGAGTTTCGTGCAATTCCGTTGCCAGGCTGCTGCAGAGCTCGAAAGAGAAGTCTGTGAACACTATCGATTAAATTGCAACAGTCCATTCGCTGTACGCGTGACGCGATCTAGATTCAACCGCCTCCTGCCCCCGTCTTCCTTGTCGCTTGGCTTGTTCGCGGTGTCGCCTGTGAATTAATTCATCGCACCCTGAGCAGGAACAGTAACAGTGAGCAATGAAACAGACTTCATGATTTGATGGTTGACAATCTAATGGCGTACGGAGTGAAGTGGCTCAGGGCGTAGCGCGCTGACATCGCATTTGGGAAGGCCGGGTTCATGTCGGCCATCCTGACCGCGATTTTCGTGGTTTCCATCGGTCATCCAAGCGAATGCTGAAGTGTTTCTACTGAAAGCCGCGAACGCGAAACAGGCGTCGCTAGCCGAATTCGTTAACTACGTGAAGTCACGAAGTTTAGGCGAATTCGAGATATCGTGGGTTCCTGGATGGGTGACCGTCTAGGAACCCCGGGATCTAACGGCGCCGAGGCCAATTGCCCTTTACGGAAAATATAATGGCTAAATACAAATACAAATATAATCGCGTAGGTTTCACCTGGATTTTCGAATGCAGCATATGTGGCAAACGTCAATAAAAACTTTGCCGAGACATCAGAAAAAATATTTTCGAAATCAGATAATAAGTAATACTTAATAGTTACGCTTATTTAACACGTGTAACATAAAATTCTGTTCAATAATATTGCGTTGCGTTTTATGATCGTTTTATTTTTCTCGCATTCTCGTTATTTTTTTATGATGTGAGTTTGAAAGGAAGGATTTTGATATTGTGTGTCAGTAAATAACCAAGAGTAGTTTTGTTAGCATTTATGAGTTTATTATAAAAATTGACGGTTTAACAGACTACAAAAACGTGTGAGGTAAGTAAACTGCTAGATAGCCAAAAATGAAACAGTTTCTTGAAAATATGAAGATACAATAATAATGTGTTTGTCAAATCCTTTTTCACGCCCAACAAAAGCTTGTGGTACGCTCAAACTCACCACTCCAAGCCGATGGTGCATCTGTGACCTAGATCCTCAACAGGCCGTAACACGGACCCCGACAACGCCATCGGTCTGCTACTCTGTTGACCGGCTCTGTTCACTGCCTCTTCACAGCGGAGATTCACCGCTCTCCAACTGCGACCCGCGATTCCGCTTCTAAATTAACTCATCACGCCCACAGCAACTGCGGCCCCCTCGCCTCCCCCCGTCGCCTCCGTCACCCTCGCCGCTCCCCCATCCGTCCTCTACCACCAACACCGGCCAATGCCACCCCCGCCGCCCCCTCCGCTCCCACCGACCCTGCCGCCTCCGTCGCCACGCTGCCCTCCCCGCCCCCAATGCTCACATCGGCATCGCTGCGGCTGCCGTCACCGAACGGTGTGACAAAACGAGAAAACGTGTCCAACATTTAAAAATAAATTGTTTTAGGGATTCGCGGGCGGTGCACTTGTATCTGAGGAGAAAGCAAGCTAAACTGTGTTTTCGTAGATTTTTTGAATAAGTTTTGTCAACATTTTTTTATATGGATTGCTTCTGAAAGAAAGCACAATTAATTTCCCATTAACAAAGTGTACATTTTGTTATTGTACTAGAAATAAAATAAGAGCGCACATTCTGCTAGTTTTAAAATTATATATAACTACGTGAAATGCCTGTTAGTTGATATATCCTTCAGATTATCAGCTTTCTAACAAGCTTTGTCAAAAATTTAATCTTGTATTTTGTAATTGAATGCGAAATTAATACATTTCTATTAACGAAATTTATTCAGTCATCAATTATTAAATAATAATAGTAACCATAATAAAATATAATAAATCTAAATAGATAGTTAAATTAATAATATTTTATATGACGTTGATCAAATTAGATTTACAGTTAATCTGTACAACATATTTTCCAAATGTTTATACTTATTTCTTACGTATGACGTACGAACGTACTTAACGACTCTACATTATACGTGTCGAAACGTAGAAAAACGTACATGGTTTCACTACTTACAATTTTTAAGCAATTTAAATAAACATTTAACCTTCTTTTAATTAGTTTTTTTAGTATTTGATGTTAGCAATAAAAGGTCGTTATTATGAACGTGCCAAATTTGAATGCAGACGTTAACCAACATAAAAGTGAAGTCATGTTGAATTTCAACTACGTTTTCGTCATTTGGTCACACAGTGTCCACCCCCTGCCGCGTGACCCGTTCGTCGCCAATGCAATTGCATAGGCTGCACCACCTGGGGCATTTACCGAGAGCGCTGGTGCTTAGCAATTGATGACGCTGCCGCGCACCGCGAGCGGTAATGGCGTGCGGCAAAATGCATGGAATTCGTTTAAGAGTCTAAGAAGCGCCGAGGGCGGTCGAGAACTGGTGTACTCAGATGCTTACGTGACCCGGGTGGTATATTGCGTGTGTGGATGCGTAAAGTTCTTGTCTACTAAGTTTTCAGAAAGACGTAATGTGCAAGATGCAAGTCCCAATGCGTGTTTGAAACAATATTCGACAATCGAATTTCTTGTCGCGCTAATCAAAACACACACCATAAAATATTGCAATTGCTTTTATGAACCTCATTAACACTTATATTGATAAATACATTAATGTGTAAATACTTTTCATTGTAGTTTCTGTTTGAACAGCCAGATTGTATTCATTTAGCTGCCGTTAAAAACTGCACAGTCAAAGTGTTTTTGTCAGAAATCAACCATCGGCAAAGTCAGCTGTATTTGTAATTCTGTTATAAAAACGGTTTAAAACATAAAGAAGGAATATAAGAAATTTAATTGATGGGATTAAAAACGATAGCGTGCTTCTGCCCTTCAAATTTAGAACCTCGTCCACAAACATTTATTACCTTTTTTAACTTTCAAATCAGGCACTGGTGCGAACTTGGGTCTCAAACTTTCAGTTATAAATGATATTTCTAAAACATCTGTATCTTTCTTAACAGCAAGTAATACTTAAATTCATATCCAAGTATACACTCAAAACTCCAAACCAACAATATCCCAAACTAAATTAACTCATAACACCAAGTCTCTTACTCTTCGTCTGAAGAAATGTACACCACTTCTCCCACTAGCCGTAACGGAGGAGAAGGTTCATTTATTGAAGATTCTGGGTGAGTCAACTGCTTAGTCTCGTAAGTGTAGTAATGTGTTTTCCTCGAGAGTTGGGAAAACCCAACCAGGAATCTTCCACCCACAGGGCACCGTCCAATGTGGGACACGCTCTATGCTCCTTACCGGTGTCCCAACATGTGTGGTAGTGTAGTGCATGCAAGTGTGTGTAAGGGTGAGAATAGGACAAGGAAGAAGAAGGAAAGATCGTACGCGGTACGTGGCCCGTTTGTTAGGGTACTGCTCCGGTATCCGCCTGGTGTTGATCGGAGAATCCACAGAAAACTACTGACCAGAGCAGCCGCTCGCAGAATTCCCTCCAGACAGTAGCTGAATTCGACTTGCTATCTTGCTAGTGTCGAAAATCCCGCCACCTTTGGGGCTCGAACCTAGGACCTCTCGGTCATAAGTACTGCAATTGATGTCCTGAGCCACCTAAGCCGGTCCGGAGGTGAAGGGCCAACCGAAGAGGGAGCCCTGCCTTTAGGGTGCCATCGACAGGTCGCAGTTTCTAGATTAATTAAACACCTTATTCAATTGAGCGACCTCGCGCTTTAAGCTTTCGATCGTTTTTTTTTTCGAACCCGGCATTTCATTTCCATCTGGGACTTAATACTATTAAAAACGGCCACCGGCCAGGGGTGAGCGGCTGACCCGCTGCACTGCTGTTATCTGGTGGCAGTAAGTCGAGTTGCTGCTATAAATCACCGGATAACAATGTCTCTTATCTGAATAGCATTACAATCGCCAAAAAAATAGCTAGGGGAATTCGAGAATTGGCAGTGTAAAAAATGATTCTGTGTAGGTCGTTTGTCCTCGTCAGTTGTATGCTAACTCGTGCATCGGACAGATAAAAAAAATAAAGATTTATTCGGTTGCCCAGAAAGTGGCACCGCGCCCTTTTTGATGTGATCCACGTGAGTTGGACTGGAACGGATGAAAAGCGGTTATGCCATCCAAGAAAATGGCTTCTCTCTGAAGGGGGAGAAAAACATAAAAATTAACCTTAAATACGGGTTTGGAATTTGTCGTGTTACGCAGTTGGATCTTTTCTATGCATTTCAAACATTAAAATTGAATAAAGAACTAAACAGAATATCTGGCAAAGTGTTAATAAATATTTGGATAAATGAACAGTTATCCTGGAATTGCAATTTGAAAATAATTTTTGTTCCAGATGCTATTGTTCCTTTAATTTAATTTCGTATAGCCAAGAAAATATATAAAGGGCATTTAAATAAAATCAAAAATAAATTTAAATTTTAAATATAAATTTTAAAATTTAACCATTAAGATTCTTAAACGGTAGTAGTACGGAAGATAATCTCTTTAAATTCATTGGTGACCGGGAGAGATGTCTCAGGGCATCAACTGATGTCACTGCAGTCCCTATGACCGGTAGGTCCGAGGTTCGAGTCCTGACGATGACAGGATTATCGGCACTATCTTGTCAGCTAGATCGAATTCAATCGTTTCTTCGGGGAGAGTTCTAGCGACCGGCTGCTCTGCATGATAATTTTCCGTCGTTTCTCCGATCAATCCCGGCGTGCGATCGTACCTTCCTTGTCGTATCCTCTTCCCTTATTTACACACACTTACACTAACATGTACTGTACTACCACACATGCCGTGAAACCGGTCGGGAGCTTAAAGCTTTTCCGGCTCTGGTGGTTCTCAACTAGTGGGTGATACCCCGCTAGTCGACGGTAGATCGGGGCCGAATCTCGCCATACAGCGGCGGAAAGACCACAGCCACATCCCTAGAAAAAACACGCACTACACTTACGACACAAATGACCTTAGTAGTTGAATTACCCTGAATCACCAGGAATCAATCAATCTATCAATAATTGTTGACAAAGTTAATGTATAGTAACGTCCGGTGCTGCTAAGATATAACAGTTCTAGTTATAGTCATGTCATAGTTGTATCAAAACAACGCCTAATTTTGTTCATTTGTGATCAAACAAAATTGTCGTTCGTATTTTTTGACAGTAAATTAAGACAATAAAAATAAATAATTCTATCCTACATCGGAAACTGTTTTATATTCTCTGTGCTTGGTCTAAAAAAATTTAGGGTCGTCAAGAACTCAACACACGAGAAGGAATGTACTAGAAGACATGATTTCCAAGCAGATGCAAAATTAAACTTTTAAATGTTTGTTCTCGAATTCATGCCTGTAAGAAAAAAAACATTTACATTAACAAGTCGTTCGTATTTCGAAATAATATGTATTGATGTGAGGGAATTTCAACACAAAAATTGGATATTTTCAGAGTGGAAAATAAATTCATTCTACGAAGAATATAACATAAACATGATACAATTATCTCATCCATAATAAACAATATTTGTATATATTTCAAGAATATAGTTTCATTTTAGTTCACTTTGGTGCGAAATTTTACGATAAACAGATAATAAAAACGACTACTATTGTGTAGTGTTTCAGTATGATTTACAAGGTAATTTTTTACATTCTTCACAATTGACGACAATGAATTGCTGAGAAGCGCCTATTGACAAAAATGTTTCGATATTCAAATCTCCGTTCCCCAAATCCTAGAATGCTGTACGCGAAGCATAAAAGCGTGCTATGCGAAACCCATTTATAATGGAGAGGTTTGAGTTGTCACCATGTAGAGGGCTAGATCCATGAATTCAAATGGCGCTGGGGAAGTACGGAACTTTTGAATCGAGTGCTTCGAGTTGTTGTGGCACGGTGTGAAGCTGTGAAGAGAGGGCATTTTTTAAAATTTGTTTTTGTTGCGAGAAGCCGTATTGTACATTGCTTCATAAAAAAGGCGCAGTGCCACCCATCTCTACGGGTTCAGCTTTTAGAGATTAGAGCTTTTAGAGATTAGAGATTAGAGCTTTTAGAGATCCATTCATTTTACTCCACGCTTTCAGAGGTTTCGTAGTGTTTCGATAATTTTGCAGCAGCGGAGATTATTTTCATATTCTAGTTTTATAATGTTTATTTTTATATTTATCGTTGATTCATCGTTGAAATATCTTTAATGTTATTAAATCTCGCCCCACCCTCGCATTACATGTCTGCCACACTTCGGTAAATAGCATCAGAATATATGTTTTAAGGCATTACCAATATTTTTAATATAAATGCGTTGATATTCTCGCTTGGGTTTTGCTATTATTAAACTCCTGAGAGTTTATTACCAGTAGGAATATTCTCCTACTTTGTTTTCTAATATTAAAAGCCGGTTTTATGAAAGATTTTTGAATCATAAAAAAGACATAAACATAGGAAATTACCATTATTCGCGCTCTAAATTTCCTCTACTGGCGTATTATGTACTTTAATCAAAATGTAGTGCATACGAAGATTTGTTAAAAAAATATCAGTGAGTCTTTTTATGAAGAAATATTTTGTCTGATATTTTAGTCGCAAAGGATTCATTGTTTCAAATTATTTACTCTAGATAATTAAGCGCACAGAAAAATCGTATTCCTTTGTCATCTTGTATTCAACAGTTCTACCAACTTTTCTACCTTCAGCCGTTTTACGTTATTTCATTTAGAGCGCATCTGTATATTATTCTGTCCTCTTCTTTGGGGATGGGGCATATTGAGATTATATATATTTTATAAAGTATAAATATTTTCGTTCTAATTTCAAGTCGATTGGTAGACCACTGAGATCTTCGCGTTTTGTCTGCCGATGGTTGTGGTCCTAGCGTTGCTGGAATGACGCGGGAAAAGAGGGCAGAGACACTGGACAATCGCTAGGGTCTATGGCGCTTAAAAAAAGAAGAATAAACTCTTATCATTCGAATTTTCTTGTTAAATCGAGAAGGTGAGTTATTGTAAACTCCATTTCGAAGATTTTTCTCCTATTGTTTTGAGTCTAATTGCTACCCATTAAAATAATCTACTGTTGTATTTAGACCCGCTAAGTCGAAACCCGTGAGTGAATTACCCCAACACACTCAAATTTTCAATTTTCAATTCATCTGGGTACGGTTAGTATATTTTTCGAAAGCTGCAACATATTTGTTTTGTGACCTGCTAAATTCAAATCGGGTATCCAAGTCACTTCAGCACCCTTCTACTTCAAAACCAAAGAATATTGAGACAGTGCACCCCTACGCTTTCTCAGAACATTTCATATCTTACGTATTTTTGTCCTTTCAATCTCCCCTCACTTAACCTCTCACTTATGGCTCCTTTTTGTATTCGTATCTCTGACTCATCTTCGTTCTGCTTTCTGGTTTGATCATATAATCTAAGAGTGGTTGTCACTTCTAAAAATAGTAAAAATTCTCCCGAAACAAATTCCTTTTTTGTTGTTTTATTGTTTGCTACATTTTATTAAAGAACGTTTTTTTTTAATATTGTGATTGATGACATCATTCGTTTCCTTTTTATGTCTGCAGATAGAATAATCCTTTTTTATTTGAACTCGGACAGGAAAAGGTCGTCCTTAGAATCCGGGCGTGAGCTCGCGTGTAGTCTGTTGCAAGCGGCAAGCCAATTCGTGGTACAGAGTGCTGCGCGGTTATCGCGTGTCGCCAGCCCAGCGCGGTCGCATTGCCGCTGCGCCAGAGCGAGAGGTCGCGAGTCGGGCGCTGCGACCGCCGCCGCGGCGCGCCGCCCCGGAGCGCCCGGCCACGCTTTATGATCGGCGGCGGGCGGCGCGCGAACAAATGGCCGCCCATACGTCCTGGAATTTGCAGCGGCCCTTTCAATTTCAGCGGAGCGCGGCGGCGGCGGCGGCGGCGTGGCGGGGGTGGGTGGGGAGGGTGACCGGGCTGATGGGGAAGGCGAGGGGAGGGGGGGAGCGAAGGCGGCAGTGGGGTTGGTGGTGGCCGCGGGGACTACAGGGGTAGTGTCGGTAGCGGCGATGGGGAGAATGGAAGAGGTGGTGGTGGAGATGGAGATGGGGAGGATGGTGGTAACAGAGATGGTCGAAGGTGATGGCGAAGGTGACGTCTGCAGTGAGGTGGGTGGCGGCGGTGAGGTTGGCCGTGGCCGTTTGTTTGGTGGCGGCAGTGAGAACGGCAGCGGTGAGAACAATGATGAGTGCGGAGGTGTGAGGACGAATAGCGATGAGGACGGTGGCATTGAGGACAGTGGCGTTGAGGACGGTGGCGTTGAGGACGGTGGCGTTGAGGACGGTGGCGTTGAGGACGGTGGCGGTGAGGCCGGCGGCGGTGAGGACGGTGGCGGTGAGGAGAGCGGCGGCGAGGACGGTGGCGGTGAGGACGGCAGCAGTGAGGACTGCGGCGGTGATGGCCTCGGTAGGGTTGAGGAGAAATGAGGGAATGCGCGGGTGAATTGCAGGGCTGGCGGAGGGATTGGGGGCGGAGGCGAAAGTGGCGGGGTGGGTCGCCGAAGGGCTGCAGGGCGCGTTGGGGAGTCGGCGGCAGGGGTGGAGGGCGAAAGGGATCGGCCGACGAGAGAGGCCGGACGCCCAAGGGCGCTGGGAAGGGTTCTGGAAGCCAATATTCGGAAGGCTGAAAAAAGCCGCGCTGGAAAATTGCATGCCGAAGGGGCAGAGGTTGTAAAGTATGTTCCCGGTGGCAGAGAACAGACGGAGATAAAATAATGCGGTATATGAATAACGGTAGCTGGCTCTTTAATATAAACTGGCTGATATTGTGTAGCTCGGAATTTTTGTCCTTTAAATCTCAAATGTAGCATATTTTCTATCTCAGCTAAGTAGTGTGTTTAGACAATTTTCAGTCAGATCACAGAGCAGTAAAATTACAAGCCTGCAATATATATTTTCCCAATATTTTCATTTCTAGATAGAGTTTGAATAAAATAATATAATATTCAAAAAACAAACTTACTTGCCTTGCACAAGGACTCTCTTAATTCATATTGTACTTAAACGCTCCAAAGACGCGTATGCAAATCAAAGATGTGTGTAGTAGTGAACGAATGACCAATGAGTGAAATAATGTGAACAACACTTCATCAGCAATTGCGCAACACTGACCAAAGAGTATGACATACGTCTTCATCATAACTAGAATTAATAGTGCGTGCGAGTGAAGTTCTCTTCCCACTCCATTCTCCTTTGCTTGCGCGCAGTAGCCCATGTGCTGTGCTGTGCTGTGCTGTGCTGCGTTTGCGCTCAGCTGTGGGCTCGCTTCGCGCTTTTTTCTGCTGCGTGTGGAAAGCCGTGAGCTGTGCGCCCAACGCCCAAGGCCGCTCGCGCCAGCGCTGCGTGCGCAGAAAGCTACCCGTGAAACGCGAACGCACTGCGCAGCCCCGACGACGGCGCCGGCTGCGATGGCCCAGCGGCATCTTTGCCGTCGCAGGACGGGAGGTCGGAAGATACGAGTGTATACGGTGACGAAGTTTCGACTAGGTAGGGAGGATCGAAGGTTCGAAGTAATACGGTGCCGATATGTCGACTAGGTAGATAGCTGGGGAGAATTTAACTACTGCCTGGAGGAGAATTCTAGCGGTCAGCTGAGATCATTTTGTATTTTTCGTGAGTTTTTTCTATCAATATCAGATGAATGCTGGAGCATAACCTAATAAATGCGCCATGGAGCACGTGCTTCACGTATTTCCTTCCCCATTCGTGCTCCCTTACACACCCAGGAGGCATACGTAAGACTAGCACACATGTCGGGAGACTGGACCGAAGCTCAGATCGTATCTTGGCTGGGGCGGTAAACATGAGGAGAGATAATCCCAGGTGTAAGTTTCACGTGTAGGATCGCGTACCTGCTGGGAAGAAACGCTGCCACCACCATCATTTAGAATGCACTACACTTACAGGATAATGACCTCTATAGTTGACGCATGCGGAATCAGTACTCACTTAATCGACACAGGACTCGCAGATTTCTATGATTGCAATGACGGGTTCGTAGATCTGAGACGGAAATTAATTGTCTGAACGTTTCCCAGAAACGAACAGGAAATTTATTAGTTTCGTTTTGTATCATTTAATTTCAAAACCAGAGGCTACGATAACAAAACTTTGCGAGACCGCGACTTGGTAGACATGTTCCAGGGAATTCCAAAAGTAATAAAAGAGTAATTTCTTCACCAGTTACGTTGAAATGCTTACTAAATTAAAATTGTAGAGACCGATAGCAGAGATCGGTATTTGCTATGGTTGCTTCTTATCGGTTGCTTTGCTTCGCACTCGACCGATAACCCAAACAACGGGCCACCTTCCCTCCCTCATCTAGTCACCATTCCTAATCTTCAGGCCAAGCGACGGGCCAATCACCCGTACTCTTAACGACAACTTTCCATTGCCGAAGAAATATCTGACAAGCTTCGAAAATTGGGACTATACTGACCTTCGAGAGTCTCTCGAGAGACTGTTTGTCCGAAGGAAACAAACTATAATCATTGAAATGGGGCATTCAAATTTTAGAGTTCTTGTATACTCATATCTTTCTCAAACTGAAAAAACGCAAGAGTGGAAAAAATTATAATTTTACGCCGATGAAATTTTAATTTATAACGAATCCTTTGAATTTCGTACTTGTAATTATTGTCATCTTCGTACTCTGCTCTTTTCAATTTTTAGAATTATTCGCACCCGCGGATTTTATGGATTCGTAATCTGCAATTTGAAGGATTCGGACTTGTGGATTGGTAGGCTTGGTGTCGTACTCTAGTATTTGTAGGATTGGTACTCCACGATTTGTAGGATTAGTCTCGAGGATTACCAATTGTTGTAGTTGTTGTAAGATTGGTACTCAAGGAATTGGTACTCGAGGATTTATAGGATGCGCTCCGTCTACAAACAATTTGGTTGGACTTCCATGTCTTATCGACTGTTTCCCGACGCTAAGTCAAGCCCCTTCCCGCGCTCTCCGTACCGTCGCCGCGGCGAGCACACAAGCTTCTCCATGCGCGGTGCGTCGATCTGGGCCGAAGGGCAGGTGCGAGGGAGGAGGCGAGCGAGGGAACCGGGTCGCAGTTGTGGACACAAGGGATAGCACAGGTGCCGACGGCGGAGTCGCTGGCCACGGATCAACAGCGCTGTGTGCCTTCGGCGCAGGGGCGGACGCGCCGGGCCGGGCCGGGCCGGGCGGGCAATGAGGGCAGCGGAAGTGATAGGGTATCGATGTTTGAGGAGCACCGGCGCGCCAATGTACGAAGCCGTCGGAAGTAGGACGGAGCTGTATTCGGAGGATGCGAGGAATGTGTCGGATCGATGTGAAGAGATTTACTGTGTTTGCACTAGATAGTTTTGAAATGGAACACATTTACCTAATTCCTCAATAAAAATGTTGAAAAGAAAACCATACAATTGCTTTAAAATAAATACATCACTTTGTCAACTCTTCTAATTATTTCCTATTCATAACTTATTCATGAGCGCTAATTTCAAGCCTTGCTTTTGCAAATGTTGTCTTTGATGTTCCCAGAAGTATTACTGGAGTCTGCTATTTAATATTTAACTTTTCTACTACCAATAGGGATAACGAAGTTTCCTCAAGAAAAATTCAATTTAGTGTTGAATGTTTTTCGTAAATATATTGTTTTGGTTAATCTGTCATAGTTTTTAGTTAATATTATATGTCATTCCTTTAAACACAAGTTCATAAAAATACGACAACCAACGCTTACTTTTTACATAACCTCAAGATATGTTACAAGAACACTACATTAAGAGGATTATGGACGTAACCACAGGAATAAATGGATGCCGTTATGAAACTAGTATATGGTGTACCCAAATGAAAAGGAGACTACATTGACATGGAAAGAAACTGTAATGCGAACATACGAATTACATTTGGAACAGTACACCTATAAATAATCGTCATTTACATTTATAAACTTATCCCTTTGGGTTGAAAGGGAGTGGATGGCTTTTGCATAACAACTCCTGGGATGCGGACGGATTCAGTGTTCTACGGTGGCTTGCATGTCCTCGTCGGAGGTGAATCTCTGACCTTAAAAAAAAACACGTTTAAGAAGTCGAAGATATGGGAGTTGCATGGAGAGATATCGGGGCTGTAAGGAGGTTGTTGCAGTAACTCCCAACGAAACCTATTTTGCAAGGAGTGCGAGTGTCTTCTTGGCTACATGAGGCCTAGCGTTGTCCTAGAGCAGCACTATCCCATTAGATAGCTCGCCCCTGTGCTTATTCTTGATTGTCTCTTTAAATCAATAGAGACAAATTGCAGTACTGCTGTAAATTCGGAACGCATGCTGCGCGAAGAAATTGGACCACAGTTTTGAGCCGCTCTGGAGGCAACCATCACGCCACGAAATGCGGAAACAACGCGTTCTCTTTTCCGCCTGTGCAACAAGGAAAAACCGCCGCGCTATCTATCGTCAATCACGTTCACATACGTAGAGTTCACACAACGCCGCTATGGCTACGGTCTTCTTTTCATTTGGGCACTCCGTATACAAACCAAAAAGAAATGCTCTTCCAAAGAGGTATTTCAAGTTGTTAATGAGGGAAAACCTGTACTAAACATCGACATTGTTTACTAATTAAAAAGTAATAAAAATCATAAAATGTGCGTTGAGATCATTATCCCGGACGAGGAGACCTTTATCCCGGACGGAGTTAAGGGTTAAAGAGAGAAATAACAAGGTATTTGGCGTACAAGGCGTTTGTTTTGATAAAAATTGTCGTTTATTATACCCATATTTTACGTAAATATGAGATGATGTATTGTTTTAGATGTCTATTATTAATAAATAATTTCTCGAATATGCGCTAAATATAGTCTAGTGTACTACGAAACACAATTCATTTGTGGTGTTTCATTGATGAAATATTGCATTCGAATATTTCATCTCATTAAAATTAAAATGATTTTCTATTAAATAGTTTCGTGCTTACAAGCAGAGAGATTTTTATTTCTTCGTCTTCGTTATTTTGTTCTGCGCTCATTACATTCTCAACCATAAATTCCAAGGTTTCATTAAATTATCCAGCTATGCTTCCCAAGAAAACTGCAAAACGCGCTTTCCAGAATAATTGTCTGCAAAAAAGATAAAAAGTTTCATCAGGCGGTTTCATTTGCAAAATCGTGCATCATCGCCATCAAACTGCGTAACCAAACTTGGGCTATTCTTAATTGGAGTGTGGGGCGCTGTGATGAGTAGCCCACCCTCCTCCTCTCGAAAAAAAATGGAAGATAAAATGCAAATTAATTCAACGAAGTTAACGGAAAACGGTATCATAGAACCGATATTAGGCGGCCTTCGGGAACATAAAGTGAGCTTTAGGCCGCGGGGCGATTTCGGCTTTGCTTAAATTCAATATCGATCCGGCGAACATTAATTAAAATGACACGATTCTGCGAAATTCCCGCAGGGGGGCAGGGGCAGGTGGCGCAGAACTATTTCCAGCGTGTGTGCGCTCGGTGCGCCGCAGTTGGTAGGGCGATGTCTGCCGGTGGCGGGCAGCGGGCGGCGCGTGATAGGCAGTGGGCGGCGGGCAGTAGGCAGTGGGCAGTAGACAGCGGGTGGCGGGGGGGTGGGCGGCGGGCGGCGGGCGGCGGGCAGTGGGTGACGGGTAGGGAGGGCCAACCTCGACGAAACCGCTACTGAACAGAACGGTTAGCCCGCGGCATCCCAGTTGCAAATTGAATTCGCATTGTTGCTTCACCGCTGAACCGCATTTCGCGTTGTTTCGCCTCGGTTTTATTTGTTCCTGTGTTTTAGGACGATCTTCATTACATCATTTTATCTCGCGTTTTACTCTCGTAATATCGCGAACCTTAACAATACATTAAAATACATACTTTGACTCAAGTAATATTTATTTTGTTTTTATATAAGCTTTCTTTGGTCAGGAATTGGTCTTTGACCTATACATTTTTTCAGTTTTCAAATACGCAATGTTTCAAAGAAGAACGATGCCAGGAGTTTTGCATTGGTAGATGAGAAAATATTATAATCGTGAGAAATATATATCATCTGTATAGGCAAATAAAAAAATAAGCCAAAAGATCACAAATAGTTTTTTTTTTTTTAATTTATTTCTTCTCGTTCGACCTGAAGGTCTTTCGAGGGTTTTCGGTTTTACATACTGACATTTTGGGATTTGGGCATTCCTGACAAATTGAGATTAGATTTCTCTGGCTCGTTTAATTCCTTGTTTGCTTCTAGGAGCTGCTGGGATTTATTTTTTTGGGGGGGGAGGGGGAGGGGGAAGCTGTTATGGATAGCCCTAGCGGGCAATAGGAAGGGAACGTGCTAGGTTATATTTAGATGCGGGATGATATTATTTGTTTAGGGGGTTTAAGCATGTCTTTGGGAAATTTGGATTTGATTCGGCTTGGGATATTTGCTGTTCGACCTAATTGGGATATCAGAGTGGCATGAGATGAGGGAAGGGAAGAATAGAAGTTATTTGCTAATTTTTTAATGTGTTCGAGCACAGTTTCCATTTGGAGTTCTCTATGAATTTGGTGGTTAGGTATAAACTATGGAGCTTTAATTGACTTTCTGAGGACTTTATTTTGGACAATTTGCATTTTTTGTATGGTGATGGAAGCAGCGTTTCCCCAAACGGGGCATGCGTAAGTTAGCGTGGGTAGGATAATAGATTTATATAATAGAATCTGGCATTTGGTATTGAGTGTTGAATGTTGATTTAAGAGAGGGTATAGTTTTAAAATTTTGGCATTGGATTTGTTGATAGCTGCGTGAATATGAGGTTTCCAGGTGAGTTTTTTGTCTAACAATACTCCTAGGTATTTTATTGGTTCGCTTTTCCAAGGTATTTCGTTGTCATCTATTTTCAGATTGGGAGGGATTTGAGGTCTCCTAAGGGTAAATATCTTAGTCTGACATTTTTGAGAATTGATTGCTATTCTCCATTTTTTGTCCATTGTATTAGGGTGTTATGGTTATTCTGAACTCTATTAAATGCTAGGTTAATATCTGAGCTTGCTGAAAACAGTGCCGTATCGTCGGCAAAAAGAGCAGTTTCCACGTTGGAATACTTAGGTATGTCACTCATGAAAATATTAAATAAAATAGGTGAGAGAACTGAGCCCTGTGGAACTCCGGCTGTGATATTACGTAGAGTAGAAAAGGAGTGATTAATTTTGACCTCAAATTTTCTGTCAGAGATAAAACCTTTAATAATATTCTGTATGTACTCAGGGACTCCAAGTTGTCTTATTTTAAATAGCAGACCGGTATGCCAGACTCTGTCATACGCTTGAGCTATATCCAAAAATGCAGCCAGAGTATGTTTTTTTCTTGGAAGCTCTGTGCAATGTACTCAGTAAGCCTTAGTAGCTGGTGAGTGCAGGAGTGGTTTGCTCTGAAACCAAATTGAATATCTGGTATTGCATCCGTGTCTTTCAGGTACTTGTTAAGTCTCTTTAGTAGAAGTCTGTCAAAAATCTTGGAAATTGAGGGAAGGAGGCTTATTGGTCTGTAGTGTTCAGGGCGTCGAGGGTCTTTTCCTGGCTTGCGAAAAGGTAGAACAATTGCAGTCTTCCAGGCAGTTGGGAAATAATTAAAGCGTAAGATAGCATTAAATATTGCAGTTAGTCCTGCTACAGAGTTTTTATTAAGATTTTTGAGCATTTTATTACTGATTCCATCTATACCGGGTGTTTTTCGTTGTTTTAGATGTTTAATGATGTTAGCTGTTTCAGACGGTGAAATAAACTTTATTTTGGTTTCAGCTGTAGTTAGTGGTTGTTTCATAAAATTTTCAATTTCATTGTTGTGTTGTATCATTGTTGGCGGGTGTGGTCTAAATACATTTTGTAAATGATCTGCAATCGCTTTGACCTTTTCGCCATCTGAAAGCAGTAGCTTATTGTTTACTTTTAATTCGGATATTTCGTTTTTATCTCTGGTGATTCTTTTTGTTGTTGTCCAAAGATGAGCTGAATTTGGATCAATCTGGTTTATAAACTGACGGAATGAAGTGTAGCGGTGATTATCTAATCTATTTTTGACTACTCTAGATAGTTTATTTAGTTTTGCTTTAATATCTGGCCTTCGAGTTATTTGCCAGAGTCTTCTTAAGTTATGTTTTGATTTAATTAAATTAATAATTTTCCATGGAATTTGGGAGGAAAATAGTTTATTTTTTGTATTATACATATGGGGGGATATCTTTGTTGTTGTTGAATGATCTAGAGAATTAAGAATAGCTGCATTAAACTTTTCTAGTTCGGAGTCGATATTTGCAATCGACCTAATAGGGAGTGGATATTTATAGTTATTTTTCATTAGGTAAGCGAATTTAGTCCAATTAATATGTTTTCCTAATGGGTTATTTCCTGATGTAATTTCTTTAAAATTTCCTTTGTGTGATATTAGGATCGGATTATGATCTGAATCTAGTTCAGTTACAACTTTTTGAAGCAGTGGGAAGTTAATATTTTTGGTTATGACTATGTCGAGAATGTCTGGGATTATATTACAATTATAGGGAACATGTGTAGGTTCAGTTGGTGCATGAATATTAAGGTTATTATTATTTGCAAATTCCAGTAATTTTTTGCCTTGTAAAGTTATTGAGTTGCAGCCCCAAGCTCTGTGTTTACTGTTTAAATCTCCTAGGAGAATTAATTATACGATTATATGTGTTAAATATTTTTCTATAAGCCTTTTCAGGGAAGCTTTTATTGGGAGGTTTATAGGCTGCAATAATTATTACTTGTTTGTCATTGTTAGGGTTATTATTAATATTATTACTATTAGTATTACCGTCACTATTTCCACCACTACCAATGTCCGTTCTAGCATTAGCAACAATACCAGCGTTATCATCAGCTGTAGTAGCAATAGCTGCTGCTGAGGTACCAATAGTGTTAATGATATTATTACTGATAATACTACTCTTCACTGCTATTCCTATTGACTCGAGGTTTGGGGAAGAGGGCGTAGTTACTTGGCTGCACTCGACGTTTTTAGTTACTATTATTGCTACGCCACCTGACGCTTTGTGGGCGATTCTGTCCTCTCTAAAAATTTTAAACCCTGGAATGTGGAATTTTTCACCCGTAATTAATTGGGTTTCGGTTACGCAAGCTATTTCAATTTCATTTTTCTTTAGAAAATATCTGAATTCATTTTCCTGGCGTTTTAATCCGTTGGCGTTCCAGTTTAAATGTTTAATATTGGCTATTTTATTTGTCATAATTTAAATTTGTCAGAACAGATTTAACTGTGTTTTCAATTAAGGGAGTAAGCGCTATCATGACTTGTTGTACGATGTTTGAGATTAAATTTGATTGCTCCTGTTTAAATAATGAAGAATATGACCTCGATTGGTTACTAAGGTATGGATTAGGATGGTGGGTAGGATGTGGTGGTACCTGTCTAGTGGTAATAAGGTTAGGGTGACTAGTGGTTAGGTGGGGCATGTTAGAAGGTGGGTGCATGTTTTTCGAGTTTTTCATTGACTCTGCTGCCTTTTTGTATATGCTGCAGCCTTTATAATTAGCTGTGTGGTCGAGACCACAGTTAATGCACTTAGGGGGGTAGATTTAATTTTGGTACACTCAGAGTAGTGATGTTGGCCAGTACATTTGACGCAGCGAGGCTGCAGGCCACAATTTGCCTGGGAATGCCCAATTCTCTGACAACGTTTGCATTGGATTACATGAGACTTGAATCTTTTTTGAATTCTAATTACACTGTACAAAAATCGGTTTAGTTTAAATATTTCTTTACTTTGATATGTGTTTTCTAGATCTATTGCACAAACAGGTATGGGGCATTTGTCTTTATTATATAGTCTTGCGACTTTAATTGCTGGGAATTTTAGCCTTATCAGTTCCTGCAGTATTTCACTTTCCGTGTAGGTAGTAGGAATGTCCTTCATAACTATAGCTAAAGTTTTACAGTTGGGTCTTTGAAAGAATGGAACTCAATTTTTTCAGATTCACAGAATTTCCTAAAGCTTCTATAATCACTGATTGAAGTGAATGAAATTTTAATAGCGTCTTTTTCTTGTTTAGTTGTGAAGTCGTCCTTAACGTTCTTTTTAATATCATCTAACAAAAGTAGAAAATTGCTTGCATTGTGCATTATGATTGGGGGGATTTTAATAATTGGATCGATTTCGGGTTCTTCATTAGTTTCTAATGTTCCAAGAAGCTTATACCTATTAGAAACAGGAATATTGTACCTGGATATATCCTCTTCTGGCGAGCGTGACCTCTTACGTTTAAGTTCATTACCATGTTCCTGCGTGCCTTGCAGCTGCGGTTGCTGTGAATATGATTGCTGTGGCAGAGGCGGTTGTGTCGGCACGTGATAATGATTTTGAAGTTGGGAAAGTTGCAGTTCTATCATTTGTTGCTGATGTTGGAGATGTTGCAGTTGTTGCTGAAGAATTTCTTGGTGTTGTAGTATTGTTTGGTCGGGGGGGGGGGCTGAACAGGTTCACTGGTATGCAGGTTTTCACCATCACTTTCACTAAATGTGGCGTCCATTGCGCGTCGAATTAGTTGCCCCGTAACGGAGCAACTATTTGTGGCCATTCACTGGTTTTAAAGATTTGTTGGCTTTAACTAAAACTAAAATCACACTTTTCTAAGCGAGGCACTGTTCACACCGTTCACACGAAAGACGACTCGCTTTCTGAACGACCGTATTCACGGCCCCGCTGGGGCACTTCTTATCACTGGTCACAGTCGAGGTACTGCGGAGCGATAAGCATCGGACGAGGTGTGAACCGTTCGGTAGCCAAGCGCAGACTGGCAAATAGTGCCGACAAGTTGGTGACTATAAATTCTGTAGTCTCGCATTTTTGGACAATCTTATAATCAGATATTAATTCCAATAGAAAAATCTGAAATAAATTAAACTCCTTTTCTCTTTCACGACCAGATATTATTGTAATTCACTTCTGTGTTATTATAACCGGAAATTAAAATAATTTAAATTATGTCAAGGAACACAAGTTTAAAAATAAATTATCTTTGAATGAAAAATATGTATCCGTAAAATATCGAACGGAAAATAATTTACAGAGAGTTAAAAAACTACTTTCTATTGATACTTTCTATAAACTTTTCTATTGAACTGCTTTTGAAACGTGTGAACAGCCCCCTTCCCCTACAAAAGTTTTCCTGAGAGTACATACTGTCTAAAGCACGGCGAATGCCAGGGAGCACGGGAACTCATTCAGGGCACTCACGTCCGGCCGCCTGCAGGCACTCGCCAGCGCCACCTGTCCAGCTGGGAATCTCGGCCAGGCCACTCCGCCTTTTACCGCGGGCGCGCAACCGTCGCTGCGCTTTTTACCTCCTCGTGGACGTTCCCACGCCTCACACCATACCTCGCCCCGCCCCGCACCCCCGCCCCGCGCTCCCAGACGCCCCGCCGCTGGTGGCGCCTTTGCTGCGTTCAGTCCGGAGGATCTTTCTGATGCTGGGCGCTCAGAATGAAGGGGCGTGTCGAAAAAAGCGAGGTCGAAGGGGACGCCGACGGAAAGGGGTGGTCGAAGAATGAAGCAGTTGAAGGAGAAGGAAGTTAGAATGGTGGGTGGTTGGAATGGAGGGTGGTTGGAATGGTGGATGGTTGGAATGGTGGGTGGTTGGAATGGTGGGTGGTTGGAATGGTGGGTGGTTGGAATGGTGGGTGTTTCGAATGGTGGGTGTTTGGAATGGTGGGTGGTTGGAATGGTGGGTGGTTGGAATGGTGAGTGGTTGGAGTGGTGGGTGGTTGGAATGGCGGGTGGTTGGAATGGGGGGTGGTTGGAATGGTGGGTGATTAGAATGGTGAGTGGTTAGAATGGTAGGTGGTTAGAATGGTGGGTGGTTGGTATGTGGGGGAATGAAGGGATAGGTAGTCAAAGAGGGGTGGTTGAAAGAGTGGGAAATTGAAGGAGTGGGTGTCCGAAGGGGCGGGTGGTCGAAGAGGTGGGTGATGGAATGGATGATGTTCAGTGAGAGACATGGACTGCGAGGGGCGCTTGAAGAGTAAAAAAGTTGAAGAGGAGTGTTGTAACGGATGGCAAAAAAATCAGTGTTTTTAAAAGCATCAATATTTTCACGCAAGAAATACGATTTTATATCACCAATCCTTTGCTTTCGACTTTCCAGATCGATATATTTGTAAAGAAACATCGATGTTTTCGTCTACATCAAAAACCTTTTGTTGATGTATCGATGTTTTGCTAAAATTTGCCGTCACCAAGTGTGGTAGATAGTGCAAGGGGTCACTGAAGGCGGGTGTGGAATGACATATTTGAATCAACGATATTCGACAACACGAAGATATCATTATGAAAATTATTTTTCCGTAACACGAACATTAAATTGGGTTGCAGAGTGTTTCGAACTCTCGAAATGAAATAGATAGTACCGTCGACCGATACCACTCATCGACCGCAATGGCGGGCGCTCTGCGCATCGGTGGGCCTGTGCAGGCGGTGCTTTGGCGTCGCGCGCCGAACGCCGCCGTCGCGCCGCGCTCGTGCGCTATAAATTGCGTATAGTTAGAGCCAACACAATCAGACGAGCGTACGCCGCCGTAAACACCACAATAATTTAGCTCCATCATGCGGCACGCCCCCCTCGCGCGCTGCCAACGCGCTCCCTGTGGCCGCCCCGCCCCCTCATCCCGCGCCTCGTCCACAACTCCTCTCCGCTCCCCCCGCCCGCACTTCCCCTCAATCTCACCGGTGTTCTCTCCTCGCTTTCCCCTTCCTCCCTCGGCCCCCTTAACCCCCCTTCACTGTTCCCGCTTTCCGCCCATTCTTTGCCTCATCCACGCCTCCTATCTCCTCCCCTACGTCTCTCTTCCTACGCCTCATCTCACCTCCACCCCGTCTTTTACAGACCAAATCTTCTCGCAAATCGAACGCTGTGATCGTCTCGCCTGTTTCTGCTCATTCTTTCGATTCCCCTCCATCGCCACGCACTTCCTCGCCTCCTATCACCTTCCTCTTCTCCGTCTCCTCTCGTTTCTTTCCCGCCTCCTTCCATATATTAGTCGCCTAGGTGGACCACGCCCCGACGCGAATTGAAAGCTGTAACAGACTCGTCTCACCTCCTCCCCGCACTCTCATTCCCCACCATTGCCCCTAACCCTACTTGCCTCCTCCTTGCCACTCTGAATTATGTCCCATCCTTCTTCCCTTTGCTATCCTCTTCTCGCTGTCCATAATAGCACCCTTAGCGACCCAGGGCTCTGTTCCACTTCACCCGTTCGCTTTCGCCGTTACATCTCCCCGCAGCCATCCAATCGTTCTGGCCCCCTTCCCTTTGTTCCACTCTCGTCCCCGCCCCCTCCCTGCTCGACCCCGCCCTCTTCCCCGTCACTCTCCGCCTCCTCCCCCTCCACGGCGCACTGCCACGCACCCGAACCAACTTACCGAGAAATTGGTAATTTGGTAAACTGGCCTCCAAGTTACAATTACTGCTCGGCATAGCGCACTTGTATAACGCGCGGCGCACGGTGTGAGTGAATGTGTGTGTGTGTGTGAGTGCGGAAATGAGGTCGTAAATTGCTCCGTATTAAGTGCGAGTTTTAAAAACGTATTATGTGCCTGCGCCTGCCTCCAGGGCTCGCGGCCGGTCGGGAAGACGTGGCAGAGTTCTTCTGAACCCCTCTAGTCGCCCGATAGCGTTGAATGAACAGACAGAGGGAGGAAGTCTAATTTAAGGGGAATTCATTCTCAATCTTAAACAAAAATATTACGTGTATTTTTTAAAATTTTCTAAAATGAAAATTCATTTTTACATTCAACAGAGATGTTCTTAAACTTTGAGAAAACTCTTGACTATTTAACCTTTACTTAGATATTTATAATTTTCTGAGTACATTGTATTTTCTACTTTGGTCTATTTTATACTCCACTAAAAAATATAGTTGTGCGAAAAACACAGTATAAAAATAAAGTCCATATTTAGTTCACTGCCCATCTCCAGTTCCCCCTGACGTAGCTCGGTGCGGGATCTTGCCAGTCAGCGGGTAAAGATCTCCCCCAACTTTCCGCAATGCAGTTACGGAATTAATGACCTTAGCAGTTGATGCGCTGGTAATCACCAACCAATCAATCAATCCAAAAATGTGGTTTACAAAACGGCCTTTTGATAATTTCCCGCCAAATAAATTACTACGGTAATGTTAAAACTGTTATCCTGAATTTTTGTAATGTGTCACTTTGATAATGTTTGTAATGCATCATTTTTGTAAAGAGTCTCGTGCTCCGTGCCTTCAGATTACGCCTTTGTAGTAGGGTGTTTCGCTCTAGTGTTCTCCACAGCGGCCGGGCCCCTTTCTCCCGGCCGGCCGCGGCTGTCGGCGTGTCCCACGTGCTCGTTAGCGAGGGCGCCCGTATGTATATTAAAGTCCCGCTTCCCCTCCCCCTCTCCCCTTCTCCCTCTTCCTCCCCCTCCTCCCACTCCTCACCCTCCCCGCCGTTCACAAGTTCCTTCAAGAGCTCTGCCGCAGCTGGGCGCGGCAGGTCGTCTGGCACGTTGGTAATGTCCCGGCCAAACGGCGCTTTAGAGGCGAGAAAACGGCCCCGACACGTTTGTACATTGTAAAAAGATCTAGTGGGCGACTCCACATCACTTGCGCTCGCAGTGACGATCAGAAATTTTGCTAGGATATCTGTTGTGGACCTCCAGAGGGTGAGAACAAAATATCAGTGGATATGTGAAAAAGGCGTGTGGAAGACGACACGGATGTTGCCTATCGCCGTATCGGTTTAAAAGAGGATTGGAGCAATATATGAATAGGAAAGATAACTTTTTTCGGAATAATTTTTATTTATATTTTTGAAGGTGCATTATCAGGGAAAATGAAACCAGGACACCACATACAGACGATTATAAAAGTCTTAAGTTTGGTGTGAGGCACAAACACTCAAAAATGAAACCTTTGTCCAAGTATTTTTGTGAAGTTAATAAGAAATAGATGGTGTGCGAAAGATGTGATTCTGCCAATTCAAAACTAATATGACACGTTTTCATTATGAATACTGGCGTTCAAATACGTTGTATTCTTGCAACGATCAAATCAGATTATATCAGGTTTTCACCCATCATAGTGACTTAATTATAACTGATAACTGTACTGATTAAATCAAAAGTTCGATACTTTAACTAGGGAATGGAATTAGATATAAATACATATTTTTCAATAATAAGATACCTGTCTTCAATATTTTTTTAGAGTTAGAATGAGATTAAAATCATTTTTATTTTACATATTTTTATGTATTTTACCTATTACTGCATTTCTTGTTACATTTTATTGTATTTTTACGTCGAGACGGAACGATTCAGATAGGAATTTGCCAATGTACGTTTCTGAGATCACATTTCATACAAAGCCATGTAATTCTGCCACGTCTCTGTCACCATCAGAGGGTTTATTGACATTCTTTAACCTCTCTGCTCTTTGGAAACCACGATCTCGGAATCAGAGAAGAGTGGCGTTTGCACAAAACAAGTCATCTCAACCACGTGCTTTCTTACGTTTCATAAAACCCATATACAGCGCCATCGAAATGTCACATTTATTATTTATAGATCATATCACGTATTTTTTACAGTTTGTATTAATGATGTATAAATTGGGAGGGTATGTTTTATGTTCGTTTTAACCAGCTCCTCTCCGAAATTTATCTCTGGCTGCTAGATACCACGGTTCACTTACGCACCGGCTTCTCATAAACATTGTAGTACCTACCGCACACATATTTTATATTTCGTACAAAACTCGCATTGTAAAGACTAGCGCTCAATTTCTTCTGTAGAAATAAATATTTGCTTGTAGGCAGAAATTCTAAACACTACAATTATTTTTTTTACACATTTTCTATTTTTCTTATGTATTTTGAAAAAAAATGACTATACATATGAGGACTTGCAAAGCCAAAGGAACTAAGTTCCAAAATTTTCGAAACGAAGGTTTTGGCATTTAAATATTTTACAAAACGGAGACAATACCGAATCTTCAGTTAAAAGAGCCATGTTCCACACACCTTCCAAGAAGTTGTGACATCTACCTAGCCATGGCTCTGGTTGTATGTCAAGAATTCGAATTTGTACCTTTTTTATAGATTTCCCAAAAAAACTTTTTGTCACTTGACTCCCATTGCCTTTGCAAAGCCTCACCTATGTATATACATATTTCCTTTTTCATCAGTCAGCAACGGCATGTGTCTTCGTGCATCTGAGGGACAAGAGTGTGACAGAGTAAGGTGAGGAGTCTGGAGGGACAAGAGGGGTCTGGTATCGTATTGAGAAGCTTGGGGACGAAGCAGGGTAGGTGCGGAACGGCGTGCAGGGCAAGAAGTGGGGCGGTCAGGAAGCGGGAAGCGCTAAGAACAAGGAGAGAAGAGAGGGATGGGAATGGTGTTTGAGCGGGACTTGGTATCGTATGGAGAAGTCTGTGTGGAAGTGGGAGGAGTGCGGAACGGTGAGCGAAGAGAGGAGCGGCGCGGGGACGGAGGCGGGGAGGGAGGTGAGAGTCGTGACGAAGAGTTGCTGCGGATACGATGGAGCGGAGTGAGGCGGGAAGATAATTGATAGTTACCGGGAGGGTGGAGAGCGAGGCGAGGCGAGGCGCGGTTCGGAGCGGGAGGAGGAGCGGGCACTGAGGAAGATTCGCTGATGGAGCGCGCGAGGCGGCGCTGGAATGTGCACGGTGCGCCGATAGACAGATCTGCCCGTTGCGTCAGGTTGTAAATATTGTGAACAACGGGGGCGTCGGTAGGCCTCGATGGACATTAATGGGCCCCATAAACATCAGCATCACAGGCGCTGGCGCTGGCGGTTCTATTGCTTGGAGTACCGCCGCCCTCGTTTTCGCCTGCTCCCCTTCCTCTTGGGGCTGCGTTGTCGTGCGCGATTCGCTGACCAGACCACCAACCCGTTCAGTCAGTCTCTCCTTAAAAATAGTAGGGGTTAAATTACATTTGGAAATATTGGTAAAAAAATAAAGTAAGGTTTTATTCTCAGACGAAAACATATAGAATCTGAGTCAGTGAGACAGTAATTTGAAATGTCTACACACTAGAGTACCAGATTTAGTACTACACACGAGCGTACCAGATTTATTGTTCATACAATAAAAATCTCTGTGAGACGGAGGTTATTCTTAAAAGCCGTTCAGAAATGTAACATATTTTCATGCATGCAAATGATGTTAGCAGTGGTATAAAATTCACAGGTGTGAATAACTTTTTATTTACTAATTAATAAAATAATTCTCAATGTTTTGCAAAAACGGAATCATAAATTATAAGTTATAGAATGATTATAGACAAAATACTTAATCATATGCACACTCCAAAATGATAAATATCAATAAATGAAACTTCTTAAAATTTCAAAAGAATTTACGAATTTATTTAATTTTAGTCAATTCATTGCAATGCCATGCGAAACATTTCCCCCGCTGCACTTGCGTTCACCATCGATCAGGAGATAGAGACGTAAACCATGAGAAAGAGAGAGAGAGACAGAGAGAGAGACAGAGAGAGACAGAGAGAGAGACAGAGAGAGAGACAGAGAGAGACAGAGAGAGACAGACAGAGAGAGACAGACAGAGAGAGACAGAGAGAGATAGACAGAGAGACGGAGAGAGACGGAGAGAGAGAGTGACAGACAGAGAGACAGACAGAGAGAGACAGACAGAGAGACAGACAGAGAGAGACAGACAGAGACAGACAGACAGAGAGAGACAGACAGAGAGAGACAGAGACAGAGAGACGGAGAGAGACGGAGAGAGACGGAGACAGACAGAGAGAGAGACAGAGAGAGATGGAGATGCAGGACATACAAGGGAGAGAGAGTGACAGTGAGAAACTCGGGGTAGAGCGGATTGATAAAGAGTGAGAGGGGAGGTAGTGAATGAAAAAAGCAAAAAGAGAAGAAATATGGCGAAATGGTACGATTATGTCTGGAGAATAAAGGGAGAAGGGGGACAGTGAGAGATCAGAGCATGGGGAAAGAGAGAGGCAGAAATAAATGAGTGGAAAGGGAGAGTTAAAGGACGGTTAAGAGAGTGATAGGGGAAAAGTGAGAGGGTATGGGGTAATAAGAGAGAGTGGAGAAAGTAAAAAAAGAGATATAGAGGAGAGGAAGCGGATAAGGGCAAAGGCGGAGAGGGAGAATAATGCGAAAGAAAAGTTGAGAATGAGAGGAGAGGAAATGGGAAACAAGAAGACCCATGTGCATTTGTATAATCATGAAGAAAAAGCTGCATATTTCTAACTTCTTTAACACGAATTTTTAATTTCCCAAATCTTATATATTTCCCAACATGATCCCCATGCATATGTTATTTAATATGTAATTACATCTAGTATTACGTTGTGTCTTGATATTAGAAACTGTATTAGACAGAATGACATAAATATTGTAAGATTCACAACATGTACAGACAGAAAATATTTTCCGATTGAAGAATTAATTAAGAAACATTCATCAATAGAAATGATTGATACATTTGGTTGTGTATTATAAAACTTTCTGACGAGATGTCAACGTGTTTAATTTCTTTTAGGTGTTTCTGTGTATTACAATTGCCGAAAATATCCTTTGTCTTCGGGAGGTCAAGATTTTCTTTGATTCCCCAGGTATCGAATAAAGAGTGGTTTTGAATCCGAACCTATAGATAGTCCTACTGAACATCGTGGATGAACATTGCCACTGTGTGATTTACACGCAAATAATTTGTAATGATTGTTCAAGAGGATATTCAGGATGTCAGTGACTTCATCCTTTCGAGCAAGCTTTTGTCCGTATGTGTCTTCTAGCGACGCCTGTCGTTAAAGGTAAGGAGAGTGCCTATACCTCTGAGAAAGGCGTTCACCCGCATCTTATCGCTGTCGTTGGCGAACAGGGTGGTTTTAATTCCGGCTGCGACCCGAGGACGACCCGCACCCCCCACCCCCTGACACCCTCACCCTTTACACTCTTAACATCCTCCTTCCGTCCTCTTTTTCCGCCAGACGTCTCGCTTCTTCCCACAGCCGCCTCCGGGTTCCAGAAAACCGTCACGCAGCTGCCAGCAAACAAAACCCCGCAATCAAAGTCTTTATCAAGTTGCTTTCGCGCAATGTGATGCTCTGCGATGCGATGAGAGAAGGGATAAAGACCGAAAAAATATCCAGCGGGAAATAAGTTAATTGCCGAGAAAGATAAGAAGAAAACCACTTGGGTGGCCCATAAACACATCAAGACTTGCCGGCTTATCGAAAAAGGAGAAGCGAACTACGCTCGCAACACGGACCTTTTCTTTTATAATTGGACAAAAGCTGTTACGAAGTTTCGTTTTAAATGAAATGCTGTACAAGCCCTCGAGAGAATGTCTGCATTTTAAGCGACCTCTATTTAGCACAATAAAATTCTCTTACATGTTCATAAAGTTGTAAAGGAGTTGAAGATAAATTGTGTTGATAAAATGCTTCAAAGTCTGCTCCATCTGGTAAGGGTGGGGGGAGGGGGTAGAGCTGCTTTGAAAGTGGATTTTAAAGGATGGAAATGGATCTTTGCACAAGTCGCAGAAGGACAGCGCTGCAATTTAGAACGGGGTCGGTTGGATACCGGAGCTGTTAGAGAGGCCAGGAGAGATGTTCTGATTTTGCTACTCAAGGCACATTTTACACCCCATTTAATACCAATTTCATGCTGACGCAAAATTGCGCTCTTTTTCTTACGTGCGTTCTCTCTCTCTCTCTCTCTCTCTCTCTCTCTCTCTCTCTCTCTCTCTCTCTCTCTCTCTCTCTCTGGTGAGCCTCTCCCATTCCGTACCTATAACTTCACCTCATCCATTTAAGTTGAGATGCCTACTTTAGTATTCTTTCCATCCGTTTAATTTTTCCCTATCAACACCGTTCTTACGAAGTTTCTCGCGTAGAATTTCATCTCTTACAGCAGATGTGGATTAGATTCGGTACTAGTGGGTACGTCGGACCCTTTTAAAAAACGATGAAACTAAAGAAAAACTAAAACTGAAAAGTTAATTGAGTTCTATTTGAAATTCTCCACCTCTACTTTTGTTTCTAGAAATATGTGATTGCGCAGTCAACAATATATGATATAGCCGCTCGAGCCTATAGATATAGCCGTGGCCGAGATCCTAAGGCAGTGGTGCCGTAGTGATCTCGGACCGAAGGATCGCGGGTTCGAGTGCCGCCTCGGGCATGGTTATGTTGTGTTCGTCCTTTCACCCCCTATCATCATCATATCGTGTCATCCCCACAGTTACCATACCGTGGGCAAGCAAGCAATAGTGGTCGCTAATGATCTAGAAGTTGATGACCTTAAATAACAAAACAACAACAACAAAAATATAGAGGTGTGCACTTTTAGCGTTTGCGTGATCGCATAATTTTTGAAAATGGTGTGGATACTATGTATCAATTTATTTAGGATCAGTGTATCCCGTACCATATCTTTATAATGCCCCTAATTTCGCCTAATTAGGCATTTTATGCAGCATAGCCCATTTACGGTATTGTGCGCACAATTCAGAGACACTGCCAGATTTTGTACTAACTTGGTCTCTTTTCTTCCAATTTGCACAACTGTATATCGTTTTTCTTAGGGAGTTACTTTTATATAAGAATCCAAGTACATAAGAATTGTATTTAATTTAGTTGATTTAATTTTTGATATATATTTAAACATTTCGTTTCAAATTCATTATTATTAATGCTGCAAATTGTTTCAGTAAGTTGTAATTCCCCAAACTCCAACTCACACCTTTTGTTTTAAAACGGGAATATATTAGTGTCAAAAATGCATTGTTGCTTTGAGGACAAATACAACGTACAGTGTTAGTTAAAATGGCTCCTTTTCTGAATAAATGTGCGAAAATACACGTTTTTAGAAGTCGTACCGTTACCCGGTTTTTGCACATAATAAAAGCATAATGTTTTAAAATTTGTCTGCATAATTTTTCGCGCAATTTGAATTTAATTTTGCATAAACTACACACCTCGAAATATTACGTAAATGTTTAATGTAATAACGCGTTTTAAAGAGTAAGTTTGTTCTCAGACTTACACCATCTGTCAAATTTTGTTGAGTGAATTTCAATTCAGGTATGACTTTCAGGTGGATCTGACTTCAATGGGCAGGTCTATCTATTCGAACAAACACCGAACTTTAAGTAATATTGTTCGCAGTAAGAGTTCTATGATTTACCTTTTTTGTGAACGTTTCCTGGAACGAATGGATATTCAGTTAAGTAATACATAACGTAATGTGAGCCCCCTTCCCCAAATAATTGCTCTGTCAGAAAAAAGTAACATGGAGACTTCCATTACTCTCATCAAAACAATTACGAAACATGGATGCAAAACAACTAAACGTGTCTAATGCATCCCTCTCTTGTATTTGTAATTATATTTATAACTTTTTGTGCCATTCGCAACAGAAAATGAGATAGGTTTAATTTGATTGTCATATTAATAAACTTTGCAACTTAGTCATTTTTTCGTAACTAGAGAAAACTGTGTTAAACATGATTTCATACCGACTCGCGAACAAACTAGCTGCTAAAAACACTCGACCGGATTTAGTAGCAAGACGCCTTTAGACAGAACGCATGAGACACCAAAAATATGACTGCGCGAACATGGTCGCTTCCTGCATCTTTCTTGCGCAACCTTAAACTAGAAACAGTTTAGCGTCGCGCGCAGAGAACAAGCTATTGTGTAGTATATAATCAAGGCGCATTAATCATTGACATTACAAGACTGTCGGTAACTTTCAGCAACTTCTTACACCGGAATTTCGCTTGCAGCGTTCGTGCTTTCGTATTTCCCCTTCGTGTTCTTTTTTCTCGCACGCGGAATTTCTTCTCCTTCCTCTTCTTCCCTTTCGCGCTCACCGCCGCGCGGCGTTTTAGGGGCGGGGGCGACTATTATTTGGTAGTTACGAAGCGAATTTTCGTGAAGAGAAATGGCGCGTTCGTGTCTTGCCCCTGGCGTGCTCGTTCTGTGTTTCCGCTCCGGTTTTCGGGTCGTAAGTGATACGGTAAATCGCGGGGATGGGGGTGGAGGTGGAGTGGTGATGGTGATGATGGCGGCGGCTGAGGTAGAAGTGGTGGAATGTGGTGGAATAGGAGTGACAGTAGTGGTGGTGGTGGTGAGGGAGGGAGGCAATGGAGCTGACGGCGACAGTGGTGTGTTCGATGACAAATGCAGCGGCTGTGGGTAGCGGTGGTGATGGTGGTGGTGATTGGTGGCGGCAGTTGTGACGGCGGTATTGGCGCTATGATTGGCGATTACGGTGTCAGTGATAGAGAGGGCCGAGGTGGAAAAAGATGGCGGAGTAGGTGTGGCGGGGGCAGTAGCGACAGCTTGGTTTGGTTTAGTAGTGGGTTTAATCGATTGATTGATGTCTCCGGCCACGTCAACTGCTATGATCCTTGTTTTATCGCGGGAAGTGGCGGTGTTCCTCCCCTGCTAGGACGTGAATCAAAGCCTCCTTGTTGGCTTGCGGGGATTTTCCAATCCACGTACATGTCCCCCGGCGATACACCACCCCAGCCATACACATCAGCGATACACCACCACACCACCCCAGCTGTGGCAAGCTCTGAGCTCTCTGGCGTGTGATAGTGTAGAGAATGGAGAATGTATGTGACTGTGTAAGTAAGGGGAGAAGAGAAGAAAATGGGAAAAGGGAGACGAAGGAAAGGTGGCGCGTCTTACGTGGTCCGTTTGTTCTAAAAGGAAGTGCTCCGGCATTCGCATGGGGAAACGATCCGAAACTCCCGATGAAAACAGCCGGTAGCGAGAATTCTCTTTCACAAGCGGCTGTTCTCGACCCTGCTATTTAGCTAGTGTCAAAAATCCGACACTGGTGTGTAGTGGTGAGGAAAACAGCGGTGGGAGAGTGGGGAATACACGGTGTGTGAGTGTTCTGAAATCTGCCTGTCGGTAATGAAACTTCAGATTATATGGTGGCACCTCTCAGTAGTGTATTGTTTGGTATTATTTTTTACAAAATTTTATTGCAAAATTTTGTGAAATACAACGCTCAGCCATGTTATAAGGAGCGATTAATTTCACTTAAAGAAGGGATTGTTGTAACACCCTCCTCTAAACATTAGAATTGAATGAATGCGTTTTATAAAGAGGAGAATTGCATGTTTATCTTTTATTAACAGAAGAATTGTTAATTTTATTATCATTTGTCTCCCAAATCACGGAGGAGAATGTAGAATCCATTCTCTGCGTTTGTTGTAACTTAATTTTCTTATTGATCAATGTTGTAAAGCTATTGGTTCTTGCTCACTTATTTCTGACATCTTCTATGCATGCTGTTTGAATAAATATTTGCGATCATTTGAATTACTCCACCGTCATCAATTACGTGCCATTATTAGAAGTTATGTAGCCAGTCCTTTGCAATTGAGAGTTCAAAACGATCCCTTTCCTGAAGGAAGATTGTAACTCTTTATTGCGTCAATCAAGAAGTAATTATTCCTGTGTTGGAAATCATAAATGACGTTGATATGTTAATAAACATCTCTTGCGTGTGAGTCTACATTTTATCAATAATTCTTGAAGATGGAAAGACGCCGTCAAACAGTAATTAATTTATTGGAGAACATCTTGTTGCGTTTTCTAATGGCAATGATTATAGTAATGTCTTACATCATAACCAAAAATTTACATGTCTTGGCATAGGGCGCTTTTCAGCTGCAGTTCCGTATCGCGTCTTTGCGACGGTTCCCTGCCCCCAGAGCGTTTCGAGAGTCGAGGGGGTCGCTCGGGCGACGGGCTCATAGCCGGTACTGCTCCCCGCGGGCGCGGCGGTCGTCCCGTTAGCGCGTGCGTGAATGGAGCGGGGGCGGGGGGCGGGGGCGGTAGATGGGGACGGAGTGAGTGGCTTGAAGGGAAGAGTGGAGGGTGTGCCGCGGCCGATGGCGGCGACGGAGGAGTGGGGGGCCGCAATGCCGACGAGCAGAGGCTGAAGGGACTTGAGCGATAATGCGGTGTGGGTGGATGAGTGGCAGAGTGAGCGTGAGGTGGCAATGAATGTGACGCGGGCGAAGGTAATGAAGTCGTAGGAAGAGATGAAAACTAAGGAGGTAATGCTGGTTGTGGCGACGGAGGTGGTGATGGGTGTTGATATCTGTCGTCGACCTAGTATAAGTCGGCTAGCGTGGTTTTCCTCAATCAGGTATCTTCCGCCAACTGAGCACTGCCCCAGCCGGGACAAGCTCTAAGGTGTCGGCATGCGTGCTAGTATAGTGCATGTAAGTGTAAGTGTGTAGAAGAAAGAAGTGAGGAAAGAACAAGGAAGTGGTAGCAAAGATCGCTTGCGGTACGTGACCCGTTTGTTAGGGTACTGTTCCGGCATTCGCCAGGTGTTGATCGGAGAAATCACTAGACACTCATCAGTGCAACCGGCCGCTAGAATTCTCCTCCAGGCAACAGCTGAAATCTACCTAGCTATACAGGTAGGGTCGAAAATCCTGTCACCGTCGGGACTGGAACACTAGCGCCTCCCGGACAGAGGCACTGCAGCGACATCAATTGATGCCCTGAGCAACCTTCGCCGGCAGGAGGGAACGGTGATCGAAGCTGGTGGATGGTGGCCGGAGGCGTGGTGTGCATCGATATGGAAATGGGGGCCATGGACTCGCCGAACGGTGGCGATGCGTGTGCAAAGGCAAGTGGGACTGCGTGCTCATCGCAGCCGGTGGCAGCGGGGGCAGAGGAGGGCGGGCGCGGACGCCGGCGACCGCGGAGCTCGGGCGGCGTGGGTGCATGGGCCAGGTGTCGGTCGCCACGCGGCCGCTTATCTGGCATAGCGGGCCGCGCGCTATCTAAACTTGCTAAGTGCTCTTGCGTGTTCGGAGGCGCGCGCGACGACGCCGGCCCTTTGGTCGGCCCCGGGCCGCCCGCCCCGCCCACGCCCTCCACGCCCCGCCACAGTCGCCGCCGGGAAGATATTCACGTTGACCAGGACGGCCTCGTTGACCTGAACGCCCACGCAAGGCTGTCGCCGCTAAAATCTTCCTCGTTGTGTGTTTGATTCACAACCCCTCTCTCGGGCTTATCTGCGTTGTTTGCATTATCCCTCTCTTATTCGCAACCTTAGGTTAATGGATTTCCTTTTTAACCGGCTCTCTTTTAGTTGGGGTTTCTATTGTCGACATCACTCCTATTCATTCGCTCTTCCACGCATGCCGTGAAGATAGTGTTATCAGTGTGAACTTGTTTTCTTATTCTAAGTCGACACTATGTTGCCCTTACTATCTTCTTCCTCACTCAGTTGTCACCACTGGGTTTATTTCGTGTTCTCGTTTCTTCCCTTTCGGCGTACTGCCGATGATTTTCTCGTTGCTTTCAGTGCTTAAGATCTCCTTTTGACATGCTCTCAGTTTGTGGGATTGTCCATTAGTGATTTTTATCCTGTACGTTCAGCCCCGCCGCAAAGATAATGCCCACACTGATCAGGACTATCTTGTTATCGTGTTCATATGACCACACTCTTTTTCATCTCAGTATCATGTCCTCTCTCTCTCTCTCTCTCTCTCTCTCTCTCTCTCTCTCTGTTTCTCTCCCTCTCATATCAGTGAAGTTCACAACATCGTCACATTTCCGCATTTTTTTGATCGACTCTCGTGCCTGTAATCCCCTATGTTATCAAAACGACCAGTTCTTCAACATCGGGTCTCTCCGCCTTCCGCTAATTTGGGAATAATCAGTATCCTCACCTTCACTTTCGTCCCCTTCATTACATCGTACTTCATATCACTACTTACTCTTCTGTTCTCATTTCTCCGACTTTCTTCTTACAGTTTCCAACCTCCCCGTCACTTAGAAATTATCCTTTCTCTCGTTTTCTCAGATTTCCATTTCCTTTCTGTTTTCTCTTGTCCAACCAGGACTTATCTCAGTTTTTCTACCTCCTTTACGTTATCGTCGATATCTTAATATGTTCCACAACTTTCTCCGCGTAAGCCGCTTGCCTCAATAACTATTTGTGAATATTGGAAGGAGGGCACTACTGTATTGTGAAAGGGTGTTATGATGATTGTTACTGCTATAGTACGTTTTAGTGACATCGACTGATATTAATATAAACTATTATAACGTGGGACGCCTTGTACGTATTTCCTCACATTTCTGAACTTCTTCCCATAATGTTTCCTTAGAATTCTCCTTGTCATTTTCTCGTGCTCTCTACTCTACTGGTGCACTCCGAGTTCCTTCGCCGCGGTCGAAATCATTTTGCTGTGAATGGCTGCCATAATGTTTGTTCCACACAATGGGAAATTGGTGTGCTCGCCTGACGTTCCCGGAATCTGTCTGGAGAAACAATGGGCTAACGCAGGCGTAATATTCTGCGGTAAAGGAGACGTACAGTGAGGTGCGGAGTAGACAAGCTTACTGGCTGGTTAGGTGTAGATAGGAATATCGTACTACGTACGTCGTAAATCAGTAGCCTAATAATCAAGCAATTGTTTTTAGGGACAGTGATTGCTGCAGATACCGTTTTAATATTATTTAATAATCGATTCCTTCGTACTAAATTCTGGTGAACATAAAAATGTTAAATTTATCGAGTTTACTTAGTAATATTAATTGAATGATTTTGTACATCAAAAAAATGATACGATTTCTATAAAAAAGGATAGAAATATATTTTAAATACAATTTGTAATAGAATGAATGAAAAGAAAACCTTCAAAACTGAAAATAGTACCTAATTGTATTTGCACCTTGATGAACTTGTCGAGATTGGAGCTAACAATGGCCTGCTTTTACAATTGCATATGTTGCATAGATTCTGGCAATGTGCCTCATTCTGGTTTTGGATATCACTTCCACTTGACCTTTGTTGATATTAATTCTGGAGATTCTGATTGATTAGCGGAGGTTTAATTACTGATTATTGTCATGTTATCTTCTGTTTAATGGTTTCTACAATTTTCAATAGAATATGATGAATCCAGAAATAATACATGGTCCAAAAGTATGATCATTTGAAATAAACAATTTGTGTTTGCGGAAAAAGACAGTTTTTGTACTGCACTAACTTGCATGGTGGCCTCTTATTGCATATTCACGAGTGCGATATCGCAAGTATTTAATTAATTACTTATGAGCACATAATAGTATTTTAGCCTTGTGTAATGAACATCCGATCTCCTTTTTAATATTTTGAAATTTTCTAACTGTAGTTCTGTATGATTAATGCTGTTACACGAGTAATCGAGTAATGACTTGAATAGTTGCCATTATTACGTTGGGTATCATAAAGAGCCATTTCATGTACTGCAAGAAGCTACATTTTTCTGTATGTTCTAATAAGATATTTCATCTATTCTGAATTGATATTTAAAAAGTATATAAAGATTGAATCAGATAAATCTAAAGTTTGGTAAATTTAGTTTTTGATTCCCAATTGAAGTGTAATGATGCGCCTCACACTTCTGAAAATATTAAGAAATAAATTTCATTATCTTATGCTTGATGCTGAAGGTGCTTGGTGCACGAATTTGCTGATTTGTGGATACGACGAGTCTTCCCTGTGATTGCGCCGCAACTCATCTGAGCCATTGGGTCTGCCTCAGCTGTTGAACCCTCGAGTGCTCTATATCCAGGGCGCAGCCGTTGGGATCTGCGTGGGGCAACGTATCCCGCCCCGTTAGTGGCTCCTGGTTCGACGCGGCGCTTTCATCAGCCGCTGATCCGGCGCCGTTCCCGGCATCCCTTGACATCCCTCGACATCCCCCGACATCCTCGCGACTTCCCAGGGCTTTCTCCTTTCATCCCCTCATCGGCGGTGATGCTCGTATCGCGAGAGCGTCAGATATTTCACCGCTCCTTGCGACGCGACGGCTCGCCTTCCACGCAACAGGAGAGCTGCGAGATTTTGGAGACGTAAAAACTTGTTGATGTATATTGATATATTGAGTAAATCCTAGTTTTACTACTAGCATATTGAGTAATACTACAACTACAATACTACTACCGTATACTATTACTACCGTATTCAGTAAATACTGTTTGGAGAGATCGTCAGTACATCATTTTGTTTTCATACACTATTTTATTCAATAATTATCTATTTTATTATTTCATTTTTTATTCTTGGCTGCATTCTACATATGAAAATAGATTTGTAGAAATATTATCGAAACATACGAGCGTTTCTGATAAGTATTTATTATAATTTATCATCGGCGAAAGCAACTAATTAAAAATAATACTACAAACGAATAATATATATTTTACTTACTTATTTATTTTCTGCTCAAATACATCCCTAAAGGGCAAAGGTCTCCCACCTATTGGCAGAGACGGTTCACACATTGAAGAATACATAAATAAGAACAGTATATATCGAACCTAGATACAACAAATAATACATAAATATGGCAAATAATCCCCTACTCATATATGCCAGCAGGTAAAAGTCTCCTAATAGTATATTTCATGAGCAACAGCATCATTGGAAAGCAGTTTTCATCATTGGAAATGAATATTATATTAATATTACCTGTGTAAAGAAAATAAAGATCAAATGTAAACGCTGAAGCGATAAAAGAAAATCTCCAAAATCAAACCCCATCAGCAATTCGCTACAAATGGGTTGGGGGAATTTAATTTTTTTCCATATATTATCAGTGGAACGATTGCGTGAGACACATGAAATAAATTAGATGTAATTGGCATTATATTTATATTGTTCAAGATACAGAGTTAAAGTTGTAATTTGTAAATACCCCATGCCCTTGTGTGTACACTGAACAGGAGACATTGTTGCGGGATAGGAGAGGAAGCCAGGGGACGCGCATTATCCAGTTGCGGATCGGCTCTGCCTCCCTCGCAGGGATCTCTGCGACAGCGCAACAAGGGGGTGCTGTACCGCAGCAGTTAGATTTAGATTTATTTAGTCCAAAAAAAAGTAAAATCTGTACGTGACGTATGGGGGAGAAGATTATATGCGCACGTTTTTTTGAGTTCTAGAATCCCTTCCATCATTTTAACTATAAGTAATTGAAAGGCGACTAAAAGTTGAAAATAAATAAATAAAAATAAATTTTAAAAAAGCGCGAGATCAGCAATATTTGAAAACAATAGTACTATAAAAAACGTATTTGCAAGATTTTTCTGCATTGCTAACAAAATAGTAACTCGCGCTTTCCTCTACTCTTCCCATTACAAGCAAAAGGATAGTTCAACAAAACGTGCGCATAGCGAAGCTACATTTACGTCCAGAAGCAAAACAAGGGACCATCTCAGCATTTGCTCAATGGATCAGGGAAACTGGACAAAAACCTGATCGAGATGGGGCAAGCATTACACCGCGACAAGCGACAAGTTGCGCGCCGCCTCAGCAGTGAGCGGGGGTGCCGAAGCAAGACGAGGGGGCAAAGTAAGAAGGCGGCAGGGGCAGAGAATTAGTTGAAGGATTCATTTATTTCGTATTTGCGGGAGCGACAACTGCTGTGGTCAATAGTGCACGTTTTATCAGGGGCGGTGGCGAGGTAGTCCCCTTTATATCGTCAGATCCGACGCCAATCTACACCTCGGCTTACCGAGTTTTGCTCAACAAGGTATCTCCACTAATGGGACCACCCCAACTGCGACAAGCTCTAAGCTTCCGACTGGTCTCCCTGCCTTGGTGGAGCTATGCAAGTAAGTGTATTAGTATATAAGCAAGAGGAAGGGAAGTTAGCATGCGGTTCGCGGCCCGTTTGTTACTGCTCCGGCTTCGTTTATTAATTTTTAATTGAGATTCAACAAAGTCAAAACAAAGTCAAAAAATCATCAGGGTAATTAACAAAACTTGGATTACCTCACTCGATAATTAAAAAAAATAATAGAACCTCATTTATTGACGAAAACTTGAGTCTATTTATTTTTCAACTTAAGAGTATTTGATTTACTCACTTTGAAGAATATTCAATTTAAGGATAGTTGACCCTGTATGAAAATTGTTATTGAATTGTATTATGATGTTTCCTTTTCATTTTTCATGGTGGTGTGATGGTTCTTTTTCCATTGAAGAAATATCAACCTTCTAAAAACTTGTAACACAAAACATCGCTTTTAAAAGAACATTGGTTTCAAAAAATCGATTGTGAAATACTGCGATGATTTTATAAAAACGTTGATGTTTTGAAAACGTCGCGGGCCCATGGATGTCGTATCTCTGGTCGAAGGAGCGAAGTTGAAAGTGAAAGAAGGGACGAGAAGGGATAGAAGGAAACGGGGAGTTGCAAGCGTGACTGCCGGCGAAGAGTAACCGTAACGGCACCCGGTATACGGCGATGCGGGAGATGCTGCATGGGGCGGTGCAGGCGGACGTTGTGCCGCAGGCCAGGGCGTGGGCGGGGTCGCACACGCCCACTCGATAATAAATAACCGGCGCTACTTTCTCCCGGCCTCGCCCCCGCCATGCCTCGTTTCGCTCAGCGCCTCGCGACCCCGCCTGGCCTCGAGGTCGCTGTGGGTGTGCCCTCTGCCCTGGTGCTGCTGTCGGCCGCGGTTACTTCGGATTCGCTGCCGTACGCGTCGGCGACTTTTCGATGTCGTTTTGGGTGATTCATAGACCTCTCTCTCACCCTCTCTCTCTCCCTCTCTCTTTCTCTCTCCCTCTCCCTCTCTCTCCCTCTCTCTCTCCCTCTCTCTCTCCCTCTCTCTCTCCCTCTCTCTCTCCCTCTCTCTCTCCCTCTCTCGAGAGAGAGGGGATCTACGAATTTGATTTGCTATCAGTAAACCGGTCGAATTTAATAGATGGAGTGTTATGTGAAAAAAAATGCATTAACATTATCGTGTGTCGTAATGAACATTATAGAAATGAACAATTCGGCCTTTTACCATTTATACATATTACTCAACTTTCTACCTCAGACCACCTACAAATTGGGATATAAATCTTCGAGTACTATGAAATTTGCACGGTACTTCAGATCTCATCATGAAATAGTCTCCTTCTTTCACGCACCTGCACATTCGCGCAGACACCGTCCCGTGTTTGTAATCGCAAAAGCGGTTACTTGCTAACCTTCTTTTTTATCCAGCCAATTCCATTTTTATTATAAAAGCATCTACCATATCGTGTACACTCGGGATGTCAATCCTGTGATATTGTCCTCCCTTCCTGTCCAATCTTGTTTCCATTTCTTCGCAATCCCCCATTTCCTCTCATCATTTATTCCACCCATTCAACCCCACAACCCTTCATTGTTTATCTCCTTCCCTTCCTATCTACGTATCTTTATAAATTCATTTTTCCATCTCTTCATTCCTTCATTTATCCCACACTCCATCCCTTTATCCTTCAATAATTCTGTCCCTCCACACGTTCATTCTCCGTTTATCCATCCCTCGCCCTTGCACCTCTTCATGCCTCCACCTCCCAATTCCCCCTACCCTCTATTCCCTCACCTCAATCCCCCATCCCTGTGTCCTCCTACTTATGTACCCTTTTATTCCACCTCTCCCCCTCCGTCTCCTGCTGCGGCCGTTACGGGCGTCCCGCTCATTAAAAAGTGTTTAGTCGCTTTGGGCGTTGGTCTCCGCCGCCGCCGCCGCGACATTTAGAGGCGACATCCTTCGGAAAACAAGGCCTCTCGCGGGGCCTTATCTGCCTAATTAAAACGGAGGACAGTGCGTGAGGGGCCACGCGCGCGCGTGCATTACTGACAATTACCACGGCCCCCTTAGCACAAGGGCGCGGTTTCCGCAACCACCCCTGCGCCGGGCAGTACACCGGCTAATCTGTGTCAACCGCCCCCCTCGTGTCCCGTGGATCCCCTGCGGGATCCCCCCTCTTTCATTTATGGGGGTCACGTGACACATGGTCCCTCAGGTCGTGTGTTACTTGGGAGGATAAGAGTCACTTGTATCGCGTTGTTTCTGGCTGTAATTTATTACGTTGATTGTGTGTGCGTCTAAGCGATGAAATGCCAGGACATGAGACATCCAAACAAGGTGATGTAAGAGAGAAATCGGACAATACACAGGAAATACAACAGCTTTTAAAACTGGTTATGCTACAAATGCTATGGAAAATGTATGGTAGGACTGAGATATAATATTAAATAATGAAATTTCTAAGCGCTCCACAAATTCAATTAATTAATTTTACTTACGAGACGGGGATTACTGAAAGAAATAAGTGTGTTTCTTGGACTGGAATAGTATTCTGATAAACGATTACCAGAATTAATATATACGATTGTATGAATATAGAGGATGCAATAGATGACTGTACTGTAATAGGTAGTACTCCATGCCAAGTAATGTTTACGCTGGATAAGCACTAGTCATCGAAATGAGGTTCTATAAATGGACTAATGTGCCTGGTTAAATATAGCCTGCATTAGTGTCAACTTTCAATCAAGGTAAACTTTGTTATTTAAGGATATCTGCTAAGGGTACTGATATAAGCTGTTGCACAGCTTTATATCAGTATTATTTTCTTTAGGATTGAGGACGAGTTAAATATCGTCTTTAGAATATGATTAATAATTACTATGAAGCATTACACGTTATTAAATTTTCTTATCTTTATTTTCGCTAATTCCGTGTTACCTTGTGGATTTGTGTCTCATTCTTTGCACATTATAACAATTTTTTTGAGTCTGTGCCAATTTCTCTATTTAAATGTAACACCATAAATCGCCAATTTATATTGTGAGTTTCTCACCTATTTAAATCTCTTTTCCATTATGGTCAATATGATATAGAGTGTCAATAGTCTAAATAATTACACTTTTAGTAATTGTGTCTGCAACTAAACGTAATGGTTTCTTTCATTATACTGTTTATTGTGATTGTTTCCTCGTACATTGACTTCTGTAATATCTGACATCCATTTTCACGTAACAATTTTGAAAGTTGGAATGGGAGGCTTTGGAAGTGGAAGAAGGAAACTAGTTTACACCATTGTATTTTGGGGATCATAATTATCGTTTGACCGTTTAACTTCATTCGGTCGGGAGCCAAGAGCTTGTCCCGGCAGAGTTGGTGCCCAGGAGGTGAGAGATACTTGCTGGGGCAATTCCACCGATGTGTAGGTCGATGCTCGATCTCACCATCCAGAGGGGTAGGATCACCACCATCCCTCAATTAAAGAAAACAGACCCTTCATTTTCGGTATTATTTACTTTAGCAGCTGCCACGTCCACAAACACTAATCACTAATGCCATTTCTCAGGCCACGTGCTTCACCCATTTAATCGGTACTCTTTCCAATGAGAACCTGCCTTCGACCGGCACTGCAAACATAGGTGCATCTCTTGAAGGCGCGAAGTGGTGGTTAGCACGGGGGACTCTTTGGAAGTAACAGGAGGACGGGGAGTGTGGGGGTGAATAGGGAGGGAGGAGGGGGGAGAGACGAACTTGCCCTCCTGCCCTGCACCGCGGTCACTCGCCGCTTAGTCAGGCGCGTGACCGGCCTTAATGACCCTCCCCGCCCCTTCCGCTCCCTGTATCCCCCTCCGCCACCACCAGTCACTGATCCCTCTACCCCCCTGTCTTCAACTTCCTCCATTTTATTGACCTCCGCCTCTTGTGACCTCAATCACTTCTACCTCCAACCCTCTCCACTGGACCTACACTCTTCTGGTTCCCCCCCCCTCATACCTCCGTCCAATCTCCTCCTTCCACCCCTCCCTCCTCTATAAGAACCACCCACTCTCATCTTTCCCCTCTCCACCCATTGTTGCCTTCACCTTCCAACGTCTTCGCTTACCGTCCCGTCTTCTCCCTTTACTTCTCTTCACCCTCCGTCCTGATTGCACTCTCTGCTCCTCCACATCTTTCTCTTTCCCTGCTCCACCTTCACCATCCCAACGCTGCTTCTTCTGTTTCCTCGTTACTTTCTCCACCACTTCCATTGATCTTCCTCTATTCGTCTCCGCCCATCTTCCTCCCTTTCCTCTGTGTTTCCTGCTTCCTCCGCCCCGCCACTCCTCTACCCTTCCAAGCCGCCTCCTTTTCCATCCGCCCTCTCCATCCCCTCTGTTCCCACCCTCTGTCTTCCTGCGCCCCTCTCGCACCCGCAGGGGCCAGGCTTCCGCCTCCGGGAAGCCGTTCGGAGCCCCGGGGCGGTTCATTGGGCTCCCGACACTCGCGCGGGCTGGTGGTGGGGCTTCGGGCGCGGAGGCTGGAGGATCGGCGAGGACTCCCAATTCATAATTAGGCTAATGGGCAAAGAAAGTCATGGCGCGGACAAGGCATTTGGAGGAAAATGAGAGCTAAGCCGAAGCATTAGTTTTTGTTTACCACATTTCGTTCAATGTGCCATTTACGTAGACATGCAAACTGTTTTCGTTTTCCAACTCTGGGAAAGAAATGAACTATGAAAGAAAGAAATGAAATAGAAGGAAAAGGGAAAGAAAAGAACTAAAGAAATGAACTAAATGAACTATATTTGACAAGGATTTTGTAGAAGGGAAATTCAGGGGGGGTGAAGTTCTCGGGACTTTCTGGGTGCTGTGAAAACGTCGTTGAATGTTCGTGGAATGTCGTGAAAGTTTTGTTTCTTGGCAGGGAATATTTGTTTCTGTATGATACTTGATCTGCTACCATTCTGTATGTTTTTCTGCTGTTGTTCCGCTTTGATCATGTTCGTTTAAGGGCGTGAGTATCAAATAGAAGCGTCGGTTTTCTGATCACTACATTTCACTTAGAGCGTCATTTACCTAGACCTGTAAACAGTCTATTTATAGAATATAAATTACCAACCGACAATTTGACATTTTAGAAGAAAGAGGGGCTAAAGTAATATAAAAGATAAGTCTTGGTATTTTTTTTTCAAATTAATGTTTTTTTCGATCATTTTTGCATTCATGTACAAGAGTGTAAATTTACATGCATTTTCCTTTGTTTCAGGTGAGTATCCTGCCCAAATACATTTCCTTGCATCCTACGCGACGAAAAAAAAATCTCTAAGACATAACAGTGAGTATTGTTTTTTTCTCTCTCTCTCTCTTCAGGAGTCTTTGGATGAATTTAGATTGATTTCAGATGATTATACGGGAATATTGTGGCACATTTTACTTGAATACGTGTAATGAAATTACGAAATTGAATTGTAATTAATACATTTATTTCCATCCTCATCCTCATTCATTCCACTATTTCATCATCAGTTCACAGCATTACTCTTCCCAATATACTTCTCCATGCACTGTCAGTGATTTACTCTTTGTCACCGTTGAAATTAATCTATTTCAATAATAATTTTTACTACACGTCCTGTTATTCTTCTAATTATTTCCTGCCAATGCTGCATATGAAGCAGCGCTCCATACAAATGGGAAACTCTATTTCTGAGTTTTGAGTAGCGTTGGAAGATGGAAAATTGATAACGGACAATAGAAGATGGAAAATTGACATATTTTGAGAAAAATAAGCTTTGTATCATGAATTTTATTCACATATCTCATATCTGCGCAATGTTCCCGCGCAGAATTTTGTCCATTTATGACCGTACCATTTTTTGTAATTGAGTGTCTATTAACCTTGTCACAGAACCCTTTGTTTAGTTCTCTGAGAGGACCGTCCATCCTTGCAACAACCGTTCCTATCAATCCACTCTCGTATTGGTTTACGCCATTCCCGTTAATTCAATTCTTTCCAACTCTTATTCGTCATCTGTTCTACGATGCACGGTTCTTTCGGTTCTATACTGTCGCTTCCTTTGCATTTTCCAATGCGCTGCAGTCAGCGCCTTTCTCTAGTCTTCCTCCTCTGGCACTGCAGCTATTCCCGCCTGCCCGTGCCGCCACTGCATACTAAGCGTGTATTTTCGCCGCGAACGCCCACTCGCAGCCGTCCTACCGAGCCGGTTCGTCGTATTTGTTTAGGCGTATTACGGGTGCTTGTTGTTTGGGCGAGTTTATTTTTTTCTGGTGCTGAGCAGGAAGGCGAGCGGATGGGCGTGCGTGCCAGCTTGGAGCATACGAACGACCGGGTAGGCGTGCGAGCGAGTGGGTGGGCATACGAACGAGTGGGTGGGCGTGTGAGCAAGTGGGAGGGCGTGCGAGCGAGTGGGTGGGCATGCGAGTAAGCGGGTGGGCGTGCGAGCCAGCGGGTGAGCATACGGACGAGCGGGTGGGCATATGAGCGAGCGGGTGGGCGTGTGAGCGAGTGGGTGGGCGTGTGAGCGAGTGGGTGGGCGTGTGAGCGAGTGGGTGGGCATGCGAGAAAGAGGTGGGCATACGAGTCAGCGAGGGCATGCGAGCGAACGGGTGGGTGTGTGAGCAAGAGGTGGGTGTGCGAGCGAGCGGGTAGACGTGCGAGCGAGCAGGTAGGCTTGCGAGCAAGCGATTCGCGTTTGAGCGAGCGAGCCGGTGGGCGTGCGAGTCAGCGGGTGATCATACGTGCGGGTGGCCGTGCAAGCGAGCGGGTGGGCGTGCAAGCGACGGTTGGGCGGAGTACCCAACGAAGATAGCGAACAGTGAAGCGGGGGGAGGAGGCGAAAGTGCAGATGGGCCGAACGAGTGGATTAGCGGGTGGGCAAGTGAGGGTGAATGGGTGAGAGAGCGGGATGACGGGCGAATGTCAGCGATGAAGTGGGCTGGCGAGTAGATGGGCGGACGGACGAACTGACCGTCGGATGAACGGGCTGGCATGCGGGAGGAAGGGTAGTGGTTTGCTGGACCTCCCCTCTTCCCCATCCTCTGTTGATTTTCTTCTGGTACAACTTATTCCCGGCGCTTTTGCTTAATCTCGTTTCCAGCGTCCTCCAATTATACAATTATACCAATTATACAATATACAAATCCCTTCTGGAATCCGAGGAATATACGACTGCCGCGTTTTAAAGTTGAAGTGTTCATAAAGAAGACGTCCTGCGTCCGTTGCCAGTATTTCGCTGTATGTTCCAAATGTTAGAATTGGTTAGATTCGGTAAAGAGAAACGATAAAAAAGTTATAGCACTGTAATTAAATTTTGAAGGGATTTATTCACTTTTATATCAAAAAGTCCCAAAATACATATTTTATGTGCTTATGCAAATTACATTGATAAATGTTTAATAAGATTTTGACCCAGTGACATACACCTAGCAATTGAACTAATGGTAACCATTTATGTTTCTATGATATTAAAATATGTTAAAGATAGTGCTGCATTCAAAATTGTAAGAGACATAAGTTATATGCATGCTATTTATAACTCAGTGAAATTGTTTTGTTTAACAGAGTCTCTTAAAGTTGGCAGTTAATAAACAAACTACGTACGTTTCTTCCTACAGTGCGTATCGGCTGTCATCGACTACCTATAAACAAAAACATAATTTTCTATGTTGTAGGTTTACTATTGATATGTCATTATGATGTCACCCATAAATCTGTAAATAGGAGTCGCCACTACCGATCAACAGAATTAGTTTTTCTCGCTAACGAACAAAATTTATTTGGGGACAGCGATTACTTCCAGTTGTTTGGGTTACTTAAGATAAATTGGAGTCTTTGAAATGGGACATGAAAATTATAATTCATTTAATTGCGATAAGTATGTTTATTCGCATACACTAAGTGATCAAAAGTATCCGAACGCGAGGCTGAAAATGACTTAGCAGTTCGTGGCAGCCCGCCATGCTGGAATTCGATAGGGAGTTGGCCCACCCTTAGCGTTGATGACAGCTTCCTGCTTCCACTCTCGCAGGCTTACTTTCAATCAGGTGTTGGAAGGTTTCTTGGGTAATGGCTGCCCATTCTTCATTGAGTGCTGCACTGAGGAGAGGTGACGATGTAGGTCGGTTAGGCCTGGTACGAAGTCGGCGTTCTAAAACATCAAAAACATCCCCTTCAAGTCCGAACTCTGTGCAGGCCAGTCCAGTACAGGAAAGTTATTGTGTAACCATTCCGTCACAGGCCGTGCAGTATGAACATGCGAAGCAAGAATGTGTTAAAAACATCAATGCAGGTCTATGCCGTGATGGTGCCACAAAAATGCACGATAGTGCCACAAAATAACAAGGCGTGCAATCCCCTTCCATGAAAACCACGACCACACCATAACACAATTTCGGACCTGTCTGGATACTTTTGATTACAGAGTGTATGTGTTTAGAGATATCATTGTGTCTCATGGATTCTTTCCGTCATTTTTGTGCCATCTATTATAATTATAAAAGAGAGGGTATGCATGTTTGTACAAATACTTAAGAACCACTGAGTGTTCATCGAGAAATTTGACACGAAAATTCGTAAGGCAAATCCCTCTTACCTTGAGAGGTTCTAAATTTATAAGCTAGATAGCTTGTTAGTTACTATTTTTTGTCTTGTTTTTGTTCACTTCTCACTGTTCTCTTCTTGTTATTCACGTCTAATTATTATCTCTTTACTGTTTTCTGTTTCTCAATTGATTTCGAATGCCTGAATGTCTTCTCTCCATTTTGTACGGTTCTCTGCTGTTCTGGTCCATAGTCTTGCCAATCTTCTTACTATGTCGTCTGACCACCGTGTTCTCTGTCTTTTAATATTTCTCTTGCCAATACTTGGGTCCCATGTTGAATACCAATTCGTTTAAGCCGCCAAAATTAAAAATATCTTAGTTGCAATTCAAAATGTCCCTTCAAAATGCATTTTCCTACAATATTTAGAGGTGACATTACATACAATAGAATTTGAAGTTTCAGGGATTCGAGATTTCATGTGTTACAGTAATTGGAGGATTCAAGGATACAGATTCTACGATTGAAATATACTGGGATTCGAGAGCACAATGGGAAAGGGAATCGAGCATTAAGGATGCAAAGATTCATGTGTTCCAGGACTCAGGAATTAGAATATTCAAAATCCCATCCGTAGTAAAAATGAATTTCCTGTAGTGAATATGCAGCTGAACGCTCTGTACTCTCGCGGAGTCGTTGGGCGTCGCTGCAGTCTCCGTTGCCTACATCAGCGGCGCCCTCGCAGCTAATACTGATACAATGGAGGCCTCGCGACAGAACTAATTTCTCTTTCTCGCAGAGCAGACGGTGCTCCTGCGACGCCGCCCCCGCCACACCCCACCCCATCCCCGCTCCCACCCCATCCCATCCCCGCCCCCACCCCTGACCCGACCCGCCTCTCTCCCGGCCCCGCCCAGACGCTATCGGCAGCAGATGAAAGAGACGTGGCTTTTAATTACGGGAGTGCGAAAGAAAGAGCCCGGTTCTTGACGTGCACCGCCGAGGCGAGGGTGAGAAGTGATGACGATTGGAAGAACACTCGGAGGCGACGGAGCGGCGACCGCGGAGGCGGAAATTGTTGTAACAAAGCAGTACAGTCGTACTTCGAGTTGCAAACATTTTGTTACAAATGCGTATCTTCCTACTCTGCGTGCTTTTCATGGATTTGAAGCCTGATCTCTGTGGTCAGTACCTATCACAGTGCGCATGATCTCGTTTAGATTTTTTGATGTTTGGTATTCTGTAGCTTTTTGTTATTTTCGTCAGTGGGAGATGACAAGGGGGACGTGAAGGATGATTAAAAAATAATTTATATAAAGGATATTTGAATTTGTCTTTGGGAAAGTGTGATCGGATGCGTAAAATATTCGTTGGTTTTTTCTCAAGTAAGATATGGCAATAAGGGTATGATGAGCGCAATGTTGAGATACATTGGTGACGGCGGGAGCTGATAAAGGTGGTGTTGACTATGAGGAGATCGCTTGTATTTGTTTGTACCTGACACCGTACGTTCATTATGGTTCGGATAGAGACCACGAAGAAGTGCCGGCAAATGTTACCACGAACAGAATTCTTGGACGAATGGACGGCAGAGGCGTCTGGACCGCGTTGGAAACTCTCCCCCTCTGCCTCTCTCCATTTGCGCGGCCGAAAAGAAGGCCTTTGTCTGGGATCCATAGTCGCACCGCATTGTGCTCCGTGGTAATCGGAGGCTGTGCATGCCGCCGGCTGGTAGATGCCATTTGCTCTCCATTGATGGCTTTCATCTCGTTGCCATCCCCGCGCACAAAGGCGCGATGGCACGGCGGGAGGTCCGTGCACACGCTGGAGGACAATGAGTGTGGGTGCGCGATTGTGTATTGACTATGTACCCTCGTGTTTCGAATGCCTTTATGAATTCCCGCGCGCCGTAAGTGCGCTAGATGAAACCTGTGCGTACGCCTATTTTACTCACGGGCAGAAGTAGACCCAGAAAATCTTCAAAGAATTAATTCTTTGATGGTGTAGCCCCTTGTAGTGTAACTGCAGGAGAACTCTCACGTGTGAAAATCTCTTTTCCTCATATATCCATGTGAAAGGAAAATATTTTAGCGATACGTGTTTCAGTAGAATTAAAGATACTGCACGGCTTTTTATGAGAATACTCTAAGCCTCAGCCTTCTCACGGAATCATGATACTCAAAAGAGCCGAACCACAAAAATGTATTAGAAGAGTCTAAAGTATGTTTGTAGACGGAGTGAGAACTGTAACTTCCTTATACTATACGCGGTTCCTCTTTTTTATCAATTAGAATGATGAAACATTTGTAGTGTGTCAGTAATATTTTAATGAGTAAAAATATACATAATTTGTACATTAAAAACTTTCAATTTTGGTTTAGTGGGGTCTGACCAGACACTTTCTAGCATCTGCCGTTACAGAACTGTCCTTCAAAGTTAACTGTAATTTTAAAAAAAAATATATTGGAAATTAGGAGTGCATTTTTGTTACAATATGTTTTAAAGATTCATTTTGATTCTATTGTTGTCCATGATTGCTTAGATTGAATCTTGCTACAAGTTTGGCGTGATACAAACACTTGTTTCCAATGCCAAAATTAGTAATATGGTGCAATGTTAGTGACTAACTGACATGTGGAATAGTGGTAAGAGAAATGAAAAAGTCATATAATTGATGTAGATAAAATTGAGCGTGAATTTTGAAATGATTTTTTTTCGGTGGTAGGATATTTTATAATAATGTATCATTAATTTCGATAAACTTATTAAAAACAATACATAGTAGGAAATATTAATTTTCCCTTTTCTTATTCTTTAAACATAAGTTTTATTGGTAAAACTGGATAAAAGTTACATTTTTCTTTGGGGTCCGCGCATGGTGTATTGAATATGTACCCTGACTATGTACTACTTAGATATGCACGTAAGTTCAATATCATGTCACTAGAAAGGTTTCAAGATGTCCCCAAAAGTATCGTTTTAGAGTTACGCGCGAATTTTGTCATTGAACCGAACGGACGTTGCGCGATCTCATTACCTCCTATCCACATTAGATTATTTTTTGAACAAATATTAATATTTGCACAATGCTCGTCACTCCTCGGTAATTTTTGTTGTCACCTCCTTTCTTTGGAGTGAGAGCCACTTCTTCACTCAGATTACGTACAAGTACCTTTAGTTACTTCAGAAATTATGTAAAGTACAAAACAAAAACAAAGACTATTCACGAATGAGAAAATTTTTCACCAACCCTTCTATTCGCGTATTTCTTTTATCAGCAATTTAACTGTTTTCACTTTGTTAAAATGAAATTTTCAAATAAACTTTTCATCCGTGGATTATCATTTTAAAAATATTTCTATAATTTTATAAAATCATGAATGATCGTAACAATGGGGACACGACTATAAAGGATTAAAGTAAATATTTAAATATAATAAAATTATGAATGTGAAAGAAAAGAAATATATATTAGACTAAATAGATTTAAAAGCGATAACCAAATTCCTTTTTTATGAATCCTTTTATGTTACCTGCTATATTTTTGTCAGCTTTTTACTTCCTAATTCTCCTCTGAAGTTTCACCGCCGTCTTAACACTCTTACTTCCGTTCATTTTCCTTAACCGTGAGATATAAAAGGAAGGACGAAAATGAAAACCGCCTGTCTTTCCGATTTCTTTCGTTCCTTTCAAGACGCCGAGTAAAACTTGGAACAGGGTTCTGATGAAATTAAAATTCTTTCTTCGCGGCTGCCTTACGGCTGAAGTAGCATCTGGCGTGAATAAAATATCTTTGTGTTTCACATTTTCTTTCTGCGTTGTTTTTGTAGGCCCGTTGGAAAAAAAATCTTCGTTTCGTTGTTTTTTTTTTATTGTATACCACTCTTTTTTACAATTTTTATGATCGATGTTGAATATTTTGCCCACTTGTATTAAAAAACGATTTATCAATATGAATATCACATTGCATAGAACAACATTCTATATAATTATATCTTAACGAAAAGAAAAATATTACTAAAGTAAAATATATTTTTTATACTTAAAACACAATGTTGGGTATTCGAGTTAATTCTGATTACGAAAATATTATACATTTCTGTGAATGTGTTCGTTCTTACTATTCTTTTGGAACGAGTATTTGGACCAGACAGAGGACCAAATAGATCTTAGAAAGTTAGAAAAGATACATTGCAATTTTTATTTAATAAAAATATATTAACTTACACAAGTGAAGCTTATTTGGTAACGTCCATTTGCAAGAATGAACACAATATCGCGAAGATCTTTAATTGATAACAATCCACATTACATAAATTGTGATACCAAGAAAACCTGGTGGGAATGAGTGACTTATTGAAACTTGTCCACCTCTGGTGTTACTGCTCAACAACTACTCATATTTTAAAAGAGAAGTGCATGACATAATTTAAAGATCTAAACTCAAAGGATAAATCCATTTAGAAAGAATCTTAATATTGGAGGAGTAAGACAGATTTGAAAATTAATTTGAACGTTACCATTTTCAAAGTTTAGGTTTGAAAGAAAATTGAAACTGTTTCATATTTAAAAATGCACTTTTTTCTATTAAACCATAAAAATGAAAGAAAAGAATTACAGCAATTTCCCAGAAAATGTTGAGTGTCACAGGATCATGCAAAGCTACATATCTCCAAAAATTAAAAAATATCCCGATGAACTCCGGTATGGCAAATCCGTAATTCTTACGTCAGTTATGTTTACCAAGTTTCTTCTTAAAAGTTCGTGGCTTCACAGAGTTATGCGTTGCGCATCCACCTACCCATAGAAACATTCCGATTTGGGGGATAAATTTGCGTGTACCTCTTCAACAACTGAAGCAATCTTGGGAACAACATCTTAATCCTGGCATGTGCAGGAAGATACAGCTCGAAAGACCCTCAAAACGGTATTTTACATACGAAAAATGAATTTATATTGTTGAAGTGATTCCAATATTTTCCCTCCCTGTACTAAAGTATCGAAAGAAAAGCAATCCAAAGAAGCGATAGGCAGAAGAAGAGGAGGTATGAACAAATGGAATTTCATAATTACGAACATGATTTATTCTGCAAAAAAAAAAAAAAAAAAAAAAAAAAAATGTTTGAATTAAAGAAAAATGAAGGTATTAAAAAAAAATCATTGGTGCTTCATGTAAATTATCCCCCCAAAAATATCAGTTTCAAAACGAAGGACCGTAACATCAAACAGAACTATCAGGAAAAGTTAGTTTTTTGAAAATCCTTTGTACAGTTTAGGCACGAGTGTAATTGACAGCAGATGGATAGACGCATTACCGAAAACACCTTTTTCGGCCCTACACTTTTTCACAGCAGTTAGATTCCCTTTTTTTGCGGCAGAATTATCTTTTTGGTTTTCTCAGCATCCTTCTCATCTTCATCTGTCGCCTAAAGGGCCTACGAGGGCTTCCCATAGGGACCTCTGCTCCCATGGGGACAATTGTCACTTAAGAGCATTCACGTAGAGAATCCCTACATTACATATTCGAGAAAGAAATTACCATTTAGAAGTGGAAAAATACACTTTCTTGGTATCAGAGACCCACACAACAAGTTTTTCTGTCGAAAAGTCGCAATTTTCCCAGAAGGTAAAAGCATCGAAATCATTGTTTCGGTGTGTCTAGTAAAACGACAATCTTGGTTCTGAATGACTATGTCAAAAATATCACACTCTCACAGTTCACACAGTCAGAAAGGAGCAAGCACAGACGTCTGGGCTGACCTCCCACCCCCGCCCCCTCTCTCCAACTTGGTTCGCTCCGCGTCGCGCTCTTCGCATAATATTGATGCTCGGCCGTCGTCTCCGAGGAGGAACGGAAATTCTTTAGCTCAATATACATTCTTACCCCCCAACAAAAAGCGTTCCCGATATGCGCGATCCACCAGGAAGAAAATTGCTTTTCTTCATTGTACTCATCCTCCATCGGGGCTTTCATTCTTGCCTCTCTCTTTTTTTTATTTATCGCTGGATGCGGAATATTCTTTTCTCCAATATCTGGATACTCATGCTATAAACATACGACGTTCCTGTGTCTCTCAGCTATCCCAAGATGATCGATCTTCCATCGATCTTATAAGGTCCCTTTTGACCCAGACGTCGTCTGCTTTGCAAGAGAAGGTTGAAAGGCTGAGGTTATGAGGGGATTGCGGGGAAAGTTAGTTTCCTGACTCACTGTCAGGTGTTTCTGGTGCTCCCAAGAGACGGGAATTTGGTGGCGAACCTGAGAAGATACGATGACAGATGGGTAAAGATTGACTCTGCTGGGTGAAATGAAGGCGAATAGTCGTAGGAAAGGTTAGAGGTGAAACGTTCAAGGGGACATACTACTTGTGATGTATACTACATCGCATTTTACTTAAGACATTTTACGAGTATTAGGAAAAATTATAGAAATTTAAAATCAGAATTGGTGTTGCGGTCTTGAGAGAACAAAAAGAAGGATATTTTAATTTTTTAAATTATTGCTTTAAGTAACATTTATGGCATGCTTTTAGAGCATTTCTAAAACATTTAAGAGAATTTTATTGATAATTTTTGAAGACGTTTTAAGTCATCAAAATCCGCCCCTAATTATGACATTTCTTTCTCATGATTTACAATGTATAAATTGGCTTATGTGATCCTAGTTCAAGGTGAAATGCAGAGAAATGATATCTATAAGAGATACTGTGCTAGCTAACATTTTATCCAAAACAGTTTTGTACGATATTATTCTTTGATATTACGTTTATTTTGAGAGTATCGCATCTTTTGAAAAACTTTTTTTATAACAAAAGAGTATTCACAAAAATTATTTTATTTAATTTATACATTTCAAAGATTCAAAATGTACCATCGTAGTTTATTTGAATCGTGAATGTAACCAAAATTATGACAATCGCTGATGATGATTATGAGCCATAGAGTCTTGTAAAATCTAGAAAACATGTATTACTACACAGACGCATTTCATTAAAGCAGTTGTTTTTCAATGTCATAGAAGTCTGTTTCCAGTTCTCTGAGCCCTTATTTGCTTCCAAAATCTTTCTTTTGAAGAGAAACCCTCATTTCCCTTTTTTTGTAACAAACGACTTAATTGAGTCGCATGTAAATTGCTTTAGACTTTCATGAACAGTGATTTCATCAGAATATTGAATCATTGAATCGTAACAGGAAATATTGCGCTGCCTGTGGATGAAATGAAACGAATGCAACTTGTTTGAATTGCATTATCTCTGATTCGCGATATTTTCATTTCTTGATTTGTTCTAGAAACGTTTTTCATAACTGTTCATATTTTAATGAACTGCGGCAGGTATACGATGGAAATCGAACAATTAATTTTATAATGAACCAACTAAAAAAAGATCTTCAGTGATGTGAAGAATTACCTATCGCGAAGTCATAGAATACGCATAGGAAAATACAAATATTGTAACAAACGTTTATGAACTAATGTAAACGTATCTCACATTTTCCAGTATAGAGATTCCAAAGACTGGTTTTGATCCACAGGAAGTTTGTAAATACGAAATGAAATGAAAATGGCGAATAACCTGATTGTCTTGATGAAACTTGATGAAAAAAATTAATCCAGAGAGGAAAGATGGTAAATACACTTTCCAAATTGGAATTTTATTTTTAAGTTGATTTAATTTTATTATAGTTATTTTTATATTGATTTAAGGTACAGTTATTATATTGAATAAAATTGAATTTGATCATGTGTGTGTTTTTCTTGTACTACAAAACTGATGATGATGGCTAGGTCATCGAAATCTGATCTTATAATAAACAATATTGTTGGTAATGACGACTCATGTAATTATTTCATTGTAAATGCCAACGAAAACCCACCTCAATGCCAGTATAAAAGAAGGAAGCCGAAGAGTTATGCTGACTCTTTTTCATGATGAAGCGAGACGTACATCGTGAAGCGAAACACAAGTTGAAGTGCTTCCGCAGTTCGGGTGCAGGGAAGATTTGATTAGAATCTCTGCGGGGAAGGTATTGCATCTACCGACGTTCAGAGACGTCTCATAGTTCTACGAAACGCAATCTATTTCAATCTTTGTATGGCCACACCGTCTAAATATGAGATGGTGCGTCTCATGGCAAAATTACTATGCTTGGAACTGTTCGAAACATGTACGTCAGGAGGCGTATCAAGAATTACTTATTTCATACAGACCAATATTATTTACTAGTTGACCGTTTCGAATGGCAAGGTTCCAACTGACAAAAAAGATGAACATGAGTTGTTAGGATGAAAAGGTTCTATGTGACTTCTCTTACTCGCAGAACTCCGAGCGAAGTGGCTTAAGGCGTAGCGCGCTGTCTTTGCATTCGGGAGGCCTAGGTTCCACCCCCGTGTGGGCCATCTTGACCGGTTTTTTTGTGGTTTCCTTCGGTCATCCATGCGAGTGCTGGAATGGTTCTACTTAAAGAATATAGGTATTATGGTGAGTTTTCGTTGGCATTTCCATGGCGACGCCTATAATTATTTCATTTCTACTTAAAGGCTACGGCAGGGAAACCGACGTCGCTAGCAGAATTCCGTTAAGTCACGACGGATAAGCGAATATTAGACATCGCGTGTTCTTGGTTGGGTGACCGACTAGGAACCTCGGGATCTAATGGCACTGAGGCCAATTTGCCGTTACATATAATGGCAGAATACAAATACACGTAGAAAATGCACGTGCTGAAATATGTAGACTATTAGCTACTGTAAATATCAGTAGTGTAGATGGAAATGTTTCTGAATAAATCGAGAGTTGATACTTAGACATAAATTTCCTCGAAATGACTGAAATATTACTTGAAACCTGGGCATTCCAAGGGGTCGCAATCGAGAGGCGAGCGCGGTGGCAAGAAGTAGGGACCCTTTGCCCTTAAAATTTGGCTCTCGCAAAAGGAATTTTAACATATTGGTAAGGTCTTGACCTACACGTCAAGTGGCTTCCAATAGAAAGGTAACGACGAACGTTAAGTGTACGATAAGACCGTACGCTTCACTTCATGGAGCAAGTTTTAAGGCTGAACTGATTGATGAAACATTACGTCAATCAATCAGTTCACACGGGATGCAATATCTATTTAGGAACACAGCGAGTGCTTAAGATTTTGCGTTAATGAAAAATTAAAATAGATGCACTTGTTCAATCATCTGAATCCAATGGTTGTAGGCTAAATTGATATTTCTTTAATCATATACGTCGTTTCTCTTGATATTATTTGCCACTCTAAAGAAGAAAACATGAATTTGGCATTTTAAGCAGTGATAAATTTCTGTGTGTTTCACAAATGGTAACAGGTAATACAATTCTGTGATCTGTTTACTTTGAAGTCTTTTTGCGTTCAACGTTATTAATGTTAGTTCAAATCCGTCATCGCACTAAACCCTTTTTGAGCTCTACCATTGTAAAATCCTAATGTCCGACATCCCGAGATTTATAGTGCAAAAGGATGAGAAGTTGCAAATGCCTGAACGCCCTAATGTACAGTGGTAACCGCGGCACAAGAACGGCCGCTGAGAGCTCTAGCGGTATTCTCCATTCTCCAAGTTGCAACGCTCAGCTGATTGCCACGTTCAGTACCCTACGCGTGAGTTAAGTTCGCTAGGTTGCCAATGACGTTTATTAAGATGGAGTCTGGTGGTCTGCAACTTTTCTTCCTCAGATTCATTAACAGGAAGTTTCACTTATTATACTACTCCTGTGTTTTATTGAAGTTTGTGTCTTTTAATTTTGACAAAAGGCTCTGTAGTATCGAAGCTTGGTAGAAAGATGTGAGTACAGTGAAGTCTGGTGAGCTTATGTGATACTTTACTGTGAACCTTCAATATATACAGCGTATTTTTGAAATAATATGTTTACAATGATACATTTGAAAGGTTCCTATAATGAAAAGTACTTCAGATCGTAACAACATGTTATAAAAATACAATCATATTGACAATCAATTGGTAAACAGCAGGTAGAAGGAGGCGCAGGAGTGTCTGATGAGGTGGAGTCTTCCATGGTACTTTCTATAGCTACCTGAGTGGGTGCTTGACATAGCTCGTGTAACGGAATCGTGAATGAATAACATCAACTGGCATTGGCAGAAAACGCGTAGCAAAGTTTCGTTAAACGATGAAAAGAAGTTCCCTGTAGAATTGATGCTAATGGAAGGGACTCATCTGTGAATGAAGGATATTTTTCTGCGAGGTTTAGCTGTACAATGCTACGTCCAAAAAGCAATAAATAGCTAATAAAAAATTAAAGAATAAATATAAAGTAATAAATAAAGAGACTTAACAGGCTGAGATAACTCTGGACAACAGTTGTTGCAACTGCAACGCCTCTGACCGGGGGCTCCTAGGGTTTCAGCCCCGGTGATGGCAGATTTATGACATCTGGCTACGTAGGTGGAATTCAACAATCCAAGAAAGATTTTATCGAGTGTAGCTGATGTTTCTTTAGCCGAGGTAGTTCCTCCTAATAGCAGGAGGTCACACGCAGTGGAGTCTCGAGGAAAGTCAGCGGTGGCGGCGGCGGCGGCGGCGACGGCCGGTGAATTACGAGCGTTTTGAAAAGAAGCCTTTTTCTTCGCGGAGAGGCTTGCCTCCCAGGGGACCGGAGCCAGCCGGCCGGCCGGCGGAGCCGGTGGCGAGCGGGCGGGCGGGCGGGCGGGCGGGCGGGCGGGCGGGCGAGCGAGCACTTGGGAATCCGAGCGGGCTAGGGGGCGAGCGCTGGTGGTGGGGTCCCGAGAGAGCACTGGGCTGCACGGAGCCCTCCCTGTGTGTGTGTGTGTGTGTGTGTGTGTAGGGGGAGGAGCTTGCGAAGTTCCCAGAGTCGCCGCATGCGTCTGCAGCGCCCGGTTCTTCCCCGTTCTGTGCTTCTGCGGCAACGGTTGTGTCATTGTCATTTGATCTTGAAGCTAATGCCGCATATCTTGTCGTACGTCAGTGTAACCTGATGTTAGTTGTGGTGTCAGGGTAAATTGACTGGTGATACACGTGGCAGCTTAAGAAGAACACCTGTGATGCAGGTGGCAGCTTAGGACGATATTAGAATCGGATATTACTTTTCTTTTCATTTGAAATAAATTAAGCTTTCCTTGTTAATACTATTAGACCGCAAAATCCATATTTTTTTCTTTTTAATACCTACAGTTTTCGTATTTCCTTTACGTTTTTTATTAATTTTCAATAATTGTGTTTATTTGTTTTTTTCCACTTCGAAAACTTGATGAGATTTTTCCCTGAAAATATGAGCTGTAACTAACTGAATCAATACTTATCTTCACTGCTCCCCTGTTCCTTCTTATGTTAGAATTCAAATTTTTAAAGACGTGTACGATAAATATATATTAATCCTAAATGAGCATCGCTACTGGCTGCGGGCCAGGTGATCACTTAAAACAGGGCTGCTCAAATGCAAGAATTCGGATCACAATGGCCCGTGGTGGCCCGCAGCAGTTTCACGCGTGCCACTCGTGTTTCACTAGACTAGAGCTCAGATTTTAATAGAAGAGACATTTTAAAGGATGCAGTTTCATCCGTTTCTTGTAATCAATGCATTATCCGGCCACTTTCATTTTTTGCTTAGTTATAACCCCATATTATCGTCCCTTTTAATTCAGATATCTTAAGATTCTAATTATTATAGCTCACATATGCTCCTCCCCCGTATCCACTGTACTGAATCGTACTATTTACTCGTAGATTTGTTATCATTATGAAAATTGTAATTTCATTCTTTCTTTTGCTATGATTCCCAGATGACCTTGTTTTCTTACGTGGTGTATTGCGTTTCTTGAGTGCTGCCTACTTGTAGATGTAATACTTCATTACTTGCCAGAGAGCTTCCACATCCGTCTACCTGTTCGTGCTTTCAATCATCGAGGTCGCGCCGGCGTTGCAGCCATGCCTCATTGTTTGTCCTACCGCCTCACCCGTCCCCATCCGCCTTCCTCGCTACCTCCCACCGCCTCCCCTCTTCTCCCGGCCTCCCACGCGCTCCTCACAACTGCTCGTCAACTTGAACAAACTCTCGCCGACTTCCTGCGCCGGGCTCGAGCGGGTGCTCCACAGGGTCCTCCGCTTTGGCGGCGTCGTCCGCGGAGAGCTCGTCGTCCTCAGCGTCCTCGCGCTCACCTCCTCCTGCTCCTCCTCCTCCGTTCTCGTCTCCGCTGCCGCCCTCCCGCCCGCCCGCCGACCCGCCGCTCGCTCGCGCCCGATACACTAAACTGAAAAGCAAACACCGCGGCCCGCGGTAGCGCCCGCAAATATTTGAGGTCAAATATCGAAAGTGCCCCCTTGCCGGGGCGCCGCGCGGCCCTTCCGCGGCCGGACACGGCGCCGGCGCCCGGTCGCAGCTGCAGCTGGAGAGGGTGTAGGGTGTAGCCGGCTGTTGGCGACGTGCGGCTTCTGGAAACCGGGGTTCTACTTTCGAAGACTACAGCATTTTGGCTTTTGCTGCCATGGTGTGTTTGGTGGTGTCGTGTACTTCGGGTCGTTGGGCTTGAAGCTCTTCTCAGCTCTCTGGCGAGAAGTGAAGTATTGCATCTGCAAGAAGGTAAACCACAATACACCACCCAAGAAAAAAAATCATCTGGGAAACGTCGTGTAACAAAGAATGAAATTCGGCTGCTTGCGTTTTGGCTACTTGTTCATCGAAATCTCATTTTGTCCTTCTGCTGCCCGACTTGTGCTCCAGCGCGTTGTCATGTACGCCGATGTGTTGTATCAAACGCCAGTGTCTTTTGTTATACTCCAGTGTCATTTGTTATACTCCAGTGTACTGTATATTCCAGTGCACTGAACTGTGCTAAAATGTTATGTATTGTGATCTTATCTAATATTGTTTCTTATTCTTCGGCTTATTGTGGAACGGCAGCTGGTGTTCCGTCGTCTTGCTATTCACTATCTCTCGTTATGCGCTGGTACCTTTCGATTTTGTGGCTTGAATTGGTATTCGGTGTTTTGGCTTCTAATATAGTGCTTCGAGGGCATGCCTAGGAACGTAAAGTCATGCCTGGTGCATCAGTGTCTTGCGTTGTCAAGTCATTTGGTGTCTTTTTATTCTGTCTTTCGTTTTGCTCCTTGAGGTTCAGTTGCAGTTTTCTGTGGCCGCATGAAGTCCAATATTGAAAGTGATCTTTGGCTTTCTTTCCATTGTCTAAGACGAGAATGTCGTGAATTCTTGGAAGTCGGCTACTATGATACGACGTTCCCGATTTTTCCTCCGATCATTTCCAAGCGCATGACGGAGACGTAACTCAAACAACCGGCCACGATAAGAGGACCATAACGAATTAGGTGGCTCATGGCGTCAACTGATGCCACTACAGTACCTCACAATCCAGCGGGAGAAGAACACCAGAACCACCCCCGTGATGAAGCATGAATTACTCCTGAAGTGACGATAGTTTGCTAGAAATGACCAGGTGACGTGTCCGGAAACTCCAAATAATCATACAAGGACCATACGTTCATTTCGGTTCGCCTGAGACAGTAATCCAGCTAGGACCGCGTCTTGGAAGGGACCAGCTGGAATGTGCACTGGCGCGAATGCAGTTGAGGTCTTTAAGGATTAATCAAATTTCCTTTTTAGTTTCGTTTTCTATTTCATTTCTGGTTTGAATGGTCAGGTTGTATCTCAGTGTGTTCTTCTCCTATTCTCGTTTTGTCACAGTTCATAAATGTGATTTTCCTCTCTACCATAAATTGTTCTGTGATTCTGTTATGCGTAAAAAAAACTGTTCGTGTGATTTCTTATTTAACGATTTTCCAGATCTCACTCTGCATCTATTTTCAAGGTCTCTTTTTCCCCCGTTTCGTTGCGTTCGTCATGAGGCGACCATTTAATCTCCATATCCTTTCTTGTTTATCACTTACCCAGTTGACACGTCAAACATTCATACTTTTAACAGTCATTTTAACGACTACTGACTACTCATGCTGCTTTTCACGAGCATTTGTGAACTGACTCGCCCGTCACATCACAGCGCAACGCAACAGTCGTCATTCCCGCGTATATGCGTTCGGAAATACGCATACATAATCCTAAACAGCTTCTTTCAGAAGCTGGGCGAGATATAGAGGGTCGTTAATAGAGTTTTATTATCGGCCGTATATATTCCAGCGGCTCCGTTTCTTCGCTGGTGTGTGGCCCATTCGTCTCTAAATGATGTATTCCTTTATTCGGTGAGAGAATCCCGCCATCATTTATGAGCGAACGCAGACGGACGGGAGAGATGGCTCCGGTCGTATATTCCCCGTTAATATTCCGTGCTGGCGCGCGTAACACTGCGTATCGGTACTGGCCTTCATTTCCGACGAGGGGCCGAGGTGTGGGGGGTGGGGAGGGGATGGGGGATAGGATGGGAGGAGAGTGGTGGCGGTAGCGAAGGCTTTGTAGGGGTAACCACTGACCAACCGACTCATAAGTATGTTCAGAGGAGGTGAAGTCGCGAATGTGTAGTGTTGCGGATTTGATTTATTGTTTGGTTACTGATTCCTCAACGGCTAAGATCATAAGTTCTATAAGTGTAGTGCATGTTTTTATCACGTGAGGTGGCAGTGATATTCCTCTACAGTATGGAGAGACCCGGCTCCTACCTACCCGTCGGCTTGTGGGTCGGCTTGCTTACGTCTTTGCGCCAAGCTTGACAATTTTCTCAATATTTTTATACATTGTGTGATGAAGTCTATATTCTCCCATTGGCACACAATACGGGAGATCAGTAGGAAGATCAGAGTATGTCCCGGTTGGAGACGTGTCCTGTTGGTGGAAGATACCTGGATGGGGAATACCACACAAACCGACATGTAGGTCGACGCGCGATCTCGTCATCCAGCGGAGGGGGAAGAATCCCAAATCCTACCAGGATAAAAACATGCACTACATTAACGGGGCTAGTGATCATAGCAGTTGAAGTGCGCTGAAACCCGAAATAATCAACGGAATGAGAATGTGAGAACGAGGCCGGAGATGATGGCTCGGCCAGTAATGTCAGTGATGCCAACCGATTCTTAAGATTGTTCCGAGGAGGGAACATGCGATTTGCGTTGTTGAGGAAGTAAGAGTTTCGAATGGAGGTGGTAGGAATATTTTTATCTGTCATATACGTAATGTGGAGACATTTTTGTACCGTGGGAGCAGTAAATGTCGGGACTTTGACCCAAATGTACGTTTTTTGAATACATGGCAGCGTAAACGATTTTTGAAACTATTTGTTTATCAACCCCCCTGAGGGTCTTGTCACGTACTGGAAACGCATTGCGGCATCCGCTTCTTGCTCTATGGCTCGATATGCGTCCAGTTTGCAGTTTGTGATGGACAGGTAGAGCTCATAGTAGGAGTTCTCGCAGTTCTCCAGTTCCCTTTGCCTCTTATTTCACCATTTCTCTATCATCATTATCGCTCATCTACTCATTAAATAAAACTAATTTGAAAATTATGTCATTACTTTTACGTTGATTGTTAAGTGTACAAGAAAAAATACTATGAATAAATCAGAAATAATACATTGGACAATATTGAGAGAACGGATATATGGTGTTCGAATTCGACAAATAGATACACTGTTTGATTACGGATACCGCTCCATTATCTCGAATAAAACCGACAAAAGCGAACGTCATAAACGTCCGATGCCAGCTCCCGCCATCAACGGTATTTGCGCGGCCGACCGCAGCGCTGCAACCGAGCGTTGGCGGTCCACGAGCCGACGCGCCCGCACAGCGCTCCAGTGTTCTCGCGAGAAGAGCCCTCTTTAGCGCCCGCGCCCGCGGACCCGCCCAGACGTAAAGGCCGAATTACCGCGCACACGTTAACCACAGGGCGAGAGCAGCACGGCGGTGGCAGTGGTGGTGGCGGCGGTGGCGGCAGGGGCTGCTTGGTGGTGGATAGTGGAGGAGAAGGAGGAGGGGGATGGGATGGGGTGGCGAGGGCAATGGCGAAGGCGGTGGCGGTGGCTGCGGCGAGGCGGAGAGCGGAGACGGAGGGGGTGGGACGGGGCGGCAGCGGCAGCGGGGATGGGGGTGACGGGGGTGGCGGCCACGACGAGGGCGGCAGGGCGGTGGGTGAGGGCGGTAGCGGAGGAGGGGGACGGGGTGGGGCGGTGGTAGCGGGGGCGGCGGGGCGGAGAGCGCGAGCGGAAGAGAGGGTCGGGACGGGGAGGCAGCGGCGGCAGGGACGGAGGCTGTGGTGACGGCGGTGACGGTGAGGGTGGTGGGCGAGGGCGGAGGCGGAGGAGGAGGTGGGGGTGGAGCGGCGGGAACGGTGACGGCGTTCACGAGCGAAGCCAGCCGTCCATCGGTCGAGAGGAGCCTTCACAGCGATAACCGCGAGGGGAAAAGGAGAGGAGAGGGGAGAGGTGACCGCACGGCGGCGGGCGGCGCGATGAGTGCGCTCTCAAATATTGGTCCTCCGCGCGCGTATTGTCTGGAGAGCGCCGCTCGCGGTGGAGCGCTGCGCGCGCTCGCGTTGGACGCCGGTGTGGATATTGGGACTAGCGCTCGCTCTGCACTCGCGGAGCCAGCGCTGTCTCTGCTACTGCTGCCATTGTTACAATTAATGGCTTCCGTGTGGCTCTTACCGTGATCACCGTTAGAGTGGAACACCCCTACCGTGAAGTGCGCTATAGCGAACGCTACTGCCGCGATCATCACTAACGCGAACGCCGCTAACGATATCACCGCTAACGAGATCACCGTTAACGCGATCACCGTTACGCGATCACCGTTAATGGGATCACCGTTACGCGATCACCGTTACGCGATCACCGTTACGCGATCACCGTTAACGTGATCACCGTTAACGCCATCACCGCTACCGCGATCACTTTTTCTGTGATATACATTACCGTGATCAACGCTTCTTTGATCACCGCTACCGCGATCAATGCAAAGTCGATCACCGCTGTCACAATCACAAGTGCCTCAGTCACCGCTTCTGCGATCATCTCTATCATGATATGCACTACCGCAATCCCCCTTACCGCAATTAACGCTGTCACGATCACTGCTGCCTCGATCACCGGTTCCGCAATCACTATTATTACTATCATGACAAAACTCTCAAATCCCTATACTAAGTTACCTCCATTTACTGCATTTTCTATCACGGTAAATTCCATCTGTACCACAATCACCACCAGCAATAGATATCCGTCACCAGAATCATCACTGCCAGTGCGTGACTATAAACATCACGACATTTGTAAACACCAAACGCGGCATTCATAATACTTCTCCCTCTTCTATACGCACCACACCGCTGCCGTCGCGCTGAATCTCTCGCAACACTGTTAAGCGTTTTGTTGTTGGCACTCGCGTCTTTTTTTTTTTTTTTTGTTCCACCCGGCTGCCTGCCACTTCTCTGCGTTATCCGTGCGTTTCCACTTTTCACACCTTTCGCATTTCACAGTCGCATATTTACAAAATTGCGAATGCACACTCTCATGTCACGAGTTCTCGTGCCTTTTCCAACACTTACTCCCCTTCCTTCGCTATCTTTCGTATCCTACTGCGGATATGTCAATTCTCCTTCACATACTCTAGTACGTTTTCTTCACCTGCACCGTTTCGTCTGTTCGTTTGCAGGTTCGCCGCTTCCGCTCCAACTCCCGACGGAAAATATTTGAGGGATCGTAATTGGAAGGTTTATGAGAGCGGTCCCGAGCAAATATTTGACGCGCTGCACAGTAGCCCGAGCTGACTGGGCCGATATTCGGGAGCTCGTGACCGCGGGAGACAGTGCGGGCGGCAGAGGGCAGCTTCGAGATCACGAGATGGGGGATCACGGAGAAAAATCCCCTATACTCCAATTGAAACGAAGTGTCCCTTCGAGGTTACGAGCTGGAAGAAGGGGACACTATCGTTCAATCGGAAGCGTCATTACGACTTAATGTTTTGCTACAGACGACGGAGGGTAGGAATCCAGATCTCACGAAAAGTCACTTTGTTACGGGATGTATAATATTTTTTTCGAGACCTCAGTTTTATTTCAAAGACAATTTATTCGTGTGATACAAGAACATACTACGTATGTTTCGGTTTGGTTAGTATTTTGTTTTTTAATTGATGTCTGACTGTTGAATGTGAATTGAGAAGGATATTCCGTGGCGTTTAAAATGAAGGAAAACGACCTCTTCGACAACTTATCTGGACCTTCGCCAGATATTTTGGTACAAACGTCATTAGGTACTTTGGATTTGTGTCCATAAAAATCCAGAACATGGTATGAATAATATAGAAATATTTTTTTGCAATTGACAAAAACCTATAGGAGTAATCATTGTTACGGAGAAGTATTTTTCACTTAGAGTATTTTTCAGAAATGAATGAAAATTAAAAGATATCGACTCTGTGGTCGTAGTATTCGATGGCGAAAGTTTGCTTTAATGTTAATGAAATCGTAGACATCCACAGGTTTGTAAAGTGTTTGCGAATAGTTGTAATGAAAATGTGGCTCTTTCCCAGAGTTCCAAAAGTATTTTCAGAACTAGTACAGCTATCAGGTTGGTGTTGAAGAATGTTGATCTTTCATTTCCGAATAAATATGCGACAATAAATAGTCGGTGTAGAATAAATGTATTAAATCAAATTATTGGTCTGTCCTCCTTTCTTCCTCATTCCGTCCCAGCTCGATCGGACCCAGCCAGAGCCATGTCTCGTTCTGCATTCGTCATTCCTTAACACCTCCTCCTGTCCTAAAAGCCTGTCCTCTGAATTCTTGCCTCCTGCTACGTTTATCGCCTCTTTTTCCACCCAGTCATTGCTGATATGGAGACTTTGTCAATAATTTCTCCACATCTCGCAGACCGTGCCGTATATTTGACAGTCCCCACCGCCCTGCTGAGCATAGGATAGAAGCATCCCCTCTGATTCAAATAGGATACTCGACCGCCCAGCAATTTGCTCCTCACTACCACCACAACCTGTTGGCACTGATCTGCTCCTCCTCACCCTGCACCCTCCCTGATGCCTCCGGAATTTTTGACAAACAGTTAAAGCAAGCGCAGCATTTGACAAACACTTGAACAACATCATTTCTTTGTTTGCTTTAGCTGTTAGGCAAGAAAATAATAAACGTCCCCGGCCCGACCCGTCATGTCAAGCGCAGCCTTTCCTCGCCTGCCACCCTCTCAACAGTGCTCCGTCCTCGCCTTCGCTAATCTCCTGTCATAGCTTCGCCCTGATCCCGACCTCCCCACTTGGACCAGAACTGCCCCTTCCCCGACCGGATTTTACCAAGGCTCCATACCGTACAACCCTTTCCTGGCCTGTCCCCACCCCGCACTCTCCGCTTGTACTGTCGCGTTCCCGCCTTCGCCCCTCCTAACCCGTTTCATTCTGTTCTCCTGATATTTATATCTTGATTTTTCCCCTCCCAATTCTCCACTCTCCGGGTTCTTTCCCCCTTTCGTCACCTCATCATCCCTTCTATCCACTTTCTTTGAAGCCTGTTATTCTCGGGAGTCATGTTTCGCTCTCTCGAGCCTTTTAGTCCCACACGAACTCTCCCGTACACTCCCATCACGAACTGCTCTTTACTCACCCTGCCCCCTCTGCAATCACATCTAGCCTCACTCCCTCCACCAACCCACCTCGCCCCTCCCTCATCAGCCTCATTGACGTACCCACACTATTCCCGTATCTGACATATTTGAATTTTCAATTTTACTTACATTTAATTTCAATGCCTTATTTTGGGTTACGAGGCACAAGCCATCAGGTCAGGAGACTCTTCTTCGTGACCACGTAAAGTCGTCGTCACCTCGTTCCTATCGCTATCTAGCGGCGAAGAAGGTATTGTTTGGACGACGAAACAAGTAATTTTAATTTACCTCAGATGCTCCTTTTAGGTATGAGGAGCTTTCAGACTCAGTGAATCTACAACATGGGCTTTATTTCCTATGCGAGGGAATGCTTTCGATTGATTTTTTCTATCTTAAAATTGGCGGCTTTTATCCGATTTGAACTTGCGAACTCTGGGTGTAGCAGTCCGAAGCGCTAACTTTTGCACCAGTCAAACCACTTATATACGCCACTATCTCTCCTTCCTCGCCAATACGCCGCCACCGCCTCCACCCCGCTCCCATGCTACCTTCGCGAGTCTCGGTCTGCCTGGCCCATCCTTTTTCCGCCCACCACCACTTCGCCACCCCATTTCTCCCTGTACTGGTCCCGTTCGCTAGACTTCGGTTTCGGTCCCTCCCTCGCCACTTTTATGTCAAGGTCCCGTTCCACACAGTTTCTTTTCGTCCTTCTCAGACCTTTATCCTGATTTTTTTCCTTCCCCATTCTTATCCGGATTTCTTCGCTCCCTCTCACCTCATCAGCAACTCGCCTCTTTCCCTTCAATCCTCTTTGGGTCATGTTTCTCTCGCTCGAGATTTTTTCGTCCCGTGCGTGCTCTCCATCCCACTTCACACCACGAACTACCCCTCACTCGCCCCGCCCCCCACCCTGTCCCACCCCTCCCCTCCTCACCCCACCTCACCCTGCACTCCGCACCCATCGCACTCCACATATGCCCCATCCCCTCGCCTGCCTCACCTCCAACCCCGCCCCTCCCCTTTCTCCCTACGCTGCCGCCATACCCCACCCCACCCCACCTCACCCCTCACCCAGCATTCTCCGCATCACTCCATCCCCGCACCTGCCCACCTCAACCCTCGCCCCTGCGCTGCCGGCCCGCCGCCCAACGCGGACCCACGCGGATCCCACCCCGCCCCCGCGAGTCTTCCCGGGCTTCATTAGCCTTCTTTGTTGACGTAATCCCACGCCCATTCAGGCGGCGCTGGACGCGCGGACCGGCGTTTGCGGCTTTCGGGGGCTTTGCACACCATGTGCCACCGCGGCCCAGCCATCCGGCCCCCGCCCGCCCGCCCGACCACCCGCCCGCCCGCCCGCCCGCCCGCTGCGGAGCACACACTCCGCAAAACGCGGGGCGTGCGCCCTTTGCGGGGTGGCGACTGCGGGCTCTTTTCGCCCACTGCAGGGTTTGGAATGGACGTTTTGTCCAGACCAATAAGTTGTGAATTTTATGGAATTAAAGTTCCTTTTTGAATTGTTTTTGACGAAAATAAATTTGACCTTGTTTCTGCGGATGTGAGTTTAATGGATTTCGTCTGTATTAGTTTAAGCTTTTTGTAACTATAAATTGCAATGGGTTTTTATAATATTTCAAGAGTGGGCCTTCCCTTTAGACTCTCCCTTTACTGTTACTGCCTTGCAAAATATTAGGGAAATATTATTTGTTTTATGAAGCGAATATTTGACTATTCTTTTTAATATGTTCTTAGATATATTATTTCAAAAAAGTAAGAACAGGAGTTTTAAAAGTAAAATGTGCAGTACGTTTCGTAAATAATGTCATTGAATGAAACAAATATTTAGAAAAAATATAATATATTTAATAACAGGCATCTCATAAATTATAATTAATACTGAAAACTAGTGAGTTAAGAAATCTCTTTGCCAAGGTAAAGAATTTCAAGATCCAGCTTGTGGTAGAAGATTTGAAAATCATTACAGACTCTTTTTTCCAGACTATTTTGTAGTTATCGTGTTTCCAATGTGTCTAAAAGAAATATGAAGAAATGGATTACATTTACCATATGCGACATCAAAAGTTACGTTTATTTTCATTAAAATTTTGTTGAATGAGGTGGTTTTATGTCCCTTATTTTGAGCTACTTTCTTAAGTAACAGGTGATTTATTGGGTGTGACATGCTTTAGTTTTATCTCATATGTTAATAATAATGGGCAATTTCAATTATAGCGAGTAGGTTTGGGTTTATTGACTGCTAATGCATACAGACGTCTGAACGTTGGCTTGTTAGACTTCTACTTTAACGTCCTCTCCTTTACCATACATTGGTGCATTAACCTTTCATTATATAAATGATGGTAAGCAGAGTGAATTTTGTAGAGTGAATGCGATGGACGAGATCATTAGCTTATGTGATGCGCGAATGGGTAAGAAAGCTAGTACGTTGTGAAGGCACTCTTGCTTTGTGCAAGCCTTGAACTCTCAAGCTTCCCTTCGCAAATTTGATGTAGCAAATGTGGCTCTTTCTGGAGCATTTCTAAGTTGCTGACGGCGACGCTCCGGCCTTCGTCAACATGCAATTTACACGTAACATCATTCATCCTAGTCAATGTCAATTTTCCAACACATTATTTTCAAAGTTATAGGGCTTATTTTGACACATATCTTGAACTACTAATGTACTTCTACTTAATTAAATACGCGCAGTAAACACGGGTTTCATATATCTGCATTCTTTAGCTGTTTGTCGAAAAGATGCTGGTGACCGGATGGGGGGTTTCGCAGCGCGGGATAAAACCAATTCCCCGCCGAAGCGACAGACGGACGAAACGCGAAGTCTGAGGGGCTCCACATCACCGCCCTTCTGTGGCTTTGAGATGCAAACGAACCGCCGTAGATGCAATGTAAATTGAACAAGACATTATCCATGCCGTCGATGTTGGAGGGGGCTCGTGCACGTCTGGGGGGGCGAAGAAGGTGCAGCCGAGATGAGCGGAAGACGACAAGTTTCCCATCTTCCCACGCACATGACTTTCCGCCTGGTATTAGTCTGTGGAGGAAAGTTTCCCGCCCGTAGGCTTCCGGGTCTCCGAGTGCGTGCTAATAGAAGTTTGAAGGCGTTTCGCTAATGCTCGTCGACTCGCGCGAACATCATTCACGCGAATATGAGCAAGCTGCCTTTCCGAAGAGGCGCAGAGGATGGGTATTCTTGACAAGATGAAACTAGCTTTCGTGGATGTTCGCTGCTTGCCATGGAAATCAATTACACATTGATGTTATGTCTGTTTTTTGCGGCCAGATTACTCTCGTCTGTGGAAACAAAAAATTTCACTTTCTCACAATGTAGATTTCACCCTCTTTTCCAACCTACTAACACCTTTTTTGTTGCTAAGTAAACAAATTGAAAAAAACAATATAGCATTCTTATCTGCAAAATGTCAGGCGTCTCATGTGTAGTATGTAGAGTTTAATGGAAGTTTTATAAACACGCATAACTGCTACATAAACGACGAAGTGTTCTTCGATAAAGTGAGATTTAAATGACCAACAAATAAATTATGATGGCATTTGTGCCTAATATATAGAAATGAAATTACGTGCATGTTTGACGACAATTGAATTGAGTTTTCTATTGTGATGTTGTATTTGACGAATAATATATTTTGTTTATTCAGCACATTAGCATACGTTGTAAAGTAATGTACTTGCTTGTATTAAAACCTTCGTATCCCAACGAGAATTCGAGAGAAGTGAGCCATCGACTCATCTTCAGTAGATTGTTCTCCTAAGATGAAATACATTCACAGATTATTTTTATATATGTACTTTGACTGTATTATTATTATTATTAGGCTGAATTTTTCTTCTTACTATCTCTTGAAAATATAATTTGTATACCATCTATATGTGTGAGTAAAAAATACCACTTATATTATGTAAAACTAGCTTCTTATTTACCAGGAAAAATAAATAAAGTAGAACTGAAAAAGTATGTGAACTGAAGATGAGACCAGAAGTCTCGAAAAACAGTGGAATGCACTTCAATTGCTTTGGCAAACAGAGACATGCTTACGCGAAAATAAAGAGAACTAGACGGTAACTACTCTGAAATTGGCTAAAAAAGCGTATTTAAAACGGTGCCAACATTTTAGCTGTCATGTGTTTTCGGTGACGCTCTTATATTTTGTACGAGGAAAAGCCTGTACGAGAACGTTTTTAATAACTGGAGCTACGCACGGATATAACGAGGAAGCAGTCTGCATGGTATGTTTTAATATACCTTGAAAATCTGCGCTGCGGTAGTTTTTGGTGTCGCTGGACACATTCTGGGATTTCTTGCCGATTAATTTCTCTTGTTAACCATTAGCTGTGTATCCACCAGAGGAGATTTATTTGCCTGGCCACCTGTAAATCTTTCTACTTTCACGAACCATGTAGCTGTGAAAATATTTCTCGCATGTTCCTTCCATTTGATGAAACGCTGATAATGTACCCATACTGTGTGACTGTCTGACTTTGCATTGGGGGGTTTCTTATTCTTTGATGGTGTACAAATATGTAAAAAATACACGGTAGATTCACGTTTACGTAACGTAACGAGTATAATGAAGTAAATGGTACAAGTCATTTTTTTTCTATAAGTTCATGTCCCTGGCTTAATGACTGGCTAACCACGATACGTTCAGATCCCTGTGGCTTAGTTAATCGTGCCTTGATAAGACCGGTTGTAAGCCGTATTGTGAAAATAGGAGCGCGACTGATAGTATTTACTTTAATATTAAACTGCAAAACACTTTGAGTTTGAACTTTCTTGAACTTCAGCAAAAGTTCCCTCAGATTAAAAATTTGGGAAAACAGCTCACAAAATGAAGCGCACTTTCGCAATAGGTTCTGTCTGTTTTTCAATTTGAATATTTTGCATAATTATAGGGTTCAGAATTAATTTATATTATGCAGCTTTCCACGAACTATCAATCTATGAACTCTGAAAAAAATTACTTAGAAGTTATATATTTCTCGGTCGACGAATCTCCTACCGAATGAATGTTGCACTCGCTTTATTATGCTTATTTTGAGTGCAATCACGCACACATACATACATACACACACACACACACACACACATACATATATATATATATATATATATATATATATATATATATAACTATTTAAATGTGTATATATATATATATTATATATTTAAGTATTTAAATATACTAAGACATGTGTTTTAAAACACTTTATTGCATTAATATTTGTATTTTAAAAATAATGCATCTTTTTGCCACAAATCAGCAAAAAAGCACAGTATTCTAAATGCTTTTATGTATAAAAATTAAAATGTACAGTAGTTGAAGATACATTTAGAAACGACATATTTCACTGAGAAATACCGTAAATCCCCTTTTCACGAACCCACTTCAGTAAATGATGCAGACACCATCGCATCGATTGCATGCTGTTTGTTTTGTTGCGTGAGAGGAAGATACTCTTCTTCTTTTGAGCTTACAGCAAACCTGCACGCGATCCGTCGGCTACTTCCGCGAGGAAATTCCTTGTCTGCTTTTCTTCTATATCTTTGTTTTCTTCTTCGTGCATTTTGTGGCCCACTTTGTGGTTTTCCCTGTTTAGACGATTTTTACCTTGATGTGTGAAGAAAACAAAATAAAAAGCGCATGTAATAGCAAGTAAAATTTACAGTATGTGTATTAAATCAGCCAGAAGTTGGTCTTTCTTATGAAATACATGTTTTTATCCCAATAAAAGGTAAAAAGAGAGAAAAGAAAAATGATGAACGTAATAGAGAATTAATATAATACATAATAAAATTCCCATGTAAAAGTGTATTTTGTAGCCTGTTACATTTTTATGAGAAAACATCATAATGGATGCGAACACAAACATATACAGTTTTTCAGAACATGCCTACAAAGCAGAAAAGAGACAGTTTGCACTGAGGAGAGGGAAGAAAATGAACGGGAGAGGGACAATGCACATGCTTTCTTTTGACGAACAATTTTGAAGAGAGTTTTGTCGCTTGCGCGCACGCGTAAACCTACTTTCAGGCAGCAGAGTTGCGCAGAGCATGAGTTAAAACCATAGTGACCCAATTGAAAATAAAATCATAGATAGAACTTCTTAGATTAATTCTTATATTCTCTTCTAGAAATAATCATAAAAATAATTATCTTCTAAAAATAATTATACAAATGCGAGAAAAACTTTAAAATTTCATTAACTTGGGTTGATGGTTTATTTAAATTTCGTTTACAAAATAAAATCGGACACAGAATAAGATTAAGTTTAGATGTAGTAAAAGATGCTACCACGGAATACCCGCTCATTATGACGTGAAAACAATTCACGAATTACAAAACAAATTGACCCCGATTGTAAATTGCCACAAACAAAAAATTGCATTTTCAGGGTTTGCATAAATTGCCTACAATTTGCCCCTAGTAAAGTTTGCATAAATGTTTACAATTAAGTACGCGACCTACAAAAAGTCCATAGTTCAAATCGTAAAAATGAAACTTCTGCTCTGCAGAATTCATTTTTACTCCCGCTTCTTTAATAAATTAATTAATTGTAACATCATGTAATTCACCAGGCGTCATTTCTCGGTTCATGTTTAACTCAGCATCAGATGCATTGGGTCTATGAGACCACCGAGGTAACAAAAACTTCAACCAATCACATACTGATAGCACTAGCAGTGTGTGTTACCAAAGTGAAATTGAACTGTAATATCAGAAATGAAACAAAACTTTCCGGTGAAATGACGAGGATGGTATTTGGGAGGCCTCATTGTGCTCCTACTTAAATTTACCAAATATTTTTGTTAAGAAAGATAAATCGATAATATATTAGCAAAACTGTTTTCTTATATATCAAACCAACGTAATTAAGTCCTCTAACAATGATATAAACAAAGTATTTGCGGTATAATTCTTGTTTTTCAACTCGGGTCTCTCAGACTCAATGCGTGTTACATTTTTTCACCCATCCATTGCCGGGGGCAGGACTGTAAAAGTGCATCGGATATTGTTTTCTTTCACTTTAGTTCAAAAATATAAGTACTTACCTTATTGGCTCAACATTTTCCAATACTTTCTCTACAGAAATGATCATTTTTGCTAGTGGCAGATTTCCTCCGGGTGTGTGAATCGCTGACTGCGCCTGCCTCTACCAACCTGATAAACTGGACCAAATGTTCCCTCTCCGGCGACCTGATGGAAAAAGAGGAACGCAGCACACCATACAGATCCGCGCAGCCCCCTTCAAAGTCCCCGATCCGATCCAATAGTTGCACCGACGTCGGGGTCAGTTGTTTTTATCTGGGACCATAACTCTTATTGATTTATGGCTCCAGTTCGCAGATCCAAACTTTTCAGGCCCCCGCTTTGTGATGAAGAGGTGTCGCCGCGTGTGTGACGACTGGGACGGAACCATGCGGTTGACGGTCGATGGGAATGATTGGTGGATCTGCTGTCTGCTCGCAACGCGAGAACCCCGCGATTCCAGGGGCCACGGGCTGCCCGGCTGCGGTCGGCGACCGGCTCCAAGATCGCGTGTGTTAAATATATGTCGATGGTTGGTGGACCGTGTCAGGACGTGGCGAAAATCATGGAACATACACTAGGTTGATTAAGAAGAGAATGCAACTGTTTCAGTTTTCTACCTGAATGATGGAAATGATAATGAACAACTGTAGATACATCCTGAGTATCTTTCTGGCACTATTTTCTCCACTTGAATTCTTGAAAACGGCGCCAGGGGAGGGGAGTCTGCATGGTTACCAAACATAAATCACACTGGATGCCGAATTAAAAGGCCGAGGCTGCCAGAGGAGGCACGTGGTACCTCACAATTGATGAGGTCAACTATTCACTCTTTAGAATTTCGAAACAGTTATCATTTTCTGCTACAGTAAAATGGCAGAATGCTCACCTAGAAAGAATTGGGCAGTGAGTGTTAAGTGTTTCATATGCGACAACTACTCATTAGACCCGTAAGTGAAGGTGGCGATGAAGGTACACCCCCCCCCGCAATGCAATGTGATATCTGGCGCCAACTTACATGTCGGGTTGTGGGATTTGCCCCTTCTGCTATCTCCCCAAGGGGAGGCCCTCTACGTCTGGGTTTGTGTAATAAGATATCGAGTACCTATCGACTATAATATGTTTTACTCCTGTACTAGGCATACTGAAGATTTATCTGCTTCGGGTTAATGGATGTTAGGAACCCTTTTGTATTTAGACTTATTCCGTTGCTACCCACTTCCATTGCCTTCTATAGAGTTCATCATAACTGGTATTAATTTGGAAAGAATCGTAAATGGACATTAGAATCGCCCTGCATAGGCCATGGCCAGATAAAAATCCTCAGGTACGGTGAGATTTGAACCCTGGTCCCTCAGGTTAGCAAACTTGTGTAGAAAGAACTACGCTGATTATAGTAAATACTGGCCGTAAAAATACATTCTATTTTATTAAAATGCATTTAGAGCAATTCTCAATTGTGTTCTTTGGGTTGTTCGATGTAAATCCCATTAACTTAATTCGGTGTGCTCGACTTACCACAAACTTCGATTAAAGGCGAGAGATTGATAGGTCTCCGTACAATAGGACGTATCAGAGAACACCCCAATAGCATTCCATCGTTCCTTTGCTTCTGCCAGCAACTCACGTGGTCCCTGAGGCAGAAACCCGCTGGGGCAGCAGTCCTTCATTACCAGCGAAACCCAATCCCTCCCGACCCGCGGGCGCGAACTCCAAGAGCACACGCTCCGCCATTATACCTCGGCGGGCGCGTTCTCAAATATCGCTTTGTTTCGCACAAAATCCCTTTGATTTCCGAGAGCGCTCGCGGGCCCTTTCTCGTCTCGCCTCGGTAGTTTCTCGCGGAGCCAGCAGGCGGCGCCACTCTCGAAAGCTCCCGCTGAAAACAGCGGCGCAGAACGATGTTCTTCTGTTCAGACGGTGCGAGTTCCTGGAAGCTGCACGAAACGAGGGCAGACCGGCGCTTGTGCGAATGAATTTCGCGATACGTGCGCTCGTAATATATAGCAGTGGCCATGTTTTCGAATTATTTTAGAGCTGAATCTCATACACAAGCGTTTCTTTTTTTTATTTCGATGTACATCCACTGCATATCTCTCTGTTAAATGTGCGTACTATGTGATCTTCTTTGACTTTGTTCTTGATGTCTTAATTTTGATGTCTAATTTTTGGGAAAACATTTTGTGTGGAGCGTTAACACAGGGAATCGTTAAGGCAGTAGAGCTTTAGGCAGGGGATCGTTAAAACAAGGGAGCGTTAAGATAGGGAACCGTTACAGCAAGGGATTGTAAAGGGAGTGGAGCGTTGAAGTAAATAAGCATTGAAGCAAAGGAGCGTTAAAACAAGGGAGCGTTAAAACGAGGGAGCGTTAAAGCAAGGGAGCGTTGAAGCAAGAGAGCATTAAGCTTGGGGACGTTAAAGTAGGGAAGTAGGACTAAGGCCATGGTACATTAACGCAGCAGCTATTGGTGTGTGGTGACGCGTCATGGTAAGAATAGTAAGAATCGCTATCTGAGACTAGCCTAAGTCTAATAATGAAAGCTCACATTAAGCCTTTCTTAAGCGCATATCTAGTTTCAGCATACTCATTTCAAGCATGTATTTAGTACACCGTAATCTCGGATCGTAACAAGATTATTGTGAATCCGGACATGTGAAACGCATCTTATTGACTTCTCAGACCCACAAGGAAGCCTGCCACAAAAATGCCTTGAACCCATCTCAAACCTGTTCAAAGCTCATTGATGGATCACCTCTGTTATTCTCTTCAAGTATGAAGAAAGTGGGGTAGAAGAACATAAAAACGAAAACGACGGAGGTGAAGACTGAGAAGAAGATGGGGAAATGAAGAAAATGAGGATTAAGAATATTAAACCAAAATCTTTGGAGGTGACTTCTGAGGAAAAGATGGAGAAAGAGGTGGAGGAGTGTGAGAATAAAAATGAGAAAACGAAGAGAAGGAAAATGATGAGATGAAGCGCAAAATTAGTAAGAAAATACATGGCAAAGATAAGTACCAGAGAGAGACCGAAGTTGGTGGGCCCTTCGTACAGGCAGTTCGTCGTGCAGGGAATGGTTGAAGGCAGCCGCTGGAGGACGCTCCGTTGGGCAGTCGCGCGCTAAAACCGGAAACTGCGCCCAATTTTCCGGCCGCCCGGTTGCGGCCTGGCAATTCAGCGTGGGACGTTAACGCAGCTTCTGCGTCCATGGCGCGAGTCCGCAGTCGCAGGGTCTCGCGGCGGCGTTTGTCGCGCCACCGTTCGACGCGGCACTTGGCGTCAAATGGCTCGCAGCGCAAGGTGGTTCGCGCCGGAAGCGATAGCTCGGTGGCTGTACAGTTGCCTCCGCAGAAACGTTGACCGGGAGATGCTTGTATTTCTCTGCGCTAGCTTATTTTAGGTTCTAGCTTCAAGTGTGAATAAATATATGAATAAAAGGCGAGATAAAAATATGAACAATATTTTAACAATATAGATAAAAATATGAACAATATTTTTGTTTACTGTAGTGTTAGTAGCTTTCGATGGAGTAGCCACGTCAAAATTCCCGCTGAGTGGAGACCGAAAATACGAAAGAGGTAATAAACCACAAACTAGATATAGCTGGGCCAAATTCAAGCTGTCTAGAGTAGACGTGTAGCGGCCATTTTGTGTTCAGAAGTTTTACCTGGTTTACTTCTTCCACCACCCGAGTTCCAGCTCAGTAACTTAATCAACGATGTCGTGGACCGCGCGCGATTTGCTTCTCCTCTCGTACCTCTTAACTATAGTATCCCCGTTGTATCTCTTTATTGCTTTCCTTCGAGGGTCTTAGACTTGTACGTGATCAGCTTCAGTTTATCAGCGTCAGTTCAGCTTATGGTTTTAACATCATTATCAATGTGGTTTCAACACGAGCATGTAACCACATTATAAAACGCACTCTGTGATAAATATTTCTTAAAGATTCTTCTTATTAATATTCATAGCCTAATTTTGAATCTTTAGCCCGTGTAGTATTATTTTAAGCGATTTTTTCACTATATATTTGCAAATTAAGTTATTTCGGTATATTGTAAGTAAGACCCATCTATATCATAACAATGGCTTATGTATTAAAAAGTGAATCACTTGTTTGTAATGAACGTTAATGTTTTAATTATTTTCTTTAAAAAATGTTTTAGAAGTTTTTGATTAATATATAACTGTCATGTTTAGGAGTTTCTTTTTTTATTTGTTGGATTGCATCAGTAACAATTGTCTGCTTATGAGATCGGTTGAGACGCAAACGTTGGAATCTTGTGCAGCCTGTACGAATGGCTCCATCTGGGCGTCAGACCTTAACTCTTCAGTGTAGAGGTCGTTTTAGAGATATACGGTACCCGTGAAGAGGCGATTTATTGGATTCTTTCGAGAATTACGCCTGTGGATTCACTGCGTGTTGCTTTCTTGTCCACGTTAACGGCTTCACTTGGCACGAGGTTCATGATGAAATAGCTGATGTTCGCGATTTACTACTTTTCGTCGTGGTTTGGAACAAACCGCATGCTGATTTAAAGTTTCACTGTTCATAAGTCGCCATTTCTTATTGTCAAAGAAAAAAAGTCGAGAAACAGTGATTTAGGATTATTAGAAACATCGAGACTTGTCAGAGTTTGAGTGCAAGCAAATTTATGCTAATTGCTGACTCTTTTCTTAGTATTTAGTACTGCGTAGGTTTTAATTGAAGGTTTTTAGAGATAATTAAAATTATTTAGACATTTTCTAAAGAGAATTCATTATAGGTGAATATAGTATCTACGGGGAAAGGATTACGACATTTTGAACAAAGCCATTCATAAAATAAATTTCAGAAAGCGTAAATCTATCGGTTTGTTTTCGTCTGATGTATCGGCCACATTAAATATCCAAGCGCAAACAAATAAATTAACATACACTGCACTTAGTCATACATGAACAAAAAAAAAATACTGCGTTCTGCGGCGAATCAAGGCAATTGTAAAGGAAAAGGAGTGTGCATAACTGTGTGTGCAGAATTCACAGTTGCCTGAAAACATGTTATATACTTCTAGAGCAACTGAGGGGTCTTAGATGGCTTTTTGGCAATGAACTTGAGATTGGAAGTACCGTATGACGAAGTCGTCCCTGATAAGTAGGCAACCCGTCATTCAGTAACAGATGGCGGGAATCCGAAATACCTCCGATTAATTATTTCTTGGGTCCGGGCGGGTCAAGTGCTAAAGTCATTGGTCCTGTAAGTGTAGTACGTGTTTTCTCATGGTGAGGCGATGATTTTCCTTCCCTGAATGATCAGATCCGGCGCCGGCCTGCTGTTGACAAAGGGTTTTTTTCCACAATTGAATTGAATTGAATTAATGCCTTATTTTACGTGGCGAGACTCAGGCCATTACGCCTGCTCTTCCGTCTGACCACGTAAATTTCGCTACGCTCCTTTCACCAACTAGCAGAGAAAGGAGGTATTTCTTGGGCGAGAAACAGGCGATTTGAATTTAGCTCAGAGGCGTCATTTAGGCTTGAGGATCTTTTACATGCAAGTAAATCTACTAACATGGGACAGCGGGCTTTACTTCCCCTCCGAAGGAAGGCGTACGAAGGCCCTGAAAAATCCACGGCTTCGATCGGGTTTGAACCCGCCAACTTGGGTACAACAGTCCGAAACGCTAACAGTTACACCATCGCCGCCGATGGTGGCGACGTGGTGGACAATGTATCTCTCAGCAGCGGGGCACCGCCCCAGTAGGGACAGCTTTAAGCTCCCGACCGATCTCCTAGCATGTGTGGTAGTGTGGTGCATGTAAGTGTAAGCATAAGTGTGTGTAAGGTGTGAGTACCGGGTGCGCATAGGACAAGGAAGAGAATGGAAAAAATCGCGTTCGGTGCAGGGCCCGTTTCTTCGGGTACTACTCCGGCATTCGAATGTTGTTGATCGAAGAAACTACGTAACTATTCATATATAACATACTCGTATTTAACATTAAGTAGTTATTTACGCACCAAAGGTACCAAGGCCCCGTGGGTATTTCCTTGGTGCATATCATTGGATATATTTTAATATCTGAAGTGCGCAAAATGTTTTATATCATTTGAATTAATGAGATTTACTTATTTACAAATTATCTTAGATTTAAACTAGACACGGTGTGTAATTCCATGTTTCCCTCCCAAAATTCCCTTTCATAATGCCCTCTCATAATCCCCTCCATAAAAGAGCACGTGCCATCATTCAACTGCTGTCGTCACTCGTTCTGCTTTTATTAGCAAGAGTCGACGGAACAGCGCTGCACGACAGTCGAGGAACGAGTCGACTTGGCGCCCGTTTCGCTGGCATCCGAAGGCGCGCTGTCGCGACGCGCCCGCCGGCGACGCCAGTAAGGTCAATTAGACCCACCGGAGGCCAAAAGTGTGCGGAAGCCGGGCCCCGCCGGCCTGCAGAGGTTTGATAAGGACCGTCAACTTGTGGCAGTGATGGATCGTGCGTGGCGTGGAGCGGAGTGGGACGGGCAGGGAGCGTAATTATAAACAGCTAGGACGACGCGCCCGAGGCTCCGTGGTGTCGCTACTGTAATGATGATGGATGGTGAGCGAGCGCGGGTGAGGCCGAGAGGTGATGCAGGGCGGGGAAGTGAAGGGGTGTGGTGGGAAGGGGATTGAGTAAGAGAAGGGCGGGGAAGGAAAGAGGTGGAGCAGAGAGGGGAACGGCGTTGGTGAGGCGAGGAGGATATGGATGGGTTGGGATGGGCGAGGTGGGGTGTGGTGCGGGGCGTGGTGCAGGGCGTGGGTCGGGGTGTGGTCTGAGGCGTGGTGCGGGGCGTGTTGCGGGGCTTGGGGCGGGGCGTGGACAGAGGCGTGGGGCGGGGCGTGGGACGGGGCAGAACGCGAGGTGGGACTTGGGATGGAGCGAACGTGAACTACCCCGGGACGATCTCCGACGGGATGGATGTCCGGTTCATTTGGGCGAATCGTTCGTGCGGGAGAGTCGATTCTTCCGGGTTCATTGGCGTGTGCGGTGCGGAGGGGAATAGTTTGTTAATTAGCCGGTTTGGCAGTGGAGGGAGGATGTGATGCTTTTATGCAGATTGGAGGATGAATGCACCTGAAATGGAACGACCTGGATGTGACAGAAACTGTGGGAGGGATTGTAAACACGATTCTTCCAGTTTTATTTGCTTATTAGATTGGCACAGTCCGGTTACGACCTGGAACATGAGCTTGTTTGTATAATGCTGTAGAGTGGAAATATATTTCGGCTTATATTAACTACAACGTGCAGTTCATATGAGGATGACACTCATTTTCTAGTAGTTTAAATAGAGGCAATTAGAGAAAAGTTTGTATTTATTGTTGATATTAGTGTAACTGATTCTGGACACACAGTAGTAGCCGAGATAAGATTGTCCCGTTTAATATATTACGAATTATGGCTGTTTATTGTTGCAATCATGGGTCATAAGGATCTCACGCCGCCTGTCGTAACACAAAAGTGTGTCTATGAAACGAGGTATGTGTGTCTGTTTTTAGTGAATGAAGATTTTAATTACTAACGTTACAGTCTAAATCATTTTAACCCACTTCTAGTTCTATCTACTGGAGTACTATTTATCTACTTGATAGGCGTATCCAAAATAAGTGCCAAATACTTAAAACATAATTTGAATTGTGTTTGTCATCTAGCCAATTATTCCAGATGCCTGTTTTTCGTAAACGTGGAAGCCATTATCTCCTTTTTCAAACGTCAAACTTTTTTTAAAATTTAATTTTGTCTTCAGATAAATTTCGATAGTTAGAAGTTCTTATCCGATGACCTGTGAGTTACAGTTTCCAAAATAGCACGTTTATGAGAGGTTTCAAATAGAAACGTATTTATTAGAATAATATTTTGGCACTTCCGAAGTTACGTGACATCTCCCGCACGTGGCCCATTAATAAAGGCTCCATTACATGCGATATTAATTCACGCCTCTAGTTTCATTCGCTCACTGCACACACACACACACACACACACACACACACACACACACACACACGGCGCACTTGCACACGTTCTCTGCTCTTTCATCCTCATCTTTCCCATCTCGCCTCGTCTCACCTGGTCGCTACCCGCTCCGTCACTACCACCCCTTTCCCTTCCAAAACCATTCCTTCCAACCCTGCCCCTTTCAACCACGCCCCTTTCAACCCCGCCCCTTTCAACCACGCTGCTTTCAAACCCATCCCTTTCAACCACGCCACTTTCAATCACGCCTCTTTCAACCACGCCTCTTTCAACCACACCCCTTTCAACCCCGCCGCTTTCAACCCCGCCCCTTTCAACCTCGTCCCTTTCAACCCCGCCCCTTTCAACCCGCCCCTTTCAACCCCGCCCCTTCCACCCCAGTCCCAGCACCATCTTTCTCAATTTCTCCTACTCGTTCCCATCGTGCCTTGATCCGTCTGCCAAAACCTGCTCTCACCCCGCTCTTGTGTTTCCGCGCCTATTGTCCCTCATCCGCCTCGTTGTGCCCTATCCCTTGGTCGTGTTTCGTCCCTGTGCTGGGCCCGTCCCGCTCATCTCAGCGTCCAACCGCCCCACCCCACCAGCCGCCGCTCTCTATCGGTTATGCGACTTCGATTTACTAGCCTCCGGCCGGACGTCTAAATTCTGTGCCGCGCGCTTGCAAACTCCCGTAACGCGGCCTCCCCCCGGACTCCAAAGGGGCTCGGGAACTTTCCCGCCCTCCACTAATTCACACAGCCGAGTGTCTGCGGACATGATGGTATAACTCGCAGCGAGGGTCGAGAGTTAGGCTCTCTAGCAAATTGTAACTCCCGTACCTCGCGTCTCATACTTCCTTGCGGCCGCGCAAGAGAATTTGGAGTAAGAGGGCGTAATTTATGAGGCATCGGCCGAAGGGCGCTTATGAGGGTCTTTCTTGTGCCTGAGCTCGTAGCACTTCGCGCTGTTTATTACGAGTATTATCTAATAATTTTGGCCATATAATAGCCGGAAGTACCATTTGGTGTTAGATGCAAGTTCTGCCGGGTTCCGTAATATGAGAGATAATGAGTATTTAAGCCTATTTTTTATAGGTTTTCTTATTCGGAAATATTCAATGAATTATTCATTAAATAAAATGTGTTATTAATAGATAGTAAATTGATGTGATGAAGTAGATTTTGATGTATTGGTAATTGGTACAAAATAATTTAATCGATTCTTCACAGTTCATTAACATAATTTTTGACATGGGGGTGAAGTGAGACGTATTTATCTGTCAATATTCAACTCATTACTGGATTGGTCGAAAAGGGCATAAATCGACACTTTTCAATATCTATACGCAAAGGAAGGGGTCTTCAGGGAGTAAATACGTAAAACTGTGAGCAGTCGATAGAAATGTATACGGTTGCAACACGAATATAATTTTCTTCTCTCTCCTTCGTAAAGGGATTCTTCTGTAAAAGATTATCTAAAGTCTGAGGAACACTAGTATCACATATCGCCCAAAGCGTTGTTGTAATGTTTTCTGCTGAAGATGAAATCGCTGAAAACGAAAAGGCTTCTATAACTCAAATAAAGGCATCGGAGAAGTACATTCGACTGGGAGATAGTAGAACATGTTACGTCGTTTGGAGATACGAATTGGGTAGATAGAGTGTCTAGAGTGGTTATTCAAGCGAAACAGAGTCGTGTTTTAAAATCCACAAGCTGTAATGTGAGACTATTACGTATGGCCACATCAGAGATACTTTGTGCAGCGTCTTAACTCAAAGTCTCGCTTGAGTGAGACTACTACAAGGACCTCCGAACATACTGTATTTCCTCTATCACCTCGATCACTTAACTTGTGTTACCTCACAACGATAGACATATCGAAAAGGGCATACATCATTCTCAAGCGTTTTCACTACCCAAACCTTACAGTTTCAACATATTTTCTATCTTCTTGTCAATTGTCTACGTCTTCCTTCCACAATATTCGAATTGCCCGTCACTATTTTTACTTTTATTGTCTTCTCAGCCATCTAAACCACCTCTGTCGTTCTCACTTTTCTGGCTTATCCATATCCTTCTCCGTTATGGTCCCCATATCCTCCACCATCTCTGTCACCTTCAACATCATTCTTTTTAATTTCATTCCACGAACATGAAAATATTTCTCAGTGCAAGAACTCATGTAATGTCCGATTTTAGATGGCATATAGTATTTATTTAACAAAGATTTTTGCTAAATAACTGTCATCGATTTATCAGATCAACGAACAATCAAATTCAATATTGTTTAGAACAGTAGTAATTTGATTTTCTAGTTTAGCGTTATCCATTACAATTTTCTGTTCAGTTAGACGCTGAATGTTTTCTGTGCGTGGGTGTGTAACTATTGTCGGTGAAGTTGAGCAGGCATGTAACTAAGTAACTGTACATGTAACTAAGTTTTCTTTTTGGGATGTTTAATGAGATATATTGAATAAATAATTGCTAAACATTTTTACAATCCAAAATAAATGTTACACGTTACCCAGGAAAATGTACAATATTCGTAACATTAAAAGGAAAGAACATATAAATATAGTTCGTAATACATTTATCACCTTCATCAGTACGGCGTATTCATCACTCCACCACATTCGTCTTCTTCTAATCCGTTAAATCAATCACTTAGTCACCTACGTCAGTACGTCACCTTAGCCATCTCAGCCCGCTCTGTTACCTTCAGACCTCCAGCATCTATAATTCGGTCACCTCCATTACCCCCACCCCTTCTCCACCTCCATCATCACCACTTCTCTTCCTCCATCCCCGCCACGCACGCCGCTGCAGACGGAAGATAAGATAAATACCAGCAGCGGCAGCAGCATCCAGAGACTTGGCAGGCGCCCAGAGATATTTTCGGTCCCGGCGAACACAACTTCCCTAAGAGTTTCGCGTGTTTTACACAAGAAATACAACAGAAGAAAAAGATCCCTCCGCCCTCGTCCTCCACCCCCGCCACCTCCACCGCCTCCGCCCTTGGCGGCGTCGCCGGCGGAGTCCGGACTCGAAGTTGGGGCTGTGCGCCGGCGACGGAGGCGGTGGAGGAGGCGTCAACTTTTGAAGCCGCCTTTAAGATGCGGGGCAACTTGGCTTTTGGTTTCTGTTGGCGCCAAGGACGATCGGAGACGCCAATGGCAGCTCGGGTGGTCAACAAGATGGTGTTACACTGGCGGGCCCATAAGTTTCTGCTCTGAACAAGATAACGCTTGTCAATGGGGATACCTTCAGAGCAGTAGATAGATCTTGTCTTTCATTGTTATAAAGCTATTCGTTTGTTGCCGACAGTTCACACAGTTTTGTAAAGAGGTACTTGAGTTGGATGCGGTGCGTGACATTTCATCGTGTTTAGCTTCTTCACAACAACGCACCTGTGCTTATTAATCAGCAGAGGATGTAGTGAAGGACTAGGGCACTGAAGAGTTAGACCATTCAGATTACAGTCCACATTGGACACCTAGAAAAGTTCGTCCCTTATCAAAATTGAAGAAAAACCTTCCAGGAAGATAAGTGTGACGTGTGTGAAGTGTGTGAAGTGAAAGAAGCATATTTTGACCATTTAGATGACCATGATTACAAACAACTGACGTTCACGCACGCGAAGAAGATGAATTTGAAGGTGATATTGTTAATTAATTCTTTATTGAGGAAAACTCGATTTTATTTATTTTTCACCTTGAGTACCATTTGTCAGATAAATACTCATTTGTGGATATATGAAAATTATGCCTAATAAGAGTTTGTTTAAGAAATTTTTCATTTAAAAAATTTTGACCACTTACAAACATCGACTGCAAAAAATTGATGTTAAATACATCGATGATTTTATAAAAATATCGATGTTCTTAACCGGGGTGACGATTCGCGGGAGCAATAGAGAATTTTTGCCTGCCTTTCTGCGCGGCCATTGATTGCAATCTCGGTCATCTGCGCATGCGCTGATGCAGAATAGTAGGGGATTTGTGTACCCTCGAACGTTAAAGCACTATCGATCTTCTGCGCATGCGCAGTTTATGTTTCACACCACTTTAGTGCATCTGCGCATGCGCGGAAGATCGATAGTGCTGTCGATAGCTGCACCGCTTCGCTGTGGAAAAACTGCGCAATGAGTTGGTGCGTGGGCTTGTATCGCGCTCGCGGCGTGCGCGTGGCGTGCATCTGGGTGTGGGGGGGGGCGGTGAGGCGCACGCGTGCGTGGGGGCGGCGGCCTCGCGAGGTCAGCGCTTGGCGGTCGCCTTAAAGAGAAGCAGCGGTGCGCCCGCGGGTATTTCTGGACGGGCGGCGCGGGGCGGCGCGAGCGCGGAGGAGGCGGAGGCGGATGCAGCATCCGGCCGCGGGCGAGGCGCCGGCGCCCCGACGCCCGTGCGGCTCCTCCGGCACCGCCCCCGCCCCTCACCGGCCCCGCGCACGGGGTCTCCTTTTCGTCATCATTACCGGCTCGGCCTGCTTCGTCCCCGCCCCGTTCCTGCTACGTTCCAGCATCGCTCCTGTCCCCCCTCAGTCCTGCCACCCCCTGTTTACTACCGCACCCCGGCTCCATCTACAGCCATCTTCCCGGCTGTGCCCGTGCCCCTGTCCCCGTCCCCTGCCACAGCCCTGTGTCTGCCTCTGTGTCCAACTCTCACTCCGCCTCTGTCTCCTTCCCCGTCTCCACCCGCGTCTCCTTCCCTTCTCCGTTCCTGTCGCCGCACCTGTCTCCTTCCCTTTCGCTACCTCTGTCCTCGCCCTGATCCTGTCGTCACTCCCGTCTACATCTCCACCTCCGTCCACGCTTCCGACAATGCCGCATCCTCGTCCCCTTTCCTTGCCCCGCCCCTCCCATCCCTCACCCCGCTCATCCCTTCGACCTCTCCGCTCGCTGCTAGACTCCTTCCCCAACTCATTCCACTCGCGACTTCGGCCCGGACCACGGTCCCGCTCCCTTTCCTTCCCTCATCTCTACCCACTGCCCCCACCGCCATCCTCGCAGCTACCCGCGTCTCTGGCACGTCCCCGTCCCACCGTTACCACCACTGTCCTGCCAGCAACCCACTCCCCACCACGGCACCGCTCTGCCTCCTCTGCATTCCTGGTACATCCTTTGTTCTCATCTCCGGCACGTCCGCGTCTCTTCCCCATTCCTTCCTCGTCCCTGGCCCTGCGCTGTTCTCGGCCGATCACTCCGCGCGCTCCGCCGATCACTCCGCGCTCTTCTCGGCCGATCACTCCGCGCTCTTCTCCGCGCGCTTCGCCATTGCCCCCCTCCCGCCCCTGCCACCCTCGCGGTCCTCGTTCCCGCTCCCGTCACGCTACGTGCACCTGTTTTTCTTTCATTAGTCATGTAAGTTTAGTCTCTGAATGTGTACATGGAATTTTCTGTGAAAACAAACACAAAGTATTAAAGCAATATGAATCGTTTCCGTGAAACTTCACGTGCATGAGTGTACGATATACAAATAAGCAATTCTATGCGCTAGAATAGTAAATGAACAGGGAATCATTTCAGAATAAATTCTACTAGTTCTGCTGAAAAAAAAAATTCGAACTTTCATTTCAAACATAAAATGAAGTGGTTTCAAACATTTTGAAAACCTTAAGAAAACTGTCAATACAATAGTATTTTTTTTGTTTAATTAACGTTTTTTTGCGTTTCATGTAATGTTATTGTAATATGTACCTTGTAATTGATAATTGGTTTTTGTAGATTATAAAAGAAACATACCACCTCCGCCTTCCGTTTCTCTGAAAAGTTCCCACGTCTTACATCAAATCACTCCTGGCAAAAGTGAAAGTAAAAGAGTTATCATCATCGACTGGTATGCAAACGGTAGCTCAATATCTATGTTGTTTCGTCTTATTTGCGTATTTAATGGTGTTATTTAAAATTATTAATGTAAATTTTTTCGCGAAAAAGTAGCGATAAATATCAGTCGTGAGTAAATTACTTATGAAAACATCTTAAGTTAATATTACAATTTTAGCGCTTGCCTCTGGGAGATAAATGAAAAAACGCCATTACTGTTTGATTTGTATTAATGCGGTTGATTGGTAGTCAGTGATTCCGGGCGCGTCAGCTACGGAGGTCGTTGGTCCCGTAAGTGTAGTGCGTATTTTCCCCCTCTTGGGAGGTGGCGGTGATCTTCCACCGCCCCAGCTGAAACACGCTCTAAGCTCCCGACCGGTCTCCCGGCATGTGTGGTAGCGTAGTGCATGTTAGTGTGTGTGTGTGTAAGGTGTGAGGATACAACAAGGAAGAGTTGGGAAAAATCGCGTGCGGTCTGTAGCCTATTTGTGAGGGTACTGCTTCGCCTGGTGTTAATCGGAGAAACCACAGAAAACTACCTATCAGAGCAGCCGGTCTTAAGGATTCTCCTCGAGATAGCGACTGAATTCGACCTAGCTGACTCGCTGGTGTCGAAACTCTTGCCACTATCGGGACTCGAACTTAGGACCTCCTGGTGAGTGGTATTAATTCGTGATTTTGTTGGATTATTTTCAGTGCCCCCTTCGTATTCTGATACGAGAATCAGAAAAGCATGTATAATTCTGATCTCTTCAGAGTTAATTCACGTGAAGTACGTAATTTACGTTTACGTTACGATGAGCGGACTTAAATACAATTTGCCACTTTCCACGCTCTCGCAGACGCTGAGGATTCGTGCCCGCCTGTTTCCTCCGTACGTGTAGTCCACCGCTCCGCCCGCCGCCACCGCCGGTGTTCTAAACGGCACCGCGATGTTAATCGCGCCGTCGAATGGGCGGCGACCGGTCCGCTGCTCCCGGCGCGCGGGCGTCGTTATCTGCTCCGCTCGTGAGAGGCCCTCCACCTACTCAATCTCACGCGTTCGCCCCGGGCGCCCCACACGCCCCAGACGCCGCCGCCGCCGCCGCCCAAGCTACAGCTATATCGCCCGGCGAGGGTACAGCTTGTTGCCTTTTCTGGGTGGCCGAACCCTTCGACGCGTGATGCAATCTGTACGTCACAGTTCTGACACTTCTATTCGCGGATTTCGGAACCTATGTATTATACCCGCACGTTTTATTGAGCCCTATCACACCTACACCCACTCCTTTACTAATATTAGTTGAATTCAGAATAAATGATATCAACAAGTTTTGTTGACAAACTCTGATAACCACATGTGTTTGCTTCTGCCTAATAGAAAATATTTTGCATCGGAAAACGAGCTATAGATTTCATATAATAGCCCTGTCAATAAAATAATCAATCTCCCCCACTCCCTTCGCATCTAGCGAAATGAGGGCTCAAGAAAACGCGCGTGGATAATACACGTCTCGGTATTTTCACGTCTGCGATGGAAAGCCGGTGACGCATTAATTCGCATTCTCTTTGCCGCGTGGATGTGCTACCGCTTCGCTAACCCACGCTTCGCTTTGATATGGTTGGGGATGACGCAAGGGGCGGGTCACTGAATATGAGAAGTCTCTTTTTGATTTTCCTCGTCTTCTGATGCTGATCCACAATTCAGAAAAAGGGAATCTCTGCTTTGAACGTTTACTAGTCGACAGCGTTCTGATAGATTTCATTGAAACTTAGCTCTGATTATTGGTTAATATTTATTAACCATTATATTCCTCTTCGTCTATTATTTCGTCGCACATTATGTTTTTATCTTGTATTTATTAAAAAAATATTAATAATTTGACGTTGTTTAATATGACTTAGGTATTTCAGTCTTTGCGGCGCCTACTGAGCCATTCCAGACATTCACTCCGGAGGGTCTCCAAAAATGAAACTCCCGCAAGAGACTGCGTGCTGTTCAGTGGGGAATACTCAAGCTCTGCACGCTCCTCCGCGTTGCGTGGGCACATCCAGAATGGACGCGTGTGAAATGCATCTCAATGAGCTGGAAGCAAACAGGTCCAGAGGGAAGGTGCCATACTGGCGCCAAACGTGTCGCAGGACCACGCAGTTGTAACCGGGGGGGGGGGGCGACGTGATCACAGCGAGCCTATAAAGGCGGGTGACCCCTGCAAAAGGGGACCATTGCCGGACAAATCTTTGCCGCGAGGACGCCAGTGTGCGTGGTAGGCCGCACGCTTGCTCATGTGAGCGCCAGGCTCATGTCGAACAGTGCGTTTGGTTGTTGGCGTATGCTAACAGGGAGCGAATGCTCTCTAGCAGAAAATGGTACGATTCACAGTATGTAATCAAACTGTAAATATACCAAAGCCATCTTGGGTGTGATTTGTGCAACCCATGACGTTACCCTGAAAACTGATAATTCTTGACTGAAGTTGTCTGAAACTAATTATTTCAAGCAGGAATAGATACGTTGGTTCCTATATTATTTCACATTTTCACATTACAGAATTTAATTCACCTCGTAGTACCTGAAACGAAATAAAGCAATAGAAACTCGTCTACACATCACTACATTTGCGGCATGCACGCACATACTTTTTACAACATATTCGCGTTAACCTCCTTGACCAAAGCTTCGATACGCTTTCAACCAACATATACATTTTATGGATTTCCACGTAGTGAGAAAATCGCATTAAACCTAATAGCATAAACCAAACCAGCTGAAATGAAATGTGTGATACGAATCGTTCGCGCGAGCGGATGCGTACGATTCGTTCACGCGCGCACGCGCTTAGAATTCGTTAACGCGCGCGGACGCGTACGATTCGTTCATGCGCGAATATAATACATTGAGGAAAAAAAGAACCGAAGGCAAGAAACTGGTGGCTTTCCTGGCAAACGTTAAGAAAATATACACGTCAAATTATTTTTAAGGTGTATTCGCATAAAGTGCGCAGGTAATTATGCGTTGGACAGACTCAAGGATGTTTTATGTTAACGCGAGGGCCAAAGGCCCGACCCTCGTCCCCAATTCGGAACTGCGTAGAGAAGCGTCACTTTGCGCGAGACCGCGTACAGCGTGCCCGCTACGCAAGTGGCTCAGTCTCGAAATCGACAGCAGTCGTGAACGAATCGTATCACAAACTGCATTTCTACCACCGAACCGAATGTAATTACACGCGGATGCTTAGTCGTTTCAAGAACCCACTGAGGCAAAGCGTTCTTTCACTCAGTCTCCGTGTCTTTCGCTGCGAGGCGTCCTCCTCCTCCTCTTCTCACTCACTGGGTTTTGCGTCGCTCGCTCGTCCCGGGCCGTTGCGTAATCCGCCCGCGGCAACCGCCGCCCCCGCCCCCGCCCCCGTCGCCGCATCGCCCGGCTGTCTGCCTGCGCGGGGTGAGCAACCGGCCGGTCAGAGGTCACGCGCGCGGCCTGCAGCCGACTGCGCGCGCAACAGAGACGGAGAGAGAGAGAGGGAAAAAAAACTCACGCCAAGGCCGTTCTGACGTTCACTCGCCCGGCGCGAAAACACACGCGCCGCGCCACGCCGCACCGCGTCGCCCACACACACACACACATACACACACACGCGCGCGTGCGCGCGCATGGCTATTGCTACTCAAACGCCCGAAACACTACCGGACTGATGGACCAACCGCACGACCAACAAGCCGTCATCTCATTAACAGTTTGATAATCTTCTCATTGGGCCAGATATCCCATGGCTGAAACATCTACTGAAGCACTGGGTCATCCTCTAACTCGCGGATCTCGATACTATTCGTCGTCGATTCCATCATTTCTCGATATAAACCGTCCTTAATACCATTGGCCCTCGAAATCGTCCATGAATATGGATGAATCCACCCATATAATTAAATTGCTACATCCTGATTTTTTGGCATGATTTTTATTTCCAAAGCAAATATTGTGACATTTAACATGAAAAACGTCAGATGGCTAACTATATTAGAGTAATCACAGAGAAAGACTCAGCCAATGGCGTCTTATTAATTACGATGGCTTTCTTGATTTTATTTGGTTATAAATCTATAAAAAACCTTACATACTCTACAAATTTTGTAATAAATGTTTCAAAAAACAAAGTCAGAGAATTATGTAACAGAAGAAGAGTGGCCACTCGGGGTGAGTATCAATGAAGGATATCCAAGTTTTATTTTAACCATACACTGCGTTCACATTTTCATACCTACCCTTACCATACTTCGTGCAATGTAACGGCCGAGTTAGCTCAATCACCATTACTGCGTTCTCTGCAGCGACTCTTAGCGTAAGGTCTAAGGTTTCTAATCACTCCGTTGGCGGATATTGGAAATTAGCTGGAATAGGTCTGGAGGAGAATTCTAGCTACTGGCTGCTCTGTTCGATAGTTCTTCGTTTCTCCGATCACCAACAGGCGAATTGCTGGAGCAGTGCGACGGACCGCATGCGCGATATTTCTTTCCTCTCCCTTGCCCTATCCCCACCCATTACTCAGATATACTTACCCTTACACGCAGTATCCTACCACAAATGTCAGGAGACCAGTCGGGAGCTTGGAGCCTGTTCAGACTGGCGCTGAAAACGTATGTGGAAATATCCCGCAAGCCGACGGGTAGGTTGACGCTGGATCTCACTATCCAGCGGGAGAAGAGCATCTCCACTTCTTGAGGGAAAAATACACAACCCTTACAGGATTAATGACCTTAGCAGTTGACGCGCCTGGAATCACTAATCAATCAATCAATCAATCAATCTCACCACCTGGGAGGAACTTCGCCTCTTCTCCGATTAAAAACCACCACACTAACGGGAATATTGAACGCATTTTGCAGCAGTTTTCAAAGCTTTTCCTCTCAGTGTCCGAAGTTTTAGAAACAAATTAGAACAAGATATTAAATGAGTATGTGCTGTGTAGTGCGGTGAAGTACCGTGAAGTGCTGGTCAGTGTAATTCAAAGCAAAAAAGTGTAGTGTAGTGAAGTGAAGTGAAGTGAAGTGCGGTGAACGTGATCAATGCACTTTTCAATGCTGCTTTTCGTCTTGTACTGTATTGTACGGTATTATTATTATTATTATTATTATTATTATTATTATTATTATTATTATTATTATTATTATTATTATTATCATCCTTAGTATTATTATTATTAATGTAAGTGTTGTAATTTTTGCAATTATTGTCATTAACTGCCACCGGGCTATACCCAATTGCAGTTCTAATAAATGTATAATGTATTAGTTGACGTGCCCGGAACAGTCAATCAGACAATCCATCCCCCGTCCCCCACCATCCCGGAGCCAAGATCCGCCCACCCATGCGTCTCCTTCGCATGTGGCGTGGCGTGGCGTGGCGTGCGCGAGGCGTGGCAGCCTTGCGCGCTCCTCCGCGCGAGTGACTTGGCAGTTTTCGCAACATAAACCATCTCGCGCGCGCCAGAGCTCTGCTTTCGTGGCCGAGTGGGCGCATTGGGTCGTCGCCAGGAGGCGGAGAGGGCGCCGGAGCACGCAGGAGCTCATGGGAAAGGAGGAACGACGGGCGACGGGGGAGGGAGAGAACGCGCAAGACGCGTGGCGACGGGTGAGGAAGGAGGTGGACGTCGGGCTAGGATGGTAGATAACGGGGAGAAACAAACGGAGAGAGAGGATGGGGAAGGGAGAAGGAGGGGGACGGGTTAGGACGACAGAGAGCGGGGAGGAATAGGAACAACGAGCTAGGATGGAGAGGATTTGAAGGGAAAGGAAGGAGGAGAACAGGTTAGGACAGTAGAGATCAGGTTGGAACAGAAAAGACGAGTAAGAATGGAGAGGATGGGAAGGAAGAAAAAGAAGGTTGTGGACGGGTTAGGTAGGTAGAAAGCGGTTAGAAACGGAAACAACGAGCGAGGATGGAGAGGATGGAACGCGAAAGGAAAAAGAAGGACGGATTAGGAACGTAGAGAACGGGGAGAATGGGTTAAGCGTTAGAATATAGAAAAAAAATTGGTGTATGAATGAGTGTGGTTGAGGTTGGGGAGGACAGGAAAGATGAACAGGTGAGGACTAGGGGAGAATGCGGAACGCTGGTACGGTCGGAAGTTGTCAGAGGAGCGAGGGCGAAGCCGCAGGAGGGCGCATGAGATTTAGAAGATCTAGGGAGTCCTACGAATTAAGGATCTGATGCAGCGGAAATCCAACAGCGCTGATCTTCCATACCAACATGCGGATCACGTCGTTTTCAACTTTTGATTGAACGTTAGGAATCGGAGCATTGCAACAATTATTGGTGTCTTACAATAGGTTAAAAGAATTGTTACTTGTTAGAACCTCGTGTTCCTGCATTTAGGATAATTTTTATAACAACAATGACATTGTTTCTCTGAAAGTATTATTAGTGTTAAATGTGATGGCCAGATGAAATTAGTTATTGTAATATTTTCTCTTTAATTGAAAATTTTAAAGGACTAAGAATATTATCAATTTTAAGGTAACGAGTTATTAGTGCGCCATGATTATTTGAGAATGAACGTACACTTTTGGGGATACGTAGATAATAAGTATGGGAAGCTTTGATTTCAATGATCTGTGTGTTAAAAATTGTTAACAAAGTAGCCGTTGTCTGAGCAAAATCTGACAATAATGATAATTGGTAGTAATATAACGATTTTATAAAAGATTTGAAATAAACTGCAAGTGTTGTCGGGAATATTTATTTATCACAACCTACTAATAACGAGGAAATGGAATGAATTATATTTACAGTGTAAAGTGGAAGTATATTTTATTTTAAAAAATCTTCACAGTGATTGAATTAAATTAATTATTGAAATGGTGTTTCCAGGTGGATTTATAGAAATTTATGTAATGCTTTTGAATGTCGTACTTTAGATCAAATATATTTAAGTGCGTTAACCTATAATATGTTTTGTAACCAGAGCACAGTATGAGCTCAGTAACCCTCACCACGAATCGTCGTGAAGTGAATGATGAATAGATTTACTCTGCAATAAAAAATGAAAAAGCATTACAGTGATTGTAATTCCATATGGAAACCCCATCCCAAAATATTAATTTTATTTATTGCCACACCTTATCATGCTTCTTTCCTCTCCATCCCCACCGCCCCCATTCACAACACACCCAGCATTGTTTGCTTTTGCCGTAACCCCCCCCCTTCCACTCTCTGACTCGTTTTGTCCCGATTCGCTTCACCTTGCCTCGCCCTACATCATTTCACCCCGACCCGGCACTATCTCTCCTCTTCGAACCTAGTCTTGCGTCGCCCTACTTCACCTTCCCATGCAATCCCATGCCCTACCTGCTCCTACTTCTCCCTACCTTGCCCTACCTCGTCCTTACTTGCCTTTCCTCACTCTGTCTCGCCATACCTCGTTCTACCTCACCCTACCTTGCCTTACCTCATCCTACCTCACTCTGTCACTCCTCACCCCACCCTTCCTTGCCATTCCTCACTGTACCTCATTTTAGCTCGCCTTATCCCGTCCTAGGACGCCATTCCTCGACATAACAGCACTTAGACTATGCTTTCGCAGCTCGTCGCACTACTGCTTCATAATATGTACATGCATTGTAGAATACATTAAATCAACTTTTATACAAAAAAAACATAATTGGTGAGTCAATAAAGAAAATAAAGAAAAGCTCATGAAAATCTGATAATCGATTGAAGCTATTTTTGAAATACATATAAACTTGATTATAATATAAAAATGACGACAGTTATTACCTCAAAATTAAGAGAATTGTTCCGAAAGGTGTACTGAAAATGGTCAATGAAGTATGGGATATATAATAAAATATGGTACAAGTTATAAAATTGGAATACAAAAATTAAAAGATATGCCCTACTTTTCTTTTATGTTATTTACATTATATAAGAAGAAATGAAGTGGAAACGATTTATAAAGCATATCATGTAGTTATAAGATGCAAATAATAATACCAGTACTGCAAACGTTTTTATTTTGATGAATAGTATTTTAATACTTTTTTGTGCCTTAAGTTTTTGTTTGCGATTCGTATCTAACAGTACTGCCAATATTAGTTCAATATTTTACGATGCATAAGTTTAATATGTATAAACAGCTGCAGTGCGTGTATATTTGCAAATAATGCGAAATGTGTTTATGTTTTTGTCCTTCGACTAATACGTTCGATACGGATACGAATATAACTTCAAGCGCGTAATTAAGTGTAACACTGGGCTATTCCCTAAATAAATACTTTCTTGAATTTTATAGCGTGGAGCTGGAATCCTGATTTTCTTACTCATCCTTTCGATTCATATATTTATTGGTGGTAATTCAGTCAATGAAATCATTTTAAATTTTTTTGAATAAAAGAAATTGACATTTCCACTGACGTTAAATCCAACCCTACTTTCCTTTTGCTTTTAGAAAAGAATAATTTTAAGGTTTTATCAAATGAGTTACGAATGGCCGTTGTGCAAGGTGAAGATAATAAATAGATAGTGCTGTTCCGAGAAGTTTTTCAAAGACCATGTTATTTGAAGTTCACACATGTGTTCATCCACACGACCACTGGCAACGTAAGTGATAAGAGCTGAAGCACATAAAATGTTTCCACTCAGTGATATTTTTCTCATAATTCTCGCTTCTCTTTTTATCTGATTTGCTTTTTCATTGAAATGCATACGAGTTCATCAAACTTGACCAAGAAAGAGGGGCTTTTTTTCATGTAATATATTTATGTATTATTGCAATAAATCTAGTTTCAGTTAATTTCATATCAATGCAATGAAATGTTTACAAACGAAAATGTTTTAGTATTAACTTCTGTTTGTTGCTACGGTCTGAGTTCTCAACAACATGTCTTACCTTTTGGATTCTAAGATTACTTTAAATATACTGTATAGGCGGAATAATGCCGTCAGTTGCGAACAATATCAGCCTCAGTTAACAAGTATTTCTCACCATTTTATATTTTACGGTCGTGTTAGATTTTCTTGGTCAACGACTGGATTCTATTTTAAAGACAAGCAGTGTCTTGCAAAGCTGTCACTTAAATAAACTTTCGATAAGAAAGAAACGTGATGAAAGTCATGTTCTAGAGCATCCATCAAATTAGAGTCCATTTTACAATCAGAATGTAAATATCCGGAGCCTTTGGCAAATATTCAAGTGATAAATGCTGCGAAAGTTCAGGGGACAGTCGTAAATAACACTAACCCCAACGCAAAACAGTGAACAGCTGCTTCCTCAATCTGACGCCGTAATTGTTTATCAGAAAGGAGTGTGGAGGCGTGACGGAACCTTAAGTCCAGTTGGTAGTTCACACATCTCAGATTTGGAAAGTTCCGGGTTCGAGTTTGAGAATAACAGGTACAGTTTGAGAAGAGTATTGTACGTAAACTTCCGCCGCTAGAATTTGCTTTGAGCTACTAAATTTCTCTATTGGAACTCTTTGTGTTATTATTTTTCTTACGTATTTCTGATTCTCGACATAATTTTCTTTGGACGTTTTTTTTTAAATAATGTATACACTACATAGTATTTCAATAAAATGTTTCGACCGTAATGGACATCTCAAGAATCCGAGCAAGTCGCTGCGCTGGTTGCTTATTGATTATTTCTTTTTAATGCGATTTAATTTTAAATTCTTTGAAGGAATTCTGTATAATTTTAAATAATACCTCTTCTAATATTTCAAAATATTATTTTAACATTTTTGTCGTAATACCCTGTTCCTTAATTGTTTGGTAGTCTATATATAACTCTTTTTTACTTTTGGAATTTGATTACCACATAATGAAACGATATTAAAATATAATAATTAGGTATATACCATTATTATTATTATTATTATTATTATTATTATTATTATTATTATTATTCAGTTAAATATTCATTTTATTTTCAATTCGCGCTATAAATAAATAATTCATCTCGTGTTTAGTGCACATTCATTTATCATTGTATTCTTAAATTTGAAGTACACTCGCCCATTGTCCATAGCGCAGATGCATTGGTTCTCCTTCCACTCCCCGCAGTCTTGTCTCGAGTGTTCGCGAATGAACCCCCCTTTCAAAGATGACTGTGGAGTTAACGAGTATATTGCGTAGCGAAACTCGAATATCCCTCTCACTGCGTAGCCAGACATTGTTCGTCATTCACGAAAGCACTTGCGTTCTTTTGTGCTTCCTTTCACCGCCGACCATCTCACAACGTGCTTTTATTTTCCAAATTACTTTTTAAAAGTCCTCCGCCATGAAGGGTGCCATAATACGAGAAGAAAGCGTTTCGAACAACTGAAGTTACGTCATTGTTTGTATGCGTTGAATCATGAGCACTTTAAAAAAAAATGCTGCACAATGAAGACATAAAGATACGTCTACTTTTTACCACACAAAGGCTCTTCGTAATCCATATTCGGTATGTTTACGTCCTTTGTGTTTTGAATGAACCACGTGTGTGCAGTGACCCATAGCATTTTCTTTGAAGCTTTCAGGGCTTATTGTTTTGAGCACGGAGGTCTGTTCCAGGGGAAGACCGATATTAACTGCCTGTTTTTGGCAGTGTAGTAAATGTGGTGGCCACAATTACCGGGAAGCTCACTGTTAATAATATATGAATAGTAATTAAATAACATCAACAGTAAAATTTCGAACACTTTATTACACGCTGTTAATGTGGTTTACGAGGTCCACTTCCTCTAACTTTATATCTAAGGTGAGTGTTTCATCCGTTGTGGTGCTTACTCTGAGGCTTAGAACCTTCCGAAACTGACAGGATACGAGTTTAGTGAGCTACAAAAGAAAATAGTTTATTTAGAAAGTACTTTAATATTATATTTTCAAATTGTTTTTTATTTGAATATTTTTAGGACTGAATATATCTTTTACTTAATATTTATAAATCTATTTTAAATGTAGAACGATTCACTATATAAATCTCGAAAAAGATTTGAAAATGTCTTTATTTGTTATGGCTCCTGGAAGCTCTGTTTTTTTAAATTGTTATTACTGAAAAATTGCATAACATACAACACATAAAAAACTTTCCTCAACTTCCTTTCCTTGGAAAAAACGGACGATCTTATTTCATCTCGAAATAAGCATTTTCAGTTCTGAAGTTTGAGTAAGTTTCCTTCTCTTAGAAGTACCTAAATATTGTTATTTGCATAATTATCACCATCTTGTCACCTGTTTTTGGATGCAACTGGGTGTAAACCAAAACATCCGGGTTCGAAACCCTGTCGTGGTGACAATTCTTAGAAAAATATTCTCTCTACATAATCTCTTCAACTCAACTGTCAGAAATATAACTTTTGTTGGTGGGTTAGAAAACCACTCAGAAATACTGTATTTGGGCAGTTTCGAATTTTCAAGTTGTTTTGGAGATATAGGTTTTGTCGATCACAAAGACCACTATATTAGCACATAAGGTAACTGTATTTTAGAATAATTAAAGTAATGCAAGAGAGTAAATAAATATGTTATTACGTTGGTATTTTTAGTTTACAAAGGGTAACATTGAAACAATAGTTTAGGGGGCGAAAACTTTAGGTACAGTTCACTGAACTGTACACTGTACACACATAATAAAATCCCAAATCTAGTAGAAAAACATTTCATAGAATTGTTCTAAATTCATTTAATCTAAAAGACGTACTTAATTTATAATAATTTATGATACGAGTGGTAAAAGTGACGTTTGGAGGGAAGATTGCTACTAGCGCAATGCTACGAGAAAAAAATAGCACATGTTTTGTACACAATGTTTTAGACAGGCTTACCGAATTTCCTTTTTATTTAATTCAGGTATACAAATCACTTACTTTTTTCTATGTTACAGTGAAATCAGTTGTAACTGATCAGATGAGTGCATTTTGTATTCTTCGTTGCATTCACAGTTTGATCTGAGCATGTGACAATCATTTAACTTTCTCATTAGGGCTAAAAATAGAATTATGCTGTGCAATATGCACTAAACAAAACGGCTTTTACTTAGTGGCTTTCTTAAAGAGATTTATGTGTAAATATGAAACAATCATTCAATTAATTACTCTATAGCGTGTGTCCGCGCGTGAACCAAAAATATGCTTATTTTGAAGTTGATAATGTTCAGATGTTTTAGGGGTTGAAATTCCTTGAAATAATTACGTATTAATATCGGGTAATGGAAAGATTTACTCCTGTTGATTGTTATTTTATTTCATTTAACTAATGTTTTCTCTTTGTTTCAGGTGAGTATTTCTGCTATTTCCTCACAAGAGATTCATGGGCTGTATTTGGCTTCGGTGACCGCGACCACTGCAAGTAGAATACATTATTTAATGAACCTTATCATTCTTTATATTTTATTATTATAAAAGGTCTGAGAAAAAATTACTGTTTTTTTAAATTGACGTGAATTTAAGTACATTGAATACTATGTATAGTCATCACTTTAAAGTCTTCAATCCTTTAAATATCATCGGAGAGTAGTACAAATTAAAGTTATTGGACAATTTGGAGGAAGCAAGTTATCACGATGTAAGCACACCACCCAGCTATTATTAATGAAGAACATACATTGTAAGCACACTGATGGAAAAACTTAATACTGCATTAAACGCACAGTAACTGCTAATTTTATTGCTAAGTATTGAGATTAAATTGCTTGGAAAACCAAACTGTTATTATTAATTTTATCCAGAAAGATTATTTCTGACTTTATACCTTCAGTTTAATTTTATGGAGGTTTCGGCTTTCTGCTCGTATCTGTCCACATACTAACAGGGGTAACCCAGAGAGTGAAATCTCCTGAAATGTACGAGAAGGTTTAGAAATGTCACATTTTTGTCGAATTCTGTTTACTTGAGCCCGGTGTAGCCCCTGAGAATTCTCTACTCATGTTTAATACATGTTGTCCCACACTTTAAACTAGAAACTCAGAAACTTATTTTAAATGTTTTATTGCGAAATACTTCCATAAATCGTACTGCAGTGAATAATGCATAGGCTGCCAAAGAAAGGAAAATCTTAAGAAAATTAGCTCGACTGTAGCTGCTACAGTATCCAGAGGGAAAAAACGAGAACATTGTAGTGTTTGTAACTAATTGACAAATTGTGTAACTAATTGAAATTTTCAAAAGGTCGCGCTTGTGATATGATTGTTTCAATAGTGAAAAAATCTTGTTTTCTTGGTTTCCTGTCGATGGTACAAAGTCATAACTTTTCCTTAGCATGTTATTTTTGAATAACGTTTTATAACTCATATGCGCAGGACACACTCGTATTTTCCTTCCTGGCTGTTCGATACAACTAATAACATGTAGGCTACCGTTTCAGCTCCGCGGTACGAAGGGTCGCTGGATGAAATGCCGCATTGAACATGTCACCCTTTGTGTGTCGAGTGTGTGTTGTCGCGGATGTGTGGTGTGATTTGCGAAATAGTAAAAAGAAGCAAATGTTTTATTTGAATTCAATTTTTTTTATAGAGAATGACAGAACGGATTTTTAAGTCAGCTCTCTAAACATCTAAATTACGACCCCGTCCACACTGTCCCTTCACTTCACTGCACTTCTTTAATCTAAACTTAACTTTCACCGAAACTTCGGTTTATTTCACAGAGGTATTTGATATAAGCTTCTTGGTGTAACTTTTACCAGCACTACACTGCACTATAACACAGTACACTACCAATTTCTTGAATTGTTGTTATTCAAGAGAACCAAATGGTAAAGTACATGTATTTATTTAGTTTCTTTTTTTCATCTACCAAATGATCAATTAAAGGCTGTACGACTGCTGCAGGGATTCATTCCAAATTTTAATGTTGCACAAACACTCTCAGATATATTTAGCACACGCGTTTTTCTTTATAGCAAGTCGTTTCAGCGTTCGTAGGTCGTTCGCAGGTCGTTCCAGTCCCTAGACTCGGTGCGCGTGTTTGGATGTTGCCAGCGCCCTCTGGTCCGCCACGTCGCCCTCGGTTGAATAATGGCGCGGGTCTAGGTGCTCGCCGCGTGTTGACAACTTTAATCTTTATCGGAGCGTGTAATCGCTGCCCACGCCGCCTCCCACTCGCCCGGTCCCGTGTCGGTCTCCGGCCCTCCCCCGCTGCCACGCCCAATCTGATCCCTTTGCGCTGTGCGATGCTATCACTAACGTCCGTGCCTGTCCTCTACTGCACTTGCGTTTATTTGTCTGTTTCTATCGGGTTCCACGCGTGGCGTCGTTCTGCCGCTCTCTGTACCTCCCTCAGCTGGCTTGCTGCTAGGGTAGCCTCTGCAGACGCCTGCGCTCACGATGGTAGTTCACTTCTCGGTAGTACTACTTGCGAATACTAGCAAGTTTTACCAGATGTGACAGTTCGCAAAGGACTAGCTGTAGTTGAAGTTCCCTTTACACAGGCTGTGTCAGATTAAATGTAACAAACTTCGAAGACTTATGTAGAGGTCGAAGATTACCATATTTTGCCACTGAAAATGCGGTGGAAATGTTTTTAACGATTTTATGCATATGACTTTTGCCCCTGATTGTTTGTCAACACCTTATGAAATGGTGTTCGGCAGGTAAAGTTCTGGTGCCGCCATAGATTATTCTCTTACCTGCCGAATCCATAGCATGAGAAATTGTCTAAGGGACATATGTCACTTGTGTAATTTGTTATATGAAATTTTCCACTTCATGTTTATTGGCAAAAACTGATGTGTCCCCTCTACACACTATTGAAGTTTGTAACATGTACTCGGAAACTTTATTTATTTACCTTACCGGACGGAACGTTAATTCTTGCGGCGGCTGGGGCTGTGCCCGGGGGGAGAGCTGGTTAGCGAGACTCCCCACCAACTGACGGGTAGGTCGGCGTCGAATCTCACCAACCAGCGGGGGAAGATTGCCGCCACCTCTCGCGATAGAACGTGAACTACACTTACGGGACTAATACCTTTAGCAGTTGGCGCGCCCAGAATCGCTAATCAATCAATCAATCAATCAATTTCCGAGGGACACTCTGCAACCATGTCGGTCGGCTTAGCCAAGCTCACGCCAGGACGCTCCGCCTCTCTCCAAGTCTCGACCCGGAGGTAGCTCCTAAACCCACGAAGACTAAGTTGCCCCAATATGCGCGATCTTAAAAGCTGCCCCAACCACCTGTATCATCCAGAACAGTGTTACATATATTAGTTATTGGTACGTGGCTGCTGTGTAAATTCCCGCCTTTTATTGATTGGTGTAATGATCGAACTACTTGCTTGTCATCATCGCTGGGTCGGGGTTTAGTTCCCCGTCCGCTTTTAGTCGAATTTCTGGTGAACAAAGCGGGTTACGGGGTTTCTTATTGCTCTGCATTTCGCCTGGTTCTTTTACCAGCATCTTCTCCTTTAATTTTCATTTCTTACCTGTCATCATCATCATCATCATCAATAGACTTACATGACTACATCTCAACATGACTCCTTACCGGAGAGACCCGACGACTGTAATGTTGAGATTTTAGTTTGAGAAAGTATGGTAATTGGGACGACTTCCTGATCGTTGCCAAACGATAAGAAAATAAATTGAGGGGCTTCGCGCAATAACAAATTACGCTACACCAGCTAAAGCAAGCCTCCTGGTATTTCAAAATATATCTCGATTTTGGTGAAAGTGTGGCTTACCTTATTTCTATGAATTGTTGATATGTATAAAGTAAATGCGTCAGTAAGAAGATAAGAGACACTTTGTGGAAAATCAATATATTAACATTTACAAGACGTAGGAGACTTCCTGTCAGGTATTTGATATAGCATATCTTGATGGTGTTCGTTGACTCTCTCTCCCAAATGCAAGTCCTTGCGCTTCATCATGAATATACAATCCAATGCAATTTAATTTAATGATGCTTTATTGTTGTGTAGTGCGTGTCAGGCCATCAGTCCCGCTCTTTCGACTGACCACGCAAATTTCGCTTCACTCCTTTCACTATCTAGCGGAGAGAGATGGTATCACTTGGTTGTCCAAACAAGCGATTTGAATTTAACTCAGGGAATCATTTAGGCTTGAGGATGTTTTATGGTGTAGTAAATCTACAACATGGGACAGCAGACTTTACTTCCTTCTGAAGGGAGGCGTACTAAAGTAAGTTTTCGCCCTTAAAAATCCACGGCTTCGATCGGGTTTAACAACCCGCAACCCGCAAACTTGGGTATAACAGCCTGATACGCTAACCGTTACACCATCGAAGCCGCCGCGCCGGGGTCCCTACTTCTTGCAGGCGGCGCCGCTAGAAAACCCTTGCGCTCCACCCACGTCGCATCTCGGCGTCGCCGTTCTCTGCGCTCTCGACCGCGCTCTGCCCTCCCCCGTGCCTGCGTCCACTTCTCGTGATCAGCGTCGCGATAAACGCGTTGGGTATCGGCCTCGGCCTCCGGTCGCGCGGCCGCGGAGATTTACTCGAGATGGCGGACGTGAGCGCCAGCCCGCGAGACCCCCTCCAAAAAACGAAAAACGGGGCGTAATTTAAACATGGGAAAGGAAATATAATAAGAACGGGACGTTCCGCGCTGCGGGGAAAAATAAACTCTGGGAAATAAATAAAAGATGTAAATAAGAGAAACGGCGCAGCGAGCTCGAATTGGGGGGCTTTAGCTTGGGTAGCGGCGGAGGTCAGCGGGAATGGGAAAGGAAAGGTGGTAGGAAGGAAACGGCGAGGATTAACGATGTAGTATATGTGAAGGGACGATTAACCTTTAGTAAAGTTCTGTGTGTCTGTGATCAAAATGCATCTAAATCTTGATTACTCGAACTTGAAAATTAGTATTTCGAATGTAAGACGAAGCATTCGGTAACACTCAGTTGCGTCAATGTCGTATGTACTCAAATTATATGAAATTACATAATATTTGTGCACAACTACGAAGTGTTGAACAAAGGAAACTTTTAAATATTTCTGGAAATATCTGAAAATTCTGGAATAAAAATAATATTTTATCTAATATTTCGACATAGTATTCAAACGATGGAAACGAATAACTTTGCGTTTTGAGAGCGAGGTGTGACGGCACACTGTATATTAATTCCAATAAGCGTAATCCATTTCTTTTAAAAGAATATGATTAGAAGGATTTGAATAAGTCTGCCATGCTGAAATATTTTCAATTACTTGACGGGCTCAGTGTTTAGAAAATTTACTCATTTCCATATCTGATCCGCAGAGCTGGTGATAAATCAGAAATGTATAGGAACACAGCAGAATTGAGGAATTCGGGAATTGGAATGTCCCTCCCCAACTACACCAAATTCTCATGCTCAGTCTGAAGTCTGCAAGAGACCATTGCGGGGCAGACGACAGTGGGTTCTCCCCTTCAGCAATTCGATCTCCCCTCCCCCTCCGCCAAGTCCCACAACCCCCTTCTGGCAGCCCTCTTCGCCTGCGGCGGCGGCGGCGGCGGCGGCGGCGTCCTCGCTAATTGGGCCTCGCAGCGCCCGCCTTTCCACCCAGCAGCAGCGCCTGCCGCCCCTGCCGCGAGAGGCAGTGCCCGCTGCCGCGCCTGCAGGGCGCGCGGGCGCCGCCGCCACCCGACGCGCTGGCCCGCCCGTCCGTCCGCGCGGAGCCCTCGGGCGACGCGTGGGGCGGCGGAGCGGTCCCCGCGGAGGCGCTCGGGAGCCTCTGGACGGGGCTCCCAAACTCCCGGAGGACCGACGACGTGGCGGTGTCGTCCGTTATCTTCGTGAGCCCCAGTGTCTCCCGCTCACTTTTCGTCTCTCGTCCTCTCTTTCTACCGTCTTTCTCTTTCTCTCTTTCACACACACACACACACACACTTTCGCTCATTTTCTCTTCACGTCTCTCTTTGCCTCTGCATCCCGCTCAGCGTCATTGCCCACCCGCGTCTCTCCGTCTATTTTCTCTCCCTCGCAGTGATGACACTCTGTCCCTCCTCTCCGCATCTCACTCTGCTTCTGCCCTACTCTCTCTATGTGTATGTGTGTATGTCGCCCTAAATGTCCATATCATGGCTTCTCTCTCTCCCTCTAATTCATTTCATCCCTCTCAATTGTTCCCCCCCTCTCTTTCTGCCTCTATCCTCTGACCCTCTTGCTCCGACTCTCTATATTTTTGACTTTCGTTCTCCCACCTCTCCGGCGTTGTCCTGTACCCTCTCTGTGGCCCGTTTCCTCACTCCTTCAGGCCAGGCGGCGCTTGCGGCTCGTGCGTTAATCTTCATCCAGATTTGTGACCCCCATCCCCCACCCACCCACCTTCCGCGCCGCGCCGTTTGCAGGCGTGTACCGACCGCAATCTCACGGAATAAACAGCGATCCATCTTTATTTTATTCCCGGTGGCCGGGCCTCGGCGCCGGAGACCCGGGAACGGGGCACGCCCTCGTACAAAGGGTCCGGGAATGCGAGGGCGTTTTAGCTCGTCTGCGAGCAACGCGAGGGAATAAAACCGCGGGGTTTGTTGCGGGGGGCTATTCGTCTTCTGGGAGCGGAGTGGGAGAGGGAGAGAGAAGAGAGGAGAGAGAGAAAAGGTAGGGAGAGAGAGAGGGGAGACAAAGAACGGCCGGGAAGAGGGGGCGACAGAGCGAGTGGGCGTGTGTCGTCGGGTTTCGGAAACACGTTACTATCTCTCTCTCTCTCGCTCTCTCTCTCTCTCTCTCTCTCGCTCGCTCGCTCGCTCGCTCGCTCGGTCTGGGCGAATATTTAAATGGCCCTTGACGTTCGTGCTCTCGATGAATGCGCGACACGGAGCGGCGACTGGATCCGGAAACGTTTTGTTGGGGAATAAATCGGGACTAGTGGGCGCATTGAGAAACGTCTTGCCGGGTGGGGGGAGGAGGAGGAGTTTGGCTTCGTCCAGGGTGGGGGCTGCGACGTCGCGCCGGAGACGGAAACGCGCCGTTCGTGAAGGGCGAACTTCCCTGACCGACGCGGCTCGACAGTTGAAGGAGACAGACCGAACGGGAACGTCAAATGTTTCACTGGTAAAACCGGTGGCTATACTTCTCTTTCCGAGGAAGGCATGCGAAGGATTTTAAGGCACTTGGAGTCTAGCTGATTATTTTTTTTTATTTCGTTGGTAATTATTATTTACATAATTGCATAATGTTACTTTGCGGCTCGGCCGGAGGCCTTTGAGCCGTTACAATACCTTCATCTAATCGCGTTCAAACCTTTCCAATTCTGGAGTTCAGTCCTTCGCAAACAAAGCCGTGGAAAAGAGGCCATGAAGTACCGCTGAGGAAGAAAGCCCCCAAGTGGAAAACCTGGCGTCAGAAGACGTGTACATGTAAATCTAAAGTATTTGTAAAGTATTTATTTATTTGCTGTCGCGGGCGTTACTCATTCTCCCTCCCGTCTTTGGCCTCGACAGCACCTGGCGTCAAACTGCACCACAGACGACGGTCCACGGCACAAAGAATCTGGCTCATCTTCCGATGCACCCGCTCGGCTCGCTTCGTCCATCCCGTCTGCCCTTCTGGCTCACAACAGCCCCCATCCACCCAGTCCCAAACCCGTCTGCAAACACTGGTCCGCTTTCTCTACCTACTTGATACTCTTCACCAGCCACGAGGACCCATTTTTACTTCACCACTGCTTACGCAGTAGAGAGGAAAATAAGTAATGCTTAGTGAAAAGACGGCAAATTTTACTCTTATTACAGGGCTCTGGTAACGAAAAAGTGGATAAATCCTCTATTACTATATTCAGGGGGGAAATCGTCTAATACGTGGTCTAGCCAGAATCAATATTTTGCGGGTTCGTGATACCAAAAAATCTAATGACAGCAAAACGCCTGACAGTCTGTCTGTCCTTCTGCCACTCCGTCTGTCCGTCCGCCTGTGAACAACGCTATCAGCTAAATCGTTCAGCCGATTTTCTCCTAAATGGATATTCGCCATCAATCTGGCTGATGGGTTTCTTGAATTTGAAAGCGATATTTTACTTTTGGGAGTTCTATATAAGACGTCCATGGGACATTTTCAAAAATTGCAAAAAATGGCTCTATCATTTTTATTAAATTTTGTTTATGGACAGTGTAAAGAACAAAGGTATATTTTGAAATAAGGTCATACAATTTTTGAAAATTTGAGTACTTTTCGTAATATAAGTACGGGTGAGAAAGTAAGTGCTGTTTTAGCACCACTAGTTTCAAAGATATTTCTTCGGATTCGAGATTTGACTTCTCTCTTTCGCTCTTTTCCCAATCGTGAGCGTGAGCTATTCATATTTTTGGAGTATTTTGCTCTGGAACTCTTAATAAAGTGAAATTGCATTGGAATAATGTAGATTTGGATCGCTTAGGTACAGTCGGTCAGACATTCTGCTATTTGCATTATTTTGTTACTGAGATAATCCAATACCAATGCTGCGAGGTAATTATACGGATTATACATATAAATCGTGTATGCATGAAATGCAGTTTCGATTGTTCCAATTGCAATTGTAAATGCCCTAATAGAGTTCAGGACTTTCCGATCACAGTTTTCTAGTCACTAGTATTGTGGTGCATTTCGTAAGGTTCTGAAGTACTAAAAAACATAAAACTACTTTCCTTCTCGAATTGTGTCTACAATTAGAAAAGAAGTGCACAAATAGTGATAAAAGAACTGTAATGTATGTACTTTTCTGATTGTTTCGAAATTTAACGTCATGCTCTAAGCACAAGAACATTAGCTCCCTTACCAGATAATCACGAAAATAGATTTTCTCAAAAAGTAAATGTTCAAGCACAATGTCATTGCAGTCAGCATGTCACAATAATAACAATAAGAAATTGTTGTGTATCATTTCAATTTCTTTCATCTTTCGAATTATCAAGTCTCGTATTTTAAAGAAAGATAGAAAGACGAAACGTTGATATAAAAAGTACATCTGATAAAAAATAAATATATTTTGGAGTAAAAGATTCACTGTTCCATATTTCGGATAAATATATTTTGTTACAAACATCGACAAAATTGATCATATTGTATTGTTCTGATTGCATAGTATTTGATAATAAACACTAATATAAAACATAATTTATTTTTAAATAAATAACTTTATGAAGAAATATAAAACAGGTTCTGGGTAAAGTAGTTTCTTCGAGCACTTTTATTTAACATCGTCTTGGCGACGACCTAAATAATGTTCTATTTATTTGCTATTGGCATATCTATTAATAAAATAAAATTTATTTTCTGCGTACATAAACTGTGTTTGTTAAAAAAGGATTAGGCTAATGTTCCAGAGTAAATGTATGAAACAAGTATGGGGAAGCACAAGAAAAAGTTACAACACCATTGCTGCGGAGAGGTGGGGGCAGGTCGTCGGTCCCGACGTTTGACGGCTAGCAGGCAAGTCACCCGCGCGTAGTTCACATCTTTTGTGTCGTTTTTTGTGGACGCCCGTCCTTAGCACGGGCTGCCTATTCGGGGACCGTGTACGTCTGAAGTGAACGTTTTGTTTGCTTATACTGCTTTTCGAAGAGGCCTAAGAATTGTTAGTCACGCGTTTTCGAAGAAAACGGTACAGCTCCTGTACTTTCGTGCTCAGCTTCCTTGTGCTCTTGGGGAACTTGTGGGAAATTCTTTGTTTCGTTCGTTAAAATGATGTGTACTTGGTAATTTGTTTCCTCTCGTATGTTGCGTGTAGTGATATTTGGTCTCTAAATACTCATACGTGTTTGTGTTGCTCCTTTCTCAGTGGAACGAGATTGAATTGTTGACAGTGTTTACTCGTAATTTCGTCCAACAACTTAATTACTAAACTGAATCTCCAGACCAATGAGTAATTTCGAATCGTCTCGACTGGCAAATGAGTTTGAATAATTCACAAACGATCAATACATGCGTAGTTGATCGAAAAATATACTTATTTTAATTCCAGCGTTTTCGAGATATTGGCATGAAGAACTTACGTCAATGAAAACCTTAAACCCCTTAATGTAATAAGAAAGGAAAACTGTGCTCAAAGAAAGCGAGAAAGAAAGTTCATTAACACTTTTTTTGTAATGCAGTAGTTAATATGTACTGTAGTTAAATTAATAGCTTAGAACAGTGTGATAAGCTTGTTTTTGAAGTTCTAAAAACTATGTGCATAGTTATATTACAGGAAATGTGAGACTGCATATGTGGGTTATAAGTGCAGTGTTGAGTCATCTAAAAATGCTTTGAAACGTTTTTGAGTCAACTTTAAACTATTTACCGAAAGCTGCGAGTGTTTGGTTAGTGATCTATAAACAAAGTGTCACGAGATGTCCAGTCGTCCTTCACACACAACCGAATTCCGACTGTTTGCTCGATTCTATTTCCGTAGAATGCTCGCAAGAGAGCACTGACCGCAGAATGCAAAATGACGAAGCTTGTTCTACGTGTTATGTGCCACACGTGAATGAAACTGTTGATTAACTCGTAACCAAGACCACACATGCGTGCGTGTCCTCATACTAAAATTCGTTTACGAAAGTGTCTGTGAGTTGATTCGAAATATTCCTGGGGTTTAAAATGAATACTTAATCATATAACACGTCTCAAAAACAATTAAATCAATGTGTGTTTGTAATTAGCAAACAATGTATTTGTATATCAATATGTTGTCGTAAAAGAACTGAATTGTAACATAGCATCACGAAGACCGTGAATTTTATTAAAGACTAACTATTTTGAGAGAACTTTAGTTCAGATTTCAAAATATTCTACCTCTGTATGTACTGGTTATAAACGTACACGTAATAGAGAAAATTATCTCTTAATACAGTAATATACAAACATTAAAGAGTGGAAATATAAAAACATTAAAGAGTTCATTATGTAAGAAACGTAAAATTTTGTCAACATAAATTAATTAATAATGCATGAAAATAATGAATTTTGTTTGAGTTAAATTTAATTCAGACCTGGAAGGAGGAGTATTCGATGCAAAGTTGCAGATAACTTAAAAATTACGCCGGATACTGTAAGTCGCGGGTATTTATTTTAAATGTAAGTGAAAAGATTTAAAAAATATCAGAGCAGAGTAGACAGCCGCACACGTAGACGATTTGTACTCGTAGGCTGTTGGCACACGGGAAGGTCGTCTCAAGGCGACACGGCCTCCCAGACAGCCTGTGCTCCGCACCTGTTGAGCACCGCGACGAGACGTGTTTGTGGACACGTTCGCGCTGTCTCCGCTGCCGTCACTTTGTCTGCACCTCCCGCCGCTAAAGTCGCTCTCTAGTCGACTGCTATCACCCCCTCCCCCCCTGCGTGCAATATTACCTGCTACCAGAGGTGGTTCGTGGTGGTGGACAAAAAATGGTAGATTACAAAATAAAAGGATGGTTCACAAAAAAAGGTGGGATGGTCGAATTATCATCATTAGCTGGTGCCCAAGTCCCTCGGATCTGTGAGTATCTCTTTGCCGCGTGTATTCGAAAGAAGTCAAGACATACGTTATCATTTAACGGAACAATTGGATATTACCCATTCAGGAGGTATTAGTTTCCCGACGGCTTTTGTTAGATGAACTTTTGTTTTAAACTTGATATTAATACTTTTTCACATTTAACGTAAATTTATACAAAATTCTGCCAGTATTTACTAGGCTGTCCGGGTGACGCCGCGTCCATTGCGAAGGTGCCGACAGCCTAGTAAATACTGACTCCGGCCGCGGAAGCCTACGCTCTCAAAATTCTGCCATACCTGCAGGATTCCTGTAGCCAGTTCGCAATTTTCTCATGCCTTTTACTCACTCTAGTCACGTTTAGTCACCCAATTCGTATGATATCTAGCCATCGGGAAGCTGCGAATTTCGCATGCCTGAAACCTAAGTGCAGATCATTCGTGTGTTTTTACATCAACTTCGATTATCCTCTCCCCAGGTTTTTAAGACATTGAGTAATATCGCGGAGTTGTACGTCACTGAAGGCCTCGCTTCTCTCGGTTTACTGACGATGGTATGACATTACTGATTACCAACCACCAGCATCACCACTAATGTAACCACGACCGCTACTATTATCGCTTCCAATACAACCACCACCACTACCACCACCACCATCACCACCACCACCACCACCACCACCATCACCACTACCACTACCATACCCACAACCACATAATTTCAACAAATAAGCCTACGAGTATTTAGAAACCAAGTATCACTACACGCAACATACGAGAAGCAACAAAACACCCAAGTAGACATCAATTTAACAAATGAAACAAAGAATTTTCCACAAGTACCCCCAAGAGCGTAATCGTTACAACTACCATCACTTCTACCACCACTACTACAGGTATATACTATAATGACTGCTACTTACACAATCACAGGTACTAACACTGTGACTATCTCTGCCACTATCACTAGGTCTTCTACCGCCACCGCCACCCAACTACCTCCACCAGCTACCACTACCATAACCATTACTACCATTTCTCCTTTCTCTTCACGACCATACTCCCTGCCACGCTCCCACCCCCGGTCCGTCATTACCATTTACGTCCGCCATCAACGACAGGAAACTGTAAGCGCCACCAACATCCCCGCCGCCTCCGCCGCCGCCGCCAACGCTCTTCCTCCGCCCACGTGTCCTTCGTGCCGCCGCCCGCGCGGGGTCCTGGGCGTGTTGTCCCAGCAATTAGCGCGTCGCCCCGGCTGCCCCCTGCCCCCGCCGGCGGCGGCGGCGGCGGCGACCCGCGGCGGTGGCGGCGGCGGCCGCCGGCGCCAGCCCCGCGACGCCGCACGACGCGTGTGGTCCCAGGCGGCGGCGGCAGCGGAGGCGACGGCGACATCGGCAGTTGCCATGGCGGTGGTGGAGGATGGAAGTAGACGGTCGTACGAACTGTGATGGAGACGGCTGAAGTGGTCGGAGGTGGTGGATACTGGGGAGAGGGGATTAGAGCGGGTGGAAATGTATGTGGTGATGTGGTAGTGAGATGCAGTTGAGGAGGAAGTGAGACGTGGTAGCGGATGTCGTGAGACGCGGTTGCAATGGTAGTGAGCTACAGTTGTGGTGATAACGATTGTAACAGTTGGGATGGTGCCGGTGGTGGCAACGATGGAAGCAGTGGTGGCAGTGATGAAAACGTGGTGGAAAGCCAGGCGGGTTCCGCAGTGGCGGCTGAGGCTTCAACGGCAGTAGTTCTGTCATGTTGGCTGTGGTAGTTGTGGTGGTGCAATGGAGGCGGGCAGAGGCGGCGTCGGTGGCCATGGCGGAGACAAGTCCACCAGCGGGCGGAGGTGGTGGTGGCGAAGGATTCAGTAGAAGGCGGGGATTTGATGGGTGCGTCGGTTGCGGCTCTAAAGGCAGAATTGTCAGTTAGGCGTTGGTAATGTCATAATTAATGTCTGAATTAATTGTGGCTGGCAACGGTCGGATTGCGACATGAAATTACGGTATCTCAAAACATAAACCTTTCAAAATGAATTAACTCCGCCTCTGAAATTTTTACTGTTCAATTCAATTTCGGAAATCGATTTTTTTTCCTTTTTAATAAAAATGCTCTTTTGTACGATTTTCTTCTATTTAAGTATTGGAAATTATTGAATTCTAATGATGTAAGGCTTCAGCTCAATTTCAGCTATCGCCAAAAAAACTGTAGCCGACATTTTGTTACACATTCATTTATCTTGGCACGAAAACTGCCTCTGCAGTCGGGGGCCCATTACGAATTGGAGGTGCCGCCAGAACGCGTGCGTAAACACAGCGGCCCGTTGGCAATATTCGCAGCGACGGCCGTGTCCAGCGAACTGTCCGCGTGGCGAACCAATCTCCGTGTCCAGCGGAATCGAGTGAACGCTGCTAATCCGGTTGCGTTCGGTGGGGCGGCCCGCGGCTTTCATCCGCGCGTTAGCGACCCTAGGTGGGCGATTTCGGTTTTCGTTCGGGCGCGTTCGCATTGTTTTGACTAATCTATCCCGAACGCGCCGCACGACCAGTCCCGCCCTGCGACCCGCTCCGCCGCGTGATTCACGCCGCTCCACCCCGCTCCGACCCGCTTCACCCCGCCTCGATCCGACCGCTTCTACCCGGGTTGACCCGCCCCGCCCCGCCACACCTCAGCCTGCTCCGCTCCATCCTGGCGCACCCGTTGCTACCCGTTCTCGGCCTCATTCCTAGAACGCTCCCCTCCACACTCCACGCGATGCTCCCCGCCACGTCCTGCCACGTCCCCTGCCATGCACCCCGCAACACCGTCGCCGCGCTTCCCACTACGCACCCCGTGCACGCTGCCACGCACCCCGCCCCATGCCAAGTCCTCGCCACTTTTCCTGCCACTCTGCTGAGCCTCGCTCATGATTCCCAGCGATGCCTTTGTCACCACCATGTCCCCGTCACGTTCCCTGTCATGTCCCCTGCCACGCCTCCGCCACACTCCCCGCTCCACGTCCCGCCGTACATCCCGCTCCGCGACCTCGCCAAGCTCCCCGCACGCCCCCCCTCCTTTCCACATTCGCGAAACCTCTCGCAAGTCCCCGGCGACGCCATCGACACCGTCACGCCCGCTGTCACGCCCTACGCTACGCACCTCGCCACGTACGTTACCAAGCCCTCCACCACGCTCCCTCTACCCTACCTTCCTGCCCCCCCCCGCCCACATACGCCCCGACACGTGCCCTGCCCACGCCCACCGACGCACCCTCTTCCACGCCCTTGCCACGCCCCCTGCCACAACCCTCCACAATACCTCCTCCTCCCGCCATTACCAGGCCATGCTCCCCGCGCGAACCAGCTTCACCTCCCCGCTCCCTGTCCCACAGCGCCATTGCGCGAACGTGCCAAGCGGAGCGGCCCGCTTCTGGTGCAGAGGGAGCGTTTGTGCTTTCAGAGAGAAGCTCGCAGGCCGCCGGAGCGTTTGTGGCGGTCTTGCCTGTGTGTGTGTTGCTTGTGAATGCCCACTTATGGTGTAGTGAATAATTAGTGGGGACATAGGGAGAAGAGGTTAATTCTAGTTAGCGCGATGACGGATTTCAAGCTTAATGATTTGCTATGTGAAACAGATTAATTATGGTAAATAATATCATCAATATATTACGCAGTAGAATCTGCAGCGTTGCTAGTAAGGTCTCGGCGAGAGTACAAATTGAAAGGACTGCAGTTCCAGTACTACTTGATATACAGCAGAATATCGATAATTGGAGCATCAAAAAATTAAATTTCCGGATGCATACATTTTTTGTTCACGTTGACTTGCCCTTTTAACTTGGATTGCAGTAACTCGAGCGGATTAGTTTAAATAAGCAAATAAATTAAATCGTATGAGCTTGCTTTTCACCCATTCCACTTCATTATTTTTTTAAGATTCTCAATTTGTCAATACTTTCTGGCAAATTGAAATTATAAATTTGAATGCCGTAAGGGTAAATTTAAAAATACTTATAACCAATAATATATCCATGTTCATTGAATTGAATGTTGTAACTTGTATTGTGTGATCAAGTGTTTTGGTAGGTGATACTATACTTAGTTATGATTGTCATTGGCGTGATGTAATAAATTATTTATATTTTTAGTAACAGATTCCCATAGAAGGAAAGGTCGAGTTAGCAAACCTTAGGAATGCCTTGAAGGAAGTGAACGCATTGTTGTTTTATCCAGAGATATATTCTGCGAATATTAACCAGTTCCACGAAAAAAATTACTATTACAGGTGATTTCTTAATTGAGGTGGCTGCTTACTCAGTTTTCACCGTACTTCGGTGAGACCGCATCGCCAGCTCGAAGATTACGAGCTCTTCGGGTCAATCACGGAGAAATGCGCAAATCAATCGGGGACAGTCTCTTCTCACCTTCCCCTTAGTGTGTTTAGTAGTAATGTGTGCAGTAGTTTACTGCCATGACTAAGCCGTGGCCCACCTGGATGCCATCTGGACTAAAGGAACCCCTATCCATATCCTTACTCTGACCATTTGATCCTTTAGAAGAATGTCACCGGCAAAATGGACAGCAGGGATTAAATTCAACCTCACACTGGAGAAGGATTATAGCGGCGGGCTGCTCAAATCATAGTTTTCTGTCGTTTCTCTGACGACTACTAGGCGAATGTCCGAGTAACACCCTAGCCAACGGGCCACGGACAGCGTGCAATCTTTCCTTCCTCTTTCTTGTCCCATCCTGCACGGCACTGACCCGCCTGGAACTTCTGAGTGCCGGATCGTCAAATACTACAGTTGGCTTCGAGTATAGCGCCGTAGCGATTTCACGACGTCGTTTGACGCGTGCCGCCATACGCAACGGGGCGCCATATTGTCAAGCGCCGCCATTTGCTGCAACGACCGCAATCGGAGGAAATCGCGCGGTTTCCGTCATTGGCCCCGCGTCGGGCGCCACCTACTGCGCAGTAAAAGAGGGGGAGGCGGCTTTGATTGCGAGAAGGCGCCCGAGCGATTGCGTATAAGCAATAACGGAAAGTGAACGATCTACTCGGCGTCGAGCAGCAGCAACCAGGCGCCGTCGATGGGATGGGGAAGTGGGGGAAAACAGTACCTCTGGGGACGAGGGTGGAGGAGAAGTGATTTTGGCTGAAGGCATCCTTCCTGGACAGTAAATAAAGTAATAAATTAAACCAATGAAGAAAGAACTAAATCTTGAAGGGCTGAAAATAACTTTGTTGGGGGTTACTAATTGAAAACCTCCACTGTCGAATTCTGGAAGAGATTTGTCGTTTGCAGTTTCAGATTCACAAATGGTCAGCAAAGAATTCCTCTGTTCCCTTCTTCCAAGTGGTTCTGAAAGTACGTTAGTGTACTACAATTTTTGATTTTCTAGTTAGCTCTGAAACATGTTAACTATCCAAATACAATATAGAGTGAAATTATTTCATTCTTTACCGTTACTATAGCCTGTTTGCTTTTAAATGACATGCTGTTAAATTTTTTATGTTTAAATTTCTTTTAATGATATCTTATTATTTCTTTTAGAGTTGGGGAAATGGGAGAATCGAATGAAATGGGGTATTGCAGAGAAGGGCAAGTTGAGGAAAGAACTAATTGAAAGGATGGGAGAACTGGTATCAAGAAATGCAAAGAGGGAGGATGGAAGAATTGAAGTTGAAGAAAAACATTTGATTATTATTCCTTTGGTTATCATGAAGACATTTATGTGTTAACTGTTGATTTATTGATTTCCCTTTGTAATAGGCTGCTTTAGAATTTTGGAAATGGACTAAAAGCAGTATGTATTTTCGGAACTCCATTTACACAACAGTTCAATTATTGTTTCGTTGATTCATAATTTTGTCCGTATATTGCGTTCCTTACTGCTCAATTCATTATTCCGCGAGATCATAAACGACTTGGTTGCGTAAGATACTTTGATATTAGCTTATGATTTTACAGACTGCTCCCTCACAGGAGTATGTAGATATTATCATATTTACTTCGCAGGCACTAAATTTTATCGGGGCGTGCTCCCATGCGGAGGGCCGGGCGCGGGGCGGCCCGAAAGAAACCGCCGTAGACGTCCGTTGTCGACTGCCGGGCCGCGCGCGGTGTGACGGGCCGTAAGAAGAAGGGCATTTTAACGAGAACGCCGCGAAGATATATTTCCTACATAAAGGAGACCACGCTCCTAATATTTCTAGCAGCTTTTTTTCAGCTCATTTATCTCGCCCGGGGGCGCAACCCTCGGAATTTATGCGCCCGCCCTGGAGATAGACGCAACCGCCTCCCCCTGCCCGTCTCGGCCCCGTCCTGCCCCGCCCCGCTCCGCCCCGCTCCGCCCCGCCCAGCATCGCGCCGGCCCGTCCCAATGCGTTTCTGCGCGACTAACGCAAACTCGCATATAAAAGGGCAACTAGACTCCGAGGTCGGTCTGAGGGCGTTGCAAGGAGAGAGGGATGGTAGAAGGAGGGACTGGATGGCCGGGAGGAGGAAGCGGATGGACAGGATGGAATAGTGGGGTGTGAGGAAGGTCTGGGAACAGAACGGAGAACGGATAGGAGAAATCTTGGAAAATGTTGGAGGTGAGAGCTGGAGGACCAAGGGAACGAACGGGGCAAGATGGCAGGTTTGGAGGGATCGGATAATTGCTGAGACGAAGTAATTGGAGAGGAAGTAGGGGAATTGCAGAGTTGGGGTAATGGGAGAATCGATGAAATGGGGTATTATAGCGAAGGGAGAGTTGAGAAAGAAACGAATTGAAAGGATGGAAGAACTGGTGTCAACAAACGGAAGGAGTTGTGAATTGAAGTGATGGGCGAATAGGCATGATGACAAAAAAATAGGGTCTGGGAAACAAAATGGTAGGGGAGACGAAGGGATTGTGGAATTAATGGATAAGGATACTCATAGGAACGAGGAGTATGGCAGCAGAAGAAGAGATAAAAGGAAGGAACGCGTAAGCAAACAAGAAAGGAATGCACGGGATGAGCAAGAAGATGGAGCGGACAGGAAAGCAAAGCGGTCAGGCCCAGCGTAACAGAGCCGTCCGCACCAACAGACGGCCTCGGGCAGACAGGAGCTGCGCGCGGGCGGTCGTGGCGCTGGCTGCTGGCATGTGGATATTCAATAATTTGTACACTGGAAAATTGAAAACAAAAAGAAGAAAAAAAAAGAGGCGCGCGTGGGAGGGCCAGTCTTAAGGGAGCCCGCGAAGAAAGCCGCCCGGGCCAGGCCGCCGGCGCGCCGGCCCGCCAGCCTGCCCGTCGCAGGCAGCGGGAGCTGCTTCATATGTATGAGCCACGCGCGAATATTTGGCGAGCGTCCTCCTCCGCAGGCGGCGCAGTCGGCGCTGGGTGGGGTGGGGGGGGTGGGGAGGAAAGAGAGCGGTTGCCTCGCACGAGCGGTGCACGGGCTGTGGATCCGCGGGAGCTGCGCCGACGACAATGGAATGCACGCAGCACCTGCGCAGAATTGTGCGAAACTAACGGGATTGGACGGGGTCCAGTGGAGGGAATTTTGGCTTTCCTTGCCAGGAAGTAACTATATGTACAGTATTAACAAGTTGATGTTTTTGTTTCTATTGATTTATTTATTTTTTATTTAGGCTACTTACGTTTATTTATTTATTTATTTATTTATTTATTTATTTATTTATTTGGTACTCTCTGATTACTTAATATTAAGGTTTTCCGTTTAAATGGGGAAATGGGTTGGTAAATGCATTTTCGTTAACAAAGTTTTCTTACGTAAAAGTTACATTTAGAATAGTGTCTACAAATACATTTTCATAAAGAGTTAAATCATTTCACTTCTGAAAAATATATTGCGCTTTATTTTTCTCTTTCTTCCATGCGTATCTGATTTTGGTCCCTCGTTTTGCTCGCACTTTCTTCGTGAACCCTTCAGGAATCATCGTTCTTACTTTCGACAAACTAACTTGGTGTTCAAGAACGTAGCGGTGTATCTTTCTCGTTGAATATTGTGGAGCAACATGGACTCCCCATTGCCATTTACATTTGTGGGTCCTGCTTGCAATATTTTGCATTGCATACTACTACAACGAAATAAAAGTATTAACAATATAATTTTTACGAGTAATTTGGGGTATAATTAATATTCAAATAATTATGTGTTAGTACAGTGTTTTAAAAAGGGAAAAGAAGATTAATTATAAGTTTCCAATTGGGGTCTTTTTAAAAAAATCTAAAATTATTTTGACATTTTATTATTTAATAATCTATTTGTATTAATGTGAGGAAATCATTTCAATTAAATAAACAAAATAACAGACTAAATATTCATTATAACCGTCTTTTTCTATTGAGTTGATGTACAACATATTGCGCGGGCCTCAAACCGACAAATTGTTCTTCTGTGACATCTTCTATCCTTTCTCTACTAAAACAGTATTGCGTCAGCAACGGCTTGGATTCAAGTCTTTTTCGCTCGAGCTCCCTTCGTTTCTCTTCATTCTTCTGCAGCATTCAGTTCATTTAGGGTCGAATGGCCTCAGTAAGTTCTGTTATCAGAACCAGACTTTTTTGTCAATTCCGTCTAAATGTTTGCTCTTATCCGTCGTATTATCTCCACATAATTTACTCCCAAAACACATGATAGACCCATAAAGTTTTGAAAATGAATGGGAAAATGTAGGTCATAAATAAATTTACAAATATTCACTCAATATTAATCTCACTGTTAGGTTACTTATTTATTTGAAACGAAGCAAGAACAAATATCTATTATCAACGGATGACTTGAGAGATCATTGACCTCTGGCTTCATTATCGGTGGTCAACGTGTCACCGGATTCAGAAACGCTGTTTTAAATGACGGGCTCATGTCAAAGGGCAAACGCTCTCGCACCATGCTTTGCTGTGAGTAAATGTCGTTTAATGGCCGACGCCAGCGTCCAAACACGACTTTGCTTTGACGAGTCGACTTTGTCTTTGACGAAGTAAGTGCCTCCACAGAACAGCCTTTTCGCTACTAAGGGACGGTTGGAGACAAACACCTGCTAGGCTTTACTCCCCTTTGCGCTGATAATCGCTCACTGTTTGCTGTTCCCTACGACCACCAAATATCCAGAATACGTAAAGAAAACTTACATGTTCGAAAGCTTGAAATATCTATGCAGACTGATATTGAATAAAGTAGTACACGAGTATGATTGTGATTGATTACTACCCTTTATTTTCGAAATTGGCGCTTTTCATTCTATGTACAATATTCATTTCAGTTAAGAGTTTCACTGGCCTTTCAATGACGTCAGGTTTACAACTTTGGATGTCACAGATACAGTCGTAAAAATATACCTGTTCATAAACCACTGTGCGGTTTTCTTCAACTTTTAAAACACGACTTTCACATCTTACAAATTGTAACACAATAATACTTGTTTAATGCGAAACGTGTAGAAGGCAGAAATCTGTCCAAGTCAACAGAAACTGCGGCCCTGGGAAATGTCTTACTTTATTTGCGTGTTGAGGAATCTTGCCTAATGCGGAAAAAAGACTGGTCCCGTGACATTTGACAGTGAGAAACCCGTATAACTAGAGTCCGGATTTTGATGACCTAAGACATTGCCAACAATGATCAATAAGATGCTCTTACAATGATTTAAAAATGCCCTAAAAGCAAAGAAAAATGACGTACAAAATTGATCAAAACCACTTCCGATGAACAACTGAAGATGTTGGATATGATACTGATGTAATCGAGGCTTCTTCCTTTTGTTCAAATGAAACCCCCTACTTCCAACATTTATTCTACGATTGCCTGCCCATTGTTCGTGTTGTGGCGCGATGTGAACCACTGTGTGTGGCATGGGCGGCGCCGGCGGCGTTTCTTTGCGCGTCGGTGCCACGGGCGGCGTCGCGGCGCTCCCTCTGCAGGCTGCGATCGGTAATTTACGAGCGGGTGCGCGGCGCGTGTAAACAAACGGGGCGGACCGGGGGGAATGGGAGGAGGGGAGGGGCAGTGGGGCGTGCGTGCGGCGCGCTTTGGCGGACGGCCGCACAGGAAGTGGCGGGGCAAGTGCTGGCCGCACCACTCGGGGGGAGGGGGCTGGTGGTGGTTGCTCAGGCCCTGTGGCAATGGGGGTGATGATTCGTTGCGATGGAGTGGCAGCGGTGGTGGTGACGCTCATGCGCGTGACGATGGTGAGGGTTAGGGCTGGAATTTGTGCGTTATTACATATTTGTTTCTTTATTAGTTAACATTAAGGATTTGTCATAAATGTTTATGAACAAGGATTTTTGAGAGTTTTTGAAACACTTTTTATTACCCAATTTGGTCGATATTGACAGGTTTTGAACTGTATTCACGTATTTAAGGAAAACTCACGTATGTTTATTTCATTATATTTTTTGCAACATATTCCATGTATTTCGTGATTATTTGTAGAAAATGACGGCATCATTGTGGTTGCGTCCAGGTAGTGGTTATAAGATAATATGTTGTAGTGGTAATGGTAACAATTATTGTCTGAATAACTCCATGCCAATGTTGGTGGTTGTAGTGTGGGCTGTGTTGCTGGTAGTAATATTGGCGGTAATTCATATTCTTTTCTTTACAAAGGTTAAATTGAATGAAATTACGTGAATGAAATTAATCAAAGATTCCTTTCTTGATATGATTTGTAAGTTCTTGGACAGTCCATTGAACTTTTGAGGCAGACATTCACATTATATCAAACTTTATTAAACAATTTTTACATTTTAAATTCATATTCATATTGTAATTCATATTTTAGAGGTAGAGGTTTCTTGCGTGTAACGCATTCTGCCATGATAGTTGTTCTTATAATAATGCTGAGGGTGGTGGTGGTGATGATGGTGTATGATGTTTACTGTTTGTGGCGGATGAGGTTGGTGTGACCCCTACAAGGCTTAGTGTTATGAATGATTGTCTGTAGATGTAGTGTTAGAAATAGGAGTGATGGCTGTTTTTTCTTCTTACCGTAGTGGAAAATGATAAACGTTACAAGTTTTTTATAAAATAAATTTTAAGAAAATAATATTAATGAAGTAATTCCTAAATAGAGGAAAGCCTGTAATGACTTGAGTCGCGAATGATAACTATCGGTCTAGTATTGTAGTTTTATTCAACGTTTAAATGTGATTGAAGTGAATAACGTATGTAATAGGAATGGAAATGACGATTACGTTACCGGTGGTGATACTTTCTTTTGTTAAATACATAATTGCTTATTTTAGACTTACACAGTTCATTTTATAAGAGTATTTTATCTCATCACTGTTCTAAGAAGTGATGGGAAAGTGTGTGCTGTGAAAGAGCTTGCCTGGTCTTGCGTGAGACAGCCGCGGTATTCTGAGAAAGGACCGCAAACTTCGTCACTCTATGAAGTCTTCTCTCTTATTTTAAAAACTCGTCAGCTTGGCATGAGTTATATTCACATACTTCCAAACAAAGCTACAATTGCAACTAAAGGGGGCGAGGCCCCTTCCCTTCTCCATTAGTCGATGACACATATTCACAAATATAGTTTTACTATTTTTTTGTAGAAACGAAAATAATTAAATATCTGAATTGCATACGTTATAAATAGTACAAATCAATGAATTAACATAAATATTCAGCATTAAAAAATGTCTTTATAAAATAAACTTAGTTGCTTGGACGCTTCACCTACAGCTCTCCTCCCTTAAAGAAAATTCGGGATGCGTGACTGATGATCGTGACGTTATGAAGTTGGCTCCAACAGCGATGGAAAACGTGTCGAACATGGCGGTGGCTTGGCTGTGTTGGCAACGACTGAAGAGCAGTTTGGTGAAGGACGAATTGTGATTGGCAGCACATTTCGGTGGCGTGATCTGAAGCATGTGCGCCAGTCTGGCAGCTCTGGAAGAAACTGCTTGCGCTTTTGTAGATTTTATGGCCTCGGGAGGCGAATGACCGCAAAAAATATTGCAGCTGACACACAGGCGAGCGAAGTTCTTTCTTGTGCGTGAAAAAAATACAACATTAGGCAAATTTGCGTGGTATCCCTACCACAGCGTCATACGTCATGGAAGTATTGGGTTATAATTCATTTGTGAAATTCCTGAAACCGAGGTACTTTGTTTTTTGTTGAATATGACTACAGCTTGGAGCGCTTAAACAAGAATATTATTTATTAGAGGAAATCTCGTGTGTAGATACCTCCAACCGTTTCGAAAGGAAACACACTTTTATTGCTAAATGTTATCTTCAGGAAACCGTCGGCATCTCCAAGGAGTGATTATATCGTAAATAATACTAGTTTTGGTGGATTTTGGCCCCTCTTAAAGCGAAACGTAGTTTATTATAAGAAGATTGTCTCTTTTCGACTGTTCAGCGAGTTCATATCACGCAACCCATCTCCGGATAAGAAATACTTATGGTCAAGCATAACACAATGGGAAGCGGTTGAGGAAAACATACTATATATTCTGGAGATGGCAGTTTTGAACAAAAGGAATACCCAAGAAGAACAAACATAGAAAAAATATTGCGATGTTAAAGAAATATTTTCCTAATCAAATTTAGCACGCACAGACAGCAAAACTTGAAGATCCTGCATAATAACGGTTGTTCATATGTCATTGTTGCGTATACATTCATTGTTCAAGTAGTGAATCGCGACAGATTTATAATATGCTTGAGGCAGTCTCGTTTGGCCCTGTGTGTTTAGCTCTACTATTTATTCTATTATTTATTTACTGTAAAAACAATTAAAAATTGTAGGTGGTATTTGAGGTGAAAGTATAATGTGTTTACTTTTTGAGCGCTGGAATTGCTATCCCCTCTTGTTAGTTAAATTATAAATTCTCTCTAAGAGGAATCCGTACAGTTCAAAACACCCTTTTAAGTGACTCGACGTAAACATAATGTTCCATAGTAATCCTGACGTACCCGAAAACCCTACTGTTCACAAAATCTACTGCCCTAGGCTCGAGCATTTTCATGATTTTATTGTTGTTTTTTTTGTTGATTGTCTGTTAATAATTAATTATAATATGTTGTAAAATTAGTTTGTGAAAAGTTGTGCTTTGAGTAAAAAACAAACTATTTCTGTAATTGGAATTACATGAAATACAATTTACTGATTGTGTATTAAAAATACAACTGGATGTCTTAAAACATAAGACACTGAAAACAATAAAATTTTCATGGGTTGTTTATTCTCAAAAGCGTCACAATGGGCAAATCGATTCTATGAGTATGTCTAGTTGTTACTTCACCAAGGAATGTGTGCATAGCGTAGCGAACAGCAATCGACAACTATCTCTCGACCACTCTGTACACTTAAAAGAACCTACGCATCCGCTACTGGAGAGAGGCTTGTTATTGCTATTGACTGCTGCAGAGAGTTCTTATGGTCACGGTAACGTTATTGTGTAGGAAATCGCAGACAAACATTCTTGTTGAGTAAATTGGTTGGTATTCTTCCCGTTGCCTTTAATCCTCCTTTGCTTCCTCCGAAGAATCAAGCTGAGCGTTCTGAGGTCTGCGCGCCCCGGGTGGGCTGTGCGCGGCTACGCGCGTCAACTGTCTGCGGCCGAGCGCCCTGGCGGCGCTGGCGAAGACCCCTCCTCCACCTCCCGCCCCGCCCCCGCCCCCGCCCGCGCCCGCGCGCTCGCAGCGACCTTGGCGGCCGCGGATGAAGCTCCGTTTCGTCTGGCAGACGGTTTCTTTCACCGGGAGGCGACCTTGGCCGATTGCGACTGACGTCTCCTCCCCCGCTGACTAGAATGCCCCTCCGCCCGCAACGGCCTCGACTCCCTCGCAGTCCACGTCCTCTCCCCTGGGTAGGCTACCCTCAGCGCCCGCGCCACCCACGCCTCTTCCGACCACATCCCCGAACCCGCCGCCTACGCCCCGCCACCTCACGGCGAACGTCCCCGCCGCCCACGCCCTCTGCTACTGTTCAAAACCACACTCTCCGCCTTCGTCCCCGCCGCCACCGGAGCCCACACCGACCCCGCCGCTCATACCCCCCGCCGCCCGCCTCCCCGCTACTGCTCACGCCACCCCTCTGCCCCCGTCCCTGCTGCCTCGCCCCGTTCCCAGTGTTCTCCCGCCGCCCCTTTTCCCGTGTCACCGTCGCCGCCCTGTAACCCACGTCGCCTCAATCTTCCCTCACCGCCCCTATCGCTCCTGTCACCTTCGTCGCCCAGTCTCGCACCGTCGCCACATCTCTTCGGTCACCCTTGATTCGTGCCACCCCCGCTGATTCTGCCCGTCCCTATCGCCCCTGCCGACGACCACCGACCCACAGCTTGCATATTCTCTGTTGCTTGCCGCCCCACCTCTCAAATTATGCCGACCTTGCCTCCACCGTTGCCGCTTCCTCTTCCGTCTCTTTCCTCTTGAGCAGTCTCCACGTCTTGCTGCGTCGCCCACCTCCAACATCTTCGCCGCTCGTGACAACTTTACTGCCTCCACAGCCTTGGTTGCCTTTGCACCTAGTGATGCTAGAACTCTTACCCAACATCGATATACCGATATTTTGATACATCGCCAAAAGCTCTGCGATGCCGATTTTAAAATCATCGATGTCAAAAATCATCGATGTTAAAAACATCCACGTTTATTATATACATTTTTAAAATATGATAAAAGAGGTGTTTTCTTTCCATTCTACTTCCATTTTAATTATATAATTAAATGAGTCTCATTATATAGTTTGATCACTTGTAAATAAAATGATAAAAATAATCTTTATCAATTGTAAAAAAGGAAATCAAGGATGAAGGACATCGTGTTTCGCCATTCTTCATTTTATTCACTTTCATTCATAATATTTGAAGAATCATGGATCTAACATTACGACTTAATTTGTTGGTATTTTTTGGTACTTTTGTAGGAGCTCTCGATTGGATGGCAATGTCCCCCTCTCTTTCTAGCTCGCGATCGCAAAGTGCTACTCTGCTTGAATGGAAGTGCAATGCAACTGCACCCAGCCTTTGTGTTGCGTGCATCCAGCGGGGAAGCGGCGACGACGTGGCAGTCGTGCCGAGCGTAAGAAGGACTTCCTGCCAGGCTTCGGAGGCCGTGTCGGCGCCAGCGATGGCACGCTGCGACTGGTCGCACGTCGCCGGTCAAGGTTTCATGGCCGCGCAGTTCTCGGAGTGGGCGTGGTACTTGTAGGATATGGCGAGGAAGGTTGTCGTAATATTTTGTAGGAAGTCGTGGTCGGCGCGCTCGTCTTGAATGCGAAACATGATCGGGGACGAACATTAGCTATACGATCTGTCATTGTGTGTCTCCTTCTCTTTCTCCATATTTTATTTTCGTTTTTTTGGTCCATCTTTGTCATATTTTCCCTCGTCTTCCTTACTTTCATCTTACTGACTGTTTTCAAAGTTGGAACAGGGACACGTAGAATGTAGGCTACAGCAATAAAAGTCCTCAACAAATTAATACTTTTATTTTGAAAGTATGAATTAAAAATTGAAATTTCACTGCAAATGTAGAAGACGCGCTCGTTGAAATATTATTGTACGTAATTGGATGTTTCATTGTCTATTGGAACGTACCTGAAGGTAATGCATATTTTTCTTTCACAACTCTCCCTGATACTTGAAAATTATATGCGAGGCCCCTTTATGCAATCGCAAGTCTTCCAGATTATATCTTTTCAAAGATAAACAACAAATTAATACTGATTTTTCTATTCATTCATATCTGTTGGATCTGCCCAAGTATATCCCTAAAATATATCTTCCACGCATTTATCTGCAGTTTGGAAACCGAAGACAGTCACTCAAAATGTGAATCATGTGTTATAGAAAATATTTTTAGTACTGTAATGCGTGTCGGAAACACTGCAAATTACTAGTATCAGACATGTTCGAATTTCGCTTGGAAAGTCAGGAGGCAATACTGGTGAATATTTTAATGAGGGGTTAGGGTCTGAGGCTCGGCTTTTGTCAAATGCAGGGCTGAAAGGGGATCTTCAATTTGCGTATTGGCAACGCTTTCCAATCATTACCAACGAAATCTCCGCGACATCTCTTAAGAAAATTAGGCAAATTTTCTGGTAATATCTTTACACATATTAGAGACGTGCCAATCTTTGAAATTATTAATAGTATTTGTAGACAGCTAATAGAGTTAGAGTGGTTGAAATAACCACAAATCTTACAGGACGTCTTGTATATTTGACTGTTCTCCCAACCGACGGGTGGATATTTTTCATGGAGCTGCGGGCCGGATATCCCCAAACAACGGGCGGGATCCGGTTCTGGATCCGTAGGTTACAAACCCTTCCCGAACGCCAAACACGACCGAGCGGAGCGGAGGGGAATTCAGCGTGCCGGGATTGTGAGGCTTTCCAGGCATTCTCCACGGCGGGGCCGGCCATAAAAATACCCCGCATGACTCACCTGGAGCCGGGCGGGCTGGCGGAGCACCTGCTGGAGAGGCGGCGGCCCGCGTGGGACTGGCCGCGGTGGATTCGGGACCCCGCTGCGGGAGGGGGGCGGTGGTGACCACCCACCACGCAATTAGCCACGTGCGAGCCGCCTCGGGGAGTCGGTGGAGGGGGGAGCGGCGAGCGGCGGAGGCTGGTTGCGGGCAGCGGCCGGCGAGGGCAGTAGGTGGTTCCGGCGGCCACCGGCAGCCCGGGCGACGAGAGGGAAAGGTTGGCGCTTGGGTGTAGCCGGTGTGCGACGTGTGATGAGATGTCGTTGACGAATGGCGGACGGTAGGTAGGAAAAGGCGTGGGGAGGTGGGGCGTGCTGCTGGCGTGAACGGGTGGCGGCGGACGGTAGACGATGGGAAGCGGATGGCGGACGTTGGTCGGCAGACATCGGACGGCAGACATTTAACGACAGACATTGGACGGCAGACATTGGACGGCTAATGTTGGACGGCAGACATTAGAGGGAAGACGTTGGATGGCAGACATTGGACGGCTAATGTTGGACGGCAGACGTTAGAGGGAAGACGTTGGCGGCGGATGTTGGACGCCGGATGTTGGAAGGCAGACAGTGAACGGTGGACGGCGGACGGTGGACGGCGGACGGCAGGCGGTAGATGGTGGATGGTGTATGACTATTGACGGACGACCACAGTTGGATAGTGGGTGGCGGGCGGAAAATGAGGCACAGCAGACGGTGGCGGGCTCTCCGGCGCTCCGCGGCAGCCGGCAGGAGGCGTAATACAGTGGCTGTCAACGGAAAACGACTGGGTGCACGGGCAGATGGCTAATTTCGAAGTGGGTAGCGTTGGCAGGTAGTGGCGGGAGTGTGAGGCAGTGAAAAGCATTGATGAGTAGGTGGTAGGTGACTCTTGCCGAACGAACGTCGAGTAGAGGGCGGCGTCTGTAGCCAAAGGGGAGGGAATGGCGGGTGTCTATAAGAAAGGATGATGGGTTGTGTTCAGCCCAAACAGCGGGGACACAGAGCAGTGAGAATTGGCAAAAAGGAGCCGTAAGAGTGACGCGATCGAGTGACGTGACCCGTGTGACGTGACCCGTGTGACGTGACCCGAGTGACGTGACCCGAGTGACGTGACCCGAGAGACGTGACACGAGTGACGCGAGGGAGTGGCTAGCGGCGGCCTAAGCGGTGAATGGTGGATGATGGACCGTATTGTTCGCGGGTGGCGTCGTGACGGGCGCGTGGGTCGGGAATGCGAGTAGCGCGCCGAATAGTATTCTGAACGACGGCGGGCAGCGGAGACTATGCGGGGGTGGGTAACACGTGCCGGGTAGCGGGGTCCGGCAACCGCTTTTGCCGGTGGACTGCGAGCGGCGGGCAGTTCAGACCGCCAGGCGGGCAGCGCTTCGCGCCGCGAGGCATGCAGCCGGTGACGCAATGCGGAGCGCGGGCCGTGGAGACGAGGGGTCCCGCACGTGCCGAAATGTGTGCGTGTGTGTGTGTGTGGTCTGCGTGTGTACATTGTGAGCGAATGCTAGCGAGTCCGCGCCACTGAGTGAACTGACTGAAAGGAGAGAGGGAGAAAGACCGAATTAGCAATTGAATGCGCGAGTTTAACTCAGAGTAGAGTGACTGGTGCGTATGTGAGTGAGTGTGTGTGTGTGTGTGGAGGGGGTGCGTGCGTGCTCGCGCATGATTAGGAGTGCGTGTGATTGTGTATGAATAAATGTGATGTAGGTGTGTGTGTGAGTTAGTGAGTATTCATAGGTGAACCCCCCCCCAAAAAAAAACACACACACACACACATTACACATTGGTGGAATTTGACATTGTGAGTTACAAAAGGGAAGACTCTATCTCTCACTCTGTCTCTCTCACACACACTTATACAAGAGGTTAAACGGAGAGTATATAGGAGAAGGGAGGTTCGGTGTTAGGGTGTACAAATCTCACACGCTGCGTAGTACGGGCTGCTCTGTGTCTTATGACGATTTCCACCTACCCTCGTAGAAAAACCAACAAAAGCACTTCTTTATTTCCTCGGATCGTGAATTCATGGGCAAATTCATGGTGTTACCTGTAAAATTCCCCACTGTTGAAATCTGCTTCTACTGTCGAATTCTCTGTCACTTGTCAAGAGATCTGTGGTTCTCTTATTCGAGACTAATTCATATTTGCAAGCTCAAAAAAAGTGACTACGTGTCCGTAATCCCACGCCCACTAAAACGAATCCAAATCGAATTCAATTCAAATCCTTGTATTCTTCCTTTTCCCCCCACAATTTCCTTTGTCGTCCATTCCATTCTTCTCAATCCCACCGGCCAGTTACTTTCCCTGGCGCAACCGACATTCCTCTTATTGCCGCACCTGCAACAGCCCGCGGCTACTCAGCTGGTGCCCGCCAACGCCTCCGCCGCCGCCGCCGCCATCGCCTCGAGCGGCGCGAGTGAGGGGGGGGGGGAGGCATTGAAATTCAATTGCAGCTGCCCGCGCGGCCCGGGCCGCCTGCCGCGTTCTCGTCTTGATAGCTCGTTGTTCTGGGCCCGGAGACTACAGCGATTCGCACAGCGGTTCGCCCGCCAAAGAGTAAATGGAACCTTCCTTCTTGTGATGCAGTGAAAATTGGTGTAGGTAAAATTCAGTGGAAAACTGATAGCAATCGTATGTTTTATGTAAATAAAAAAAATGTGCAATGATTATGTGGCGTGAACTCTATCATATATTTTTTCTGTGATGGCCGTATCTTCCAGCGTGTTAATACGCAGTGGTACGTAAGGTACAACAGACAATTTTCATTTTACATCATTGTAAACAGTTTTGATTGATATCGAAATGTATTGTATCTATTGAATAATTTCTTTAGTACTCTGAAGAGGTGCACACACGTTTCCTGAAACGTTGTTATGGATAATAAAATCTATTAACACCCCGGCTTGTGCTTAGCTTATTTCGTTCAGCGACTGTTTTTAAAATTGTAAATAATTTGTCGCGCACCTCCAGGAAATCTACATTATTTTTTCGGGTCGAATAACATTTTGTTTTGCATTCAGGCTGGTGCATTTCTCAGAACTTATAATTGTAACATATTACATCATTTATGAAAACAAATAATCGAAACAATGAGCAATAAACCCAAATTCAATTAATATTTGCCTTTGTGATGATATGTTTACAAAGTGAAATATAAACAAGTACAAATTAAAATAGTCTAATATTATTCACTAGAAAACATTCTATGAAATAAATATCGATTATTTTTTTCCCATAATGATCAAGATGTGTATATTCATATGTACTATGCACACCATGAGAAATATTCGCCAAAATACACGCAGAACTTCACTTATGAAACTCAGCATACTGTTTTAATACGATAAATGTTACATAATTTGTCCAATAAGGCAGAGGAATTTAAACTGACTGTGAGTACATTTTCGTTATATGTTGTAGTAAATTTTGTCCAGTATTTTTAAGCATTATATTGGTGTTTACTGTACTTCGACTACTAACTATTAATTTTTACTTTGATAACTGGGATTTACGTAAATTCCATAACGTTCTTTAGCAAACTTTTCAAGTTTTTATCCATACCGCATTGACTTATTTTTTGTCCAACGAGACGCGAAAACCACTGAACAACAATCTCGGAGTGTCGTACTCGCCAAAATAGATTCCGCAAATCCTGTTGTTTCTCTTTTGCTTATGCTCCTCCGTTGCATCTCAGCCTGCTCCTTGTGTTTTATATACTCTCCCTTGCCTGTTTCTACTCTTCACACTAATCGCCACACATCATTTGCAATTTATATCTCTCGTTCACTCCCCATACTCTCTCTCCCTTCCCTTCTTTTCGCCCCTTCTCCTCTTACTCTCTCCTCTCTCGCCCTAACGCTTCATCTTTTTCATTCTTGTCTCAGTTGTCCTATCTCCTTCCCAAACTTCCCGCATTCCTAATGTCCTGTTTCTTCTCTCTTCCCCCTCTCTCTCCTACACACACACTCTCTCTCCCACACATATACATACTCGTTCTCTCTACCTATCTTCCTATCTCTCGTCTCTCCCTTTTCTCAACATTCCTAGTTTCGGTACATTTCTCTCTCTATTTCTCTCTTTCACCCCCCTCTCTCTGTTTCCTTTCGTCTCTTCTTTCCTCTTTCTTATCTTGATGTCTACTTCCGTTTCTTTTCTTCAATTTATTGACTTCCTTTTCTCTCGTTTCTTTTCTCTCCTCTTTCCTCGCCTCTCCTTCATATCTCCATCTCTTTCTCTCTCTCATTCCTTTCTTCCCTCTTCACTGCTCACCCGAGTCTGCGACCCACACACTCAATCAACCCACCCAAACTCGCCTACTTGCCCTCCGGAAATGTTGCCGCCGCTGCCGCCGGTTCAGGGCAGGTTTCTCCATTACGAGCGGCGAACGAGATTTTTTGCCATGAATGTTAAAGAGAAGTGGCAACACGCAATACACGAGCTGGCACTCGCGAGGGGGGGGGGGGGGGGGGCTGGCACGTGGAACAGTTGCCACGGGCAATTTGGCTTGTTTGATCAAATGGCCAGCGCTGTGCAATTCCAGGAATGCGGCACAGGCCCTAAAGATATCATTTTCTGAATGTTGACAGAGCTGAATTCTGGCTATGTAATTCCCCAGGTGCTTGATTCGATTTGAAGTGAAATGTCTTATCTCGCTGTTTAGTTAGGCGGCACATTGATTCGTCAAAGCGTAAAGAAAAATGCAACTTTGGTTTGTTTGTTTTTTATTTGCTAATTATGCGTCAGAAGCGAAAAACAATCATAGCATTTCTTTTTGCTTTACCTGTAAAATGTACACCTTAATTCAAATTTATTCGTCCCACAGAAGCCGAAGAGTTAAATAAGAAAATTCACATGTTAGCTCCGAGCTAGTACGCTGGCTTTGCGTCACCGACGTCAGTTTTATTTATTTTCGTATCTTGAAAGTATTACACGATTTAGTATAACATTTTTAGTTATTTTTAGATGATGTTTTAATCTAAATGCAATTGATCATTTTCTCAAGCTGTAACTACTTCCTCGTAATTCTCGACAATATTCCTTTTGTGCGCACCATTGTATTCGTGATGTACGTCTTCGACTGGTCGCTTTCAACCTTCGTTGCTGAAAAATAGAAAAAGATTTGAACTGAGTAGTTGCTCTTCAACTATAAACATGCTCTCACTGTTTCTTTTCGGCCTTCCGGACACAATCAAAGCCATGAGCCATTCCGTAAGATCGTTAATGTTGACAAAGAATGAAGTCGTCACAAATCGTCAGAAAGCCGGTTTGCTCAAGTAGCTGGAATGTCTTTGTTTCTTGTTCACGTCGAAATTTATATCATCGCATACAATTTCCATTACCAGTCCTTAGTTTTATTGTAAGAAGCGGGATCACGCTTGTTATGAAATCAAGACAGTTGACGAACCACACAGTCTCCCATGTGTAGAACTCACAAACCTCCTCTACAGCCATTCACAGTAACACAATATTTATGATGCGATTGGTGGAAGTGACATTTCATTACACACACCAAGTGTGTCACTCATTAATTTATAGACATCTTTCCTGACTTTCATTTTATTTTGTTTCGAGTATACAAATCACTTAATTGCATACAACTTTACATTAAGGGTAGTTGTAACTGATGCGGTCGTACGAATGAGATATGTTTCCTTCATGGGATTCGGAGATTTATCTGAACATTCGAGTATCGTCACCTATCTAGCACGCTACACATTCACTAAAAGAACCGCTTCAGCTAGTTCATGTCTAAAATTTGCTTTCGTTTTCTTTATTTTGCCCCTCGCCAAAACAAAGAGAGGAAAGGCAGTCAGTCACACAGCCGTCAAGCGGAGAACATAAGTAACGAGCCAGTGGACGAACAAAACTGAACTTTCTTACTCTCCTTCAAGGGACACATTTGCTGCAGTCATAGGACAGTTAATCCACTCCAGTCCACTAGATGACAGAGAAGTATCAAGATATGTCGCTCGCCATGATGTCACGAGGGGAAGGGGCTCGACCAAGAAATCCGAAGATCTGGCATTGCTGCAGCCACAATTGCAAATATTGCTATCAACTTCGACAAAGAAAGATGTAGAAATTGAATGTGTAAAAATATTAATGAAATGTTTTAATTACCCAAAGCTGGTAAAAATGGCAAAAATAGTTTGTATGCCATCCAAGAAAGAAGTGGAAGAAACTGAAGTTCATTGGTGATTTAGAAATTATTTAGAAACACATATCGGGTTCAGTATGATTATGTGAACATTTTCGATTATCACGACGAAAACGTTCGACGCTGCGCGTCGGCCGAAATGTCTGCGAGCGAAACCGAAATTTCGACCAAAATCGGATCTTATCCCAAGGGTGTACGAGTCTCTAAACCCTTTAAGCAAAAAAAAAAAAAAAAATAAACGCCATTAACCCCAAAAATAAATTGGTTTCTAGCGCCTATGGTTTGTAAATCAATTGCTGAGTAGATGTACATTCTGGCTATCCATTCTTGACTGCTATACTTCAACAGTTTAGCCCTGAAGAAGGCCACAGAAAGATGGCCGAAACGACAGCCGAATTGAGCGCGCCGTGGCTCATCCCGGATAGTCAAGAATGTACATCTACTCAGCAATTGATTTACAAACCACAGGCGCTAGAAACCAATTTCTTTTTCGGGTTAATGGCGAAAAATGTATTGACTCCGGCCGCGGAAGCCTACGAACGCAGCTGAGTAGATGTATTCCTTTCGCGTGGGCCGTCGAGCGCAGGCGGAGCCGAATAACAGCGCGTCTCGCGGGGCCGCCGCTGCGCCAGGCTGCGCGCAAAGGAACGCGCCGGGGCCCCGGGCACCACCTGGGCATGAAGAAGACAGGAAGCCAATAATCGGGTATTTTGCTCGCATTTTGAAGCGGTGCTCCCTCTGTGTCGAGAGGCGCCAGACCTGAATTCCCAGCGTGCTTCGCGCCAGGAGCGTTTGGCGTTGGGGCGGGAGGGGGAGAAGGGAGTGGCCGGAGGGGATGGGTGGCGGAGGGGCGCGATGGAAGTGGAGGCCGAAGAATGGAGGTGGTGGGGATGACACTGAGGTCGAAGTGGAGGCGGCACTGGGAGTGACTGGGGTGTAGCAGAGCGGAGGGGGCATAAGTCGGTGAAGAACACAACGGCGAAGTGGAAGCGAGGAGATGGTGCTGTTAAGGGGGCCATTGGGAGTGTAGGGCTGGTGGTGGCGAGAGAGCTGAAGGTGGATGGGTCGCGGAAGGGGCTGGAGAAGTGGAGGTGGTAGAAGTTGGTGTAATCGTATGTGAGGAAGGCTGGGGAGGCGGCAGAGGTTGTGGAGGCGGCGTAGATGTTGGACGTAAGGCAGGCGGCTGACGCGGCGAAGGTTGAGGAAGCGACGAAGTTGCTAGTGCCGGGAGAAGTGCTGGAGGTGGCGGAGGTGGTGGAGGTGGAGGGAGAGGAGGTGGCGGATGTGGTAACGGTGCCAGAGAAGACCATGGAAGTGGCGGGTACGGCAATGGCGACGATGGTGGCGGCAGTGCGGTGGCTGCGCGGGGCGGAGGAGGGACGGTGACGGGGTGGCGGCGACGGTGGGATGGTGGGGATGGAAAAGCCAGCGCCGAGGACGGGTGGGATCCGGCGGGAACCTCGGCTTGCGTCGTGCTCCACACGAACGGCGACGGCGGTGGAGTCGATGGAAGGCGGGGCAGGGCAGCTTCCTGCGTTTGCGAGCGTGCCTGCCCTCGAAATCCGATATTTCTCGTCGAATCAGATGTGACGAGGAGCAGGCGCCGGCGTTGGAGTCGCAGCAGGAAGCGCCAGTCAGGGCCGCGTTTACCATAACGCGACTGCCTGCGATCCACCGGTCGTGCGTCACGCGCAGGGAAGCGGTGGCTCAAGCGGAGGAGGCGACCTCGTGAGCTGAGGCGAGCCACAGAATAAATAATTACAGGGGAGACCCGCGTTAGTTGGGACAAGATTATTTTTTTTAATTTTTATAAGTGTGTTAATCTTATAAGAAATTAAACAAATAGAATGGTTCTTTATATAAATTCCCATTTATTTGCGGTTGAAGTTTAAGTGTTTCATAATGTTTTAATAAGTTTATGGAGCAGTACACTTTGTCACCTCCTGCTTCTGTATGTTCCGCCTCTGCAAGTTGTGACTAGACTGGGGCTTGTTGAGATACATATAAAACAAACTAGAACATTGTTATATTCAAATATATCCAACATGACACATCAGTGACCACACAACGCGTGATGAATCCAGCATCACGATGCTTCACGGCAGTATAAAAGAGTAAATTTATACATCTGTTTCGATTAACCAAGCTTTTTTTTGTTGTTGATCTGTACGGCCTAGGATTAAAGACACGTGGGTATTGAGCCCCGATGAGTTTATATAGCGGCATCATTATCAGTTCCGAGAGCCTTTCTTCGTTTTGGGGATTTTCAATTTTGAAACAAACATATTCCAGGAATATTACAAATTAATACCAGTGTATATCGAGAATTTTTGTGTAATTTAAGACGCTTTTCGACATCAGCCGGTATCGAAAATTCGGCACCTCGCTGTCGCGTATTAGTGATCATTTAGTCCGCGAAGCATCAGTTGCGTATTGAAAACAAATAAGTAAATGTAGAGGGCGTATGGCTCAAAAAAATTTTAACCGCAGCAGCGTACTAATTGGAAAGATACGTTAAGAGATTCGCAGGGAATCTTCTTAAGCATCTTTTGTTATTTCTAAAACGTTTTATAAATAACGTTACACAATTCTGATTGCAGATAAAAACTTTCACAAATATTTGTTTATTATTAAATTTAATTTTAATTTTTCACTAAATAGAGCAATTTGTTTTTAATACTTCTTACAATTTCTCAGATTCTTATGTTTTGCAAGAGTATTCACTAATAATATAAGTTTCAATGCATAGGTGTATATACCAAACGACGTTAAAGCAACATCATAAGTTATCAGTCAACATTTTTGACTGATAACTTATGATTTTATCTACCATCATAATTTCACTCATAATCAAATCCGTTTGAAAATTACATGACATTGCAGACAACCTGCTGAAGAGGGAAAACCTTCTGTCAGGAGTTGCACACATTTTTAACTAATTTCTGCTCTCCAATAACTAGTAATGGTAGACGCAACCATTATATAGTTGTTTTCTTGTTCGTCCTTTACTGCGTGTTGTTTGACATTTCCTACGTATTGATAGTACAGTCAATCACAAAGCATTATGTGCAAACAAAAGCATACTCCATTCACATGGTGGTATATTCCAGATAATCTCGAATTCAGATGCTTTTGCAAGTAATTTTTCCATTTTTTGTACATACACTCTGCAATAGAAAGATACATCCCCAAGAATTTTCCTAATTTATTTCAAAGAGTGCTTTTCTCTATTTCGCTAACCGTAGACTCCGAATAGTGCAACAGACACTAGGAATAAACATAATTTTAACCAAAAGTGGTTATTAATCTAGCTTCGTACGAGTATATTTCATGAGGAGGGGAAGAACTGTGACAGTCGCAAACACTTTGATCCGACGAATGCATTGGAATAGAACAGCTAGAAGGAACCGTATGTATTGCTGTATGCAGTCGCGAGTGCTCAACTGAATATTCGTGTGTTGGAAAGTTCTGCATTGTCGATTCCCTCGTTCGTCAACCCGATGGCAACCGTGAAGAGGGGCGCTGGCGATCGCCACTTCGCTCACGAAGAGCGAAAAAAACGAGCTACCACTTCTGTGGCCGTGCGTGGTGTTTATATGCCGCCCGACCATTTCATCCCTGTGCCAGAGGGGTAGCGTTGCCCCACCTTAGTGGCACGTACAGGGGTGAATTGAATTAAATTAATGCCTTATTTTACGTGGCGAGACTCAGGCCATGAGGCCTGCTCTTCCGTCTGACCACGCAAATTTCGCTACGTTCCTTTCACCTAGCAGAAGGTAGAAAGGAGGTATTTCTTAGGCGAGAAACAGGCGATTTGAATTTAGCTCAGTAGCGTCATTTAGGCTAGAGGATCTTTTACATGCAAGTAAATCTACTAACATGGGACAGTCGGCTTTACTTCCCTCCGAAGGACAGCGTACGAAGGATATTTTCGCCCTTAAAAATCCACGGCTTCGATCGAACCCGCCAACGTGGGTATACCAGTCCGATACGCTAACCGTTACACCATCGCCGCGCGTAAACACCATCGGCAGGGGTGCGGGGTGGCGAGCAGCCAGCCTGACCATCTGGTCACGATACCTGCTTGACCTGAGCGGAGTAGGCGAGGGGCGCAAAGCGGCCTGGCTTCACACACTTTGGCGTTTTCGACCACCACGTCTCGTGATCCATCACACAGTGCAAGGTTCGTGTCGCCCCTCGCCCGCAGGAAAAGACTGCCTTCAGAGCGGCTGTCGCAGAATTTCCGGTTGGTTTCTAAAGCGGCCGCGCGCGCGTCGCGCTGCGAGGGGGTGGGGCTCTTTCAATAAACAGCCAAATGAAAGTGACGAAGTATTTTGCGACGCTTTTCACTTTCCCGCAAATTCCGAGAAACGAGGAATGGGGTGAGGCTCGGCGTTAGGGAAGGCGAAGAATTTTGTGATGCAAGATACCTGCCTACCTGCGCAGAGAGATTGAATGCGATGAGTACGTAGATAGAAGCGAACTTGTGAGTTGACAAACTGTTGGTCAACGCGTACAAAAACGCCTTTCATTGCTAATGCGCTACGAGTTTGATGGACGTCTGTTCTCCTACCGTAAGCATTTGCTGGCGTTCGACAACTTTTCTCCCTCCTTCAACGTGATGTCACCCTCGTACTGCTCGGTTCAGTTGGTTGATGATTACGGGCACGTCAACTGCAAAGGTCATTAGTCCCGTAAGTGTAGTACGCGTTTTCGTCTCTGGAGGTGGCTGTGATATTCGCCCGCTGGCTGGTGAGATTCGGCGTCGACCTACGTCGACTCGGATCTGTTCGGTTCGCCGAGGGTTAAGCACGATTGCGTCACTATTAAAGGCCCCGATATGTACGGGAGGTGACATCAGTTGATCGATGCACATCCCATGAAGGCGCGCCTGGAGAGGTTCCCATACTCAGAACTTTTAGGACAGGGTCTTCCCGTATCTCCTAGACATACATTCCACCCTCGAAGGTGTTTCGCCTTTATTTCGGAAGGAAAAGAGACAACTATTTGGTCCAAAAAGTAAAAAACAAAAAAAAAAAAATAACACAAAATTCGGAAAATAAATTACAACTCGTCGACATTTGATGGTGAGATGTGGCAGTAACGATTCAATATGATCATATATACGTTCACACTGCAAGTTGTGAAGTAGAAGAGGTTACTTTTGTTTCTACGGTAAATCAATTACATACATACATACATTATTTTATATTCGAAGTTAATGACGCATCTTAATCCAGGAAGTTTTGATATTATGCAACAAAAACTAACCCATTACTATAAAACTAAATCATTACAATAAAACTAACCCTTTATTTCTTCCAGTATATTGCGGACACCAATATGGATTAATTTATTCATTTAAACCATGCGCACAACTTTTTTCCTGATTATTTCACGAGAAAAATACAGAACGGCTCAGAATTGACATTTTATTGATATAGAACCGTAATAGAATAGTAAACAGTACTATTTGCTAGTTATGCTAACTACGCATTCGTTTGAGTTACCTCAGTCTTTTTTCTCTTCTTATTCTTTTTCTCCTTTTAATAAAGCAATAGAAATAAAATAATTCATTTGATTACTTTTACATTTCATTCATTTGCAGAATAACTCCGTGCGTAATTTTACAAATAATGCACGATGACAAATACATGACAGATTTAATAGAAGCTTCAAAAGAACTCGAAGTGCCATTTATTAAATTATTTCAACTGTGTTATATCAGGATAAGTTATTAGTTTATTTAAAATTAGGCCGCCCCAATTTTGGGTCAAATTTAAAAGATGTCTGCTACCTTAATGGAAGGATATTTGAGATATAAAAGCATTTATTGATCAAATATATTATTATACCACGTTTGGGGAGACCTACTTTTCTTTGTAGTATCGGGTATATACAGTGTGTAAAGCATACAAATAGGGGTACAGCTATTAGGCATCATAGTATCTAGATAATGTGAGCAGAACTTTTTTAAAGTCTGGTTATTCTTGTTTAACTGTTTTCGTTACATCTGCCCACTGGGGATGAACAACATTTTGTCGTCGAAATTTATACCACCATACCTTTTTTATGTTGAGTTGAATAACAGTTTAGTGGTGCTATCTTTGTTCATGTTTGACCAACTCACAACTGGGGTAATTTTAGAGGTTTACGTGTTCTGTCCAATACCGATAGTGGGATAGTAAACAATGAACTCAAATTTACTGTTATTTCAATATTTGGAAGTTCATGATACGTATAAAATATTACCTTATTGGAAATGTATTATATTGAGAAATTTTGATTTTTAAAGACACAATAATATTTACAAAACTAGCAGCAAAGTTTAACACATGCCCAACAAAGCGACTGAAGCAGATGTGAGTAGGTTAATTATACTTTGAGTATTCTACAATATAATACAGCATTGGCCGCTTGCTTGTCTATTATGGGAACAAGGACAGTTCCATAGAACAGGATCATAAAATAATGCTTCAGTATTATTGTACTTCTGCTTTACTCCTATTTTTTTTCTTACAGAATAGCGAACAACAATCAATTGAGCAGACTTGCGCGTGCCCAGATGCTTAAAAGTGGTATACAGTAGCCCAGAGACTGCACTCGATCGCTGTACGTTATGCTGTACTTTAGGTCCCTAATAACGCGTGTCTCGACATCTATTATTAATATCTCGAACTATTATTTTCCATTCAGAATCGAGATGTAGATATTTTTCTCTACTGAAATGATTTATGTAAACATCATTCGTCCGAGTCATTTAAAAAAACCTACTGATTAATTGAAGAATGTCCGCATTTTTGGGACACGAGTTAGAATGTAGCACTTAGCGAGGCGTTCCTTCATTCCAGGGACAAAAAACGAGCCTTCAACGAATTCCTAACTGGAGCGCCTGGAGAGTCCTTAAAACCGGAATTCGTGAATGTACGTAATAATATCTGTATTTCGCATTACTTCAGATAAAGAAGCGAGTGACAAGATGTTTTTTTGTGAATATCTTCCCTATTAACTTTATCTGTATTATTTATCGTTTGATTGAGTGTTTAGTGGTTCCGGGCACGTCAACTACCAGGTTATTAGTCCCGTAAGTGTAATGCATGTTTTTGATCGGGAGGTGACGGTGATCTTTCCCCTGCGAGTGGGGAGATCCTACCTGGGGCATCGCCCCAGCCGAGACAAGCTCTCCGGGCATGTGTAGTAGTGTAGTGTATGTTAATGTAAGTGTGTGTGTTAGGGATGACGATAGGACAAACAAGAGGAAGGAAGATTTTGCACGGTCCGTTTGTTACAGTACTGCTTCGTTACTCGCCTGATGTTAATCGGAGAAACCGTTGGGAAATTCCGATCAGAGCAGCCGGTCACTACAATTCTCCTCCAGAAAGCGACTGAATTCGACCTAGCGAACAAGCTAGTGTCGCCAATTTTGCAACTGTCGGGACTTGAACCTAGGACCTCCCGGTCACATATCTCGTATTAACTCACAGCTTGATATCTAGAAGTATTGGATTACCTAACATTTTTACCTCTTGAGATTCATGCCGTAGATATTTCACTGTGCTTAAAAGTTGCATTTAAACTTCACTCCTCCAAATAATTTCGAAACGACTTCTGATTATCTGAAGAATTTCGCGTTTACGCGAGAGCTGTGTTACGGCCCCGCACTTAGCAGGGCAGCCGTTCTTCATTCCACGCACCAAAAACGGCCCCTCGTCACCTAATTCCTTTGGCCGGCGCTGCGCCCGGAAAATCCGTGCGGAGGTAGCTGCCTGTGGGAGGGCCCGGCGGCGGAGGTCGCGCGCGCCGGAACGCTGCAGCTGACGGGCGCCGGGGGGAGGGGGTGGGGGTGGAGGCGTGGTGGAATTGCGGCACCGCCTGTTAATCCGGCAGTCGGCGCCCCACAATTAGCGGAGCCACGTCGCTCCTCTCGGCGGCGTTCCACCCCGCCCCCATCACCGCCCCCTGTTTCACCCCGCCAGTCCCTCCCCCCGCGCGTCCCCGCCTCAGACTAGGCGCCTCGGCCTGCGTGCGCCTCGCAGTGGTCCCAGAGGACCAAAGTGGTGGAAGACATTTGAAGTGATGTTCAAAGACGTCGAATGAGTTTATTGACGTAATGCGTAACCAATGATGCTGCATATGGTCAATGACGTCGCACGTGTTAAACGATGTCGCACGTGTTAAACGATGTCGCACGTGTTAAACGACGTCGCACGTGTTAAAAAATGTCGCACGTGTTAAACGACGTTGCACGTCTTAAATGATGTGCGTGTTAAATAACATCACACGTGTTAACTGAAGTCGCACGTGCTAAGTGACGTCACACGTCGTAAATGACATCGTACGTCTCAAAGAACGTCTCATGTATTTAAGGATGTCCCGTGTATTTAATAACGTCACGACGCGTCGCTCTTGCTGTATGATACCCATAAGGGTTTAGTACGGTTATAAGTGTGTTGGAGGCAGAAAATACAACTTGAACGGAGCTACAACAAAGCAGGTTTCTTACGCACTAAGAACGCAGAAATTTTTCTTTACAACATTTAAAAAATATAAAATAAATGCATGCATTTTTTATAAGATTATATTTTTCAAATGAATCAATCCTTCCCATGTTGCAGCTTCGCGGTTCTCAGTCCGCTCGATTTTGCTTCGACGTCCGTTTCAGCGTTTCTGCGTCTGTGGACAACCTGCAGTGATCCGAATGTTTGAACACTCACAATTTGATCTCGAGATTCTTGATGCAAGTGCAGTGAATCATCAATTTCTGACAAAACTTCCGGGAGATTCTTAATTTTTCGTTGAATTCAATTTAGTATTACATGATTACGATAACATTATATTGAATCAATAGAATAATTAGAAAATATTTATAAATAAAGTATACACATTTTTGTTGCCATAATTTGTAACAAATTCATTGATTTGGAAGATTGAAGTATGGTTACAAGATGGTATGACATAGTTTGTAACATGAAGTAATTATAACGTTAACTTACTCCACTGTTGGTAAGAGTTATACAAAGTTGAGCCAAGGAGTTATTTGCATTCTCTGGCTAAACAGGAAATAGAATGAAGATTTATGTCAGTAGTTTAATTCTCATGAATGAGCGAAGCAAGATCTTTTTTCCTGCAGAATCATATTTTAGTATCTATTTGACACAGTGGAGCGCGAATTTTTGTCTTTCTGTCTGTCTGTCTCTCTCTCTCCCTCTCCCTCTCTCTCTTTCTTTCTTTCAAATAATTTCTTTATGTCACTGCCATGTTTGGATAATCTGGCGTGAAATTATTTTCATACCGTGTAGTATATGCACTTGACAATGTACATTGTTCGGTTTGCACTTCTCTGCCTCAGGAAAACGGATCAGTGCGTTCAGTTTCAAACAAAACTCCACACGCTACTGACGCAGCATTCACGATTGATAACGGTCGAATACCGCTGTGGCTAAATCGTATTTGCAGATTTGCAGTGAATGTAAACTAGTGTTTCCATCTGTTTGACGAATGCATATCTTCTGCGAGTAATATATGCTTTTCATGTGTCATCTCATGGTCCGATCATTACTTCATATTACTTCATTCGTTTACGTTGCATAGACCAGTGTGTTTAACTCTTTAGTGTCTTTTAGTGTTAGTGTCTTTTGAGATAATTCAAAAATCCGATTCCTTTGGAAATTTTCGATCGATGAGGATTAAGGAGATACATAAATGTTAATGCGATATTTTTCGCAGTTCACCTTAAATGATTCTCGAATACTTGAGACTGTTACCCTTCTCGGGTCTCATAAACAATCGATCCTTTCTGATGAATTATTTTCCATCACAATTACTGTTGTATCTCGCAGATCATAAGCAATTACTTCTGTCATCATATTAGCGGCAAGTGATAATTCACTAATGTTAACAACGTTCTAATTGAATGTGAATTCAATATGTGTTCACGGGTTTGGAGTTCGTTTTATTGGTATGTGATATCAAATTCTAAATATCAATTACATTTTTTTTACGTTTTCTGTCAAATTCAATTTCCTTATGAAAAATTAAAAAACTTAAACTATATGAACGTAACATTTCATACATAGCAAGTTTTTGACCTCGGCTGGTGCGCGATCTGTGACCTATAATTCGTTGTTGCTTCAATCGCTTTTTCCTAAATCGTTCGATCTAAAAACGTTTCGAGTCAAAACCGTCCACCTTCTTTGAGTCTGCTTCCGAGTCACAAATTCCGCCTCTCCTAAACCACGGAAGACGTACGATTGCCCACTGTAGGTCACGCTCCCGCCGCCGCCGCCGCCTCCAGATCTCTGCCGCCGCCGCCCCTTGCGGGACTAATGGCCCGACAGCCAGATTTATGACCGACGGTAAAAAGCGTCTGCTTATTGGAAATTTAATTTCACCCTATTATTATTTGAAGCACGATTCCGTTTCTGGTCGCTTCCATGCTGCCTCGGTGCATGTGGCGGGGGCGGGAGGAGGAGGTCGAGACGGCGGCGGTGGTTGAAGGAGTCGGGGTTTGGGCGTGGATGGACAAGAGGGCGGTGGTGGGGGCCTTGGCTGAAGTAAAAGCGAGGTAGGAGGAGGAGTGAAGTGGAGGTTGGAGTGGAAGAAGAGGTAGTGACAAAGGTAATGGATATGGATGCGAAATTTAAAGTGGGGGCAGAGGCGGATTTCGAAGCGGAGACGGAGGCGAAGGCAGAAACCGAGGTTGTGACGGGGGCGGAGGCGGAGGCGGAGGTGGAGGTGGAGGCTGATGTGGGGGCAGAGGTAGAGGCGAAGATGGAGGTGAGGGCGCAGGTGGAGGCGGATGTGGAGGCAGAGGTGGAGGCGAAGATGGAGGCGAGAACGAAGGTGGAGGCAAAGGTGAAGACGAAGACGAAGGGGAAAGTGGAAACGAAGGCGAAATTGGAAGCGACGGCAAAGGTAGAGGCAAAGGCGACGGTGGAGGCGAAAACGAAGGTGAAGGTAGAAACGAAGACGAAGGTAAAGGTGGCGGCGAAGGCGACGGTGGAGACGAAGGCGGAAGGCAAGATAGAGGCGAATGGAAAGGCGGAAACGAAGGTGGGGGTGAAGGCTTGGGGTCTGAGGCGGGGACTTGGCTGAGATGGTGAGAAAGTCGAAGAAAGGTGGAGGAGACGGTGATGAGGGGGGAAATGGTGACGAAGAGAGAGGAGGCGTCGCTGTTGGGTGCGGGGGCGTCAGACCGAGGAGAATGCAGACGCGCCGGGTGCTGGTCGCTGGAAACGCATTAGCCCTGTCTACGCTCGCTTACGCGCCTTCTTCTGGGATTTCTCGCGATCGTGTGGCGGTAATAGCTTTTCAATGTTGCCAGAGACGGCTGGGAATTTCGTGTCCCGTTATTAGTTAGAGTGGATGAACTTCGGTTCAAATAGGTTTTCTACTATAAAAATAAACCCATTTTTGGTACCAAGGGAATAAAAAAATGGAATTATTTGATTCTGATTAATGTAAATTCAATTTCCTGTGTCTTCTACACAAAATACTAAGTTTATAGCAGGCACATACTGTTTAGTACCATGTTTTTCTGATTTTGAATTTAATTAATATAATATTTAAAATCAGATTATTGGTGCTGTGTGTAATTTATTAGGAATATTAGTACCCCACGCCACATAGAGATGTGATCCACTTCTTTTATGGCAAACAAAGCTAGGTAATCACACATTACAGAAAGGAAATGTAATTCTGTGTACTAATTTGACCAACTTTGATGTTTGTTAGCTTTTCGCTGTTACTAAAAGCAGATGGTAATTTGTTTTCGCTATTCACCATTCAATGCCGTGGCGTTTTTGATTTCGGCAATGTCATTGTTCTGTGAATAGTAAAGGACCGTGTTTTCATACGCTCTTGACATTTTAATAATACCAAACATGTTTACAAATATAATTACAGTGACACAGAACTTCAAAAACCGCGATTATTATAGCTTCAAATACTCGTACGTGAGTGCATGGCCAAATAAAATTGTTCTGTTCCCTTAACTAGACATTTGATAACGTCGTTTTTAATAACCTTTTTTTCCTTTGTGGATAATATTGAAGACGCTGAGAACAGAATGTAGTGAATTCTAGACATCTCGTTTCATTTTCAAATTAGAAGAATAGACACTGTCATTGTTATGCTTTGCAGATATGGAATCGAATTTATAGTAAAATCAAATTAGTATTATTCTCACAAGGAGTCTATGATTATTGAGAGCGCGTACCGCATTGGAGATGTGGACCATTTGTTTTAGAGATGAGTCGCTTAGCCAGCGATGAAAGAGGACGAAGGTTAACACATTCACAAGCTTGACCAGCTGTGTGAGGACTCTCGTTTGTAATGCTTTCTCAGGAACCTACCGCGATAATGGCTTTTCAGTGTTGTTGTAGGAGAAGGAAAAGCAGTATGTTTTATGTACTTTATTCTCCATTTCTTCGCTTAGTGTTCCTGAAAATATTTCTTGATGGTAATATTATCTATCCCCTACACCATATATTATTTGTCTTTGTAACTTCAAATGGTATTTCAGTACATACTCGTGATATGAGGCTTTTGAAGATTTGTACGTCATTTTACGTTTCGTTGTGTACCTCATTCTGAACTTTTTTAGAGGATGTTGAAATGATAGAAAAAATCAAAAATATTATTTACGTAAACATTAAATCACTCATACCCAAATTTTCATATTTCTGCCCCCAATCATCTCCACGATATACGTCCATACGCGTCCATTATTCTGAAATAATGTCGCTGCTTTGCTTTTCTATTGTTACGCTCTGATGCACTAAAAACTATCTTGGCGTAGAACTTAGAGGATAATGAAAGGAATTAACATTTGAACGACTCGTTGAGAAAAGCGATTAGGGCGTAGTTTCACGATTTAATTAGTGGCTGCGCAAGAAATGCATTTATGCATGAGAACAGAATGAATATATTCATGAACGAATAGACAATATATTCCGTAGAATTTGTACATAGAATGACGAATACATGAGTCAATACAAATAAAGCCGTTTTTGGAAAATAGTGAATGGTAACTGTTATAATCAACGAACCATTCCGATCGTTGATTAATTTGTATTGGTTTCGGAATGAAATAATCATTCTAAGTTTTAATTGTTTCTGTAATGTTTCTTTAAAAGCTAGAAAGCAAACCGACGAGTTTTCTACACCTGTATGAAACGCAAAACCATTATTTTGTTATCTGCCGCGAAATTGAACATCGAAATTACTGAATGTTTATCCAGTACTTCCCCAAAGACGTGAACAAGGAATCGATCATGAAGACTCTATGACTCTCCTAGAAATCGGAGATAGAACAATATTTCATGCATAGTTTTCATACTGTAATTACAGAATGTTATTCATGTTACAACTCGTCATATTCAATTACATATTATGTATCTCGTTTCTCCTATACTGCCTATTTTCTGGACCAACACTACACAATGAATAAAAAATATTTGAGTTCTCATTTATTCTCATATTTACCTCAATGTATCAATAAAGAGTTTTTCACTAGTAGTTCCAGAATGTAGAGGAATGGTGGCGATCGTTATCTGACACCTGTCGGTTAGCATTTAAGATCAGCCTGAGGTGCTTCACCCAGGAGCCAACAGGAGGAACTAGAGGGAGCAGTTATCAAACAAGATGAAAATATAAAGAAAAATGGGATGAGTTCAGCATGAGCGCGCACTATATTTTAGTGAAAACTCCGGTAACCATGGCAAATTTTTGGTGTTATTTAGTTATTACCATAAGTTATTTAGTAATTACCATTCACTTTAATACGAGTAGGCATTTGCTGGTCGCTGTAAACAAGATTGACCAGCTGCTATATAGTCTTGCTGTGTTTCGCTTTAATTTTCTGACACTGAAGAAGCTCTGTAAGAGGCACTTGTTACCGCAGTTTCCGAGCTTATTGTAAATATTTCTTAGGAAAGCAGTTTTTGTGACCAGCGGTTTCTAAAAATTGGAGGGTTTGTTCGATTCATACGAGACATGAATCATTGGAAGATTTCCAATTGAATATTAATTTTCTCTTGTATTCCGGCATATATTTTTATTCTTCACATTACAGGTTTTGATAGCGCTTTACATGCTCTTAATTCCACTTGCACCAGCATTCTATCACAACCTGTTATCACAATACACTATTGTAAATTGTTTGCAGAGTGATAGTTCGTGAGTATGACGCTCATGCGCGTACACGCATGCGCTGACGTCACTTCCGAAACACACGCTGCGCGACATAACAGGTACAGACATCACCCATTGTATGCTCAATCGACTTCCCTGCATTATTAATCTCGTAAGTTAAATTGATTAACATTTTAAGAATTTTGTTTGACAAAGAAAATTCATCGGATAACCATTGTAACGCACGAAAATACATTTTCACGTATTATTATTATTATTATTATTATTATTATTATTATTATTATTATTATTATTATTATTATTATTATTATTATTATTATTGGATGATGATGAGGGGTGAAAGGACTACGATGATGGTAGGTGGTGCTAGGTGGGGTAGAGGGAGGTGTTCTTGGGATTTTGGAAACCACGAAAACCCTAGTCACGGTAGGCGGCCCAGGGTTCGAACCGGGACCTCCCGATTGCGAATGTCGCTACGCACTGAGCCACTTTGCTCCGTGATGAATATTAATATTATTCAAACGAAAATAAATGATGCAATGTACCACCAGTATTACCGGTATACCGGAGGCGCTTTTTTGTGGGTCCTTAGAATACTCATACCACCCAGACATTCCATTTGTCGATTCGCCCTTCACCATTTACGACGTAAGCCCAGCTAACAGATGAACTAAACATCGTCTGTATGTAAATGCAGACGTATGTAATTTTTGAGGCGTGGTTACGAAGTTTTGGAGCATTGTGTTCATGGCATTTGGAGGCCTTGACCCAAATATGCCCGGGAAGCTAAACCTCCTTGTCTGACCTTCCATCACGAGGGAGGCATCAGCCACGACTTTCTGCCGACTGTGTGTGTCCTGCTCTTGTATATGGAATCTCACCTTTCCGGAATTCGGAAGTAAGCAAATAAGAAAGTGTAAATCCAAAATGTTTCGTTATGTTCGATGTGGAGACGAAGAAGCAATTGAATGCTTACATGATACCAAATATTACGTTGGCATGGCGTCAACGTGCATCTAATAACGTCAAGTGAGTACTCATTTTCTTTGATATGTAAACCATTCTTTTGAAAATAGAAACTTAGAAACTTTGGCCTTTTGAATTTCCAATCGAGCAATGGGTCGCCCATACCTTGCTATTTAACTGGTGAAAGAAACCATCCATAGTCGGGTCTCTGAGAGAAACCCTACTCGTGACTTGTTAACTTGTGTCATGTTAATCAACAGTTTTACTCTTGCCTTTCTACGTAAGAAGAGGAAGTAATCGTCTAGAAAGTAATCGAAGGGAAAGTAAATTGGCGATTTTTGATAGCAAATCTCTTAATGCTGAGTCCTGGTAACGAAAAAGTGTATATATTTTGTTCCTATATGTAATGCATTATGTTATGTAGTAAGAATCCATTTTCCGTTGATCCTTAACACCTAAAATTGTGCGACGGCAAAGCGTCTGTCTTGTCTATATGTCTTCTGACTGTTCTTAACGATAGGGCCTAAACGATTTTCTCCAAAAGTGATATTCCTCGATCGAAATGAATTGACTCGAGACTCTGCTAGTTTGAGGCGAATATTTTGATTTTTGTGAGTACTTTGCATGAAGCCTCAAAATTATTTTACAAATTTTCTCAAAAATGGCTTTAAATATTTGATTAAACTTCGTCCTCAAAGAGATGAAATCCCTGATTTTTTGAAAATCGCGACCTAACAAACTGGTCACGGACCGCGTGTGATTTTTTTCTTCCTCTTCCGTGTCCTATCGTCAGTCCTTGCACTAAACTCTCACACTCGTCGAGAGACAACTCGGGAGCTTAAGATCTGTCCTGGCTGGAGCGTTGTCCTGGTGGAGGGAAATACCTGATTGAGGAAAACCTTGCTAGCCGACGGTAAGTCAGCGCTTGGTTTCATCATCCAGCTGGGGAACACCACCAACACCACCACCTACCGAGGATAAAAACATGCACTACACTTACGTGACTAATGACCTTAACTGTTGACGCATCCGGAATCACTAACAATCAATCAATCAGTCAATTATCTAGGCGAACTCAGCCTCGAGCGCAGCCTGCCGCCGATCGAAGCTACATCGCCCCCTCTTCTCCCGGAATCGGAAGCTATTAAAAATGGATTCCGCGCGACGCGGCGCGTCGCTTCCGGAAGCGATCGACGTGGGCGGAAGCGGCGGGGCGCGCGCCCTGCCAGGCGAAGATGCGATATCGGTGTCGCCGCCGGCGCGCGTGGGAGCACCTATTTTACGATCGACGTGTCGGCCGATTTCGCGCGTGAAACCGTTGGATGCGGGTGGCGGTAAGTGGGAATGCTAGTTTACGAGTTGTTCGGGCGGCGGAGCATTGACGAGCAGAACGTGGAGATATGAGTAACTGTGAGGAAGAGTCCATAATTATTATTGTTGCACCTGTTTTGAGATATATATCTCTCTCTCTTTCTCTCTCTCTCTTTCTCTCTCTCTTTCTCTCTCTCTTTCTCTCTCTCTCTTTCTCTCTCTTTCTCTCTCTTTTTTCTCTTTCTTTCTCTCTCTTTTTCTCTCTCTGTTTCTCTTTCTCTGTTTCTCTCTCTTTCTCTCTCCCCCTCTTTCTCTCTCTCCCTCTTTATCTCCTTCTTTCCCTCTTTCCCTCTTTCTCTCTCTCCCTCTTTCTCTCTCCCTCTTTCTCTCTCTCCCTCTTTCTCTCTCTCCCTCTTTCTCTCTCTCCCTCTTTCTCTCTCTCCCTCTTTCTCTCTCGTTATTTCTTTGTTTCTTTCAAGGGAAAGAAAGGGACTCGGGCACTGCGTGGAATTTATATGGGGTACTGCTTTCAAATTTAATAGGAACTGCGCAGCAGATCAGAAACTCCATAAATTGTCATTTGAACATTGACTAGTCTTTATCCTGCTAATAACTGATGTCGAAAATGAGCTATCATCAGATTTCAAATCTAGAACCTTCTGGTGAACTCATGGACTATTAATCATTCTTAAAAGTTTTAATTCACTAGGTCTAGATGATATTGTTCTCATTGGCATTGCTGTCGTTGTCATTATTCACATTTTCACTAAATACATTTTAAAAAAGAATACAGAAAATAAATACTTGTATCTGCGGGTTATTTCACATTTTTTTTGCTGTAAAGGTATTTCAATGTACTCTAACTGGTTTCTGATATTTTAATCATATTAAGTAGATCTAATCAGTAGAAAATTACCTCTAAATAAAATAAAAAGCAAATTGATATTCAGTGAGAAAATGGCGCATTATTCAGCTCAATTTGTGAACCGTGCAACTCTCAATTACGACCTTTGAATTCAAGAAGTTCATTCACAACAGGTAGTATTTCCTCGGAATACAGTCATATAGAAGAAATCGTGCTTCCGTGATTGTCTTAACAAGGCGAAAGCGTTGAAAATCGCAATTTTCTCTGTGCGTGATTGTAATTTGGGACGATGAATACTGTTTTTAGGCTCTCGCTGCCAATTTATCTTCTCTTCCTCCTGACAACTTGCGAGCAACTTCATAACTACGCTGAAGAATATATTAATGCTAATAGACAGATACTGCGGCATGCAGCGCATCTTGTTAATCCCATGCACTTACCCAACCACTCAATCACCATTACCTATAAATCACTGTCGGCGAATTACTAAAATTACTCTGTGATCGACCGATAGGGCTCTGAGGAGCCGATCATTACTTAATAATTAATTTAGTAGCTACGGAATGTTCCGTATTTGGGAGTTCCTAAACAGTAGTGCATGAAAACACGCATCTGATAGGAATAGCTGAATTTATTATAATAATTACTTTCAATAATGGATCCAGTTATTTTCATCTATTAGATTTGGGAACAAAATATAATGTTATTGGGTTCTTAATTGTCAAGTTGAACTTATGCTTATTTCTTGTGAACACTGAGATGATTTAATTAAACATTTTGTTAGTTAAGTTAATTTTAATCTCTTAATTCAGTATGATTTAGCAAATACACAAGATAGTTCCTCAGTGTGAATTTACAAATGTTTGCGCTACTGCGTCGCCAAATTGCATTTATAAACTCCTAAGTTTAGTTTCTTGTCGCATTCTTGTATAAGACCATAAAGAGTACTCTAACATGAAATTAATATATCGTTGATTTAGAATTAATATGAAGTAGCAACGAATATCTTGTTTCACAGGTCATTACGCCCACTAAATTCTTCGATATTTTCAAGTTCTCTCCAAGGGACCATAATAAAACAAGAAAAGTATGATTGGGTAATAATCCTGAACATACAATGATGATGTAGCATACTTAAACAGGAACACGATGTATACAGTTTTGCTGAAAAATAATTCTCCTCCGCATTTTTTACATAAACTTTCAAGAGTAAATTACCAGATAACCCCACAAATTTACATTCAATTTTCAGACGACGCTGTTGGAAGAAGAACAAAGCACCGTATATCTCGAACTTGTTTCTTTGTGAGCATATTTGAAGCGTGGTATTGGACAAGTTGCCTACGCGCATCCATCTTGCCTTTCCTGGAATCATCGCATGAACAACTCCTCAACTTCTTCGTGCTTAACTGCAGGCGCACCGCCCACACCTGTCGTGGGGCCGAGAGAGATAGTATGGTAGGGAATCGGCCAGCTGCATGCTCCCGTGTTCACCCTCGCTTTTGCATAGCCGAACACCATCCCGTTTCATTCACCCGGCGTTTCGTTAGGAGTAAAATTGTTGATAAGTTTGCATTTATAAGTAGCGCACGCAGGTATTCTCGGACCAGTCCAGAAAAAACTTCGAACACAGATGAACACGGAAGAATCTTCGGAATTGTGTATGCTAAGTGAGCGAGATAAGAAGATGCTCGTGATGGATGATTTCATGTCATGTTTCCACAAACTTTTAAGCAGTGGTTTTCAACAATTGCAGTGCGCTAAAAGAACATGCAAATGGCTTTTAAAAGCAGACAGTCGTGGGTACATTACAATTGATCAATATGATTCTAAGCAGACCACGGGGAAACGTAGAAATCAAGCCTCATACTAGGAGGAAAACCGAACGAGATGGAGGTGCACTGTACCTTTTTTGGGGAGATAGGTAAACGACTTAGGAAACGGGATGTAGTTGGTGTACGGCGCAGAAGTACAGGTGGGGCGGGGTAGTAAGACATCGCGGTTGCAGACTGTTCATACATCTCCCACTAGTGAGACATGCCTGTTTGGAGAAAATCGCAAGCCGACTTAGGTCGGCGCCGGAGCAGCCTGCGGGGTAAGATCACAGCCGCCTCACGCGATAAAAACCTGCACTAGATTTACGGAACTCATTACCTTAACAGTGGACGCGCCCGGAGTCACTAATCAATCAATGAGATAAGAGAGCGCAGCCTGTGAGTGGGAGTGAGTGAGGAGCGGCATGTGGGTGGGAGTGAGTGAGGAGCGCCATGTGAGTGGGAGTGAGTGAGGAGCGGCATGTGAGTGGGAGTGAGTGAGGAACGGCATGTGGGTGGGAGTGAGTGAGGAGCGGCATGTGGGTGGGAGTGAGTGAGGAGCGGCATGTGAGTGGGGGTGAGTGAGGAGCGGCATGTGAGTGGGAGTGAGTGAGGAGCGGCATGTGAGTGAGAGTGAGTGAGGAGCGGCATGCGAGTGGGAGTGAGTGAGGAGCGGCATGTGGTTGGGAGTGAGTGAGGAACGGCATGTGGGTGGGAGTGAGTGAGGAGCGGCATGTGAGTGGGAGTGAGTGAGGAACGGCATGTGGGTGGGAGTGAGTGAGGAGCGGTATGTGAGTGAGAGTGAGTGAGGAGCGGCATGTGAGTGGGAGTGAGTGAGGAGCGGCATGTGAGTGGGAGTGAGTGAGGAGCGGCATGTGGGTGGGAGTGAGTGAGGAGCGGCATGTGAGTGGGAGTGAGTGTGGAGCGGCATGTGAGTGGGAGTGAGTGAGGAGCGGCATGTGAGCGGGAGTGAGTGAGGAGCGGCATGTGAGCGGGAGTGAGTGAGGAGCGGCATGTGAGTGGGAGTGAGCGAGGAGCGGCATGTGAGCGGGAGTGAGTGAGGAGCGGCATGTGGGTGAGAGTGAGTGAGGAGCGGCATGTGGGTGGGAGTGAGTGAGGAGCGGCATGTGGGTGGGAGTGAGTGAGGAGCGGCATGTGGGTGGGAGTGAGTGAGGATCGGCATGTGGGTGGGAGTGAGTGAGGAGCGGCATGTGGGTGGGAGGGCGAGTGGGCGGGCCTGGTAGGGGCGAGCGGGCGTGCGTGTGGCGCGAGAGCGAGCGCGGGGGTGGGCGTGTGCGCGTCTTCTGCCGCGAGCAGGTAGCCCCGAGCGGCGCGAGAAGAATATTAACGGGAGCGGAAGGTAGGCGGCGGATGCCTGCGGCCGCCTTAATCGCGTTAACGCAAAGCTCAGCGCGCCATGCACACCAGGGCGGCGGCGGCGGCGGCGGCGGCGGCGGCGGCGGCGGCAGCGGCGTCGGTGGAGGCGGAGGCGGCGGCGGTGGCTGGGGCGGCGGCGGGGGCGGCGGCGGGGGCGGCGAAGAGTAGTGGCGGCGCCAGCCGGTGGGCGGAAGGCTCCGGAGGGTGCTGGGCAGAACGGAGCTTCTTAGCATGAAGGGCGTGACCTCTAGACTGCCATATAAGAGATGTTGGGTGCGGTACATATTGTGTGGAGTTTGTGCGAAATAAGAATTCATTCGAACACATTCCAAATCTTGAAACTTTTCTAAGTAAATACGAATAAAATAAATGTAATGAGCAAGTTTTTTTATACAGCAGGGAGAAATGTTTTCTGAAATTCATAAATCTTAGATTGTTATTTCTGCTCCCAAACTCATTCTACGTAGAGTTGTATGAAAACGTTCTGAGGGATTTAAAAAAAATGTTTATTCTACTACATCTTTTAAAAGTGTGAAAAAGTTATTCATATTTAAGACTTAATTGAAGAAATACTTTTGAGCAGATGTTTATTACTTTCGGAAAGCTATGGTGTACGTGCTGTGACCGTGGTTAATTGAATGTGTTAATGGAAGGGTAGAATCTGAAATAGGTCTTAATGTAATGTTAACCCGTCAACTGTACACCTCGGTCTATGTGATGCTGTGTGATTATATTATCGTCTTGGACATTCGCAATTTACAATGCAGGTCATTGTTGCCTATTTCTGAATCCAGTTGAGTGTCGCGTGTGTTAAAAGATGCACATTCATTGATTTGTAGCGTGAAACAAACCCATTGAGATTCATTGGACATTTTGTTGGATACCACAGGATTGTTCTCACAGAACTATCTTGTTAGAAGTCTATCATAGTGTATTTGTTATTCAGCAACGATGTAGATGAATGTATTATAATCAATTGTTTATATGTTAACATTTAATTTATTCAAAATGCATATTAATCTATTTTGTTGTCACACTTCAGCCCACTCGTAACAATCAAGAGCAAAAAATTGTAGCACCTGGTACAATCGTAAAGAACAGAACACCCAACAAGTGTAGTAAGTCGTGAAAGTAAGTGTAGTAAGTAGTGTCGTTTATTTGTATACTTTATGAAATGTGGATAATGTTAAAAAATGTAGCTTGAAAATTTCCTGCAAAAACTGAGGTACAGGCATTATGTCCTATCTATTCACGAGATATTGTGGTGGATTTTTTAAATTTATTTTGGTGTAGTGAGGGTAATGAAGAGAAAAGAATTTCACGGTATTTGCTGAACGTATGGAGGAAACAAGACATAAATAAAAAAAGCCGAATTACTAAAGAGGAAAAATAAGATTAGTTGAGAATTTAAGAATTTCTACATGAATACGTATGAATATGAATGAAGGGAGCACTAGAATGTAAATATAAACTGGTGGAAAAACCAGGAGGAGCGTGAAGATGCTGGAGGGCCCAGGCAGCCGTGGCAGGGCCGTAGGGCCACCGGGGCGCGGAGGAAGGGCTGGGGGCGAGGCGGGGGCGAGCCACGGCGAGCGAGGGCGACAGCAGCGGCCGCAGGCGGGTGCGCGGCCACCGTGCCTTAATTGCGTGTAGAATATTGATACAAGGGCAGCGCGCCCGGTAAATAGCTGTGGAGCGGCTTAATCGGGTTAGCGGACGACCCGCCGTGTCCCGCCCCGCCCACCCCGCCCACCCCGCCCTCCCCTTCCCTTTCCATCCGTGCCTCGAGCCCCGGCGGGGCGGCCGCAGCTAACGGGTGAGGGCCCACTCCTCCGGGTGGGCTGTGGCTCACAGGTACAGCGTCAGTGCCGCTTGTGTTTTCGCCAGGATTGCCATCGTTTTTGACATCTCACTTCGTGATGTATCGCCACTCCTACTACCACTGCCTCCCTCGTCTCCACATCCTCCTTCGCCTCCACTGTACTCATTGCTCTGCCCGTAGATCTTGCCTCAGCCCTCTCTAGCGGCATCGTCGCGGCCTTCGCCCTCGCCCCCGGTCTTGCCCCTGCCCTTGTCCTCGCCCCCGCTTTCTCCTCCGCCTTAGTCCCCGCCCTCGGCCACTCTCACCCCCGCCCTCACCCCCACCGTCACCCCGCCCTCACCCCCGCCCTCACCCCGCCATCACCCCACCCTCACCTCGCCCTCACTCCCGCGCTCGCCCCTGCCGTCACCAACACCCTCAGCTCTGCGTGCCCTCACCTTCACTTTCGCCTCTGTCCCCTGGCTCTGCCCTCATTATTACCCGCTCTCATTATCACCACCGCACGCGACTCGGTCCCCGCCTCTACCTTCGCCCCCGCCCTCATTCCCTCCCTTGTTCGCCCTTTCGTCTCCGCTTTCATCTCTGTCCTCGCCCCCTCTACCTGGCCCTCGCCCCTGTCCTCGCCCTCCACTTCGCCACCGACCCCGTCTTCTCCTCTGCCCTCATCCCCTCCCTCACGCTTTCCTCGCCTTCCCGTTTCCGCCCCCGCTCTGCCACGCCTTGTTTACCGCCCTTGCAGACGCCTTCGCCGCGCCGCTGCCCTCTCCGTCTCCCGCGCCATCGGTCTTGTCGACCTTACGACTCATTCCCTGTCTTCACAACGCCCTGCTAGCCTTACTAGGAGTTTCGTCAGCTTGTGTCTACTGCCCACGCTGCCGACTTCTCAGATAATCGCCACTGTGCCTTTCTACTCTACATCTTTGACAGCCATTGCTAATACCTTCGGTCCTTTTTGTTATCTACGTCCCTTCCGTCTATTCCCTTCCCCTGCTACTACCAACTATGCTGTCGCTGTCCCAGCGTTGCCATTTCAACCAATGCGATATCTGTATCTATCGTTGACGTCAAAACTACAATATAATCACGTTTAATAATGAATTTTCTCATTTGATAACTTTCCTAAAATCCTTTTTATCTTACTACGTGTTAATGATACTTTCCGGGAATTACACTGATGTATTGTTTGCAACAAACAGAATATAGTTCGTTGCAAATAGAATAATTAAAATACCGTTGCTTTAAGTAAATCATACATATCTTACAATCGTGAGTGTGGTACTATGTTACTGATGATTCAACAGAAAGGTAACTCTTTGCAAATTTTGTACAAATGACCTCATCTATATTCTAACCTCATATCCAGAGTTATCTGCATTGCAATAAGGATTTTGTGAGTTATTTTGTTATTAATTACATTTATTGCTGCAACCGCCAACACCTGTCTTTTCTACTACCACCATCATGGCGAATTCTAGCAACCCAACTTGCTCTGATCGGTAGTTTCCTGTGGGTTCTCAAATCAACACCAGGCAAATGCCGGAGCAGTTCCCTGACAAATGGACCACGAAACGCGTGCATTCTTTCCTTATTCTTCCTTGTCATCACTCCTTACACACACACACACACACTAACGTGCCATACACTAGCACAGACACCAGGATACATGTCGGGGGCTTAGAGCTTGTCCTGGCTGGAGCGGTGCCCTGCTGTTGGGAGATATCTGGTTGGAGAAAATCCCACTAGCCTACAGGGAGATCGGTGTTGATCACCATCCAGCGAGGGCAAATCACCGCCACCACCAGAGGAAAAAAACATGTATTACAGTTACAGAACTAATGACCTGAGCAGGTGACACGCCCGGGATCACTACTCAATTAATGAATCAACCATCACCATTGCCGTCACCAGTGCTCTTATAAACAATGTCACATCCGTCTCCAACACAGGTCCACCGTCACCATCACCATCACAATTTCCACTTTCGCCGAGGCCATCACCACACCCACTACCACCACTGCCGCCATCGTCAGCTTCCACTTGAACGCACAATATCGTCACTGCCTCTCCACGGCTTTAATTTCCGCTCCGTGCTGTGTAGCGAACTCTGCCGTCCTTTGTCATATTTGTCTCAACAACCACTTCATCTCTGCCGGAGCTTCCCTTTCCTTGTGCGTCTCCTCATTTCACTCGCAGGCAAATAGTGGCGGGGGGGACCGGGTTTCTGAGATCGAGGCGGTGGTAATGTCCGTACCGTCCCGACTCATAAGGTCGCAGGTTCGATATCCGCCAAGGGCGTGGGTGCTCGCTAATATTTTGGGGCATGACGGCGTTTTCTCGAACACCATGAATTACGAGATACGTTCTTTAGGTTTCTCGCCTCGTTAACTTCTATTTTTGATAGAAAGAAAAAAAATACGTAACTTTTCAAGTTAATCATCCTTTACTCCGATCCACTTTTCACATCTGTATATTATCATTTCTATGCCTTTGAAAAAATACTCCGAATGTTTGTTTGCAAAATGATCAAAAACGCTTCTTTCACCTCACACTGGTCAGAAACTTTACTTTTCGGAAGGCTCTTCTTCAGTTTTGACAAGTGGTAGAAGTTGCTGGGCTTCGAATCTGAACTGCAGTATGAATGGTTCGACTACTTAAAGCCATAGCCCTTCCAAACACTCTTTGCCATTGAGTAATAAGCACAAGTGCGTTGTCGTGAAGAAGCTGAACATCATAAGATTTCACGCACCGCGTTCAACTCTAGTACCTCTCTCCACAAAACTGAGCGAGACGTACGGGCTGCAAATTTGTAGCATTACAACAATTAAAGATGAGAATATCAACTGCTCAGGTGAATTTCTTATTGATGAACGATACCTCGCCCAGACTGAAAACTTTAGGAACAGCCAATGTAATTTTCTATAGTTTTCTTTCTATTCTCTGCGTATCTGAAATCCCTTGCATTCTGCAATGTGTAATCCTGAGGTGCATAAGAAGTAACTAGGCACAAAAAAGTAATATTGTCATGCAAAAAATTGGCTGAGATCGGTCTAAAGGTTTCCTCTCGCAGCTAAGGCGATGGAATGTTCCATCCCATCCCCAGGAGAAATGTAGAACTGCCTGACGGTACGTGACGGCAGCTTCGGATACGAAGGAACAGCCAGATTGGGTATTAGACTAAAAGATCGAGATGGTACAGTGACCGAATAAATAAAACAAAGTCTACAGCAATTGTGATAAAGTACATCGATTTTTTATTTTGCTTAATTAATTTTAAAAAGAAAAAATGCTAAGAATATTTGTATTTTCATTATTAAATGTATATTTTCAAAATTTGTTAGGATTACTGAGAAAGAAGCATATTAGAGCAGTTATCCAGACGTTTCCAAATATATAAATCTACTTTAATTAGGGTTTAAAAAGATAGTCAACCATTAAAAGAATGTGATTGAGGTGGGAGAACAATAAATAGTAGGCATAAGTCTCTTGTTGCAGTCGTTGTTTAACATCCTCCCTTCAGAATATACAATTCTTGAATTCAGTAGTCATGGAGTTTTGAGATGAGCGTCATGGAGTTTTGAGAGATGAATGTTGACCATGTCACAAAATATAAATATTTGACATGAGTTGTGTTGTTACTTTACCGAAATAGTAATACAGAAAGATTTTTATAAAACAATTTTATAAAACAGAATCAATTCGTGTTCGTTTATGTGATTGTGAGAGTTAGGAACTATCACAAGGAAATACAGAAGACAAACAACTAACGAAATGATATGAATGAAGTGGATAAAAGAGTATACAAGAATAGAAATCTCAAATATCAATGTAAGAGGAGAACAAAATGTAATCATAAAAAAGAATTGAAAGTATAAAAAAATAACTGACGCACATAAAAAAAATTAATGCCTCAAAGGGTTTGACGATCTTTAATATTTTTATCTCTTAAGGCAAAAAATTCAGTCGATCTTTAAAAAGAAGGTAATATTAATAGTTGCAACGGGCACGATATCTAAGCACGTCGAAGAAGGGAAAAATAAGTTTCGTATTTGTATTGGGTCATGAATGACGTACTCTTTGTTTTAACAGTAAAGAGAAATGCCAAAAGTTCTCTTCCCTAAGTTCATAATATTGAAAAACAAATTTCAAACGGAACGATGAGCCATCTCTCATGCAATGAAATGCCAGACGCATTCAATTCTCATGCGGAGATGGAACAAGAAATTCTAGAACAGTTATATCTAGAACAGAAGAAGAATAAGTACCGTGCACACAGCCATATTGCTTTTAAAGATCAAAGGGATGTTGGAATCACGTCTAAAATGTTTACTATGTATGCAGAATTTGATATAAAACAGGAAAATCAATGTATATCTTACAGTAGCTCTGTCTCATTATTGGAGATATTGTGAAGAAAGAAATATCTCTGCGTATTAAATTTATGCTAACATAGTTTATAAAAATATTAACCTGCCTGATGTTTAAAATAATTTGATGTAATATTTTCCTTTCCTGTATTGTCTCGCGTAAAAATATTCTTATTTTTTTACTGGGTGAGACGATGTACAAACCAACATTAAATGCTTAAAAACAAAATTTAAAATTTGTAGAACTTTTAGTGAATCATTTCATTTAGGTGTAAATTGGCTTTTATAATTTTATGTTAACGAGTATAGAACCCGATGATGAGAAGACATTTCATCCCTAAACTCGTCAAAATTGTAAAAAAATGCATTATTTGTAATAAAAATATATTATGAAAGAAAGCATATGAAGTGAGTTATTAAATTTTCTTTAAAAACTGGCAAGAGATAACATATTATATCAAAACAAAATTTTTCTCTGCACAGAGCATTTCACGTCTGACGATTTAGTATATTTTAGTATGTCGGCTCACTTTATGGGCACTTACATGTAATCACAGATGGCTTGAGTGTTGAGAATCGGTGAAAGGAAGCCCCGAAGTGGAGGTGTGCTGGAATGTAATGATGCATAATAGAGAAAACAAGCCCTTTCTTAGAACTGACGTTCTACAAAGTGGTGGGTCCTTTCTACTGCTTGAATAATTCATTTTTGATTGTAGTGGTGGTTTTGTTGCAGTTGGTAAACGCAGTGAAGAATGCCCTTAAATTATAGTGTTCAGGAGTCAGGGAAGGTTGAAGACACTTCTCGGGAAACAATTCATTTCTCCGGAAATTCTTGCTATAAGATATTTGCCGAAAGTAAGGTGACCTTGGTGACAATAAACATTGTTTTAGTATGATTAAACTGTTGGAAGCTTAAGATTTCAGTACGTATGTACTGTCGGTATAAACGATGATTTTCATAATTTTGAGTTATTTTTGTCAGAAATTATACTATCTTATAGGATTTACAAAGATGTTTTATACCTGTTTCTCAATGCGAGAGGGTACTTCCTCCATATTCGTATGACAGATGATCCACTATTTATACTGTTTCTGAAGATTTTGCAAATGATCTACGATATTATCTTCGTGAAATGAAAAGACACACGTAAGTGTTTTTAGATCTAAATATCTTTGAAAGAAATTCTATTTAATTAGTAAACCCTTTATTAGGGAATTTCTCGTGGAGTAACTTACAGTACAACTGGGAAAATAAATTAAATAATTTGTATTATTGCGAAACATTTTTGGTTTGAAATTTACCAGTAAATTGAATTGCAAACATTCATAACAAATGTTGACATTTACTTCATTGATTTCTATGTTGTAGTCAAAATACATCGTAGATACAAATATTTTATCTCGTTGATTTTTCTTAAGATTGACACGAGACATGAAGCATAGAGATAGAAGAAGCGAAGATAATCACTCGCCCCTAAGTCGGGAAATGTATAACCGAATGATCAAGCACAACCCATCTGCCCCAAATGTTTGGTTACACAGCCTTGTCATCTCCAGAAGATAGCATTCCTCATTTGTTGGAAAGTTTACAGCGTATACCCGCCTCATGCTTTTGTGAATTTCTGCGTCACTGTTCCTTTCTTGAAGAACGCAAATACCACTACGTAGTTCATTCATACTTTGTGAGAACATTAATTGTATCAGATTTCTTCACACGTCTACAGTTCAGCGAAAATTGGTGTTATGGCATCGGTATTGACAGAGGTTGTGGTAAAAAACACTCCCAATCATTTACTGCTCATTCGCAAATCGTACTTGTCTAGTTGTTTAAAGGCTCCATCAAATGTTGAAAAAACAACTGACCTCGTATTGAGGCAAAGGAACATATTGCGAATACAAACCGTTACCTATCTGTGTTGGTCAAGGCATCGAGCGCAGACAGGAGCTGCACGCTGTGTTCCTGGCAATTGCAACTTGCCTGCTGGCCGGCGAGGCGGAACGGAACCTGACCCGGGTGCAAAGTGCAGTGTCTCCGTCGGAGCTCGCGATCTCTTTTTCATTCGCAAGGCGTCCTGCCGTCTGTTTCAACCCAACGTCGCGTATTTTCCTCCTCTTAATTTCCAACCTTGCTACGCTGCTCTCTATCGCCTTCCAACTGTATTGTCTGTCAGATGACAAACTATTGGGTACATACGGAGGGCATCGGACACTTGAAGGGCGAATTGTAGTTCCATGATGTTAGTCGACCAGCTGAATTTCTAGTAGACACTTTAGGAATAAGGGGACCCTTAAGTAATGAATGTTACCTTAAAATACGCGTTTTTTATGAATGCGGAATGAGTGCTTCTAAGTGATCGAAAACGTGTCAATGAGATATTGGCGCCAGCTATTTTGTGTTTACTTAGCTTCAGAGTTTACACACGAATATTTTTCGTCACAAAGAGCATTCATTTGGACTTGTGATCTCGCAGCATGAGCATCGCGTTTATATTGTTCGCGAATTCGAATCAGAATATTGTGTTTGACGTGAAAGCTAACATTCTTAATTTCACAGGATTTACTTATGATATAATATGGATATTTTGAACATTTAGTCGTTAATAAATAATAAATTTACAGAGAAACACACACGCTAATTCTCATATAATTATTTCCATAACACAATAATTCAAATTGCTTAAGTGATTATTCATAATGCATATTCAATTATTCAAAACAATAAATCTGTCATAAGCAATAAATGAAAGTAAAACTTTATTAAATATATCGAAAGTGTGAAATTGCATAGAATTTTAATGCAAGGAGGAATTTTAATAGCAAAGAAATTCGTGACTGCTGTACGGAGTACAACGTGCGATTGTTTGCAGAAATTGTGACACATTGCAGTAAGATAGTAGAAAAATGTATGCTCAATCACGTTTTAAGACACAAAACGAAAAAAAGTAAGAATATTTCTTACAAGTACTGAAACATGTAAATATTGTGTACGTACCTGTAAGTATTGTGCAATGTGATAGGATACAAATACAAATAAATACGGCAGTTTGTGTAATCCTTTCTTTTTATTTTGTTTTAAAATTTTATTTCACGCAAACATGTCTTAAAAAGATGAAGCAAATAAACACACAATTTCTTAATATAACAGCAAAGGAAGTAGTGAAAAAGTGATGAGAATCTAATGATACCGAATACTCGTATAACGCGCGATCGGTGGTTACAAATCAGGCTGCGACCGGAAGTCGGTTTAAATCTCCGGGTAGCGGTAAGCGTTGTGAGGTAGTTCCAGGGTATATACACCATGTTTTACTTCCGAGTCGTCTGATACATTCTGCAGCTCTGTGCGACGCTTTACCCATTCATTTCAACCTTTTATTTCATCGATTCTGCTTTTCGCAAATTTTTGAAAAGTCCGACACGTCCATGGCCCACATTTTTCAGTTTTTATGCACTCTCTATCTCTCCATACTCATTGGATTTCACACCGCCTCTGTTGCCTTACTGTTTCTATTCCAATATCTATTTCGTAGCTCTTTGCGCATGTGTGCTTATGGTGTTTCATTCCCCCGTCAGGTAAACCTCATTTCTATTTCACAGTTTTGACTTGATTGTAAGACGTAATTTTAATAATTTAATTGCTCTGCTTATTGCATTGTCACTCCCAATCGTTGTCATTGATCTTTTTATCGGCACTACACAAATCCTCCAATTTTGACTGTAAGCACAAACTCTACACTGACATTCCACCTCTTTACTTTAGGTTCAATATCGACATTTCTCTTTGTGTACTTCCCATCTAGTTTATCTCTCTACCGTATTTATCCTAGGTAATATCACCACACTTTATTCTATTTATTGTCCACATACTGTTTTTTAAAAATAATACTGAAAATAAGATCTCATAGGAGGTGAATAATCGGGGGAATGTTGTATCAGATAGACTTAAAAGAGGAAGAGATGGTGTTGACAAAAAGTTTAGAGTGTGATTCATTCTTTCTTGACCATTCCACTTTCATCATCATCATCTTCTTCTTTTTCTCGAACTCCTCTTCCTCCTTCTTCGTCTTCTTTTACATCCCTTTCGTATTTTAATTTTCGCGATAACTTTCCTTTTTTAGCCCTCATTTACAATTGTATTCACTTACCCTGTTTTCCGTCTGTTTTCAGATTCCCCTCCATTCACAACTATATTCCCCGAGCGTTGCTTTCTTTGCCAGGACTAGAATTCCGCCTCTACTTCATGCTCGCCCGCATGCTTACATGCGTCCGCCCTCCACCCGCGTCTCCGCCGCCGCCACCGAAATGCCAGAGTTCCCGAAAGCCCCGCCGCGCCCCGCCCCGCAGCTCCCCGCCACCGCCTTGTCAGTCTCCTCTGCAGACGCCGCCGCCGCCGCCTTCGCCGCGAGGAATGCGGGCTACAATGGCGGGTGACTCGAGCGTTTTCCTCCCCGCCCGCCACTCCGCGCCGCGCTCCGCCCCGCCCCCGCCCGCCGACACTTGCGGGGTCTCGGCGTCGAAGCCAACACAAGCAAAACGCGCCTTTGTCGCTTGCGAGCACCCGGGCGGGCAGAGCTGGTGCTTAGAGTATCCGGATGTTTAAATCTGTCGATATTGTTTTTAAAAAATGGGTTAGGTTGTCAATTTTTCATGTTCAAAAATTCTGAAAAATGTTCCAATGTTTTTTTCTTTTGTCCTTTCAATGATCATGATCCTAAGTCTTTCGATTCCTTTGTGGTTTGCTCAAGGATATTGTAATCTGCTATTTGTAAATGGTTGGGTAAGGTTATTTGAAGTTACAGAATCCCTTAAAAAAGTCGTTTCTTTGCTGTTTTTGTTTGTTTTTAATCCAACTGATTTGATTCACATCTTCTTTCAAATTCTTTAATCCTAATAACTAACGACTCTGGAAGTCCATGCTATTAAAATTCATTTTTGTTATCTTATATGTAAATTTCTTTTATATTTCTTTTATTATAATGCCATAATATAACGTATATCGTAAAGCAACATAACATTTCCTTCTAAGGAAAAGAAGTGAAGACGTGTACAACGTTCAGATCTATTTTTTAAAATTTTGGTGTAGGTTATTCGTCACTATGTCTGTGATTAATAACACATTTTCTCTTTTGGCGTAATATTCTATAGTTCTGAAACACCCGCAGTCGATTAGGTACTTCCATGTACGGAACATACAGGTGTATAAATTCGATTGTAGATGCCAACTACACTTCACCAATATACCAACTTGTAAAATACGATTCATTTAATACAAAGTAAGTCTGCTGTCTTCTGTTTTATACCTCAGGGGTATTCCTTATCCCAGAATAAAAAAAAAAGATTCACCAAATATTTTGTAGCCGAATTTCATCGCATTCCCGACGTTTCTTAACCGATCTCCGTCCCCATCTTAATAATTTAACTCTGTTAAGCTTTAGCATCATACCCCAACGTGAGAATGCTTCAGCGTTCTCATCATATCACACCACTTCTGTTTTTCGCCTCCAACGCATTCATCCTCTTTCGTCGCCTCTTCGGGGAAGTTCTGGCTTCCCGATTAACGACGTAACTTCCAACTTCTCGCTGAATTTTATCAGGACCCGTACCCAGCGCCGGGCGAAGAGGGATATATTGATCTTGCTACTCTCGTTCCTATGTATTGGAATTTTAAATTTTAGAACTTAATTAATTGTACAAAGTAAAGAGGGTGCTCGCCTGAGACCTCCTCTTCTCCAACTACCAACTTGCCCAGAAACTTTGGTAATCGACAACAAACTTGGCAGTGAGCGTATTTTCAGGAGGAGTCTCTCTTCTCACTCACGCTGAGTTTTTTTTACGATCAATAAGTTTTTGCTTCTCAGGATATTGCCTCATAGACAGGACGTACACGGGGTGTTTACCGATTGTTACGTCCTTTCGCGTGTCCGTAGAACTCTGCTCATGAAATTTTGATGAGGTACAAAATGTGTGTGCATGAGATCACAGAGGGAATTCATGAAGAGTCACCAAGCTGTAGAAAGAGGTTTGATCACGCAAAATGTTTGAGCGTTGCATCGAAAACTTGTTCGGTTTATAAAGGGAACCAGGCAACGGTATTTATACAACTACAAAAACTGTTTTGCGTTCAAAGGACGTCTACGAGGGTGAATGAGTATTACCTATTGAATATTAAAAGGAGCGATTTGATAATTTTCTTTCCTTTTGAGCTCTTGTCAGTAATTGTTAAGTGTCTTTAGTTCTGTGCACCTATTACTATAGCTAAAACCTGTAGTTGGATAACTTCGGGAAAAGAACATTGTGCATTTTCGAAATCTGAAGGGGTGTAAAATAATGCTTCAACATATTCTATTAGGAACGTAATTACTACGAAGATTCTGCTTACTATGAAGAAATACTTTATATCAGACAATAATATCCACATATACTATTTGTTATATTCATTTGAATCCTTCTAAGTCCGCACAGCGCTATGCACTAATGATTCCTATCGTTTATCCAATCTCTGTTTTATCCGAATATTAACTCTTACTTACGCGATTTAATTACATGCCAGATATATTTTCAATGTTTAAATGACATCACAGATTTTCCTAGATATGTTATTGTTTCTGTTTACCTATGTTCATTACTTTTGCGTATCCATCGTCCATTTCTCATCAACCATTCTCTCTCCACATATCCCGTGACTGCATAACAAAATACCTATTAACACCATCACCCACAATTCGCCAAACTCCCGCACGCCCTGCAGATGCGATATAAAAATCCACAGATGCTGTCACCATAAAGAGGTGGCCCTAATGAACATTTATAATAGAATATCAGAAATGTGCGGACGCAGAGTTTTTTTATTTTGACAGACATGATTTTTCAAAAATTTAGAAACAAAATAACATGATCAGAAATTTAATTTTTTTCGTTCTTCAAAGTTCGTTGTGTGATGCGAATAACATGTCTTTCCTCATCTTTAGGCATTTTGAGGCATGTTCAACAGGAAACTATCGTAGCGGGCACAATCGCCGTAGACAGAAATATTAATACACAATCACTACGCACGCTCTCCAAGACGAAGTTTGTCTACCCTGGTGTTCGTAGTTCCTTATATCCCGGAGGCGACGTCGCGGGCAGTGACTCACTTCGGGCTTGTGATCTGGTAGCTGCTTTCTCTGCACTTGCAAGCCCCTGCAACGCGTGCTGCTTAGCTGCATGCGCGCCAATTTCGAATGTTGTACTCATCCGTAACAGAACGAGTCAGTGCTACGCTCCGCGATCTTGCGAATGCGCCTCATGGAGCAGAGTGCGTCATTCGAAGTCCTTTGACTAATTAGAAATAAAAATTCAACATACGTACTATATTCTACAAATATACTCGCGCTATACTATGTAAATAGATTCATATTATATTCTATATATTACATATTATCCAGAGTCTCTCTCTCTCTCTCTCGCTCTCTCTCTCTCTCTCCCACCCACCCACACCCACACGTACACACACACACACATATTACAAAAAGAATATCCCATATTCTGCGTCGATTTTCATGAACAATGGCACATCCGGTTTTGTCGAAGTTTTCTAGATAATCGAGTTAAAATGTTACTTCCGGGCGCAGAATTCATACCGGCTGCCTCGTCCTCAGATCACACCGGCGCAGCGACTACCAACGGGGCTAGACGTAGTTTCTCCGCGTATTCGGTGAAACTGCTGAGTGAGGAAAACATCGCTTGTCTCGTACTAGAGAACATAAATCACGGGTTTTATGTGTACTGTTATCACTTAATGTATTAAATCAACTTACAATGCATTTTCTTATAAAATATAACCACGGCATGCAGAGGCTACACAATGAACGCTGAACATGCATCAAGACTTGTGGAAATTAACAAAACTCTTAGAATGCTTAAATTATTTTTTGTGTATCTTCAGTGTAAACTAATTTCTTGTGCTTTAGATAGCCACATAAAATAAATGATAATCCTCTGTAGATTAATCTTTAACATCATGACTGTTGGACTGCCAATATGGAGCTAAAAATGTTGCATTATGGAGCTAAAAATGTTCCTTTATTAAAGTATTGTATATATTAATTACTTTTGGGCGCTTATTTCGAACTGACACTTCCACAAAACGAAAAAAAAAGAATTCCGTGAATTGGGAAGTGGTAATAATTGCTCGCTTGGTCAACAAGTTACGATCCACTGTGTATTTTACCCATTTACTGGTTATTTGATTCCTGACAACGCCAACCAACATCGTCGCTTGGCTAGTAGAACGCATCCTAGCGCTGTGGGATTCGCTTACTATTAGTTGGCGGTTCTGACCCGTAAGTCACCAGCGGACGGGCGCGCCACAAGCGGCGCGGCGCGGCGCGCGGGATCGGACGCGCTAATCGTCGGGACGAGCGCGCGCGTATACGGCGCGTATATTTATTCATCGCGCGAAAGACATTAGCGACCGCCCGCACGTACCTGCTGCTGCATTATCGCGGGGGCGGGGCCGGGGATGAATTGGGCGCTATATATCTGGGACAACCGTGCGGGAGCGTGGCGGTGACGGTGACAGGGAGGGGGGAGGGGATACACTGCGCGTGGGAGTCGGTGGCTGAAGCCATCGGCGGCCGTTGTGGAGCGGAATTGGCTGTGCATAATGCAGTGACGTCATTGCTTGTGACCGATGTGGAGAATGAAACTGCAGCTACTTGCTTCCGAATTCGATATGATATGGTGAACAATTGGCGCAATGTTTTTCAGGTGAAGTAAATTTACGGGGGATGGATAGCTTTCGAAAAACCCGGGTTGTATGTACAGTGCCTTGAGCATGTTTTGTTCTGTTTTTTTAGATGTCAGAAGGTGATTGATTTTATAACTGTGAGGCTAACGTAAACCTGAGTGAGAAATGGGGAAGAAATAATATTTGTAGACGTTTCTGCACTTTTGTTCAATTTACATTCTGCCATTGATTACAGTTTAATATCTTGCTCCGGAGTTCTTAAAATATCTAATAAAATAGAGCTCTTTGTTGATTATATACGGGTTTTTGTAAATATATCGCGGTTTTTAGGAGTTTCACGTTATGAAAATGGTCAAGGATCGAAGTGCTCATGGTTGTTTTTTTCCGATGTGGAGACCAAAGTTAGAAACTTCTAAATTCGATGTACTGAGAATAGTGAGTGGTATTTTGTTGTCTATAAACCTTTGCGGTTTGGATATCTTTGTTCCCTTCAAAAAGAAAATGCATGTACATTAATGTTTTCTGTAAAAATGTAATTGATTTTACAAACGTAGTATCTTCGAATGTATTCTTTGTCAACAGTTTTGAGTTTTTTTTTGTAGATATTGAATAATATTTTATTCTCACGTAGGTATGCAATTATGTGTATTTTTTCCATTAATGTTCTCATCATATATCGAGTTAAAGCACTACTCTTGTACCCGATTTTCCAGCCATTTCGAAATTAAATATAGGGGGAATGGTTGACAGAATATTTTTGCAGGTATATAGTATTGTTATATCAACTGAAAAGAAACTTTTTGTTTTTTATGCAATGTATGCAGATTTGTTTACGCCTCAAAATGTTTGTATAAAGTGTACAGATTGAACGCCACATTATAGTGAAAATGAAAAAAACATGACAAATAGGTAATTGTCAGTGAAATTTCAATGCAATATTCGTAACACAGATTTTATTAAAGAAATATGGCTTCATTTATTGCGTTACTTCAAAGGGTTTGAAATGGGTATTGAAAATATATATTAAACTTAAATTTCAATTTTTTGTAAATTTTCAAAAATTTTGAGTATGTACAAAATGATGATGATGTACAAAAATTTGAGTCGTGGTATTATAAACGGTATTTCAGTCATTATTTTAAATATGATTTAATTAAGGTGTAAATGGTAGCTTCGTTCGTCGCGGGATTGCAGAACCCGCAATCCTTCAATCCGAGGGCACCACGACACTACTGCCTTTGCTGTCTCGGCTATCCGGATAGACGATTCTGTTATGAAATACTAAATAGTGTAATAAGATACTAATATATTTTACAGTATCTCATGTCCATATTTTTTTGTTTCAGGTAAGTAACCCGAGGAGGCTGTTATGTTCCCTGTATTTGCTGCGTGTACGTATAAACTAAACATAATTTGTTTAACCATGACAAAACATAATGTACATTTATCGATATTTTGAATACAATTCAGTGGCCTGAATCTGCATTTTATCTATTGGCAATTCCATAGAATGATTTTATAAAATTAATCCAATCTATTGATTAAATATTGAATATTTAACTTTACAATTGTAAGTTTGCTACATTTTGAAGCCTTTCACTAATAATTTATTGTTATGAGCTATCTAAGAATTTTTTAATGATATTTTAAAATTCAAACTTCTGTGTATTATTTATTCTGTATACTATCTATTGGGAGAGAATTGATTGATTCTGAGAAAGAAGGAGTCTGAAAGAACACTGACTCAGTTATCTGTAAATTCTATATTCTTTGATCGAAACACGACATCCGTATATCTGAAAGCATTGATTCATTGTACATACTCTCAGAAATTTGAAGAGAAATGGAGACATTTGAAATTATAATAGGTCAGACTGCCAACTTTTTACTTATGTTTTTGTTGTTAATAATTTCCATTTAGAAATGTCTTGCGGAAGTTACAGTGTAAGAATGAATGAATATCAGTTTGAGTGTTGCATGTTTTTCACACATTGAAAACACAACTTATGTGTAATCTTTTTATACCTTCATTTAATTGCTTTAGGATCGACCTACTTCGAGTTACTCGAAAATCATGGGATGTGTCTGACCCCAGATTCCTGCAATAAATCTATTCAGAACACCTTTCAGTCGTTTTGTCCCGGTTCTCTGGATAAATTCAATACACCTATTTCACCATATTCATCTGTTAGTCTGGTTTCCAGACTACCGGAACGTCGTTCTGTCTAATTTGCAATCCATGAAACTCCTGCGAGTTTATTCCGGCGAATACATGCAAGGCGCATGCTTTGAAGCGATTGGTACACATTTCTAAGCTAAGCTTCAGTTAAAGGCTGTTTTCGTCGTGTTCGACAACCAGTCATAATCAGTGGTTTTGCCTTATTTGTTCATTCAACCTTCTGTACTTTTAGTTTTCTTTCCAGATTCTCCGACAACCATCGAATTTCTTGAATCCTTTCGTCACAATTAATCGCTTTTCACTCGAACTGTCCAGAATCCTCCGACCTGAAAATAGATTCCGTCCGAAATTTGCCCTCTTATCCCGTATCTATTCAGCCTGTCACCTCACCCCCTCCCGTAATCTGCAATATGAGGGGAAATTCATCCCGCGAATTTATTCCGGAAACTCCCAACGACCGCATATCCCGGGCATGAGGCACGGGGCGATACGTTACGGACATTATCTCAATTCGCGAGCCCGCCCCCCCAACCCCACCCCAGCGTCGACCCTGATACATTACCCCCGGGGAGAGGAGGGAGCCTGGCGCGCCGGCACTCCGCGATATTATCGCATTAATCAGCCGATAACTGCCCCCGTTTTCAATATATCGATTGCGCACCGCGCCACCTGGAGCACAAAGGCCCCTGTTGCGTGAGTTACCACCGCGTCGGGCCCCCGGCGCCCCCCCCCCGCTGCCGCCTGCCCGTGCATTCTTACGCGCGAGTGGGGACAAATGCCGACGCGGCGGTGGGAGCCCGCGTTCCGACAGGGAAGAATGTCAAGTATGTGGCTACCGCTGCGGCTGGGTGGTGGAGATTGTTCATTTTCGTGGAGCTTTTCGGGGGAGGGGGGCATGGGGTGCGGTTGGGTAGCGGTAGTGCTTCTGACTGGCGGCTTGAAAAAGGGGTGGTTTGTCTGCGAACCATTTCAAAGAGAGTGTCACAATGGCTCAGAGGTTGATTCAGAGGCGAAGGCTCCATGTCGGCAACCAGGGAAGTCATGGGTGTTTCAGCGTATGAGGCTCATAAGAGTCATGGGTGTTTCAGCGTGTGAGGGAATTAGCTTCTCACAGCACCATGAATATCATCTGAATATGCAGCCCATCCATTATTATAACGTCCCATCCAGCCAGCCACTCCATCCTTCCATTAGAACTTCTTACACCATATTACACTCCTCGTGATCATCGTTCCGTTTTTCGTTCCCAGGAAGGGAAATGCATGTTATCTCCTCAGAAAAGAGGAGGATATCACGGCATATGAGGTTCCGAATCCATCTAAGCTCAGGAACGGGTGATAAGCTCATCGTATTGTGTTCGTCCATCACTGATGTTTGCTCACTGCGTTTATCTCAAAGTATTCTAGTATCACACATTTTTTTCCATATCCATATGAAGAAATATGATGAGCATTTGTAATAGAAGGCATAAAATTCCCCTATTCGCCATAGAGAACTCCGCTCCATAACTACTTCCCCTCTTCGCCATAACAACGATCCCTTCTCGCCGTAACGTCTCCTTCTTTCCTATCAACGTAACAACGTCCCCTCATCGCATAACACCCAAGCAAACTTCCCCTCGTCGTCACGAGGTCTCCATCTTGCCATAGAAGCGTCGCCTCGTTAAAAGTAACCACCCCTTCTCGCCATAGCAACGTCGTTTTACCAAAGCAACGTCCCGTTCTTACCGTAGCGACGACCACGTCACTCCGACAGTCACTTCGTAGGATCGTTTTGCCTAATGAAAAACTCCTCCCTACCTCGTCCAAGTATCATCTCCTCCCCCAAAAGAGCGTCACCGTCTTTGCAAAAGGTATCCCCGCCTAGGCAAAGTAATTGTCGCCGCGAGCTGGAAAGTATCGTCCCCGCTTCGTGCCGTGGCGTGGGCGCGTGCCTCCGGAGGCCCTTCCCGAAACTCGGGTGTCTGCGTAGAAGAATCTCAAATATGTGCTACTTCATGTCCCCCGAACTTCCGCCAAGAATGTCTGAAGCTCGGTAATTGCCTTTGAATACACTTTGTCGAAGTGCTTTCAATCTTCTCGGCGTTTCGAAGCTGTTCTCGATCTTGACCTTCCCTTCGGGAGCTCTTTCTCTTTTCTGAAATTTCCAACTTCTCCTTTGGTTATTCCGATATCATGTTTGCTGCTTTTGGTTCATCGGACTGTTATTTGAATCGCTTTTAACGTTCTTTGAGGAAAAAACTATTAATCTAAATGTTAATCTGTTAAATATTAATTTTAGTAATTAGTAATTCGCGTTCAAAAACACAGAGAATACATGTTCAAAAATTTAGAAAATTTTTCTTAAGAAATAATATTAATCCAAGTGTTGTTTTGCTTATGCACAAAAATATCAAAGATATCCATATATATTTTCTAAAGATTTCCTGATTTCCGTCATTTTATGGAGTCCTCATTTTAAGGAGTTACACTCAATAAGCAATCACAAAACATCTATAGTCAATATTTATTTAGCAAATAGATAGCATTTTTCGATATATAGAAACTTTAGACTACAATAGGGCTGTTGTTTCGTAATGGCAAAATACAGAAACGAAAAAGTACATACAATTACAAATAAAAATAAGAAAAATAAAATAAATCATCTTTTGTCCCATATCTAGCAGGTGACATATAGGTACATATACAAATGTAAATACGTATACATTCACATAAATAAATATACGCAAACTACATAAAATATATTCATACATACACGCAAACACCTAAACACACATCCATATAAACATACACATACACACAAACCGGCACCTATTCACTCAAAAACAAATTCAAACAACTAGGGATAAGCATTTTTGTTCTTTTTGAGTTTAAGAGTTACTTTTAATAAGCAATCACGAACAGTATATTAGGTATTATTTCTTTAGCACCAAGGTGACTACGGGAAAAGCTGTTCTACGAAGTAGATTACTTTTTCTGTCTTTTTATTCAATTTTTCGAACTGGATGGATCGACTCGTGCAGGACGCCGAAGGCCGCGTGTGCGACCGCGCCGGGCAGCGTCGGGGGTTGGGGTTGGGGTTGCGGTGGGGGTAGGGGCGGGTTGATTACGGCCGCGGTGACGGGGAAAAATGACTCCGGGAAGTCATACGCCGCTGCTAATGAGCGCCACTGCAAATTGTGGCTGTCACCGCTATGACGCAGCGATCCCGACGAAACGACGCGCCACGCGCCGGCAAAAACGCGATGACGGCGGAAGTGCAGTGGAGAGGCGCTCGCAAAAGATGCAGTGCGCTGGCGATGAGCGCTGTATTTATTGCTGAGCGAACGCAGGTGACGTTTATGAGCGTACCGACCGGCAAGGATGGCTCAGGACGTCCACTGATGTCACTTCTGACCGGGAGGTTCTTTTCGAGTTCCGACGGAGGGAGGATTTTTGACAATGGCTATGAATCTAGGTCGAATTCAGTCGCTGTCTGTAGCATAATTCTAGTGGCCGGCTGCTCTGATCGGTAGTTTTCCGTGTTTATGCCAACCTACACCTGGCGAATGCCGGAGTGGGGAATGCCGAACCATAACTTGGCCACGAATCCCGCTCAATCTTTCTTTCCTCTTCCTTGTTCCTTCCTCACGCCTATCCTCACCCCTTATTTACACACACAGTTATATGCACCTGCAGTACACTGCCACACTTGTCGGGGACTTAGAGCTTGTCCCGACTGGAGCGGTGCTCATTGGTGCTCTGACCATTGATTGGGGAAAGATAGCAATGATTGGGCAATGATGCCTGATCGGGGAAAATCCCTGCATGCCGACGTGGGTCGGAGTCTGGAATTCACCAATCAGTCACGTCACTTCCCGCGATAAAAAATATGTACTACACTAAGAGTGTGGTGTATTGACTTCTAGTCAAGTGAACGTTGTTTTCGGGCGCGTCAAATATTTTGGACAGTAATACCGGTAGTATAGGTTACTGCCGGTTAGTGGCCGTGATGCGCCCCTGGTTGAAGATGAGGTTCCGCGCCGTTCTGGCCGTCGGTTTGAGGATTTTATCTCTTCCCATGTATCTCCCAAAGTCGCGTAGGGTACACTTTAGGACCCCTTTTCTAGATATGTGATCACAGTGGCGGTATACCATTGCCAAAATGATCATCCCTAGCATTCATCAATCACTGGAAGGCAATGGTTAGTAATCACAGCGAGCAGAATTATTCTTGTAAAATGAGGTTCAATGAACTCGAAGGGGTTGGCCCATTGAGTTGTTAAAATTGTCTTATTAGTAGTGATATGTGCGAAAAATAATATTTACAAGTAATTTTTTGAATATTGCCATGTTGTATGTTGCCTATATTAGCAATTACCGTGTTTCAAATGGCTATTATTTTCATTAATATTCGGTTTCAGCGAGTCATGCTTTTTTCATGCAGATATTCGTTCCCCAAAAGGAATGATGACTTTGTATTTCAGTGAAGATTTTGTTTTGCCACTTCACAAACTGAACTTTGACACAAGCCGAAACTTCAGAAAAAGGAAATGACTGCTTTCTGTTTCAACGGATCCGATTAAACCCTTTGATTGCCCACATCGACGAAAGTACATTTAAGGTTTACATAGGATGTGTTTGTGTCCTTCCGAATTTGACTCCAATAAACAGCTTATCCGATTAACTGGAATACTCCGTGCTTCACTCGTAGAATTTAGGCCACTATCCTGTTGGTGCGTTGTTATGTTCGCAATAATTACTTCTGACACAATGACTGCTGACCACTATTGTGTTTGCCCGAGTTTCACTCGTTACTAATTACAGTTGAATTAGAATGACCGCATATTCCGGTTTATGTTTCCTTGTTCAAGATATCAACCAAAACAATATCGACACACAAATAATAAGTTAGAAACAAAATGTAATACAGTTTTTTACCTGAAAAACCTTGTTTAGTCTTACTATTCGATTTTAATTTGTTCATTTTTTATACCCTGTCAAAGACTGTTCATTTTCCGTCAAGTCTCTCTGTATGGCGTCTGCTTATTATTCGTGTCATGATATCGAATCTAAAAGAACGTGAGTACAAGCTTTCTTCACACTCCCATACGCAATGCAATAGCAAACAAGACGACCTAATATTGTTAATGCATCATTTCACGTACTTTTTTTCCTGTCTGTCAGTGCAATTGCAGCATTGCTTATGTCACTCTGTCTTCTCGTACAACACGGCTTTGCTTATGCACATTGGTTTCTTGTCTTCTTCTTCCTAAGGCACGTCAGCACCCGTCGTGGAACAACATCTTCCGTAGAAATTACGTCATGTACGTGTATCTAGTTCTCGTTTTTATCTTCTTGGCGTGAGAAAGTTTCTCGTAGAGTCTGCAGCTAAGATCATAAACTTCTTCGAGGTGCGTGATGTCATATGGAAGGAGATTAAAGTGCATTTGGTGTGGTAGTCGTGTATTCCAAATTTCTTGGGAATCCACGTGGCTGTTTCTGTGTATCACATCTTCGAAACAGTGGAAAAGGAAATGTAAAATATTCGCGCGTTCATTCAAAATGTGCCGTCTGCTTGTTTATGGTTGAGAATCCCGCGAATACGCATTCCGAATGATTAATTACTTTGAGTGGGTTTGACTTAAAATATTACTTCAATAGCTACTGTTTCTCTCAACATTTTTGTAACCTATCATACGAATGGTATCCTCTTCTTTCTACTTCTTTCGATAGTACCGTAATTTATTTGGCGCTCATACGTTTTTTCAGGTATAATGCACTTAAATCTGATAAAGAACAAACTATTTTCAAAATAATGATTTTTATGAAATCGATATATAGTATAAGTAATGTGACGTATTCTACATCTGGTAAAGCTATGGAGAAGCTTTATAGCTTTGGGAAGCTATTTAGATCTCAAAATCATGAAATAGTCTAGAAATGAAGTAGTCTTTTTATTCGAGATGCAGTGTTTTCTTTGTACCATTGACACAGAGTGAGACACTATTTCAGTGCCTCACAGTACGCAGATTTCGAAGTAGATAGTATCAGTGAATTGGACAAAATCTTGAAGTGGAAATACAATTTAAAAATGATAATTAAGAAATGAAATGAAAAGTCTTCAGGGAGACTTCTGTTGTTTTTAGATCAGTAAACATTTCGTTGCTTTGAAATAAATCTCTAAAATGGAGTTACTCGTTCAAACAGTGCTGTGGTAGGTAGAATGATGGAGTCAAGTCAAAAAATCGGGGAAAAGTGTTACGCAGACTACTAAATATTTTAAAAAGATGATTCGAAGTTAAAATAAATTTTATAGTAGTTATAATAAGACATGCTTCTGTTCCAGTGCTCATGACACTGATTTTATCCTTGAATTTATACGCTGAGCCTTTTTATCAGATCTGAGGATAATTATTCCAGAATGCCGTTCGTGATGTGACCTTCGTGTGTTTTGTTCGAACTCCATCCGCACACCACCAGATTGCTGCAGCTGACAGCATAGAAGGCAACTTTTTGCCAGATGTCTTCATCGACATCCGTTTGAAGCGGCGAGACGTGTGGGGAATACAGAGTGAAGAGCTAAGAACATTCAGCAAATAAATGAACTTGCTCATGAGAACAGAACAGCGGCCGTGCAAAGACTCTACATATGGTTTAAGTGTGACAGCGGAAAAGACACAAACAATACAAGCTTGAACCTTCTGGAAATCAAACTTAATTACATCAATTTCCTGGATAAAATAAAGGTTTTTAATTTTCTCTGCACTATCTCTCTAAAAATGGTGTTATCTGGAAATTCGATAAATGGACATGTTCTGTAACTTGGATTTCTCCTTTTCGCCTTTTAATTCGAGATACAGTGTTTTCTGTGTACCACTGATACTGAGTGAGACACTGTTTCAGTGCCTCACAGTATGTCGCAGAATCCCGAAGTGGAAATAAAATATTATATATATATATATATATATATATATATATATATATATATATATATATATTGTGACGTACCTGGTTCTGCCTCAGCTGTGAAGTACTTATCAGTGCATACACTGATCGGACGCCAGCTGCGACGCACCTGTTGGTTGGTACTTTTCACTACAAATTTATAAGTTCTAAAGGTCGGGTATCTTGCTCGCGAATGGGTCATCTGAGGAATTTGGTACTATATTGGTGCGTCAAAATGATAATTTTGTAGAAGCAAACAAGTACAATTTATTTATAATGGAATGTTCAATACACTTGATTAATTACAAAAAACCTCTTTAACTTGGTACCAAGATTTAGTTAACCGTGTAATCTTGTCATACCTTTGGGGCCCCATTAACAATTCGGTCGCGGTGATTCCTCACCCCGGCAACTGCAACGGTCGATCTCCGCCGCTGCTCGGCGTCCTTGGGCTGCTGATGACGTAGACACGTGCTGTGCTGGTTTGCAGAAGCGGCGCTAGAAGTCCCTTGGCCGCACCCTCGGATATTTTCGCCTTCGCTCACACACGCGTAATTACTGGGTCTTGAAAATGTCCGTTACGTTCACACCACGCGCGTGAATTGTTACTGCGCCCCTCCTTAGTTTCGTTCTACTTCTCTCTCGCAACTACTACACTATAAGTCATCGGCTTCTAATCAATAATGATACACGTAACACTATTACATGCTTCTCCTCATTAGCATGGTTCACTCTGTCTATGACTATTCGTATGTCCTCTGCCACACGCTCTCCGTAATTACCCAACCTTCGCCACTCGGCGTCTGTTCGCCACACCGCGTCTCTCGCAACTCGACCATCTTCTCCGGCCACCTGCCGGCCACTGCTTTTTCAACCGCCACTTGGCGACCCCTTCAACCGTCGAGCATCCCCTCCCCTCGCTGGGCGGCGGCGGCGGTCGCGCTCGCAAATTCCCCACCGCTCGCTCGCACCTGCCGCTGTACTGCGCGGTTCAAATGAGTAATACTACTCTTGTATTAATTATCTGTAATTACGGAGGGAAACACTTAGCGTGATTCAATATATATATATATATATATATATATATATATATATATATATATATATATATATATATATATCTTGAAACGCGGAGCGTTTCTATGTGCAAATTGTATTTAAATTGAGCAGAATCACTGCAACTCATTTTGAACTGCGCGGCATAAGCGGCAGGAGTGAACGACCGGAGACGGGAGGGGACTGTCCGCCGCCGCCGCCGCCGCGAGCACATCGTGGGAACGAGAATTCGGCCGTTACGAGCCGAGCGTCAGTGAGAGAGTTGGGCAGTTGAAGAGAAGTCGGTTGGTTGCGAGCGGGGTAAGACATTACCGCGGCGCAGGAAATGAAACAGTGCAAGATCATAGTAAAGTTGATCATAAGCCGATAAACTGGAACTTGGGAGAGGTTTGTTGTAGAAAACTATTGATCGTGTATATGCCATCAAGCACAGTGAAAGGAACAATAAAACTGTGTATAGTGTAATCGATGCCGGTGCGAGTAGTGGCCACTTGCGCCGCAGTTACGATAGGAAAGTGAATAGTAATCAAGAAACGGTGTGGAAACATAGTTCGAGCACTCCGCTGGAACGATATGGACATCACCAAGATGCTGTGTGTGCGCGAGTGAACTGCACGCGGAAACACCAAGGGCTGGAGCCGAGGAACTCTCGTCGCCGCCATCGCAGGCCGACGAGGCACGTGCTTGCAACATCAACCGCCCGGGGGGCGCCGGGCTACGGTGAAGGCCGCCGGCCGCTGTCGCCGTAGGCGAGCCGCAACCACAAAGAGGTATTCGCAGGGGCCACACATATGATAAAATCAGATGGTAAATAGATCCTTGGTACCAGGGCAGAGAACATTTATGTATTTGATCAGGTGTATATTACATTAGTTCATGAATAAATTGTATTTGTGCTGATTCAAACTGATTACCTTGATTATCCTTGATTATCCTTGATTATCATTATCGATTTATTCAGGAGACCCATTCACGAGCAAGACACCCGTCCTTTATAATCTTTAATTTGCAGTGGAAAGTACCGACAACCAGGTACGTCACAATATATATTGTGACGTACCTGGTTGGCGGTACTTTTCACTGCAATAAAATTTGGAAAGGACGGGTGTCTTGTCTCGTGAATGGGTCTCTTAAGGATTCGGCAACACATTGGCAAAACAAAGTTATAATTTTGTCTGAACAAAAACACGATTTATTTTTAGAATCACACACTTAGTACATTGCCTGAAATACAATTATTCCCTGTTTTGGTACCAAAACTCAGTTTGCAATTTTAGATTCTACAATACCTCGGACCCCGAGAATACATCGTTTGTTCTCTGATGATTTCCAACGGCCGCAACGATCGGTGACCTTCGGTGCGGCTCGGCGCTCCTTCGGGCGGTTGCAAGGCGGGCTCTCGCGACGTCGACCCACGGCGGCGGGTACGAAAATCCCTCTGCTTTGACACCGACTGTTGTACGTGTCGTTCCACTGGGGTATGCACTGCTTCTAGCTTACTGTTCGTCTAGTCCTTGCAGTATATCTCGCTGCTTTATTGTAACACAGTTCGTTGGTTCTCCTCCACTTTCCTATTTACCACAATGCGAGCACGTGGCTACCACCCATGCCGGCATCAGTTACGCGATTTATAGTTTTGCCCCTTTTCTCAACTGTTTCTGACACTATGAACACGACTATTAGCTTGCACTGTTCAACATATGCCACTATCACGTTTCACTCGCTTCCTGATAGTTTTTCTTTCACTAGTTCACTTAATTTAGTCCTCTTTACCGCGAGCACCAATATCGTACCGACCTCTCTCACGCTCTATGCCACACTGCTAACTGCCGTTGTCTCGTCGTCTCTCGCCGCCTTCGCGCCTGATTCGTTCCCTAATCCCCGTCCGCCGCTCGCCGCTACTGCCGCGCAGTTCAAAATGGTCGTAATTATAATAATACGCTCTGTGTCTCTAATTAATTGGAGAAACGCTCCGCGTTTCAATATATATATTCGGACAAACGATCACGTAATATATTTCAAGAAATGGTGGTTAGAGAATTCACAAAACAGTGACTTAATATTTAATTTTCATCGTCTATTTCTATTTCGAAATCGACGATTAATTCCAAACCGTATTGCATAACATTTAAAAGATATTAATGTAAAGACGTTTTTGTATTCATGGAGTTTGTAACGCTCTACCTCATGGAAATTAAAGGTATGTAGATTGGATGGGATGATAGTACCCTGAGGAAAAGCATGTGCTACATGGAATTCAACTAACTGAAATTAAATTAAAGATGCAGAACCTCCATCAGCATGCCTTCTTTCCAATTTTATTGTACATACCAGTGCGTTCTGAATTTGTAATCGCAGGAAGCGAGACTATTCCCAGTAACAGAATATTTGTGGGAAGTTGGGCAGTTGATGTAACTGATGAAGAGAGAGAGAAAGTGAAAAAAATAGTGAACTTGGCGGTTGCGTTAATGCTTGCGTTAATGTAGTGGGCGTAGTCGACTGTGCTATGTTTGGAGAAAGCGAGGGCGTCCTAGACGATGAAGGCAAAAAGAGAGTTAATAAAATGGTATAGAACGTATTCATTAAGGTGTATACTGAAGTAAATGGGTTATGAATTAAATCACGTATCGCAAAACTGTGGTACAGTCTTTATCCCAAGATGGTGGCACCAAGTTTTCTGTAGAATAATGTAACATGCCAATGATAATGGATATGTAAGTATTCAATGACGACATACTACGTTTTCTGAGTTTTATTGGTATAATTTTATTAATGACGACTAAATAATAAATTTTGCATGCAATCTTCAAGAAAAATTCTATAAGTTTTAATTTTTACGGTATAAACGAAATTGACGGTTGATTTGAAACTAGAAAATGTTAAAAAATATTCTTGTGGAAATGAACTCTTACTTCATCTGAATATGGTCAATTACGCATTCTCCACATTAAAAAATGTCAGTTGGAAATGTTTCCTTGCAGTCAGTAGAAGTTATTCCGTATTGGGTGCGGCAAGTAAGGTTAGGCGGGATAGTGAAAGTTGCGAGTTATGAAGGACAGGAGGCAACGGAGTACGAACAGAACTGTGCGATGTTGTTATGGAGAGATAGCAGAGTGTGTAACGAAGGTGTAACGAAGACACTACGTAAGTTGCAAGGTGACAACTAGGCGTAGGCAGGCAAGCAGTGGTGAGTGTGGCAGACAAGACAGGATGCTGTGGGGAAGTAAAAGTAGCCGAAAGGCAGGGAAGAGTGATACAGACGAGATGCGGTTGCAGTGGCGAGGTAGAAGTGCGTGTTCTGTAGGTAAGGACGCAGTGGTGAAAAACATGCGGCGTCGAGACTAGTGTAGGCGGGGAGTCTGTGAGTAGTTACGGCGAGTTTGTGTGCTTGGGAATGGTTGCAGGGGGTGATCGTGCTGTAGATGAAATGGATTGATGGATAGAAAAGCAGTTTTCCTGTGACAATATTTGATCCCTTTCCTCAAAGCCTGAGCAAATTTAAAATAAATTAGTATCCTAGATATTGCTATGTCTAATTACAAATATCTTTAATATTATTAAATTATTAGTCTACTATGTAAAGTAAGCTGTATTATAACTATTATTATTATTATTATTATTATTATTATTATTATTATTATTAATATTAATATTAATATTATGGTGGTGGTGAGGGGGCGTGCTATGAAAGCTTGCACGGTGGAATATTCATGTTAATTTGTAAATTTTGTAAAGTTTTAGATTTGCAACGTTAAGTTAGTGTATTCTGCCACCACGTTCTCACACTGAATTGTAGACTTAGTAATAAATCAAAAGATAGGGAGGCAGTGATGAGTGAGATAGTGGAAGTGGGGGTGTTGCGGAGATCTAGAAATGCGAGGTTTGTAGGCAGGGAAGCAGAGGGAAGCGGTGGGGTCATTGCGGGGAAGTAGAAATGGATAAAAGGCAAAGTGGTAGAAGGGAGTGAGAACAGTGTAGGCGGAGAGGATGCAGATATCTAACAGTGAGTGCGGGTGCTTCGGGGTGATTGTAGGGAGCGAGGGTGTTGTAGGTGGGGAAGGATCGAGGAGTGAGGAGGCTGCAGGGCGGATTGCGGGTGACGGTAGGGGCCAACCGGAGGCCTCCCCGATTTGGTTTATGGCGAGTTAAAATGCTTTTTGTATGCAAATCAATGGGTCTGGCTTCGGCGCCCAACCGCTTTTGAAGCTCTGAAGAAGAGGAGAGGGGGCGTCTGGAATCGTGGTTTCCCTGTGGCGAGTTCCCTTCTTTGCAGCTTTGTGCGCCTTGTTCGGCCCCCTCCAACTGATTGAAGAGTCGCATCTGGCTGAAAAGCCCGGGGTAGAGACTTGTACTGTCGAAGATATCGGGTATGGAAGCTGTTTAAAGCTTCAACGGAAGTTGTTTATATTTTGGAAGTGATTTTATTGTTTCTCGCACGATCTTGATTGTGCAAAAAACAATAACTACACGCAGTTAATATAAAAATAACTATTATTTATTCCAGAATTAAAAAAACTGGACTCTTTCGTTACAAGAATTTTTTCATAAAATGACATGGCATGACACAGTTTATGACACTATGCCGTTTATGGCACGAATACTTGCGTCATCACACATTCAGCCAATCGCAACGAGAAAATCGTGGTATGGTAGCGGTAAAGCATACAGCACACCATAGTTTTCTCGTCAAATTCCCGTGACGACACAAAGTTCTTTCCAAAAATTAACTCTGAATCTCTGTTAAGTTTATAATGCTGTTTCACACAAATAACGCATGCAACTAATGTTGCTTTGTGTAATATACTGTTGCTTTATTGCATCATATACTAGTTGCATAATATACTCTAATAAAACGTTTCAAAAAACAAGTGCATTTCACTCGGTCAAAGTTTTTGTAAAATTGTTTGGCCCGCCATCTGTGGGGAATGCTTTACTGTTTCGGTAACTTGTCTGGCATCAGATTAAAATACAAAAGAACGACAATAAATCCAACAAGATCAACTGTACTCATCTTACAACGCTTCCGTCGACCATCCGCCATCAATATCTTTTAGATGCTAGTTTGGTCTGTCTCCTTTTGAAGAAACTGACATAACTTACGTTCGGACGCAAATATCGCGCAGTCTGTTGTCGTGCAATCTTACGTATCTCTTTGGCTCTAATATTCTTAAATTACGGAGACAATAATATTTGGTTATAATATATATATATATATATATATATATATATATATATATATATATATATATATATTGTGACATACCCGGTGGTGCCGGGTATTTTCACTGCAATACAACACTAAGAGAGGGTATCTTTTACGTGAATGGGTCCCTGGATAAGTTGGTGCAACGTTGGGGTGGTTAATCATAAATTGAAATACAATTATAAACAAGATTTATTTTAAATCAAATTTGTTATTTACATAATCAGACGACGTTTTTACACTCTGCCTTGGTACCAAGATTAAGAGTGAAATGCATTTCTCATACCTGCGGGGCCCCGATCGAGTACCTATGATGCTCGTAGAACCGCTCGTGCCGACAGGATTGTCGACCTCTGCTACTGCTGCGGGCCGTCAGCGCCGGGTGGCGTGGCAATCGCCCACGGCTGATGCTCCAGCAATTCTTCCCCGATCAGAATCTTGACACCTCGGCTTCGCACCTTCCTCGAATCACTGTCCGTCAGTGGGTTCAATTACACAACCCGCGCCGGCTCTGTATACTGGTCACAGTTCTGTACCGCGCGATTTCAAGAATGTTTCCACCGCGCCAACTAATAATAACAACATCAATTATTCCACCAACACTAATCTTTCATTATACTGATACTTCTAATGTTCTATTTACACGTCAATTACTTTGCGGTTCCTAAATGCACATAAAATACGTCGCAATGTTATATGCGTCCATACACCGGCGGAGAACTCTCGCCGCACGTCCGCACTCGTCGCCGCTCTGCTAACGTCTCTTCGGTCAGCGCTCTGCCAACGGCTCTCGTCCGCGATTCTCGTAACGAACTTTTGCACGTGCGCGTTGCCCAGTTCTAACCGAAATTCACACGCTGGTCTCCCCGGCGGTGGCACCGTTGGCGGTGGCCGCGGTCGCTCGCCGGCCCCGGCGAGCCGCGCTCGGCGCGCGCACCGCGCAGTCCAAACTAGCGATTAATTTCTTACACTAATGATTTAATTAGTGTAATGAAACACATATTCTGGGTTTCATCACCCCCCCCCTTTCTTTTTTTGAATTTTTTTCACTTCTGGAAAAATTCACACTAGTAACATCGTCACTGCCGATGGTTGCACTCGTTTGCATATTGCTCGACGCCCTATATACACTTATAACCTAAAATCGAATTAACATGTGATTACTTATATTAACACTAATCTTGCACTTATTTACACTTCACTATTTTCCATCCATGTTGAACCAGGTTTCCGATTTGAAGCTTGTAATGTCCTACTATGTCTTGTCTCTTGTGCGACAGTTCATCCCCATTTTGCTGACCGTGATTTCCTAACTCACAGTTGTAGGACATAGCTTCCAGCGTGTTAAACACATCTTGATAGGTATCATCCCATTTCCAGCTACGACCTCTTCTACGTTTGTACCAATGGTTGACCATACCATCACTCTTCCCTTGCCCCTGACTTCGTTCCATTTTTGACCTGCCTACATCTCCTTCACTCCCATTCGTTGGGGCGTCTGCAAACATGAAGTTGTACCCCTCCAATATCTTCAAACCCTTTCCTAAATCGGTATGATCTGCTCTGCTCAGTAGGCTCTGCACGGTAACAAGATACTGTCGCGTTGACATGCAACTAATTCCTTGATATTTTATAGGGGCAAATAATGTTGTTGGTTCCATAATGCTCTTCGTTCTGTATTCACTACGACTTCCCGTAATGTAGTTGTAATGGCTGTTCCTCTGGTCGCTCTTGATGTTTCTTTGGGTTTCTTCGCTCCGCTTTCGTACGGAAATCTTGTCTTCAAATTCCTTCAAAAATTTCGGAAATATACCAAAATTCTCTGCCCATGTCCTGGCGTTCTCTTCTAACATTGGGTGTAATAACTGGATCTTGTATCCTTCCAATATGTTGTTTGATGCTAGGTGCCGTTCTTCTGCTCGCAGAACTACCTTAGGGTTTTCCGCCCCATCTCCCAGAGATTTCATCGACTTTGGAGGCATAATTTGTGTCACCCCATACTTGACACTTGGCGACGTTTTCCCGTCTTCTTCCTGTTTAAACTATTCTTGTACTCTTTTCTCTTCGCACCCTTGTATATTTTCCACGATTTCTTCTTCCACTATACGCTCCAATTCTTCTATTTTCATTTCCATTTCTTCTTCCATTATTAACTTCAATTCTTCCGTTTTCACTTTCACTTTATAAACATCCTCCTCGGTCTCGATTTGGACCTCCACCGTTTTGCCCTCCGCTGTCTTGACTTCCTCATGGATTTGGTTCGTCATCCCCTCGTTTCTATCTGTTACCGCTACCCTAGCATCTACTTGATGGCATGATTGAAATTTTAGCACCTCATCTTTCCTATCCCGTTCCTCCGCTTTCCTATTCTGTTCCTCCTCGGATCTTTTCTGTTTACCTAATTCTTCGGCAGTCCATTGCTCATGAATTTCTACCCGCTCCGTGATTTTGGTCCTCTCCTTCTTCGTTAACTCAATTTGTTCTTCGGCGCGTCCTATTCTCCCACTTAATTCCTCTTGTAATTTGCTAATCCGTTCCTCGAATTTCCTATCCTGTTCATCTAATCTCCCATTCAATTCTTCAGCCAACTTCTTATTCTGTTCCTCTACTTTCCTATTCAGTTCTTCAGCTAACTTCCTGTTCTGCTCCTCTGTGAATGTTTTCTGCTCCTCAGCTGACTTCCTAATCTGCTCCATTGTGAATATTTTCTGTTCGCTCTGTCCTTCCAATATCTTCCTATTCTGTTCTTCTGCCTTTCTACTCTGTTCTTCTAACATCTTCATTATCATCTGCATTCCATTTGGAGGGATATCTTCTCCACCCCCCCGATTTGAATTTCCTGCTACCTGAATCATCGGTGTGGACGCAACTTGTACATCTTTATTGAAGCTGTCCCCTAACGTATCATCCAACCGACTTCCAATACCACTATCCCTACTTTCCGATGACCTGTTGTTATCGATTCCTACATCTATTTCCCCTACTTCATCCGCCTTTTCTTCCCGGACCAGCACTACATTTTGCGCCTCCATTCTGTTGCTTTGAGCTGTCCGATCGATTCTCACTACACTAAAATACCGCACAAATTTTCCACTTGCCTCACCTACCAGCGATATCACAGTTATCCTATGAAGTAGCTATATCCGCCACAACACTGTATCCTTCGTGAATGGATTAATTCACACCTATTTCAATTGCTAACTAATGACGGACAACCCTCACTCACCACCAAAACACAATAACACTAATTCAATAGCCATATAAATTTCCACTCACCTACCAATGCATAAACATAATCCTTACAATACATAATATTATTACCATTGAACCACATATACACTGCTAATAGACTCATTAATACTATTACACAAAAATGCTTTCAAATTATAATAAATCCCTTATTAATTGAAATTACTTTTCAACGCACTTATTGCTATATTATGTACATAATCATCATTCACATTTGCATGTCATATCTCCTCCCTGAATTTTCCTCAATAATATCATATAGATATTCACAACAAACATTCACACTGCTGGTATATATTTCCCAACCTGGTATCTTTCTAATAAATTCCCAACATTTTACCATCACCAATAGATAATGCACTACTGAGTGAATGTTCCCAGCAAAAAAACAATTTTGTGCATAATTTGTACAACACTATTAACCACCTTTATATTCTCATAAGAATTATTACTACTTCCCCATTTCTTTGATTTCCATGTTATAAAACAAATTGCCAAGCAGTTCAAATATTATTAATATGTCTTACAAAACTTGGAATTCTATTACATTATATTATTTGTAACATGTACGTGTATAGCCTTCATAACCTCAGTAACTACAATATTAACTATATATTGGATGCTCACAAATAATTGCCTATGTCAGCCCGCAATTAATTACGCAACAACATTTTTGTAATTATCAACATTTCATTATGCTTACTTGACTTGTGCATGTTTTTGCTAACACATGTATTGTTATTTTTTTTTGTACTCTATAATAATACACTTTGCACTGCCTGCTTCTCATCTATACCCTGCATTACTATACATCAATTACATGCACATTATTTTCCAACATTTCACCAACTTTCCTAAGGCCACATTTCTTAACTATACGTTTTCCACTTGTTCGGGCGCCAGCTGTGACATACCCGGTGGTGCCGGGTATTTTCACTGCAATACAACACTAAGAGAGGGTATCTTTTACGTGAATGGGTCCCTGGATAAGTTGGTGCAACGTTGGGGTGGTTAATCATAAATTGAAATACAATTATAAACAAGATTTATTTTAAATCAAATTTGTTATTTACATAATCAGACGACGTTTTTACACTCTGCCTTGGTACCAAGATTAAGAGTGAAATGCATTTCTCATACCTGCGGGGCCCCGATCGAGTACCTATGATGCTCGTAGAACCGCTCGTGCCGACAGGATTGTCGACCTCTGCTACTGCTGCGGGCCGTCAGCGCCGGGTGGCGTGGCAATCGCCCACGGCTGATGCTCCAGCAATTCTTCCCCGATCAGAATCTTGACACCTCGGCTTCGCACCTTCCTCGAATCACTGTCCGTCAGTGGGTTCAATTACACAACCCGCGCCGGCTCTGTATACTGGTCACAGTTCTGTACCGCGCGATTTCAAGAATGTTTCCACCGCGCCAACTAATAATAACAACATCAATTATTCCACCAACACTAATCTTTCATTATACTGATACTTCTAATGTTCTATTTACACGTCAATTACTTTGCGGTTCCTAAATGCACATAAAATACGTCGCAATGTTATATGCGTCCATACACCGGCGGAGAACTCTCGCCGCACGTCCGCACTCGTCGCCGCTCTGCTAACGTCTCTTCGGTCAGCGCTCTGCCAACGGCTGTCGTCCGCGATTCTCGTAACGAACTTTTGCACGTGCGCGTTGCCCAGTTCTAACCGAAATTCACACGCTGGTCTCCCCGGCGGTGGCACCGTTGGCGGTGGCCGCGGTCGCTCGCCGGCCCCGGCGAGCCGCGCTCGGCGCGCGCACCGCGCAGTCCAAACTACCGATTAATTTCTTACACTAATGATTTAATTAGTGTAATGAAACACATATTCTGGGTTTCAATATAAACATTTTACTTGATTACGAAAATAAATAAGACTCGAAATATCCGCTGGAGGGGGATTTGACCTCTGGCTCTTCCCGTACAAGTTACGCCCCTGTCCTTGCATCATGCTCCCTGCCACCCTCTGCTACTAGTCACGCGGTGTCCTGAGGTCTCCCCGTGCGAGCGCCCCCTGGGCAGCAGGCCGCGGGAGCTGTCCGGTCTGCGGGGGCGATTAATTTACAGGGCGCGCCCTATGGAAGCGCAGGGCGGAGTGGGCGGGGCTTGTTGGCGGCGGCAGGAGTTGAAAAGGCAACGCGGGGACACGACAATCAGATTAAGCTTACGTTCGCAATCGGTGGAAGGGGAGGTCGGTAGTTGCCTGCTTGTGTGGAATCCCCCTAGTTGGCAGGCATTATCCTGTTAGCTTACGAATTACGCTAGGTAATAGATTTTACATTGACAAATGTGAATGAAAAATGTGATTAATTGGCGTGGTGCTCTTTGGTTTTCCTATATGGGGATTCTAGATTTGTATGATTGAATAATATATCGTCTTTGTTTATTTAAGACAGCTGTTTTAGCCTCTAGACACAACTATAATATTGTCCAAAAACAATAAACTCACTTTCGACTAACGAGAACGTACTCTCGTGTTATCAAAGATAAGATCTAGCAGTGTTATTAGTATTGAAACTTTGTACGCAGTTGTTCTGGAACGCGTTTCAGTACATGATTATGCAGATAAATAGAAGTACTGTCTTACCTGAAGTGGATACATCGAGGTAGGAACATTTTGTCTAATATTCCAGAGAAAGCAACTTGGAAAAGACTATGATCCTGTCCGGTTTACGTGTTCAGTTGTGTGATAGTTATTCGGCAAATTGTTGTGGATAATTTTGACCACGAATATCTCGTCACTTTTTCTTGGCAAACTTCATTCGCAAATTGCTAATTCCATTAACAAAATATATTTTAAATATTTCTGCTAGATAAAATCATAGATGAAATTATTACTCTGTCACACGCTCGTCATGACTTGTGAACGATCGAGGAAAATCTTTCACTTAAGGCACCAAATATTTAATACAATCAATAGAGAAAATTTAATCATTTAACTATTACTAAAATAATACAAAAACAGTGAAAATATCCATAGCCTTAACGTATAGCTTTCTCTTAAAACTGAGGAAATTCAAGAATGTCTGCTCATACAGGAATGCCACTGCTGCAGATTGTTACAAATTACTGATATCTCCATTGTCCTCATGCCGGAACCCAACTAGCTCTGAAGGATTACAGACCGAGGGCACGGAGCAAGCCCCGTGTCCTATGGAATTTACGGATTAATTGAATTTCGGCTGGGGTTAACCTTCCCCTCCGTGTACGCTGTGAAACGGCCATCGACCCATCGATAACACAACTCTATAACATTACGCAGGGGAGCGCATTGGATATAGACCGTTTGCCGGAACAAAAGGCTGCGAGATTTTTACGAGGGTTACAGGGCACCAGTGCTAAGCTCCACTAACGCTGACGTTTCTACCGCGTACCGAGTTTAAAAGGAGGTTCCGGTGGCAATAATTCCTTAAAATACGTAGCTATAAATTATAACGATGAATTGATTCATGCGATTTTTATTCATACTTATTTAGATATGGAGAACTTGCATAGTCACTGACACTGACGTGAATGGCAATTTCGACATCGAATACAACGTTGACAGCGACTCCAACCCGATCACTGTCGCCCATTCAGCATATTGTCTGTCTCGGGGATACCGGTCGCAATACAATCATTAATCTGCTGGCCTGGATAACCGTGGTCGCTAAGGTTGAAGAGCCCTAGCTACCTCGAGCTTGAAGGGTAGCGGGTTCGAATTCCGCCCGAATCTTGGATGTTTGTGTGTGTCCGTATGCCTTTACCGTTACCCACAACATTACTTACAGTGGTCACTACATTACCTTACTAGTTAAAAAGATAAGAGATACAATTACTGATGGCAACAGCAGAATCGGCAGCATCGCTTTCACTTCCTCAGAAATGAACAACGTCACCACGATATCTCCCAGAGAGAAATTTGTATAGACATCATCAAGGTGAGATTAATAGTGTGCTGAGTCCTTTTCCAGTTTTCTTCCACTTTCAGATATTCTTACGCACACGTACTACACTACTACACGTATCTGGAGACCAGTTACAAGTTTAGAACTGTTCCCGAATGAGGTGGTGCCCCTCTGGCGGAGATACCTGAATAGGAAAAACAAGTGTAAGTTGGCGCCTGATCTCACATTCTAACGGGAACCTCGCCATCTCCCGGAATATAACTGGTACTATACTTACGGAAGTAAGACCTAAGTAGTCTACTCGTCAGGAATCAATAAATACTTTCTCACCCCATTTCCATTTTTTCTTCTTCTTCTTTCGCCCCCTCAACCGACTCCGTGTTCGGTGTGGGTGGTCTTCGAAGGTCTCTATAAGGTATCTTCTGCCGCTCAGCCTTCGTATAACTCCGGACGCGTGAGCTCACGAAAGAAAAATATCAAAGTTCAGCACTGAGTGGCGTTTTCCGTCAGAAGTTTCACGAAGCATTTCTTAGTTTCGTTTTGTTTTTCTCCACTCTTTTTTTGTTCTTTCTCGGACGGCAGTCGGTAGAACCTCGTAGGTTTCGTAAGAAAGAGGGGAGATGTAGGATTTGGCATCAATTGATCTGAGAAAATCGCAAAGAAAAGTTTTCCCAGTATTAAACTAGCATTAGATATCATTTGGTTCTTAGTATGTGCACAAGTTAAAAGTACTCTATACCTGTTGATTAGATCTTGAGAAATAAATATTGTGAATATATCGTTCTGTCATCATTAAGTTTGTGTGTGCTCTATGAATTCAGAGTACGGAATTATCCAATACAGGTGCCTTACTCCAATACACATTTCTCTCTCTGTGCGCTGTTGCAGTAGTTTCGGACGGAAACCACCGAACTCATTGACAGAATTTTATATATATTTGGGAAGGAACAATCTACAGAGTATTCCATAAATGTTTTGATTATATTTGTATTCAATGTAAGAAACAATATACTTAATTATGGACGCGTTTAATTTTACTGAACCTAACATACCTTCCATATGAACCTACCATATTGCTTATTGACTTATTGCTATATCAATAAACATTTAAGAAAGCATTTGAAAACACTATAAGAAAACAAAATTCACATTAAGAAGTAAATATCATAGATCATGAAATATTTTAAAAGTATGTTTTGAAATACGTTTCTAAAGAATGAGAAGAGAGAAATTTCTTAAAGAAAAATTTCTTTAAACTGAATTACTAAATGTCCTCAACGACTGTCTTATTGCTATTGCTATTGCAACCGTTACAACAACACTGTGTATTTCAGTTGCAATTCCTGTTATAAAAATACCATTACAAAATATTTTTTGGTGTGATATAGGATCTGTGAAAAGAATACAACTAAGATTATTTAGTGTACTGTAACAGATACTCCACGCAGAATAGAACTGGAATTTTACGCTTTTGAGATTAACTTGCTTTTCTCGGCCTAGGGGAATTGTCTCTCTCCGTGTTATCTGAGTATGGCATAGTCTCCTGACTGAACACCTGTTAACTGGTATCATTTTATCCTACGCATTTGACACAATCCTACTAGTATAAATCGTGCCGAACGCTTGGAGATGTCACATTTAGTGAGGAGTTGAAATTTCCCTACTACAGTCGATTGTTATATAAAGGCCTTCTCTACCAATCAACATTTTAACGCACACGCAATATAAAGTTTTCTCTACGCGGTTGACGTGTTGTGATCTATCCTCCGGGGACGATCTTCCCATTGTCCGAAGGAGCGCGCACAGAGCCGCGGGGCAGCAGGGACTGCCCAGCCCGCATGGGGCATCGAATCGGTTTCATCAGCATCCAGCGCCAGCCCTCTTTCATTGCTCGCCGGCCTCGGCCTGCGCCGCGCGTGCCACGCCCTCCGGGGTGGCCCAGTTTAGGGTATCGACAAACAGCGCTTCCTGCGGGCGGCGGAAGAATGGGCACTATTCTGCCCCCGCTTTCGCCCCCACCTCAGATTCTCCTCCGCTACCATCCCCGTCTCCGCTTCCGTCCCGGACCCCATCTCCTCCTGTGCCCCCATCTCCTCCTGTGCCTCCGTCTCCGCCCCCATCCCGGCCTCCATCTCCTCCTGTGCCCCCATCTCCTCCTGTGCCCCCGTCTCCGCCCCTGCATTCGCCCTCGCTTGCACCCACGCCTCTGCCCCTTTTCCGTTTCCGCCCCCGGTTCCACCTCCGCCTCTGCTCCGCCTCTCCTCTCGTCCCTGACACCATCCTCTCCCCCGTTCTCCGTCCCCGGCCCCGCGCACCCCTTGCTAGTGCTTTTGATTGATTGATTGATTAATTGATAAATCATTCCGGGCCCGGGAACTGCTAAAGTCATTAGTCCCGTCAGTGTAGTTCATAATTTATCGCTAGAGGTGGCGGTGATCTGCCTCCGTTGGATGGCGAGATGCGGCACCGATCTACGTCGGTTTGCGGGTATTTTCCTCTACCAGGTATTTCCCAACCGCCAGGCACCGCCCCAGCAGAGACAAGCCCTCAGCTCCTGACTGGCCTCCCGACAAGTGTGGTAGTGTAGTCTTTGAGCTGTCCATGGCCTGTTTGTTATGGTACTGGTTCGTCCACTGTTGATCGAAGAAACCTCGGAAAAGGACCGATCAGAACAGCCTGCTCCCAGAATTATCTTCCAGACAGAGGCTGAATTCGACCTAGCTATGCATGAAGCTATTATCAATAACCCTGCCACCGTCGGACTCAAACCCTAGGACGTCCCGTGCATAGGTACTGGAGTGGCATCAATTTGTGCCCTGATGTGGGTCAGTGTCATTGCGCTTCGGCCCCTGCGTTCTCACCCAACTCCGCCCGATTTCTCTGTTACCGCTGTGTCTCCTCCTTGCTGTCTTCATCACACACGACTTCTCCGTTTCACACACGTGACTACTCGTTTTGCGAGGAGACCTGTGGTGTAGTGGTCATACCGCTGACGTTGCTTCAAGGATGGAAATCCCCGTCGGTACAAAAGGAAAATGCCAAGAAAAAAACGGTTGCTGCCAGGTGTTTTTGTGTTTTTTCTGGTTCCACTGCTTTGGATTCCATCATTGGCTTACAATTCTTGTCATATCAACAGTATCATCGTTCATCACACATACATCCAAACAATTCATTCTAGGTTATGACCAAAACGCTAGGTTTTGAGAAATCACGTCACGCCTGCCCCGCCACAGCCACTAACCCCAACCTTCCACCAGATCCACTACCTTCACTTTTCTCCCAACATCCTACCACCCCTAATTGCCATCTCACTATACCTTACCCTCATCAACCTCATTACCACTTGCAATTCTCTCCCAACTTCCCCACTACCTCCAGCTCCTCCAAGCCACTATCATCACCTTTCATCAGAAGCGGCATTTTCACTTCCCTCCCACCATCCCCTCCACTTCCAATTCACTCGGAACATTACCACCGCCTCCAGCTCGGTCCAGCCACCATCACCTTTCAACAAAAAGATCACATTCACTTCCGTGACAACATCCCCTCCACTTCCAATTCACTCCGAACATCACCACCGCCCCCAGCTCCGTCCAGCCGCCATCACCCTTCAGCGCGGAGGCCACTTTCACTTCCCTCCCACCATCCCCTCCGCTTCCAATTCGCCCCGAACATCACGCCCGCCTCCAGCTCCGCGCATGCCGCCGCCACCACCCGAGGGGCCCCCGGAATTAGCAATATCCAGAAGTGCGGTCACGTAGACGCGGACCAGAGGCCGGCCGGGTCATTTGTGCCCAATATTACGTTGGGGCGCGCGCCCGCGCCCGCCCCGGGCACGGCCCCGGGCACACGACGCGCGGAGCGGAATTGGGTTGGCGCCGGCCGATCCGGGCGCGGCGGAATCAAAAAAGTATGAATTGTGGCGGGCCAAGTGTAATGGAGGCCCAGTGTGAGGACGGAGGACGGGATGCGGTTGTAGTGAAACATCAAGGAAGGAACGAAAGGCGACGGGGAAAGATGTGATAGGGAATTTCAGGTTGATGTTGATCGTGTTTTAAGCTCTCAGTTGATTTATCAATACGGAGGTGTTTGTTACGAGTGTATAAAGGGATTTTGGGATGAGACTAGAAATGTGCGGAACGGAACAAAATAAAAGGAAGAGACGCAGGGTGGATAACAGTGAATGGATGACAGGGAATAGAGAAGAAACTGGAACATTTAGATAGCGAACAAATCGATGTCAGTTGTTTCGCTTGTCATAGAGAGGCAGAAGCAGACCATATGATGTAACGAGTTGGGAGTGAAATATCGTGTAAGTTACAAAAAAATTCAAAAAGAGATGCCTAGAAAATTCTGTTAATCGTATTTCATGTTTTCTGTTGATATAGAAGTATCCATGTGGAGGCATTATAAACAGAATGACGGTAGGATGAGGGATGTAGACAAATGAAAAGCACAACGATTACAGATGAGGAGATGCAAGTAGTGGAACAGTGAAGAAATGGAGAGGTAATCGTGAATTCAGGAAATGTGATGATTTTTTCACGCATATAACACATTTATATGGAAATTAATTCATAAAATAGACATTAAATTCTTCATTTTTAGACCCTGGCTAAATTTCTTTTAACTTTAGATGAAATAAGGTGAATTTAAAGAATTGTTTTACATAACCCTGTATATCAAAACACTGTACCATTTTCCCCCGTATACCATATATATTATTTGGCTTCCGTATCGCAATCTCGTTTTAAAACGAAAGTTGCCACCCCCAATACAGGAAACGGCGGCTTGCGTTGGCTGTTGCTGGCACGAAAGCAACAAGGGGAGGGGCGGCGCAGCAACGGCGTCGATGACTGGGCTGAGCGGCCGGGCAAAGTGCGGCGAGGCGTAGCACTTCCCTCAGTGATCTGAGGGCCGCTTTAATCCCATAAAGTGGCGTCGCGGATTCCATTTTAATCGCAGCCTCCCTCGCCCGAGCTCTTTCGGCGGCGGCCTCGCCCGGAGGATGTATCTTCCGCTGTCACGTTTGGGAGCCACTGGGCCTAAGAGCGGGAGAGATGTGAGCTCCGCGGGAGAACCGTGGACGAGGGGCCGAGAGATATATCGGGGCATAAAGTAAAAGTGTTGACGAAGACGGAATTTTAAAAAAATTCCGTGAAGGTGCGGCTACCAGTAAGAGTTCGGAGCACGCTAGCGGAATAGTTTGTCTCCGATCACCTATGCTGACGGGAAGATTGTCTGGGGAGGGTCAGTGTATTCTTCAGCGTCATTGTGATTGTCATTGACTTCATCGTCAGGCTCTCCACTGACGTCACTGTCCCGCCACAGTCACAGTCCTTGACACCGTCCCTGATGCCGCCTCCGACACCGTCTCCACCATCGTCTCCGTCATCGCCCCCGATACCGATACCGACACCAATTCCGACACCGTCCCCGACACCGTCTCCGACACCGTCCCCGACACCGTCTCCGACACCGTCCCCGACACCGTCCTCGACACCGTCCCCGACACCGTCTCCGACACCGTCACCGACACCGACACCGTCACCGTCTCCGACACCGTCACCGTCTCCGACACCGTCACCGACACCGACACCGTCACTGACACCGACACCGTCACTGACACCGTCACCGACACCGTCACCAACACCGACACCAACACCGTCACCATCACCAACACCGTCACCGACACCAACACCGTCACCGACACCAACACCGTCTCTGACATATTCGTGTATAATAATGTGGTTTCTGGTTTGCACATATTTTCTGAGAAACATTTCGCAACTACAGAAATGTTGATTAAAGGGTTTGACCTAGAAAGTATCTCGATTTCCTCGTTTGAACTCCAATCGACTTAATCGAATGAAAGTCCAACTCGAACCACCGTATGTGCTAATTGAATCGCAGAGTTCTCCCACCAGCCTTATGCCATTCTTCCATATTCAGTGGAGCGTAGAACGCGAATTTAGGATCCACTGTGCGGCAGAACCTCTTGTGCGCATCCCGTTGTAATAAAGCGGCTACCACCACCGCCGCCGCTGCCGCAGGTGCACGCAGCTCGCTCTGTGTTAACTTGCGAAACTCGCGACTAAGTAAATACTCCGGAATAAATCCCGAGGTTACAAATTACACGAGTTTGGTAAGTCCGCGTACGAAGCTCAGCAGCGAAGGGTCGTGGAGAATCGCTTCGCAGACAGTGAGAGACAGAAGATGGTTTGGAGGAGTCTCGTGCACTCATGGTGTAGTAACCTGACTTAGCCTCGCCCTCGGGATTAGGTCCTCGGTCTCACGTGTAAAAGTCGTGGTGGGGAATTAGGAACTCCTGCCCCAGAGCCAAGTTTCTGAGTGTTACGTCGTTTGTGGGAAGGTAGATACCACGTTGTGACGTGTTGGGGGCTCACTGCCTCTGCTCCGGAACTGAACAATTCAGGTGGCCCCATGTTGGCAAGTACCCCTTTGTGGCAGTACCCGATACTCGTGGGATATTTGCAAGGGATTGTCCCGGCGCACGCGAGAGGCATTGAATGACTTCGGTACCATCACATCGGTAAGCTTTGATCTGGAAACCGCGGTTGTTTATATCCCGTTCTAGGGTGAAGAGGTCCCAATCTGACATTGCGCTGAAAAGGAGTAAGAATATGGCTTAATGCTAAACGTCCACCCTGAGTTTCCTTAAAACGCTCCTGGTACGTAAGATGTAGCTGGTAGACTGCCGAGTGGAAAAATAGCATTGATTCAATTATTCTATAAACTAGAAGCACATGTGGAAATGCACATTTCAATGATTTTGTGAACTGTATTGGGGTTACTGCGTATTTCTCAATTTTTTGTGAAAACTATGGTGTAGCGTAGGAATAAATAGTTCTTGAAGACTGTAAATATATACTCGTTCATTGTATGAATCTGCAACTTCATTGAGTACCACGTATCATTGATATTGTATATCAATGTTGTGATTCATTTCTTTTACTTCCAAAGAGGACATAAAACTATATTCTTTTCTTTTTTCTTAGTTTTATCTCCTTCAAAAGTATCTTTCTGTTAATTGTGTGAAACAATAATTGGTCAGTTGGTTCATCTTATTTCTCTTTTCTTCTCCGCAAAAATCTTCATTTTTTGCTGGAATCAGTTCTCCACTTGTCGTGTTAGTAACTCTTTTACGTCTTTTGTAATCTCTTAAGAAACACTTTGTTCTCTTTGAGAAAACATCTTGTAGCCGCAGAGGTTTTTCTTTTCCCTTTCCCCCACCTGTTATAGAAAAAAGTGCACTGTAATACTCTGTTAGAATCTGTTTCTTGTCCGGGGGCTACCAATTCGAAGCGCAACTCCACAGAATGGAGCCCGTGAATTGCTTGGTAAAAGATCGAGCAATCTACTAGAATCATGCTTAAAGTTTCAATAAGAAGTTCAGATGAAAAAGATTTGTAGGTGTGTCGATGTGGTACTGAGTGTGTAGGTATATATCAGGATTGAGTGAATGACGACGTCAACTTGTGTGACAGCGACGATTCATTCTCGTTCGTGCACTCTCTCACATTCGTCTCCAGGAAGCACGATGATTCTACCTCTCTGTTCTCTCTCGTCTCTCGTGTCTCTCTCTTCTCTCTCCTCTCTTTTTCTCTCTCTCGCTGTCTCCTGCTCTCTCACTTTGCCTTTTTTACCCATTATTCTCACTTTCCCTCTTTACATTTTCTCATTTCCATTGCCAGTATTTCCTCTATATGTCTTTTTCATTCTTTATCGCTTTGTACCCCTCTCACTATCTTTTCGCTGTGCTGCCTGCTACCTGAAGTCTCACAAACAGATTTAACGCTGCAAATATTTATCATATAATAAGTGAACCGTGAACATTCCTGTGATTCTTCTGTTTTTTCGTACACTTGGGCAATATTAATTACATACTCTTCCAGTCTATATTTTACGTAACTCACCGATCTGGACGTTTCACATTGAAATAAGCTTTTCCTTCTTTCCAACTATCTTCATTTACTTTCTTCGTACTTCTTTCATCATCATTCTCTCACCCTCATCCTCTCATTCTTCTACGGTCGATGCTTCTCTCTCAATTCTTCTTTGTTTCACTCACTTACTACGCTTCACGTTTCACGCTTTTTACAGATCCTTTCTCTCAGTAAGCTCATACCCCAAATGCAATCCTCATTTAATACTCACTTCCTGTACTCTTACGAATCGACTCCTAGTACGGAAACCTCAATATTCTCACACGTCATCGTTATTATTGCTACACGCTTCCGCATTCCTCTATCCACTTTCACTCTTTTCCGTTTTATTAGTTTATTTTCTTTGGGAGTGCACAATACCAGTGTATAATAACTCTCTACATTTGATAATTTTGCTTAAAACATCTTAAAACTTCCCTGCAATATCTTCCTGACTACTACGGTAATAGAGGTATCTATATAGATAACTATACTTTGGGCCGAGGTTTGAGAATTGGTTCAGAAATGTCAGGAATGGGATTGTGTTCTTAAAAGGGTTTTTGTGCGTTGTGATTTTGGAAACAGCTTGGGGAATTTAAATTGAGTATATTTGGGATGTTTTTGAAGAAGTAGATCGATAAAAAGCATGTGAATGGTTATAGGTCGTTATTGTAACTCTTCGTGAAGCTCTGCATTGGAAATGACCGGGTTCTCCCCTCGTCGAGCGCCCTTGCGCACCCACCGCCGCCTGCGCCGCCGCCGCCCGCCGCCCGCCGTGCTGCGCTGTTCGGCGGGTGGCCGCCTTCCCAGGGGACGTGTAGGGCAAATTGCCTAGCATCGCGCCGCGCCGCTGGCGCTGCCGCACGGTGGCCGAACGGCGGCGGGTGCTGGCGCGAAACACGGGTGGTTGGAGGGAGGAGAGCAAGTCGGGACTGCGCTTGGCAGGAGAATTGCAATCGGCTGGATTTATTTCCTTAGTTCTCCGAAACGCTCTAACTCAAGGAAATGGACAGTGACATTTTATTAAGTCACGTCTTCTTCGAAATTGTGCATTTGGCATATGCCTGGATATCAAGTACCATTAAAGAGCCTATTTGGACTTACAGTGGCGAACAAATCAGAGTAAGTTAGAATAATATCCTTTATTTTGGGAACTTGTTTTATTCAAACGGCACGTTTTTATTGAGCTAAACAAATAGTACCTTTTATAAAGTCATTCTGTCTTTGGTGTAAGTCCGAGACGTGGATTTCATCAAACGTTTCAATGCACTATGAATAAATGTCACTTCGTGAAATTTTATTTTTCTTATAATTCGTATTAAGATACGTATTGAAGAAAAGTCTGGTACTGTACATGAGAATGTAGTTATTGAAGGCGGTTTCTATTAAATAAAAACTCATGCAATATATCAACGTGCATCTACATTTTGTCGCACATATGCTGGTCATTAATATTTTATTTCAATGTTCTGATTAATTATTTTTATTTCCAAAACTTGATTTTTTTACTGATACCAAAAATGAGAAACGATTTGCTGAGTATATTATATGACGGACTTTTTGGAGGAATGAGAGGGTGAGGGTGGGGGAATGAGGGGGAGAGGGACATCAAAGTAACGTGCCTTGTTTATGGTTCTGTGTTGTACAAATTCGACATAAATTAAACAGAATATGAGGTTTATTTTTAAATTATATGGTATCGACGTATTATTGAGGAGAAAATGATTCCTATTAAAATTACTTGTGGGCAAATATAAGTATGGTGCCGTAAACCTGAAAATTAAATCGACGTAATGTCATAATGCACTGTCCTCCATCTCCGAGTTGACACGATGGAAATATGTTGACGACGCATAATGTGGAGAAATAGGTATGTCCTCATGTGAGGTTTCGAAAGATCCCATAAACGAGAAAAAACGCTACAAATGTTATTTTTGGTGTATAATCGAACTAGCTTTCTTTTTTGTTAACATGTATCTCAAGTATAATATTACAACGAGAGATGTGTTTTGGGGTTTTCTGATGGAGTAAGTTAGAAAATAAAGAGAAACCAACAAACGAACGCGCAAGCACATGCACAAATAAACGAAGAAACCAACAAACGCATGCACGAACCAACGAAGAAGCGAACGAACCCACGCGCGAACGCCTCCACGAACGAAGACACAAACCAACGCATGCGCGAACGTATACACGAACCAAACGAAGGAGCAAACGAATTCACGTGCGAACGGATGCATAAACGAACAAAGAAACACACGAACGAATGCACGACCGAACGAAGAAACGAACTTCCGAAACGACACGGACCTGGCATTTCCGCGTGCTCCGCGCGTCGCCCCCGGGTGCCGGTGGCGCCCCCTCCGCCCCGGCGCGCCGCGGCGTCGTCCCCACTGGGGAGCGACGCGCCCCGCGGCGCCGCGCCACTCGCAGCGGGATTGTTGACAAACAGCCCCCGGCTGCGCGGCGCGCCCGTCGCCCGCGCTGACGTATGCGGCGCCACCCTCGCCCCTTCCCCTTCCCCTTCCCCTGCCCCCCCCCCGCAGGCCGTCATGACGGATGGCGCGAGCAGGTAGAGGCTGCTGACCGGGCCGCGCCCCGCTGGATTTGCCATTTGCCGCCGTGTGTACCATGGAAATACGCGTTCTGTTGGTAAATAAATACAAAATTAAATATTGATGGCTCAAGTGAGGTGTGTGTGAAAAACAGAATGAATATCACCCAAAATATTTTTTTGCTGATTATCGGATACAATTTATTTATAAATAAAAATAATAAATATGTAATGTGACGTGTTTGCTGTCAAAAACATTTCAATGCATTATTTAATAAAAGTCCCTCTTCCAGTATGCCTACTTTTGGAGATATTTCGTGACTCTGCCGAGGGATAGAGATCAGAGCCAACTTATTACCACTTAAATGTGGTGTGATCATTTGTTTTTCGTAGCCAACCACGTCTGAACGAGAAGATTTTTCTTTCTATTGTGATTGTTTTTATTTTTTATTAGAATGAACTGGTTAAGAGAGCAAATTTGTTGTCTGAACCACTCTTGTTTTGTTAGATAGACTCTTTTGTTAATAAGTAACGTTTTCTTTAACAATTACATGCCTTTGGTCAGTTAGGCTCTTGGCAGCTGAAAATGAACAAATCGAATTTTAAATTCAGGAAATTAGTTGGTATAAAAATGCAGCACTCGCATCAAGAACAAAACTATTTAATGTGGTTTAATAAAATTCGAATGCAGGTTATGGAGGGTCGAAGAACTGTTTTGGTATTTTGCGTTTCAGTCGGTTACGATGGGAATTATGTTTACCAAGTTCAAAATGAAGTACAGATGGAATATTATTAATTTTGCGGTAATTAAATTTGCAGAAAAAGTTTTGAATTGGAAGTATATCTAACTCAGAATTAATTTGTATGTTTGGAATAAATCAAGGGGATTTAATAATACTTCTTAGACTGGTATTCTGAAAGTTTTGTATTTTATAAATTAGACACCTATAAGATATTATAGTCCGAATCATTGTTTTATAAGTATGTAACGTACGCAGTATACTTAGTCAAGAAGAGTACTTAACGAGATAAAGTGCCATCGTTTATTAGCTAACAAAATTCTATGGGCAGTAAAAGAAGTGACGTTTTAGACGTCACACTCGCCCTCACATCCTCATCCTCATCCTCGACCTCCTCGTTCGCGTCCTCATTGATTGTGTATCAAAGACGATATCAGGAGATTTTCCAATGTACCACAACATAAACCTATATTCTTTCACGTCTTAATTCTACTCCGAGTTTAATTTTTTATGCCTAATTTATAAAGCTTGCAGTTTGTAAATTAATCGCAATAAAAGATAATGAAATTTAATACAAATGTGTCAATGATGGTCTTTCCAATTATTGATAGTGATGATGGTGGACATCATTAAGAATGTTAAATGAGGTTCTTAGTCACCAAGATAATTCTTGATTTCTGGCGAAGGCTTGCAATTAGAGATAGTTATTTTCTGCGTAATAATTTTAGCTTTGTTTCCAAATATATTGTAAAAATTAAAATTTGAACTTCCGTATTTAGAGCTACTTCTCTCTTAAGTTCGTGAAAGTCTACCTTGTTCGTCATAAAATAATTTATTGACATATTATATAACAACATGAGAGTTATTTTAATTTAATAATATTGATGTCCCGTTTCCACAGTGCTTTCTGAGGAGCGAATTAGAAGTATTTTTTAATTAATCGGTTTTTAATTAAGCAATATTGTTTTCTTCAGTTCATTTATTTCATGATACGTTCCTTTTCGATGCTTTCAGCACTCCAAATCGCTTCTGTAGCTACACATGAACATTGCCAAGAGATACATAGCTCACTTGAATTAGAGCGTCTCATGTTCCCTTCTTTTCCTTTGTAACAAGAATCCAATCTTTTACACACTCGAACGAAGGCTACGGTTCACAAGGACTTGGCCGGATTTTCTGAACGCACCCGATGGAGCCCGAAAATGAGACAAATCAGGAGTGCTTTCGATTGTCGACGAGGCTTTGCGCCGTCGTTTGTTTCTGCCGTCCATTTCGGGCAGGCTACAGTCCTACGAAATTGGAATGCGGCGAGGAAAGAGGATTTCTTCCAAAGGCGAAGTCCCGCTGTTCTGTTCGGTGCATGTGGAATATTGAGTTCATAATATGAAATCGGAAGGAAATGCGTTGTTCGCGATTGTATTGCTGGTACAAATAAAATAGTTCCTTTTTTGTTCAATATTGGAATGAGCAAAACTGAATCGAACTATTTTTAATTGAGTCATTTGTTTTTTATTAATAGCAGATTTTAAAGTTACAAATATGAAGCATATTTATATCATTCATTAAGAACGTTGAATTGCATTACGCATTTACTACTTGAATAATATTGTGTGTTTTGTAGTGAGCACAAACATGTTACAAAATTCGCCTTTTATTACATACAGTTTCTCTACTGATATAATGTTATACAACAGCAAAAATGCCTGTGATGGAAAGTAATCAAAACTGTACCTTTTTTCGCTATGCAAAAAAGTTTAGTTCCCTTCCTGATCGTTAGTGACTTGCTACCATTTGTTTGAAAACTTCGCATTAAGAACTAGCAATAAAGAATTGACTTCGCTGCCACTTCGCCTTGTCACGTACTTATCAAATATCAACACCTTTTTCTTGAGTATAAAGTATATATTTTTGTTATCCTTCTCCAAAGCACTTCATCCAAGAACTTGCGCGTAGACGTCTGGGATCAGATAGGGAAAAAAAGAACGACGTACATTGCAGTCTGCCAAGGCGTTTTATTTTACCAGCTGGCCCTGTACGATCAATGCACCCATTGCGAACCAGGAACGAATTTTGGGGCCAGGAGCTCTATCCCATACATTCAGCGCCAATTGTTGTGTTCCTTACAATCTAACCATTCCAGCAACGGCTCGGTGCAAAGAAAGACAATCTTTAATTTGTAACGTTTGAGAAGCAACTGAACTTATTAAATTAGTGTTTTAAATTATGTTTTACTTACAGGTTATGTCATTAAAAACATGAAATCTACGTAGACGTCGAAGCAGGGATTTTCCCACGAGGTTATTTGTACCTCGTTCCAGACAATTCAAAAATAAAATTCATTAGAACCACGAAGGAACCTCTTTATCTCTAGATCTGAATCCGCAGTTCGTTAACTAGACGTAAAAGCCACTCCACTACCGCGTACTTTTTTTCACGTAAACCCAATTGAATTTATCAATTGCATCATTAAAAGTTTAAATCCATTCTCCTTGCAGAATTTATTATATATTTACTAGTGAAATATATCCAAGGAGAAAATGAAAGGGAATTCAGATATGTAATTGTCCCCCATCTCTTGAACTAGATTTCGCTCGCATATGGTCCACTGTATTTCGGAGTTTTCCGATGGAGTAAGTTAGAAAATAAAAAGAAACCAACGAACGAACGCGCAAGCGAGTGCACAAATAAACGAAGAAACCAACAAACGCATGCACGTAGGTATGCACGAACTAACGAAGACGCAAACGATCCCTCTTGCTAACGTATGCACGAACGAACAAACGAAGAAAAAAACGGATCAACGTGCGAAGGTTCGCACGAACCAATGATGAAGCAAACAAATCCACGAACGGAGACACAAACGAACCCATGCGCGAACGTATACACGAACCAACGAAGAAGCAAACGAACCCACATGTGAACGCATCTACGAGAGTATGAAAAAACAAACGATCGCCCTGAGAGACCATCCATCCATTGCTTTCGCGGCACTGTGCGCAGCGAGGACCACACACCTGCCGCGGCGAGCCGTCCCGCGTAGTGCGTGCGTGCCAAGGTCAGCGTGGGGCGCGTGCCGAGATGATCTCGCGTCTGGAGCCCGCACACGGCTCCCCGGCCGGGGTTGGCGGCCTCGCCTTATGGGGAAGAAGTCAATCGACCGCCGCCGGTGGCGACGGCGCCGCCACCCACCTGTACGGAGGAGCACGGGCCGCCGCCGCGGCGCCGGCAGCAGCAGCCGCTCCCAGCGGGCGCGCGGTTATTGATGGGCGGCGCACCTACGAGTGAAGAGACCCTGTCCGGGTGATTTGGCCGGTTGATTTAGCTCGGAGCCCCGGCATAGTCGCTGACTCGGCGGAAAATCTGACCCGGTGGTTCAGGTTCGAGTCCCGACGGTGTACCGCGGTTGGCGGATTTTCGACAGTAGCTGAGTGGGTATGTCGAATTCGACCACTGACTGGAATTCTAGCGATAGGTTGGTCAGATAGTTTTCCGTCGTTTCTTCGACCAGTACCGCGCAATTGCTACAGTACTATCCTAACAAAGGGGCCTAAGACCATACGCAATCTTTCCTTTCTCTTTCTTATTCTATCGTTTCATCTTACACACACACCACAATACACTACACTGCCATACATGTCAGAAGACCTCTCGGGAGCGTAGAGCATATCCTGTCTGAGATGGTGCTATGCTGGAGGAGATAACCGGATGGGGAAATCCCCGTTAGCACATATATAGATCGGCTCGGATCTCAGCATTCGGTGGTACAGGAACACCGCTATCTCCTGGAATAAAACATGCATTGCACTTACGGGATTAATGTTCATATCGGTATCATGGGCAACTGTGTAGTGCGTAAGGGTCGACGAGGATCATAAAGACGAGAGGGAGGTTGAGAATGTGGGAGTAAGGAAAGAGAGAGGGAAAGAAAGCGAGTGTGTTTTTTTGTGAGAGGGAAGAAGAAGAGAGAGAATCAGGAGAAAAACTACGTATTGAAGTATCTATTTATTTGTGATTGTATGTGCGTGAAATCATACGCAATATATCAATCTATATAGTGTGTCTGTGACAGAGTAAGTGAGAGGAAGAGATATTGAAACAGAGAGATATTGAGACAGAGAGAGAGAGAGTGAGACAGAAAGAGATTGAGACAGAAAGATATGTCAATAGAGTAAATAAATATATGAACTATTTGAGTATAATTTTCGCACTTTATCTATATGTACTAGGTGTTTGTGTGTATGTATATGAATGATAGAAAGAGCGAGAGAGGGGCGCGAGATAAAAGTATAAATACGTCCGTAACAATGTGTAAAATATGCATGGGTCTTTGTGTACAAAGGTCAAAAGGATATAGAGTTTGTAAGTACTATTTGAAAAATTGAGGTATACTAAATAATTTTCAAACACCTTTGTCAAATAATTCTTTGCTTACAGCGCTGTAGCTTTTTGAATGTATGCTTTTTAGGATAGGTATGAAGAAAATCTTAAAGAAGCTTATGCTTTTCAAATCCTATTTCATGTCAATTTTACGCGAATTGCATAAGAGATCACAAAGTTACTGTTTTAAAATTCGATAAAATAAATTATAAGTACCTGTTCAATTAAACGGTAATGGATGCCAGAAAATAATACATCTATTTGTTTCAACACCGTCACTGTGTTAGAGAATTCTAATTCCCCAAATAAAGAGCGAATCGATTTCCATAAAAACAAACAAGCGGTGCACATGGCGACATTTGTGTTTGTTTTGAGACCTCCGGTTAGGTGACCTAATGGAGTTGCATAGTGGGTGGTCTTCATCTGAGAATGCAAGTGGGGCTTCGCCTCCTAATAACCTCTGAATCGTCTGTAGTCATTCGGCTCACGTAGATCGTCTGCAGCTTAGTCTGTAATTTTCGAAGATTGTGCTATGATAATATTGAGTATTTTAAAGAATGGATCAAAGGAAAAGTATTTTGATAAGTACTTAATTTTGTGCCATTTGGAATAAAGCAATCACTTCTAATAGTAGAAATGGCAATAATAGCTTTATTTTTTTGCTGCATTTCTATATTATTTTCCATTATGTGGGGAGAACACATTTGTTTATAATTGCAAATGAGGAAATACAGATAAATGGAGAACGCATACTATATATATATATATATATATATATATATATATATATATATATATATATATATATATATATATATATATATATATATATATATATAAAAGGAGCGACAATCGCGCTCATGAAAACTGTTCAAAGAAAAGTGGTTGTCTCGGTAGCTTAGTTTTTAAAGCAGCTGGATGTGAACCAGAAGTCCCGGGTTCGAATGCCAGTCAGGGCAACCAATTCTTTGAACAAATTTAAAAATACTTTAAACGGTTAACAAGAGTAGTTGAAAATAGGATTACTCAACCAGCAGCGAATGTGAACCCGTTCAGTGTTCACACTATAAATACGTAATAAAATGATTGCTCTCTGGGACAGATATATTGCAGAAATTAAAATTAACCGGCGCGTGTTTGTCTCGTTCTTGTAACTTTTGCACTGATTTGATGACTGACACGTTTCACAATGCATTAATTTTTCTGTCTGTGATGGAGGGTGATCAAAACAAAGCGACTAGCAAGCTAAACTTACCCCTCTGCCTCCTAATGACATAATCGGATAGCACCATGTGAGGGGGACATTTTGGCAACATGTATCTTATTATTTTTGTTTCTTACGTAGCATTCATATACCAATACATAATAGACTTTACATATGTAGTGAATGCTCACTTTCTTATTTACCTAAAATTGTAATACAAATTAATTTGGTAGAGGAAATATTTTTCAGACACCTCTTAAAAACAATCTACATCGAACATTTGGCTCGAAATGCCTGAACAGGATAGCTTTTTTTAAAATTATGTTTCTGCGAGGGTACGGTGCGGAGGAAGAGTGATATTTGAGGTACTGAGTGATAGAATTAGGTGGAACGATGACAGGTATATTAGTGATTTCCCGTTTTCATCTCCACATTCTTGCCGTGTTGTTTCGCACTTAATCATTTAATTAACACTTTTACTTCCAAACGATCGTGTACAGACGATGCGACTGCATATTCTTAGACTTTCTGACCGCGGAGTTACGGTTAATGTGGCGCCTACCTGCAGTTCGTGTGATATGACTATTAAATTAAATGCATATATTTTTAGTCTTATGACGATACTAAGTTCTATTAAATAAATTAATCCGATTGACAATTTAAAACTGCCGTGGAAGATTAGCATGCCGCCTGAATGTTTATTTAAAGACTAGAGCACGAGTTCTTGCATTTCACGGCGATCAATTCGTATCTCTGTGCAACAAACGTTAGAACAAGAAGGGTGTGCATATTAAGAACTAGTATATTTCTAATATGTCTCAGTATATGAAGATGTATCCGCCAGAAGTCTAGTTTTTATTCACTCTCGTATCACTAAGAAATGGACCATATTTAACTATGCCTGTTGCAAGGATATGCGAATTGACTACGCAACCTAGAATTATTGTCACATGCGTGAAGTCAGGGCAAATTTAATTTTTCAGAAAATGTGTAGGAGATTGTACAGCGTAAGGGAATGTCTGTAAAAGGCTCCTAAGTGAGTAGTGATTTGCAAAGTTCTTGGGATTTATGGAACCAGTCTCTTATAGTCGATCGGATGAAGTACTGCAAAACTGTAATTAATGGGATTACATTACCTACATTACCCATAAAAGTAGCGTACTCCTCTTTGCTCCATATCTTAATCTTACTTTGAACTTTGGGTGTTTGAGACGTTCTTGTTCAGCTTCCTATTTCATTAATCTTCCCCAAATCTTTGTTGAGAAAGAAATCTTTATTGGTAATTTTATAAAAGGAATTGTTGAAGGAAAAAACAAAAGCCTACAATTCATCTTAAGTGTTATGGCTGTCACCTTTACAACTGAGGTAAAAAGAGTAATTTGAGCAACATGCACCTCAGAATACTCAGAATACTAGAACCAAACAACAGCCCATTACGTCGCATCCAGCCGTTACGAGCTATTTATCACAATCTCCGCAACACAGTCGTGTTCGTAAGTAGCATTATTTGCCTCTCACACCTACCATGGCCCGCTGCGTCGAACGGGCAGTTACCCGGTTAACGCCGGCCTGGACAATCATTAAGCGAAGCAACGCGCGGGAACTGGATCGCGTTTTTGTGTGGCCTGCAGGTACGCGTGCGGAGTAGGTGGATTGAGGGCGAGAGTGCGATCAAATTATACGTATGCCGCGTAATGTCTTTATCCCTCAAAAGCGGTGTCTACCGTTCCCGGCGGCACAGTTCGCTGAGAAAGATACGCCTGGTCTCCACACTCATCCTGACATTCTGTATCTCCCACGCTAGATCGTTAGAGTTTGGACCAGATAAATGGTTACGAAATATAATAATTTACGATATGAGATTGTGCTACGTGCCGTTACGTTATCGCGGTGATTTATACTGTAACAGGACGGGAACTGTTATTTCCGAAACGTAAATGTCCGATTGGAGATTATAAAAGTCTCTTTGATATTTCAGATAATCAACACTTCAGAAAACTCTGTCCATAAATCAGAGTTTCTAGAAGATAAATTTTATTTACGATGTAGCTATTATTATCATCTTATTACAGTATAACATCTGCATTATTAGATTAACTATATTGTATTTATATTAAATAAAATAAAAATTTTAATAGGAAACAAAAATATAATAGGATTGCGATGGAACTTTTATGCTTGTTTTCAAAATTTGCATAATTGGAATCTAGAAATGTAGTTTAAGATCACATCACAAAATAGTTATTACATTGTTGGATATGTGACTGGGAAGAAATTGCATCGTATCTTTCCAGCTTATTTGTGAACTTGTGGAAGGTGAAACATATAATTTTGAACTCTGTGCCAAGAGTAACTCCGTGCTAACAATAGTCAGTTTTCATAATTCATTTATCTCTGTATTATAATGTGTGTAATATAGTGAAAGATAAATTTATATCTGCGAATTAATATCATGTGTTTGAAATGAACAATTCGGTTTATCTGAATTCCATATTTCTGAATATTCACCCAATTGGGATGACTCTATTAACTCATTTGAGATCTCGAAAACGTGTAAAAAGTAAAAGAAGAGTAGAAAGAAAACGTCAGGGAAGCAAAAAAACGGGATGAACAGAAGTACAGACAAGAAATTCATCATTCGTTCCCTACTTTAGATAAATGTTCCTCTGTGTCCCCAATAATGGAAGTTATTCTACGTATCATGAGGTCTATGTACATCAAAATAACATCGTAAGGTTAGGCTTTAGAAACAGGAATTTCTGTCATATGACTATATATTACATTGTTTTTGAACTGTTTATAACTTATTTGCTGTTAGTAAATATCAGGCATTTTTGTGAACCCACTTAACATAAAAATACAAACCATAAGAAGCGAAGAAACAAAACTTCATCATATGGATAGTAACTATAGGCAAGTTTGTGCTGCAGTCATATCCAATAGACGTTGTGAAAAAATATCATTTGTCGTTTGAGATCACTTTTTAGTGTTGCTCTCGAAATTTCCGAAACTGAAAATTAGAGCTATAAATTCAAAATCGAAAAAGGAATACATAGTGAAATTCTTAAATTACCACATCTTGTGATCAGATATTGGAAACAGGCATGACAGCATGATAACTGATAGCATACATACATCGTTTTGGACAACGTTTTTAGGGTTAGTGAACCCGACAAACGGAAGGAAGAAAACCGGGAAGAAGAGAAAAGAAGAAAGAACAGAACTAGAAGGGGCAGAAGAAGTCATAGCCAATACACGATCATATTTTAAAAACTCGTTGGCTATGACTTCTTCTTCACCTTCTTCTTCTCTTTCGAGCGTTGCCAAGCCCACTTCATCACAACGGAACTCTGATCCCTCGAGGTTTTCAAACTTCGTAGAGATTGTCCTTTCGTTTAGCAAATTTGCTATTCGAGGATGTTAATAGCAGATATTTACATATAGCCTTTTTGGTCCAATAACTGTCATCCATTAGCAGTTATTTTTCACGGATGTAAAACGTTAGGAAACGTTAGGACGAATTTAAGATTTCGATTAGTGAAGCTAGGTTGAAGTTTGCTGTAATCGTTGAGAGTTAAATATAATTATCATTTCTTTGATGTTACGATATTTTGAATCAGCGCCCGAGTCATATCATTGTTACATTTCATTCAGTCAACTTTGTAAGCTGCTTCTCCTATTCTGTATCACTCATTGGCGCCTCCTGATGTCATATTTGTGGTCTTAACTCTTTTTTCTCCGTTTAAAAAAATGGTTACTCAAGGGTATAGCATGCCAACCTTTCAGGAGGACTATATTGAATTCAGTCGCTGTCGCTGCTCTGATAGGTAGTTCTTCGTGATTTCTTTGATCAACATACCCTAACACACGGGTCAAGGATAACGTGCAGTCTCTCCTTCCTTTTCCTGGCCATACTTACACACACACACACACACACACACACACACACACACTATCACATGCACTCCACTACCACTCTTGTCGGGATCTTAGAGCTTGTCCCGAGTGAGGTGGTGCTACACTGGGTGAGACTCGTAGAGAGGGAAATTCTCGAAAACCGATGTGTAGGTCGGCGCCGAATCTCACCATTGTCGGGGGAAGGTGACAGCCACCACACGAGAGAAAAACACGCACTACATATGCGGAACGAAGGACCTTATCAGTTGAGACGATGGAAATTAGCAATCAATCAATCAATAAATCTCGCATGAGGATAGACGCGTTTCCTGACACATCATAGCGCCGTGACTTAGCCACTCAGACGCAGAATTCACTGACGAAGTAGTTTTCCTGAACTTTCGCTACCTTACTACCTTCTCTGAATTTATTCACTTTTCCGAAACCTGTGGAAATACGTATTGCATTTCTTAGATTCGTATTGAATTCGATATGTAAAGTCGTGGGTTGTTCAACTTCATCTGTATTCGAAAAGCAATCAGAAATTTGCATCACAAACTAAGAAACTGTTTATTCAAACAAATAAAGTTGGTGAATCTAACTAATTTCACCGTCGAATATATCTTTTATTTAACCGTCAGACGGGCTCTTAACTCTTAAAGTCAGTTGGAAGAAATGAGTGTCTCTGTTGCTCAAGTGGTTAGAGAAGCTGGACGTGTATTGGGATATCTGTGTTTGATTCCCGGCTGTAGCAGTTGATCAGTCAAACAGGATTTGGAAATTAATGTTCAAGTTGCTATTTCCTTTATAAAACAAATCATGCAACTGACAGATTTTTCTCCTTCCATTTCACCTACTCCAATTCGGTCTTTCATGGATTTCTGCAATTATTTCCGTAAAAGTTCCCTTCATTTACGCATAGATTACTCTTATGTTTTGTGTTCTTTGAGGCACTTTGTTCTTCTATTTCCTCTACGAACTTAACAATCTGTTAACTCTTCAAATCTACCTCACTCTCTGCATTCTGTAGACTCCCATCTTTAACGCTTCACTTTTTTTAGCTCGGCACTTCGGGACTATCATAATATTCCCTCTCTCTCTTCTTCACAGACAGTCATAAATTTTCTAGTTTTCTCTTTGAAATTACATCCATATTCTTTGTATACTCGCAGTTTCTAAAACTGGATTTTAATGGAATTTTTAATAACTTGACCAACCATACGCATGATGACAGGTTGCAATACGTTCGATTGACGTTTTCCTTGTATTTCTTTTCGAGGAGTAGAGCATCTAATACTTGTACGTGGTACTCCTCATGCAACCTACAACAGCTCGTGCTACAGTTTGAGAACCCCCGCGCTACTCGATCCTTCGCGCTGTGCCGTCGTGGCCCCGTGACGCTCCGACGGTACGTTCTAATTTGATTTTCCGATTAGCTGCTGCTGCTGCGGCGGCGGGCAGTCGCGGCTTGCCGCCTCTTGTAGTGGGTTGCCCGCTCTCGTGTGTGACAAAGCGAGGACACCATGTGTCGAGAGACTCGCAACACCCCGCCTCCCCCCCCCCCTGCTCTGTTGTCAGTCCTCTGTCCTCGTGCGGATCCTCTAGGGCGACGCACAGTGGTGCGCGGTTGTAAAAGCCACGCGGAAAGAGAAGAACGACTCGTTTTAGGGAAGATGTGTAACCCAGAAGCAAAGGGCATTGTGCCTACTTTGTACAGTTTCGAGTACGGAAAAGAGTGAGGAAGGTATTATATCACCACAATCCTATGAATTGGATTAACATATTTTAAGAATGCATTGGTAGAATAATTATACATAATGGAGAAAGTACCATTTCGCAAGTACATGTCAGGTTAATATGTGTATGAAATTATCTTAATTACAATAAAAATAGTTTGTTCAGCTCTCAAGTTGTTAAACTGAATGCACGTAGGAATTTTGCCAAGTGGTATAGAACTCTGTATTTACGAGTACTTTTACTGGTATTTAAAATGTGACAGTAATGCTGTTATAGTTTGTTACTTGCAATTCCATCGGTAAGAACCGACACCAATACTGACACATTCTAGTTTATCTGCTATATGCGTCACTTCCCAACTGAACGAAATTTAAATCTGATTGGGACAGGAACAGAATGCATATTGCCAGGCACTTGGATAGAGTTCTTGAACATTCCACAAGTTTGATATTCCATCCTGAGTGTGTTCCATTCTTCAAAACGCCACTAGATTTGAACCCACGACCACGAACTCTGGTTTTGGAAGCCAGTATACTATTCCCCACATCTCTGGGAACGTCTCATTTTAATTTGAGTTATCCAGCTTTTTGAAGGCAACGGAATCTCAATAGGTTGATCAAGATGTAACGTAGAGCAATGGAGAGCAATGTTGACCTGTGCATGCGCAATGGTCAAAAGCGAGGTGTAGAACGAACTTCGATTGCCAGAATTTCGATATTGCTGTAACTTGGTGTACGTTAAGCTGTGCCTTAAGTCCCTAGTAATTCAGAAGAGAAGAAAAAGCGTATTACGAGGTACCGAATTTTATGATTTATCGAGGAAATCGGTGTGAGGAATAGATATGTCGAAGTATGGACAACATTCCCGGATTTCGAGATATTGAGGAATTTCGATATATCGAGGGGTTTGTGATATCGGTGTACAGTTATCGTACTAATTATATTATTTATCTGATTATTATTGTTGTTATTATTGTTAACAATAATATAGAGTGAATATTATGTTATATAATAATTAATGTTATTATTGTTAACAATAATAATATCTCAATTATCTCAGTTATAGCTCAATTATTTTTAACAATAATTAACAAGAACCAATAATACTACTAACAGTAGCAATAAAACCTTTTCTATCATATTTCCGGCAACATCGCCCACTGCGCATCTGCCGCGATCGTGTCTCCCGAACGTCGGCTGGCGCAATTTGCGGCCGCAGAAGCAGCGGTGGCGGCTTACACGCGAACGCTGTACCGTCCCAGGAGAGCGGCCCAAAGCGACGATGCGCTGCTTCACCGCACATAACACGGCCGCCATCCCACGCCACGCGTCGCTCCCTCCCTCCCTCCTTCCCTTCTCCCCACCCCCTCCCTTCTCCACCCTCACGTCGTTGGATGACGCCTCGCGTGCGCTCGCCGTGCTGCAGTTTCGAAGGACGTTTGCGAGGATGTCGTTGGCCTTTGGCCGTTGCTCTCGCTTTCGCCTCTTATCGGTGTTGCCTCGTTCCTGTGCGGGCGATGCAGAAATCAGAGGATATTCGCAAACGAGGGGGGGGGGAATTTCTGCTGGAACGGCGCAGGATGAAACTACATAAATGTGTACGAATGTAGGTGATTGTGGTGAATGAAACTAATTACAGGCTATGTAAGAAACTACTTGTGTGTTCAAACAGAAGTAGAATATTCAATTGTCCTCTGACACTACTTTTGTAATTCATACTCACTGCAGACATTCACACAAGTCCCCTCTATAGCAACATCTTCGACTATTATCTCTTTCCCTGAGGAACGCTAATTCGACTTACGTATTTATGTTTAGCACAGGAGATTCAGGGCTTGTCATGTTTAATACATAAGTTCTAGTTTTATAGGTTGCTGAAATGCCAGCAACTGTTAAGTAGTTGTTGGTACTCCGATTATTTTGCAAGTATGTAACACGCTTTATTGCACGCAAAATATGCTAAAATAATATGAAAATGGTAATAATAATTATGTCGTGCCGATCCGGATAGCCGAGATCGCTAAGGTAGTAGTGTCGTGGCGATCTCGGACAGAAGAATCGCGGGTTCGAGTCCCGCCTAGGGCTTGTGTTGGTGTATGTATGTATGCATGTATGTATGTGTGGGTAGTTTATTCACCCTTCATTATCATCATTCCCACTTTCATTCCCCCCCCCCCATGTCTAGAAACTCTTGGGGATAAAAAATGGATTCATCATACTGTTGATCCCCCAAAATAGGAGTCAGATATAGGTTCTTGCAACAGGATAAATGTTACTGAGCCTCGGTAAGAGCAGGTGTATGTTCGCGTGGTCCTATACGGCCAATTCGCGACCGAAAACATATTTATGTAGTGGTCACTTTGTAACAATAATTTTTCGACGTGTTTATTGAATTGAACTAATTTTAGATCCTTCTCCGAAACATGGATGCCAAATTATGTCAACTCATAATCAATTCAAATCGCATTCAAAATTCCATTTTCCTCCTCTCTCTCTCTCTCTCTCTCTCTCTCTCTCTCTATTTCTCAGGAACACAACGTTTCATGGTGGTTTTATGCCCCTTTAATGCCATTTTTCCTCAGAACGATCAATGTTCTACCCTTCTCGTTGCGACCTGGGATTCGTTCGCCTATGCGTTGTGCACGCGGCGATGCGCTGCTGTGCCCGCCGCTGTTTGAAAGAACGTCATCTCGTTATCGGTCTTTCCTCGTGGAGTCGTTCTCCTTCCGAAGCGGATGCACTCGCGACCGTGAATGGCGCGACGGGTCCGCTAGAACGATATCCAAGGGAGCCGTCTTCGTTGGCCGGGGAAAATGGCACTTTTAGACGCAACACGTTTTGATGACGAAGTCTAGCGTTCGAAGCTGGGAGATAATATCTAGTTTTAGCAAACAGCCTGGAAGGCGTTACTTTGTGTCGTCGTTAGACGGCATTTCCGCGTAAGCACAGGTTCGGTAAGACGTTTTCAGGAAAGGCATACACCTTATTCGCAATCGTCGTTCGTTTTTTTACATCATGCGCTAAGGAAATCTGTTTTCAACGATTTATCAGAGGTCGTGACTGAAGACCTTGTAAATGTGCTGCTACTGGATAGATATTAGGGAGTTTAATTGCATCAATCGGCAGCAATATCGATCTCCTGCTCATGTGTATCACTTTTGAGCATGTGTTTATGCACAGGAGATCGACATTTCTGTCGATTGCTGTACGCTTTGCCGTACCGGAGCCTAGCTAGTAGCAATCTCAATATGTTAGAAATGCTTATATGTCCAAAAGTCATACGCAACTCAATGTGTGCAGTGCGCAGAATATCGACTACTGTCGACTGCAGTACACTTCGCTGTGTTTAAGCTCCCTATTTACCCGCTTCCCATCCGTAGGTGCATCAAACATATTCACATTACAGGGCAACACACGTTACCATCGTGTTTAGCTTAGTTAAATTCAGTCTTGAATATCTTTCACGGGTGATCATAAACGTGTAAACTCTCGTAATCTTTAAAATATTATATGGCCATTTTATGCATTTGAGAAATTAATCTTACAGGTAAAAGTCTTTCCGCTCATTAATAAACGCTAGCTTAAGCCAACGGTGACTACGGTACATAGTCGATGCTACGGGTATGTATGATGTTCAGGATCTGACTTTACCAACAGTCAGCTTGAAACTTTTTCACTTTAAAACAATTATTTACAAAGGGAGCAAAGTCTTAATGGGTACAATTAGTACCATTATATTACAATTAAATCTCAGATTTCCCGTGAAATAGTTCCTTATTCTTGAACATTTTCCGCAGTTGAGAGCTGTATTTTAATGGTAGCTGGGGGAAAACTAATTGACTTCAGTGGATCCAAATGTTATCCGATCGCAACTATTATTAGTTTAAAAACAGTTTAATATCTTCCTTGAATTATTTTCAAATCAATAACTGATGTAACACAAAATGTTTTATAGGAAAACTGTTTTTAAAATGCATTTAAACCGAATATTCGATACTTCAACGATTTTATCCTGTGTGACTCGTAGGAGTTTGATTAGATAAAAATCTTTAACTTCACTTGTGTATTGATTTCATTAATGGTTACACACTGTTCTTGGGGTTCAATTTTCATTCTGAACTGTCCCACATGTTTTTATTATCGTCGTCGTCGGGTCAACCTCGCGGCCGAGGATCCCTCAGTTTACTATTGCTACCTAAATACCGCAATAGTAACTGGTGACTGCACATGAAGGAAGAACAGGGGGGCTTGTGCTGCATACCCCGCCTGCTGCTACAGATAGACATCCTAGGGTCGGTGGCACAGCTAGCTGCGACGATCGACTACGGGTGCCTATCCTTGAGTAGCGGTTATGAAAGAGGAATAGGGAAGAATGAAAGAAGAGTGAAAGGAGGTGATAGATGATCGTGGACTTTTGGAACCATCCCAGCATTCGCCTTTATGACCGAGGGAAACCACGAAAACCCCGGTCAGGATGGCCGGCCCGGGAATCGAACCCGGACCTCCCGATTGCGAAGTCAGTGCGCTACGCACTGAGCCACTTCGCTCGGTGTTTTTATTATACCCCTTAATGAAACTTCTTTATGTTGGGCATTTCCTCCTCTCCTTCTCGTCCAGATGTTCGAGGATTTGTTTAAAAATACCCCTCAGAGTGCGCCATTATTTATTAACCTTCATTAAGAGAGACAAAAACAAGCTGTACTGCGTGTATTGTATCCATTTCATGATCATTTGTTTTGTGTTCTATTTGTGGCAGACGGTGCTCATATTTTTTCAAACTAGCAAAATACCTGGCAGTGCCCGGGCTTTCTTTTTATACAAAACTTCTGAACGAAGAAAAATATCAATTTTCTATAAAAATGGTGTCTTGAATATAATTTGTTCAAGTTTCAAAGAAATATTATAATTTTCTTCACATTATTTTACAGCGCATTGCTATTAGATTAAAAAATTTGTATATTACGTACTGCGACTGACTTTTAGAAAACTGCTAGGTAAATTCGGCTGCATTGCTTCTGGCTTTCGGTGGAATATATAAGGAACTAAACTGCTCTTAACGACACGCGAAAAATAATGATAGTGGTGCATCGAACTATATATCATTGGAATTATTTATTTTCCGCATTTGTGTTGGATTATTCTTTACCAAACTTTGCAAGGACACTGCGACGACCTTGAAGAGCCTGTTCAAATTTCTTATGTATTGATACATTCGTTTTTGTGGCATCGGTGTCGGTTACATTTCCTTCAATTCACTTTTATTAGTATAGATTGGACACACAATAGCAGTGCGCTGGGCCCGGGACAATTGTTTTATTGTCATCGCACCCAGTTCCGGTACGTGTACGCAACGCAGGATCGCTCTCGCCGGCTGGGCAGAGCCGCAGGCAGCCCTTCCACACGGCCGGCTTCCTTTTACAGCGGTTGTCAGCGCCACGGGACGTAAAAACGCGCAAAATGCTCGCCCTGTTCTCCTCTGATCCTGGAATTGCTTCAAGAAAGGAACTTCTCTCCGCAGTCTTATCTCGAGACACACACACACAGACAGCATCGTCAAATGCGTAAAGACTTTTTAAACCTAAAGTTTGTACGTCTTTCTTTTAGTACTTCTCTTTATGGCTCGACCGGTTCATCGAAGATGTCTTATCAACACTATTTTCCTCAACTTTTCGGAACCCCCAGTGTGTTTATGTGCTTGCTAGGACTTCGTATTTTTAAAAACGTTTGTGAAGTTTAAGCGAGTTCTGAGACTTTCATTGCAGTGCGTCTAATGGAATCGAAAAATTACTTTTCCCTCTTTGAGTTTATCTTGAGATGTTGTACAAAACAAACAGATGCAGTTCATTTACTATTAGTTACCGGAAATTGCGAAAGAAAAGTACTGAAGTAATTTCATGAAATTGAAATTTGAATAGAGAAATACAATTGGAGTGTAATGGTTTGCCAGACATCAAATGCAGGATACATCAAGAGATCAGGCGGGAGCTTACATTTAGGGGGAAATCTGCAAGCCGAAGTGTTTTCCGGCGTCAGGACTCAGAAGTGGGTGGTAAGAGGTCCTGGATAGGGAGACTGGACGTGTGATCAAGCGGGCGGCAGGCGTTGAGAAAAGGTAGGGAAGTTCTGCTGTAAGATGAAAGGGACAGGGTCGTTAAGGAACGCCATGCAAAGACGACAACGGATCGCGATACATACAGACACAGGGCAGTATGGTGGTGGCATTGTAGGGTCTGAGAACGACCCGCTACGAGAGAGGTTGGGTGGATGGAGAGCGTGACGGTGACGGGGCAGTGATACGGGATGGAAGGTACCAAGGGAGTGGGAGTCACTTGAGGAGTGTTGTCAGTGAGAGGAGCAGCGGAGGGCGAGGTAGTTTGGTGGCTCCGTAAGCAAAATGTTCTAAGGACGGCAAAAGGATTGAAATTGGGTCTACCAAAGGATAGTAAACCGAGGTGGAGAAGAACATAGAATGGCAGGCGTGGTACTGGATGGAACTGCGTGCTGGACATTGAGAGCGGTGCAGAATTGAGAATGGGAAGGTACAGGAGCGGAAGTGAGTCTGATTGGAAGACTGAACAATTGACGTCTTTATAGTACTACAGAATAAGAATCTTATAAATATGTGAATTGTTTACAACGCGAATAGAATACCCATCACTGTCTGTAATAAAGAGATGTTTTAGTTTCAAAATTAACTTATCAAGGACAGTGAACTTAAGATAGCATCAGTGGCACACCGTGTAGATGAATTATTAACAGGACGAAATGTTCGAAACAATACAAGTTGTTGTTTGACTTTTCAAACTTCGCGTTGAAAAGTGGCGGGGGTGGAGCAACTCGGCGGGGACGGGAGAGGGACGTAGTGATAGCGGTTAGAGGGGGTGGGCGACGTGGCGAGAGTTCGGTGTGGTAGAGCAGAGCGCGTGGGGCCAATGCGGGGGAGTGGGTGGTCCAGGGCGTTGCGAGATTCCCCCCACCTCCCGCTGGCGGGCGATGAATATTAATGCTATCGGTTATTAACGTTGTCACATGAGCGGCACTCGACGTTGCATTGTCCTGAAGGGCGTCGCCTCGCTGCGGCGTCGGCGGGCGCCGTGCGGTACGTCTCTCGCTCGCCCGGTGACGCCTGGCATCAGCGGAGCGACATGTGGCGGAGTGGCTTGTGGCCACAGGTAAAAGGAATCAGAAATTATCAAAATGCTCAAAGTTCCCTATCTTGCAATTTTTCCCAATGGTGGATCATTAAAATGTACTAATTGTTAAATCTTCGAAATCTGATATTTCGGGAATCTTTCATCTCTCCCGATTACAAAATCTTCCAATTCTCCCAATTATCGAACCTTCCAACTCTCACGATTCTTTCGATTGGCGATCTTCATTTCTCTGGGAATTATCGAATCTTTCAATTTTCCCAATTATTGAATATTCCATCTCTGCCAATTATTGAATCTTCCAACACTCCCGATTATCGAATCTTTCATCTCTTCCAATTATTGAAACTTCGAACGATCCCCGTTCTCTAATCTTCCCCCTTTACCAAATTTCGAACATTCACCCAATTAGCAAGCTTACAAGCAATTTGGAGACTAAAAAAAATTTTTATGCAGATTACACGAGCATGTAGCACAAACATACAATCATATATAATTACCACATGAACATATTCGCTTTCCACCCTCGTATCTTAAGAGAGTTCGTGATGTAGTCGACATTTTGAAAATTATGTTTGTAAGATCCCTTATCGTGTACGCCCTTTCTCTGCGTCCAAACACTCCGATATGTTTGTCCTGCGCCGCATTGTGTATTGTCACCGCTCACGCCCGATTGCTTCATTGTCGCCGTTCCGTTCCCATTGTCCTCCTTCGCGCTCTGTGTGTTGTCAACGTCCTCGTTTCGTGCTTATCTCCTCCGTTCGTGACTACGTCTTCTGGACCTCCTCCGCCTTCGCTGTTGTGGTTCTCCGAATCTGCCCTCGCCTTCGCTACAGTTCGGACAGTGCCTTCCGATTCCCTCTTCATTGGGTCAAAGTTCTGTAGTAAATTCGAGTGCATTAATTTATTGTGACTTTATATTACGCGATTTATTCTTTCGCTGACAATGTTGGATTCCTGGCTGTGGGATTTCGATATATCAAAATTAAAATATTAAAACCAAACGTTCCTTGGGCTTCAAGTTCATTAATACTCTTTTAATATACTGTATTTTATTCTAATTTTAGAGTATTCTCAATAAATACATAAAAGATTTCTAAAAGGTGTCTGTAGTTAAGTTTTGTGTGTATTCGGGAGCTAGAAACAAATATATAAATACATTGTTAGTTGGTTTCTTTAACTTCATGATCGTAATGTGTGGCATATCCTCGATTGCGATAGTTCGTAATGTATCCTTAAATATCACGGAGAAATGAAACACATGTCTGTTGACTATTTTAACTTACTGCGTAAACCGTGTTCCTAAGCAATTTAGATCTCGTTCGCGATGTCATATCAATTTGATTGCCCATGAATTCACAATTGCAATGTGTCTAATTTGTTCATGAAGTAATTAATATTAAACATTTTGGTAATATTACTTGCGGACATAATTGAATTTGTTCTCATCAGTGTCACACAGTCTAGATGAGTTGTATACATGGAATGTTCAAAACAATACAAATTTTTGGTTGACGTTTCAAACTTCGTGTTTAAAATTTCTTCTTGCTAAACTCCGATGGTTTCCACTGTTTCTTTTGAGCTATTTTAAATACATAATTGTATTGTTTTAATTTATTTTGTTTATTAGTTAATATATACTCGATTGTCATTTATAATAATTATGTTTCGAGCACATTCATACTTTTCCCAGCACTGTGCCGGAAGAGTTGGCTCAGGGCATCAACTGATGTCACTACAGTGCCTCTTACCGGGTAGGATGTCCTAAGTTCGAGTCCCGACGGTGGCAGAATGTTTGACACTAGCTTTTCAGCTAAGTCGAGTTCAATCGCTTACTGGAGGAGAGTTTTAGCGGCCGGCTGCTCTGATTGGCAGTTTGCCATGGTTTTCAATACCGGGCGAATGCCGGAGTAGTTTCCTACCTCGCGCGAGCCACGGGCCGCGCGCGATCGTCCTTGTTCTATCCTTACGCGTTTCGCACACGCTTAGTACATGCACTGCACTACCATACATGCCGGTCGGCAACTTGTCCCCAGCTTGTTCCGTCCGGGCGGTGCCCCGCAGGCGTTAGGTCGGCGCCGGATTTCACCATCCAGTGATGGAAGGTCACCGTGACCTCCCGCAATGAAAGTGAGCACTGCACTTACGAGAATAATGACCTTGCTAGTTGACGCGTCCGGACTCATTATTCAATCAACCAATCATCCTACAACGTCCTCCTTTGTATGAAATGGAGTTCAATTTTTGTCCTTCCACTGTTCCAGCCCCGCCTACTGGCCTATTGCTCGCCGCCGCTCCCGTAGTGACGATTTATGCCCGCCCAGCGCTGCGCAGCTCACCCGAAGCGGTAGCACGGGCGCAGATTTCTATCGCGGCCTTAATCAAGGTCCCGCGATGATTTAGGGATTGGTGTCCTCCACCTCGACCGCCCAGCGACGCGTATCTTACGAGGTTAATACGCGCACACTGTAGGTGGGCGTTTATAGCATCGGTTAATCGCAAGCCACCGATCCGATGCTCAACTAACGCAACCATTCTGGGTGTGGATGTGGTTCAATGTAGAGTTGTCGGCGTAGTCGTGGGCGAAGGGGCGGGGGCCGTAGCACGCTGGAAATTTCGAAAGGGGCCTACGTAATGAAATATTTTATTCCTGTAAATATGATCAATTCTTGAATCCCTCATTTTTAGGTGACAATTTGGGGAATTAATATACATTTGGGGAAAATGCTATTTTTGCAATCCTGTACGTGGTTCATCATAAAGCCCATTGTATTTATTTTATACTAGGAATGGAACATCGATGACGATTTTTTCAAACATCGATGATTTTATAGAAACCAGCACCTTAGAAGTCCACGTTTTTCATTTATTTGAAAATTTATGAAGTCTGGATCTCACATTACATTGTGCCTACTTCCGGGTTTACCTGCGTACTCGATCGCTCACATACTAGGTCCTGGATATACAATACACTACACTTACAGGTCTAATGACCATTGTACATGTCGCGCAAAACCACACAAAATAATCAGTCTATATTGTTCATAGCTGTTGCCTCCGTTTCGGCACGTGCCTGCCCTTGTCGCCAGTTATTGCCTCCTCCCAGACGACGTTTCAGTAGCTGGGGAAGTCATTTTAAATCTTGTGGTTTGCGCGACACCACACTACCTTTTATGTCTTCTTAGTTGTAATAAATGTAAATTCAATTGTTCTGGCGTATTAAGTTTATTTAAAATTAAATTATATCAAACATTCTACACACATAGACTATTACTAACAAACGTCGGAGATTTCGGGATTGGACGTAATTTTCTCCTACATTTGCACACTTACATTTCGCATAGAAACCCTTTCTACAATTTTCTCTCGGTGACTTGACACGTACTTCAACTTCGATTTTCAGATATCTGTAGTTTATAACAACGTACCGTTACCCATTTTTATTGGAACTGTTGTTATTGTTTTTATAAATTAATTTCTTGTAATGTTGTAAGTGCAATTTATTACGGCAGTCCCATCAAATCTCAGTGGTCGTAAGTTTGTTTCAATGTTTCTGCTTTTGAGGGTCATTCGAGCAGGCCACGACTGAGTTGTTTGAGAGCACATCACATCTCATTTTTCAACATGAATGCAACGATTTATCTCCCAAAAGTAATACTCACTTGTGGGAAGAGCTTTGAACTCCCGCTGACCGATATTTTTGAGCGGTGGTAACTCTCAAGAGTAGTTGGACCTGTCTTCTCGGATCGCCTCGAGAGCTCTTGACGGGACCATCCGTGTTACGTTGCTGTCGCGTCACATCATCTCGAGGGCTCAAGAGTTGTGAGAAATGGTCTCGGGGAGGTGATGTAACATTCACGTCACGAGGAGGGCTAGTGACTGGGCCCGTAACAAATCTTCGGGACGAAACCGGCTCCCTCCGATCTTCGAACGCGGGGAGCTGAGTCACGATAGAAATGGTGTTCTACACGCGGGGTTTGACAGTTGCGGACGACGTTTCGGTGAAGTATTAACGACCACCCAGGGAAGCTTCAGGTTGGTCCTTTCGGTCGATTGATTGATTATTTCGTATTTCCAGGCGCGACAACTGCTGAAGCCGTTACTCCCGCAAGTGTAGTGCAATCACGGGGGATGGCTGTGTTCTTCCCGTGATTGCTGATGCGATCTGGTGCCAGTCCTTCACGTCGGGTTACAAAGTTTTCCCCATCCATGTCTCTCCCACCAGCGAGGAACCTCCCCAGTGGGGCCCCCTTAATCTCCCGACATGTGTGGTAATGTAGAGTATGTAAGTATAAGAGTGTAAAAGTAAGGGATGAGGAGAGGGCAAGGAAGAGGAAGGAAAGACCGCGCGTTTTCTCTGACCCGTTTGTTAGGGTTCTGCTGCGACATTTGAAGTGTTAATAATCATAAAACTTTCAAGTTCCTTTCAAGCTTTTGTTTCTAGTATTGGAAAGCCAGTTAAATGCTTTGTACTCGTAAAGAGAATGTGTTTATCTCTGACAATTCTATTTACTTACGGAAATATCAGTTGGACAGAACCATTGTACTGAACTATTTATATGGAATTTACGTAGTTATTTAATCTGTAATTGGTTTAATTCAGTTCCGGCATGGTATTGGTATGTAACAGGAAGTTCACAGTACGGTCATAGAAACATTTCAATTTGCTAAATACAAATGTGTATAATTATAATGAGTTATTGGTATTACAGTAAAATGCGTTGTAAAATATTAGGCATTGAATATTTCACAAGCATGTAAAAGTTAAATAAGGATTCAGTTATATTGCGCGGCGAGATTTAATAAAAGGAAAAGCTATTGAAATAATGTTTGACAACTACCAACAAATATTTCATTTATACCTTACCGTCAATTTGAATATGTGAACCGCTTGAAAATAAAAATAATCTAAACGATATATTAATAAATCTATCTTTACACCATCCCCATTTTTACTAAACTAATTTAAATTCAAACTCCGAGACGTTTATTGTGTTTTGAAAATGTGTTATTTACAAATAGTATTCGAAATATATTTACAAATAATATTCATTATTGAATTAAACATTTCATTTTATGTAAGGGACTGGAGCCAAAAAGTTTATTTTTACATTTTACTTACAATTTATACTTACCGTCCGGACCTCAGCTTTCCAGTTCATCTTTCTTACATTTTTACAGAAAATGGATCAGAAATATAGTATAGTAAAAATCTTTGTAGTTAGGGGGTATATTGAAGACATATTTATTTTCAGATTATTTTCAAGTGAAATAGGACTATCTGTTACCGGTCCCTTCATTTACTTCAAAATATTGTTTTAATACCGTGAATATATTTCTAGGAGGGACTTGGATCCTTGTGATTGACCTCCATCTCTGTTGGAACCTTCTCAGCACCCTCGCCTGGATCCACCATTTGGGTCTCGTCTTGATCCTGTGGCTCCCCTCTAGGTCGCCTGGCGGTTCTTTCTTGGTCCCCTCGTGCTCCTCTCTTAAGCCTCTAGGTCTCACCATTCCGGGCCTCCTACTGATTCTCTCTGGGTCCTCTGTGAGTCCCCTCTAGGTCGTGTCTTGTCATTCTGTAGCTCCGCTCTGAGTCGCCTCCTGGTACTCTCTTGGATCTTTCTATATCTCCTGTGGGTCGCCTCTAGGTCTCCTCTCGGACTCCTTAGCCCTCTCTGGATCGCCTGTGGGTTGCTTGGAGGTCGTCTTTGGGTCACCTCGTGATTGCCTGTAGGTCTCCAATGGGTTGTTGCGTGGCCCACTCTGGGTGCTCTTTAGATCATTTCTATACTCCCCTGTGAATCCCCTCTTGGTTCCCTCGTAGTATCCTTCGTGTTTTCTCTAGGTCCATGCTTCTTTCAACCTCTCTGCCATATCTCCCCGCTCCCGTGCGACCGCAGAGCGCGTAGCGGAGCATTAGCGAACCCACACGCTCACGCGTTTTCTCCGTGGCGGTCGCCGCGTCAGCTGCTCGGCCTGCGACAGCATAATACGCTGCGGCGCGGCGTGATATACGCCGTGTTAACTTTAGGAGGCCGCCATATTAGGGCGATTACAGGCGTCGCGGGTGTCCGCGCAGAGAGCACGGCCGCATAAGGTCAACCACTGTCCACAATATCTGCGCGTGTGCGTTCCTTTTTTGTTTCGTTTCTTTTTTTTTTTCGTGGTAACTGGCGAGTGGCGGCGCTAGTGGTGCTGCCGTAGCCTCGTTTTTCTCTCCGAAATTCTTTCGCTCGTGTCTGTTTCTCTTCATGACTCTCTGCTTTTGCATTTCATTTGATGTACAAATGGCTGCTTCCACCTGTTTCTGCCCGTCTTGTGAATAGTATTTCTCAGCCATTTGTCTTTGCTAGGATTATCTCCCTACGTTAGTTAAGTGTTCTCTTTGTGTGCATCACATGTCGGGAGACCAATCGGAAGCTTAGAACTGGTCTCGACTGGTGCGGTGACCCGTTGGTGGGATATATCTGTTTGAGGAAAATCGCGCTCTGAAGGTCGGCACCGGATCTCGCCATCCAGTGGACAAGTCACTGCCACCTCCTGCGACATGTACTACACATACGGGACCAAGGACCTTCGGAGTTGACTCCCCTTGAAACACCAGTCAGTCAATCAGTCAATCAATCAATTAATCTTTGTGTGTGTGTGTGTGTACACAAGCGCGCGTGTATATTTTACTTCGGATCATTCGATTGAATGTAGCGTTTCACTATTTATGAACGAAACTTCTATTTGTGTTTCTTCAGCGGTTGCATTTAACAGACTCCATTCAGCAAATTGCCAGGACACAATTATCTTGCGTGTGGTTTGTACAAAAAAATTCCTTATTATAAACCTTCTTTAATTGTGAGTATGCAACAGTCCTACTTTTAAACATCACAGTTTGAATTTTTTAAAAATATTTTATTTATATCTTACATGGTTTAGTTTATTGTTAGGGAAAAAACAAATGATGAAATTCGTTTTCGACGTTTGTGTGATTAATGGAAAGACTGGCGTCGACATGAGCTGATTATTTGCAGTACGTGTGTCCCTCACTTGCATCGCCGAAAGGAAGAGGAAAATAATAATACTAGGAGAATTATTACGAATTTGTTACTCTGTTTTATCTTCAATTCCCTTGGATTTTCCTCTTATTTATTTTCTGGTCCCTTGGATTTAAAACACTAATTAAATGTAAATTAATGCAATGTGTAAATCATTCGGCTTTGAGTCGTAATTTAACAGTAAAATATAATAAATAATTATTAACCAAATCAAATGTTTTCTTCACTGATTTAAATTTTCTATTCCCTTTTACCTCTGAATCATTGCCGATCGTAAAATTGGATAATGATAAGAGCATATTATGCTTTCAAAACGTTTCGCTGACATAATTTTTCTCACAATCATTACTCAATTACTATTTGCACTACTGAAGATATTGTGGTATTAACATATTAAGTACTCGTATGATGCGAAAGAGCAAATAGCATGAATAAAAATAGTTTGTTCTAAAATGCCGACTTACGATTTCGTCGACATTATTCTCCTAGTAAAAGGGAAACATTAAACTATTTATATGTACTCTTTATTACATTTTTTCAATCAATTCTAATTGTTTTATTCCATACGTAATATCAATTGTATTATTTCTAATTGCAGTAATCTTAATCTTCTTTGATTTCGGTATTTGAATACAGACCTTGCGAAAAATAAAAATGTTTAGTTGTGTATCTTTGCCTATGAAAGCCGATTGTCGACCACATAAACTTTGAGAGAAATGCCAACTATTCTTTTCAGCACTCGTGCAAGGAAACTTGTACATACGTAAACATTTTAGCGTTTGGAAAGCTTTTCTTTGCAGCACGTGTAAAGCAAAACAGGCGGCTGTAAACGCTCTTCAAAGTCATGGCCATATGAAACAACCTGGAACTGCAAAGTAAACAAAATACTGGAGCGGCGTGAATTAACATGGCTGCCGCTTCTCTTATTGAGAATGATCCAAAGATTAATTACTTATGTTTCCAATAATTCGTATAAAATAATGAACGGACTCGTACGAAAGTGTTTTTGACGTATTCATTTCAAAATTCCGGACTCGGCTCCTATCGTTGCCTCGTTCATCAACTTTTCATTCGTACGCCAAAGACTCACTCTTTGCATACTGCTGCTTCACCTTTCTTCCTCCTCAGTTTCGGCCATTGTCACGTCAGCGCAGTAATCTCTCACTTCGTCGCAAACAGGTCTCTTCACTGTGACCGCTGCTGCCGTCACCAGCGCTACTATTGCTGCCCCCGCCAACCTAGTCGCTACTACCATTACTGTGGCAAACCGTGTCACTGCAGCCGCACACAATCACTTCTACCAGAGCCACCCCAAAGTTTCATCTGCCGCTCTTCCCGCTCCCACCCGCCGTCGTTACAGCCGTCGCCTCCATCAAGCTGTTTGTCGTCGTTACAACCATAGCCATCGCCACTCTCACAACCACAACCGCATCAAAGTCACCAGCGGCCACCACCGCTACCGACAACACTAACACCACCGTCGTCGCCCCCACAACACCACACCGCCACAAGTCTCCATCGCCAATACTGTTTCCACAGTCTCCACCACTGCCATCACCGTCGCCGTCACCGGCCCTGTCACAGACTCAACCGCTTCCAGACTCCACTGCCGCCAATGCCACCGCCTCATCACCATGGCCGTCACAGTCTGTACCGTCGCCATCACCACCTCCGTAACCGTCATCTGCATAGCCGCCGCCACCACCGACTTCTTCACAGTGTATACCATAGCCATTGCCACCTCTGTCTCCGCCGCCACCTCTGTCGTCGTCGCCGCCGCCGCCGCTGTCACAGACTCCGCCGCTTCCAGTCTTCACTGCCGCCAATGCCACCGCCGCAACACCATGGCCGTCACAGTCTGTACCGTCGTCATCACCATCCCCTCCGTAACCGTCATCAGCATAGCCGCCGCCAGCACCGACTACGTCACAGTGTATATCATAGCCATTGCCACCTCTGTCTCCGCCGCCACCTCTTTCGTCGTCGCCGCCGCCGCCGTTGTCGTTGTTGGGTCATGACGTCAGCGCCAGCGCGCGCCGCGGTCCATTTTAGGAGTGACTTAATACAATGTTAAACGGCGAGCGGACCGCGAAGCAGTGAGATGGAGTTATTTTCGCGATGAATGGAGAAAGGGCGATTGCGTGGGACGCTCTACTTTACAAGGATATTTCAGCTGGGAATTTGTCTCGACGGGCTAAAAATTCTCCAACATATCTTGATTTAACTGCGTCGATCAGGAATTCTTGTCGGAATGATATCATTTCGGTGGTTTGGGTGGCTGGAACCATTTCTACATCGCATTGAGTCTGCGGTTTCTTTCACATGATCTGAAATTCGTATCCCGCTTTGCCAAATGTGTGCATTCGTATACATGTGTGAGTTATATTTCGGGTCTGTGCGGAATTTCACTGAGCTCACGCAATAAACGAGGAACCCTGAAATGCGTGCTTGTCTACGTAACATTTTGGCGCTCTGCAGTTTGCTGTTACGAAATATATTTCGTGTGGTTCCTCGTGCATAGTTATATAAAAGGTAAATGAAAGCTGTGGTCAAGTCTTTTCTCACCCCTTGTTTGGCACAGAAAGTTTTTATGTGATGTAACAGGACATTTATAAAAAAATTCACATTCTTTTACTTTTGAAATATTACTATTTTCTTTATGAAAGATATTGCGCACTTAAATAGTACAGACCGTTTTCCTCTGAAGGTTAGCATTTCGAAGAGGGATGAATATTTTCATCTTATGAATATGGGGTGAATTGAAAGGGACCACCTGACCACCATGTATACCATTGAGTCATTATAAACCATATTTTATGTGATATATCCTTAGAAGATTGAAGCTACAATTCTCAGCACCTGATAGTCTACGTCCTTTTCAGGATACAACATTATAAGAAGAAAATTGTGGAGAAGTAGACAGAAGCCTCAATATTGGAATCTAAGCCAAGAGTCAATTTACATACAATACTGTATAAAACTTTTATCCAATTTGATTATGTAAACTCAAACTGTACTAAAGTGAGATCAGTTTCGAAATGAACACAAGTCCTTCATGGCTTGCTATCAACATGCGTAGTAAACAAATAACCTTAACATCGTATTCTTTTGATTATTCACACTATTGATGAATATATTTATATCATAATGCTACAATGGAGTTTTGACTAAGCGGATAAAACAATATGGCAATCGTATCGTAACATTTTATTATAATACTTAAATAATTTATAATATTAAATATCTCTTCTCATATAATAAAATATCTCTCTATACGTGCTTCGTAGTTAACTATGAAACGTCCCAAAATGCGTTGCTAGAGAAGCATTTAAGGCAGCTGTTCCGACGACACCCGGTGTCAGCACTTGTTGCTGTGCCGTCCTCGCGGGGACTGCGACGCGCGGCGTCTCCCAGCGCGACGATCCCCCCCCCCGCCTCCGCCTCCACCGCCGTCGCCTCCTCCGCCTCCGCGACCGCCACTACCTCCGGCTCCGCCGCCCCCGCCGCCGCCCCCGCCGCCCCCACCGCCCCCGCCGCCGCCCCCGCCTCAGCCGCCTCCGCCGCCGCCTCTACCTCCGCCGCCGCCGCCGCTTCTGCCGCTGCCGCGGCCGCGGTGGCCTGGCGACCGGCGCGGCGCAGAGGTCCCGCTGCCGGCGCCGCGACGCCTCCGCCGGCGCGCGCGTCCATTTATCATGTGGCGCCGGGCGCGTCGCGGCGCGCCACGCCCACCCGCTCGCCCGCTGGCCGCCAGCGTCTCGTCCCGCGGCTGCTGCGTTGCTCTTTTCCCGGTGTGGCGTCGGCTCGTTGCAAGTGCACAGTGGCACTCCCTGGGAGGGGGCATGGCGGTTCACGCAATAGGAAGACAAGACATATTCACACGGCTGGATTTCTGGCAGAACGCGACGGAATGGCGTTCCGGTTCCTCGGGAACAGAAAAGGGAAAAGTGAACCTACAAACAAAAATCAGCGAACAAACACTTTGATATTTATTTCGACCAACATTCGTTAACTGATAATTAAATAAGTTTCCACTTAACTGTGTGAATTCTGATAATGTAATAAAATTACTAGTAAAAAACGATAAAAATTATTAAAACCTATTTTTATTTTCTATTATTATTACTATTATTATTTCTCTAATTGATTACTAAAGATGTTTTGAGTCGGTTGGTTATAAATTCTACTCCGGAATGCAACCAGCTTCGTAAGGAGCTGATAGAGGCTATCGGTGCCTCTACAATATCTGGCGCAAAATGCAACTTCCCAATCTTTTGAATGAACTGCGAGTTTAGCCAAGTTCTTACACAAAGTTTACGTAACGAATCCCAGAGCTCCGATAACTAACAGTACGACCTATGCTTTAACGCCCAACATTCGTTGATCTCATGTTTCAAACTCTTGTATTTAAGGCGTTTCTCTCGCTCTTTGGTTTGGGCGTTTTGATCCCATGGCACAGCAACGTCTACAAGTAGAAAGGATTTTTGTCTCCAAATCCCGCATAACAGTTTGTTCACAGCTATCGTGCGATCTGTTTGAATTTGTTGGTTGTGTAATATTGTACACAACACAGTCCAACAGACGTCACTGGTTTTGGTGAGTGTTTCTGCCACTTGGGGCATGCGCTTGAGGGCTGCACAGATCTGTCTGTGGAGATAACTACACACCCTGTCGTGTCTTTTCAATTATTCGGTCTTTGCTAGAATTGGGCAAACTGAAGCGATAAGACCAATGATCACACCAGCTCCGCTTGTCACTCCAATCCTACCCGACTTCACAGTTGCAACTGGCACTCAGTTGGTACTTGGCTATCCGGGGCTGTTTGATTTAGTTGTGAATTGCATCAGACACGGCCAATCTCTTCTCACTGCCGGTGGTCCAACCACATCGAACCATACCTTCCCAACATCCCTGACCTGACCCGCCACTCCTATCTTGGTCTATCCCGCTTCATTTTCCAGTAACTACATTCCTTTTTTACCGTGCATCCCAAGTAACGTCTGTTTTAACAATTGATGTTTCAGTTGTTACTCCTCTGCAATTATTTTTCTGATCTCTTGATTTCCTCAATTGATTGCGACGTTTTGAGGTTGAATGACAGACATTTCAGGGTTAATGAGTCTTCTTGAAGCAAGAAAAACCTTGAATTCAAGTATAACTGTATTTTGTTGCTGATAATCTCTTATTTTCACCAAATAGTATAATTTACGTATTTTTAATTAATACAGATTAGACCTCAGTAAATGATTTTAAAAGTTTCTCTCTTAACTGTTTCAACACCCGCAAACAACTCCTTTTCTGGTCAAGACACATCCTCAGAGAAAAGGGCATCCAGTTCCTTCCATCTACTTAAATAAGCAAGTGGCGTCGGGGAGTCATATTTCTTCCTCATGACATTAGGGCGTAGCAGGCGCTGTAAGCTTTGTAGCGTTATCTCGGAGCAGCTTTCTTCTTTACTATTGTTTCCACTCATGTCGGGTTCTTAGCGGAATACAATGGTTCCTCAATCGATACGCATCGGATATAAACCATGCGAGACGTAGCTTTCTCGTAGCGTATTGTCTCTCGGGCGTTCAACGAGGGCAAGCTGCCACGGCGGACTTGCTATCAACGGTGTTATCTGGCCGGCGGCGTCCGTGGTGACCGCTCATTCACGTGCGTGGGTGTTAAATGCTTACACATCTTTGCTGAGCTTCAATTCCAGGACGACTCTATCTCTGCGGTGTATTTCGTTCTGCGGTCTGTTACCGCTTAACTCGGTGTTAAGAATGTTAAATCTGATATCATTGTTACTGTGCAACGCGTTATCATATCATCTGCAGGCTGTTAAGTAGTTTTACAGTAGACAATAAGTTCATGAACATAATTTTTGGTTCAGTTAGCTATATTATTTGTGTTTTCGTTGTCAATAGATGGGGTTGGGGTAACATTGGGATTAACAACATTTATTTCAGTTATTCTTGTAAGCTAGAGGGAAAACAAACTTTTTTCAAATCCAGATATATCTGTTTGTGTATGTACTTCCTGGTGTTTTCAATACTCATAATATAGCTCTCCCGTTTTTTCGCAAGTTCTTTGCGTAGTAAAGTCATCTCTGCGTATACGACCGTGTATAACAAATGTTATGGGAAGGAATAATGTGATGAAGCTCTCACATTTTATTAGACTTCGCAGCAATTAATTGGAACATACATACATAGACATTAATGTGTCAATTATTTAATTATAACAATAATAACATATAATTTGTTTTTAATGAAAAAGTAAAGTGAAATTACTATATTATTTTACATTTGTCAATGGTGTGTAACAATAAACAATGCATTAATAGAAATGTAAATAGCTGAAAGACCAGAAAAGTGAACGCAGAATAAACATATTTTAGTAGAAAAGGATTCTATGATTTAAAGTAACAAGCTGCGAAATTTCGAGGTTTTGAATCGCTCCCCGCACGTAATTTCTACCAAGAGCAACAACATTCTAACACTTTTTGTACTTCCTATAAATCATAAATAATGTGTACACTAGATGAGTCATATACAAACTATGCGACTCCTCTAGTGTAGACACATACATTAAGATCGCACGTCTCCTGGTATTTTCATGTCCCACAGTTTGCACCATTTATATCACTTTTAATTTTATATATGTTATTAAATTATGCAAAAAGTTGAGAAATATTAGATTAAAATATTGAATATATATTTATATATAATTTTTATATAATAATATACCAGTATTATATATGTATTGATAGAATTTTCATATAGGTGGCTTATTTCAAAAAAATCAAAATAATTAAAAACTCGACTTTTGTATTAAAAATGTTTTAATAGTTTCAAACAAAGAAAAACTCCGAAACAGAATTTCAGCTTGCTTTATTATATCAAGTACAATATATTCTCTTATTATTCCATCTTGAAGTTCCTGTGATAAGAATTAGAAGAATTTTGCAGCCACCGATTCAAGCAAAAAACGACAACAATGCGTTGCGCTCCACGAGCTGCTCTTCATTTTTTCTTTCTCAACAATTCAATTTTGTACATAGTTTTCTAGCTTCTTGATAATATGCAAAGAATATCCAACGGTCACGCCTTTTATATAGGTGGCCTAAATAGGGCACAAAAATAATGCAAATCTCACGCTCGGAACGATGCCATTTTAATAATATTAACACATATTCCAATATAATGCAGCTTTATTAACGGTCTAAGGACTTTTCCTATTAAATACTCCTAAAAATACATTAAAATATTGTTTTAATTACTAAGGACCAATTTTACCAACGTTTGTTAAATACTAGCAAACTATTTAGAGCTTTTATTGGTCCGTTTGAAAGACGTACCCACCAAATATAACGCTGGCTAAAGTTAAAGTTAACGTTAAACTTAACGGGCCATCTCAGATCTATTAGTTATAGCCTGTTTAGGCAGTTTTGGTTGAAATCCGATTCTTCTTCCATATGTAAAATGGCGAAAACTGTGTAAGATCGAAGTTTTAAATGAAAAGCTCCGAGTTTTATATTAGATTCGAAACTTGGAGAAAAAACTGTGAACTTTGATCCAAAACATTTTTTTCGATTCAGGAAAGCTAATGATAGCCAATGCAATAGTCCTAAGGCAATTGGGAACAGCGCAGCTTCCCTCCTTAATAAATGTGCTGTAAACAATAATAATATTTTGTACATGTTCTCGCGAAAGTTCAGCGATAAGTAATATTGCATTGCTTTTATAATGTGAGATATGTTTATAAAATACAATTTTTTTAAATGTACATATTTTGATACTATTTCTTTGTTTATTTTTGTGTTTTTTCTTTCCAAAATAATTATGAATATGTTAAAATAAAATAGAAATTTGTTTTGAATAAAAAAGAATTCAAACTTCAACAAGTACAGTCAAATAAACTGATATTTCGTTACAACCTAGTATGTTTCTTCAGAGTGTACACGTATGTTCAGCAGTTTTCAATTTACTAACTTCTGTGAAGAAGTATTTAAGCGTTTGATACATCCATGAGGGTGAACGTACGATTAACTAATCGCAGACGGGTAAAAGTTAGTGAAACGAAACATATCTTAACAGACTTAATTTTAAGGACTCGTTTACTGACTTCTCGTAAGGTTTATGTTGCCGGTCCTAAACCAGCCCTTATCCCAGAATTGATTAATTCCTTTGTTACAATTTCGTCGTAACGAACGTTCCTCTTAAATTTTAATAAACATTGATACTTCTTTATGACCCAAGATTCTGTAAATTCAAAATATAATGCAAATTTTAGAATGTTCAATTGAATTTGAGAATACATTGAAATTGCATCACCCTAATGCACTACTAACTGAAATTACAAACCAATGCTTTAACCACACTTACGCTTGGCTGCATCTCGTGCAGTAGCTTTCCCTAGAGATCCCGCTCGCGCAGTTCCGTATGCGCTCTCATTTACTCCCCGAGCCCTCGTCAGCGCGCTCTTCTCGCTACTGCAACCCATTTCCGACGCGCCCATCCCCTTCCCATCCGTCCCTATTCATCCGTAAACAACCCATCTCTCATCTCACCGCGCCCTTCCCACCGCATCCTTCCAACTCCTCCCTTCCCCACCTCTCACCGCCCCGAGTCTCCCGTCCCTGCCGCTTCCCTCCTTGGCGCTTCTCTTCCCGGCTCTACTATCAGCGCCTGTGCCCTCCAAACTCTCACCTTGCCGCTGCTCCCTCCCCAACTCGACCCGTCGCACCTTCATCCCCTAATCTCCACCGACCCCGTTTCGAACCTCTCCGCCTCCACACTCTCTGCCTTGACACTCCCCGCCTCGCCACTCCCCGCCTCGACACTCCCCGCATCCACCATATCCACCCCGAACCCTCCCCGCCTCCACTCTCCCCACCTCGACCCTCCCCACATTGATCCTACCCGTCTCTTCTCTCTCCGCCGTTACTCTCTCTGCCTCGCCACTCCCCGTCTCAACATTCCTCTCTTCGATACTTCATTGCTCGACCTTCCGTACTCCTACCAGTCACACCTACCCCTGCCCTGACTCGTTTTCAGGCAAACTTCACGATCATCTCCCCATGCATCCACCCTTCCCATCTTACCCACGTACCACCCTTCCCATCTTCCTTCTCCTCTCGCTCGCTCGCTCCCTCCCTCCCTCCCTCCCTCTCTCTCCTGACCACCCCTCCGTTTCCAACCCAATCAGACCTTCATCCATTCCGCCTCCCTTATTCCTGCACCTTCGCTCCCTTCTCGCCCCTCTCTATCCTCCCTCCCATATGTCCTCGCCCTCAGAGGCCCCTGGTAGCTCGAATTATCGCGCGCACGCATCGACTCAAGCCGGGCTGACGCGCGCCGCCTGATTAATGCGATATTAATTCGATAACGCGGACGACAGGTGGGCGGAGATGGAGAGCGACATTCGGTGATGAAGTATCGACCACGGCGAGACGGCGCGGGAGTTCCCCAGGGGCCTGGCGCCGAGGCAGGGCGGAGCGAGGCACTTACGATATTTTTCTTGAGCGGAAAAAATTCGATGAGATGACGAGATCGGGTGCGTGAGCTGGAAGATAGGGTTTTACTTTGTTGTATTGCGAAATATCGCCTTTTTTCTGGATTCTTGCGCGTGAATCAGAGCTAGTCTCGAGATGTTACTGTAGCTGAACCGTGTAGAGAAAAATAAAAACTTTCCGCTAAGCACGCGCTAAAATTTTGATTGTCCGCTGTATTCCCTCCATGACTATCGGATATAACTCCCAGCCATTTGTTTAACGTCTCCATCACCTTTTAACATATTGCCTCCCGTGTTTGGTATCTGTGACTGCTGGTGTTCTTCAAGCCCGATTGTACATGTTAGAGTCTGGAGGAGAATTGTAGCGACCAGCTTCTCTCAGGTAATTTTCCGTGGTTTCTCCGAAAACTACCTAGTTAATGCCGGGACAGTACCCTAACAAACGGGCCGCGGACTGGTGCACGATTTTTTCTTCCTTTGCTTGTTCCCTTCTCTCTTTTTGCACACTCTCACTTACATGCACTAGACTACCGCACTCGTCAAGACAGTGAAGCCCTTCCCAGCTTAAGGGGTTCTTCGTTGGGGGAGGTACCTTGATTATGAGAACAAACAGCTTAAATTTTACGAAAAATTAAAAGAAATAAAACCTATTAAGAAAATCGTTTATTACTGCTCGTGAAATATATTTCTATGTACATTTTTATGGGGTAATACAACTTCCTAAAGGATGGAAAGGGTATACAAATGTTGTACAATGGTATTCAAAATATGTAACTATAACTAATAATCATATTAATACCATTTTCTCGAATATCTTTGACATTGATTGGACACATTTCACCCATCTAGTAGGTAAGAACAATCTACTTCTAGACAGAAAAAACACATGATGCCGATGTTAATCGATCATATAATCTATCAAGCTTTAACGCTCATATTGATACATTTCCTTTAGAGTGAGGGTTCGAATGTAATTTTGCAAACATTGATGGATTGCTTTGGTCTCCACCGAAGGTAAACCACAAAACACGCAGACAGAATATGTATACAAAAATACACGAGTTTATTACCAATTGCATGAGACGTCTAGTGCTTCACAATTTATTGTGTTTTGGTTGTTGGATTGACACAAAATATGATGAACGATCTAAAAATATTCGATTTCAGATAGGGTAATGAAATTCAACCGTTCATATATTTCCATGAATATTTCACGGAAAGAATGTTGAGAATGTTTCCCAATAAATACATTTATGTTCTTAATTGAAAATTAAAAAAAACATTAGTTTTCAATAAATATATTATAATTTAGTCTTTACTGCCCAAGGAGTCCAAACTTGTTCGGATGCATACGTAGTTTTGAATGATGTCTGCATAATACTGGAAAATACGTATTTATTTATTTTTTATTTTCTTTCAGGTGAGTATTGCTTCAAGACTCAGTGGCGGTTTGGTGCTGGTGAGTTTATTTTCATTTGTTAACTTCCATGAATGTATAAACAATAGGGATATTGTTTTCTCATAATCTTTTTTAAATGGTCTGATTGAAGAATTCGATACGGTTGTTACTCTATTTGGTAAAATTCAAGTGTATCTAACAATTGCATTGCACCGTCAAAATACTTTTTAAGGGTGTTTCTTATTAATTTAAAATGGATGAAGTTATTCGTTTCCTCCTTAAGACCTTATTGTGCTATTTACATACCTTCATGGTTATAACCCATTTATTAGATTTTAATATACACACACCCTTATGGTATTATTGTAACGGTGCGTGAAAAAATATTACAATATGATAAATTTCCAAATAGAATGCAGTATGCTCTAACATTAGTTACTTTATTTTGCCGCGACTGCTGAATTCAACGTTTGAGATAGGGATGACCGTTTTTTTAGAACTTCCACTTTGTTATCAAATAAGAAAATGTGGTAGAGTTTTGCGTACGAAACGTGTTCTTGTTTGTTCCTTTCCTTGTAGCATTATCAAATCTTCGTAGATACAAAGCAGTCGTTGGACATTAATGTGCATGCCATTTTCATAATTAACGTATATAAAAGATCGTAGAAATTTAGTGCATTTGTACGGGTTGTCTCAAAATAAATGTTACAAACTTTAATTGTATTTAAGGGGGTCAACAGTCGGATCACATTTTCCCAAAGAATATGGGGTGGTAATTGTCGTGACACATAACTATTGCCCCTGATTGCCAGGCAACCCATCATACACTGATGTTCAATGGCAACACGAAATACCTTTGACTGCGTCAAAATGTGACCCGCCAAACCCGTGTATAATACGTTATCAATCTCCACGTGTGTAACTTCTGTATACGAATTTCCTCACCAATTGTTTAGCATCAAAAATTGATAATCCCGATTCCCGCACATGACCTAGAAACGCGTAATCTTTATTATGAAGCTACCTGAAGTTCACAGCTAAAATATTCTGTAAAATGTTATGGTCAGAATGTATTACCCTATTTTGTTAACATAATTATTTCATTAAACCTGAGATATTTAAACTGTGGGTTAACGGCTGAAATGCGTTTGCAAAAGAGAATTTTTATCTAGTTTTAAAAAGTGAAATATGCTGTGGAACAAATGGAAGCAATGAGCAATATACATATTCAATTATATACTTTTACTTTTTTAGTTCTACTTCTACGATGAGATCTTCGAATTCACTCGTATTTCATTTAACTACTTCTTTAGTCTCTAAAAATAGTAACTAAAGTTCAAATGGTAACGGAACTTAATACGTAAGAAGTACAATCTTATGATCAGATTAATCGTCAAAGTCCTGTACAAAGTGAAAAAGCAGAAGATATGATCTTTAATATATGATTAGTTACACGATTTTGACAAGTCTGCCACGTGTTGAGATAGTTGAGATAGCAGTGTTCTACTTGCCCTAAAGGTTCCGAAACGATGATTGTAGAAGTTACTTACGACATAACTATCGTAAGATGTCTAATTGACATTCGAAATTGGAGAATTACCGAACAGGGGCCGTTAGGTGACGTTTGATAACTAATGAACTATAAGTTGTTACGACCTTTGTTCGTTTTATGCACATTGTACAAATTTTGACATGATGTATTATACGACTGAATTTTTTTTATAACTCGCTCTGAGAAACATGGGAAAATGATATCAAGATAAGGTAATTGAAATCTATGGATTTTATTAGAACAGTCGTGTTCCAGTAAAATATATTGAGAATACAAAAGTGATCTCAATTTTTTAAAGTTTAACTTCAGATAATGAAACAGACTCAACACAGCCCCCCTGGAAACGACTTGGAATAGAAGGGCCACGCATAGCAATATATGGGAGAGCGTTCTCGGCGAGATTCGCATGGCGCCAAGAGATGCTATCGGCTCCTGGTCGAGAGCCGGAGCGGGGGCGGCGGCGGTGGCATACAGAGGTCGCGTTGTCCGCCCCCATCCGCTGGCGAGTGTCTCCGCCTGTTCCGCCACCACCGCCGCCACCTCTGCCGCCGCCGCTGTCGCCGACGTCGCCACACCGCCTCTCCCCGCCATCGCCGCCGCCACCGCCGCCACCGCCACCGCCGCCGCCGCCGCCGCCGCCGCCACCACCGTCACCGCCGCCACCGCCGCCGCCGCCACCGCCACCACCGTCACCCGCCGCCACTGCCGCCACCGCCACCTACGCGACGGTATGGGAGCGTCCGTCTAAGACAACCTTAACGCTAGTACTTCTGACCGGCTATTCTCTGGGCTTCGCATTGCTACTCTAATCGCTGACACACCGCTAAAGGCACCGCTGTTTGAATCGCACACGCGCCCGTCGCTGCACTTGCTACTTCTAGTACTGCAAGTATCACTACCATCACTGGGTATAATGTTCACCACGACATATTCAATCACGTTCTCTATCTACATCCTCCACCGCATTTTCCCCCACATTCTCTCCCACGTTCACCATTCCATCCACAGTCACGTCCAGAAAAAAAACCCTCCCTGACATCTACAGTGTAAATGATGTAGATTCTACACCTCAACATGAACAGTATTTTTGCTTTAACTAGTCCACGTTAATATTTTCTTCGACAATGCCACTATGCTAGTCACCTGAGTCGCTGTTGCTACCTTCTACCGTCATGTTTGTGTTTTCTGCAGTGGCCAACCACAGGAAATCGCTCTGCTATTCTTCCATCCCTTCCTCTCCCCTCCTCCGGGGGCACCCCTTCTCCTGCTCTCCCCCTCGTCTTCTGCGCCGGCCTTTTCCTCCTGTCTCGACCGGCCAAGTAGTCGAGAGCGGTAATCTGATTACGAAGCCTGGAATCCCACGCCGAGCGGTGGCCAGGGAACGGCGATGCTAGGGAGCGGTGAGAGCGGCGGAATCTCAGAAGAAGGCGACGGCGATGAGGATGGGCGGGGGCGTGGCAAAGGCACGGCGAGGGTGAATGCTGCGGCGAATGTGCGGGCGGTGCACAGAGCATGTGTCAGGACTGCGCGGAGGGCTAGATGGCGGAAAGGGTGACGGTGAGGATGAGGGCGAGGGCTAGTGTCAAGGCGAGGGTGAGGGGCGAAGCGAGGGTGAGGCTCATGGTGAAGGTGAGGGTCAAGATGAAGGCGAGGGTGAGGGCACGGGCGAGGGTAATGGCGAGGGCGAGGGTCAAGGTGAGGGTGAGAGTGAGGGTGAGGGTGAGGGTGAGGGTGAGTGAGAGTGAGGGTGAGAATGAGGGTCAGAATGAGGGTGAGAGTGAGTGTGAGGGTGAGAGTGAGGGTGAGAGAGAGGGTGAGCGACAGGGCGGCGGGTGTGAGGGCTGTTAGAGTAACGGCTGTGGGGGTGAGGGCTGTGGGGGTGAGGGCTGTCGGGGTGAGGGCTGTCGGGGTGAGGGCTGTGGGGATGAGGGCTGTCGGGGTGAGGGCTGTGGGAGTGAGAGCTGTGGGGGTGAGAGCAAGGGTGAGGACAGCACCAAGGGCAAGGTGACAGCTAGGGTGAGGGTGAATGCGGGGGCGATGTCGGAGGCGTTGGCCAGGCCGACGGCGAGGACTGGCAGAGATAGGGCGATGGCGGGTGTTAGGGCAGGGCGAAATTGAGGGACGCGAGGGAAGATAGTGAGGACGCGGACGAGGGCGAGGGTGGGGAAGCGGGCCGTAGCAAAGGCGGTGGCGAGGATCATGGTGAGAGTGAAGGCGTGGGGGACAGCGGGGGCGCGGGCTGGGGCAAGGGTGCCGGCGAGGGCGGGGCCGGGGAGGATCAGCCAGGCGTTATCGGATTAGCGTGGGCTGCCTCCTCGCGGCCGCTGATCGCCGGCCCGGCGACCCGCGGGGGTTTTCGCGGCGCAGCGGGGCGCGAGCCCCAGGGACGGGGGATCTGCCGGCGGATGCACTCCAGGTATTATTATTCTCCGCGGGCGCATTTGCATGTGATCTCCAGCAGGAGTCACAGGTCAGAGTAGACGAAGCACAAGGGCGCCCTGTATCAATTCATGAATTGTAAATGCGTTAGTAGACGAGCACTGGCATCTGCTACAATAGTCTCCTTTTACACAACAAAACAAATAACGTCTCTAAAAGACAAATATTATACAAAAAAAACATATTGAAATATTGTTATGCTGTATACAAATTTGGAGGCTGAATTGTATGAAAACATTGAATAAATGTAACGTTGAATATACAATATATGGGTATTGTGAATGGGTGTGCATCAAATTGTGATGGAAGTACAATAATAAACGGTACCTAATAGGCATTCTAATAAAAAGTGAATTCTCGAAAATCGACTCGTTGAAAAATATTAGATATAATTTCAGTTTCTGGTGACATGTGATTGAGAAAATGACTTTTCTCAAAAAATACAAAATGATTGTTTTGAAAGATTATTTGGCTATTCATATCTACCACATCGCAAGCATATTGTGTTCAATTGGTGTATAACACACCACAACCCTAGCATAGTCAGTCTCACTTGTCTTCACTGGTTAGAATGTTCACAGAAAGTCTCGGAATCTCTTGGCCAATAGCAGTAGTTTATCATGAAAATCAATGAATAAAGAGGTTGAGAGTATTACATCATTCAACACCTTTTTGCTTCCAGGCGTTTGTTACGAAACATGTCTGTAGTAATGTATAGCTTCCCCAATCAGACGATCATCTTGTTTTGTTTATATACTTTATATATCATCTTGTTATAATTTTATAGTTGTTTGATTGATTTGCCATTTGATATTTCCGTACGGGCCAACTACTTCGTTCATTTCATCGTAAGTGTAGTGCATGTTATATCCCGGAAGGTAGGGGTGTTCCTCGCCCGCTCCGATCCGGCGGCGACCAACACGAAAGATGGCGCTGTCCGTGAGACGCTTGTTACGGTGCTGTTCTGGCATTCGCATGTGCTAATCCACAGAACACACGGAAAACTTATCGATTAGAGCAGCCAGACGCTAGAATCTCTTCGGTTGAGAGGCTGAATTTAACTTAGATATGTAGCTACGATTGAAAATTCGCCACCGTCGAAACTTGCACCCCAGTACCCCCCGATCAGCGATACAGCGAAGGTAACGGCAATGCTACCAATGAGCCATCGCAGGCAGAGTTTATAGTGGATTGAGCGTTCCCCTCTCCCTCTGCCACGAATCCCCGGCCTCTCACCCAGGCGTCCCCGAGCGCCTCAATAATGTAAGAGGCTGCTCGCTGCCAGGTGCTTGGGGACGCCACTCACGACGCCAACGATCTCCTTACGGGCGAATCCCAGGACCTCTTCAGGGATCGGCGTCTTCAAATGCCGTCATAAAACTACGAGTGTTACAAGAGCTCATACTATCTCGGATTATTTCAAACTTTCGCAATTCTGGAAAATTCAAAGACTTCAGCGAAAATGAAATTTATGCCATAATTTTAAGCGACCCTTGATCTAGCCGAGGAAAAAAATAATGAAACAAATTGGAGCAGTTTTTGAGAAAATGTTTTTCTATAATTTGCAATCATTTCAAGTAGAAATAATGCGTAAGATAATTTTGTTTTCAAAAACCAGTTCACCACAGTGTTGTAAATAGACATTTGCTCTGTTTATATTTTCAGTGAGTTCAAGAAGAGATATATGACGTTGTCCCCATAGGAGCATTACATTGAATTGTTCTTCGAAACTTCAAATGTCAGACTTCATTACATCCCTCAACTAACTTATAGGAAAAAGTCTGAGTCATTCTGTGAAGCATCGCTAGTTTTTGTATTTTCCCCCAGTTTGTGAGAAGTTAACGAAACGATAGGCACTTCTCAATTGGCCGGAGTCTGGATAGATTTTTTTCCAATTTCTGCCCACATTGGGGATATGTAAAATAGAAATTTTGGATAATCGCGAATGGAGAATGGTAGAATAATTGAAAACGATTTCCTTTGTAAATAAATGTCACAACGCCGTGCTTTTGGTGTGGTGAAAGAGCCACTAGATGCTGCAATCAAACATCAGAGAAAATAGTAAGTTAAGTTTAACTTAATAGTTACAAATCAAACAGTGTCATTTTTAATTTAATTTGTCATTCTTGAATCGGAGAATCTTTGCAAATTTGTAAATATTGTTTACATAAGTAACATTCCAGTTATTAAAGCTAATAATTATTTATTTAGAAGCAATTATTGCAATCCGTTTGGGCAGATAGACTTTATCGACTTTATCAAATGAAGTTAGAAATTACAATTCTGCGATGTGGATAATAAGAAATAAATCACTCGTGAAATTGTGATGCTCTGAAACTTAACAATTTCACGTTCAGTCTGAAGCAACTCCTCTTGAACCGCTGATTCACCGGAAGGAGACGCAGTAGCAAAGCAAGCCACCTCAGCTACTCGAGCAAAGGCGCCCAACTGTGAAAACGGAATTCCAGATACGGCACGAAAGGACATCGTGAGGTCGTTCTTGTTAAGCAACTCCCGCATGTAAAGGTGCCGCTTACGTCACGGACCGGGTACAGTCCCGTGCTTACGCGGAAGCCGATATCTCTCCGAACGCGGCTCGCCGCCGCGGTGCATCAACTCCGCAAATACTCGCCCCGCGTTGAGCTGATGCGCCTTAGCGGCCGGCGTGCGCGCGGCCTTGCGCGAGGCGGTACAAGGGCGCCGGGTTCACGTGGGATGCCCGGACGTTGTCTCAGTGGAAAAGAAAAACGAGCGATCGAAGGAGCCTGTCAGAGCTAAATTTCAGCCTCAAGCCACCGTTTAACGTAACGGGTAATTTTTGAAATGTGTACATTGCGTACTTCTAAATTACAGAATTCCCAAGATTTTATTCTCTTTGGGAGTAAAACGATTTGCATCTTTGTTCTTTTCTGTTTTACTAGCTCTTTTAGTTCTGTTTTTCGTTATTTTGAATTGTACCTGTAGCTTATTTTCGTTCCTTCATATACGCTGTGGATTTTCTCGTTTTTGTTGTTCTCGTACAATATATATTTCACACGTTCCCTTTTGTTATTTTTAGCTTTTACCTCCCTCTCTTTCTCATGTTCTTCTTCTCTCAGGTTTTCCTATACTTTCTTTTTAAACAAAATCTCCCTATCGTGCCATTTTCTGTTACTTCGTGCTAGTATTATTTCTCTTTTCTTAATTCTCTTAACCCGTGTAAGTATTTTTGTTCCATTACCTCCCTTTTAATTGTTCTTTTTCCTCTGCAAAATCTTTTTCCGGTGTTCCCATGCATTCTGAATCAACAACTCCAGAACGCTCTCGGAGACGTTTGCTTGCTGAACTTTGTTCGCTTCGGTTCTTCCTTTCACTGTCTTCGTCGCTCCACGCTCGTTCTCGTCCTCCCGTTTCCCGCGCTTCAGCTCTGCAAACAAGACCATTTCTAAGACCTTGTGTGCCGGGACGCGGAATAGGCAGCGGCGTCGCGGGGGCGAGAGGGGAAGAGCACGTGCGGTCCCGAGCGCATCTTGACAAGAAGCTGTTGACATCATCGAAGAAGACGGCAGCGGCGGTGGAGGCGATAGAGGAGGCGTTGGCAAAGGCGATGGAAAGGGCGATGAGGGAGGCGAAGGCGATGGGGGAATACGGGGGAGACGATGGAGATGGCGACGGCGGAGGTGATGATTGAGTTGATGAAGAAAGAAAAAAAGGCTATGGAGGAGGTGATAGAAGAAGCAATGGAGGTGGTGAGGATGATGGTGGTGGCGGAGGCGATGACTGAGGTGATGGCGGAGGCAATGGAAGCGATGCAGGCGAAGGCTTAGCGAGGGAATCGCTAAAAGTGGCGGCGGTTGTACAGAGTTGGAGACGGGGTGCCATTGGAGGCATTGCAGGAGTCAGTATCCAGGAAGGCGGCAGGGATAATTACGGGGAACGGCTGTGTCTGGGCGGAGGCGAGAAAAGGAAGTAGGCGGTGGCGGGCATGGAACTGCGACTGCTAGGAGGAGACGGGAAGGATGGTGGTGTCAGAAGAAAAGCAAAAATGAAGCCTGGTGGAAACGGGGAAACGAGGTGCTTGGGGAATTGTGAAGTGCATGATGGAGCTGGTGACGGAGGAGATGTACGAAAGTGGGGAAGAGAAAGGATGTCAAGGAAAGGTGGTTACGTAAGTGGAGGAAATAGAGAAGAGGTGGAGGAGGAAACCGAGGAGTCGAAGGAGGCGAATAAGGGGTTCACAAGGAGCCGCCGGATATGAAAAAAAGATGTTCGATGCGGGCAGTACGCGGCAAACAGCAGGGGAGACGAAGGAGGCAAAGATGTCGGTGGAGACGCGGAATTTGGGAGCAGCAGCTGAGACGCAGGCGGGGAGTGCGAAGAGTCGAGTTGGAGGCGGGAGATGGCAGCGTCGTAGGCGGCCACTGTGCTGTGGGCGCAGGGAGCCGGAACGAGATGTTGCGACAGCGAACGGCAGGCTCCCTGTCTCCGACGGCGCATGGGCCTCGACGACCTCTTGGGGCGCAGGCGCTAAACGGGACTTCGCCCCCGGGCGAGAGAACGCTTGCGACCGCACCAGGACATCTGAATATTTTTCAGAAATTTGCGTTTATACACAGATCTCTTCGTTGAAATGTTGTACTTCTTGATTTTATTTTCGTATACTATCTGTTATTTTTCTTGTTCAGAAATTAGTCCCTTTGTCACAATTCCATACGAAGCCTCTTTCAGGGACTGAGGCTATTCAATTCTTGATTTTATTTTTATATACTGTCTTATGTTTTCGTGTTCAGGAATTAGTACTTTTGTCAAAAAATTAAAAATGGATTAATTGCTAAACTCTTATACATTACACTATAATGTGCAGTATGGCGTTAACAATTGTATAATTTCAAATTTGTTGCCTTACTGCCATTAGTGTGAAGAAAAATGGTTGTATTGACTTTGATAGTAACCCTGGAAGAAGAAAGAACAAGAAGACAAAACATTAAAGTACTTTTCGGAGTCATCTTAGCTTAAGAAACTGAATGTTAAATTTCGTAAATAAAACAAAACATATGAAGTGGAAATTCGAGACGTAACGAAACTTTTCCTCCTCTTAGTTTTATTATTCCATTATAGACAATTTAAAAAAATGCATGACATCATTTAGAGAACAGCTCGTGTCCTCTTCTCGCATGCGAATGTTTGTAGTCAAATAATAACATTCGCCTCCAAATACACAGAACTTTAATAAAAATAACATAAATGATATACTGTAAATGTTATTTATAATTACAAAATACATTTCATTTCCCATTGTTACTTTTTACTGGAAAATATCGACGCCTGTGAGATGAACACCAAGACCAAAGATGGATGACGTCAGAGGACATAAAAATACAAGACCTGAGAGAAGAATCCATGAAAGTCTTAAGCGATGATTAAAGGCCGAGAAGGAAATTATTACCAAAAACTAGACCTTTCAACACCATGCGAGTTAACCTGTGCTCATATAATGTTTCACAGAAGAAACTGTTAAGAAGTAGAGATCGTAGTATTTTACATATGCCCCCACGTAAAAACATTCTCGTAAATAAAATAAACGCGCAGGTTACATGCAACTTGTAACACGACTGTATGCAATTATGTCATGATATTTTACTAGAACGTGCACACATCTTATAAAATCTGCATACAAAATATTTTAACAGGAAACATGATGCAAGAGGTAGCTGCCTGTTTTGTAACGGTAATACATTTACATTTCACTCGCTTTTTTCTAAAATATGATTTATGAGGTTTTGCTGCTGTTATTAACTTACGTAAGGAGAGCAATTACATACGTATACGAGTTATGTAACTACTCTCACATTCATCTTCACGAATTGCTCCCGATCATAAAATGACAAAAATTAAAAGGCAATTTCAAAATGTCAGATGTTCAGATATACTTTAAATATTTCAATCAGACATAGTGTTCAGTTTCGTCTAGCTCAATCTTTTGTTCTTTGGTAATTTTTAATTTATTTTATGCTTTAATATAAACATTTGACTTCCATTAGTTATTTTTATTTGAAAGAACGTACATGGAAAATAAGAAAATCGAAATAATCGTACTAGAACTACTAAATAAAAAAACAATATGAAAATAATGAACGTTGAATTTTTCTGATAAACGACAATCTGTTAGATACGCGATTGTGACTTATAAACACATTACGCCCAGGTCGCTAGGGCTGAAAGGCCGTAGCTGCCTCGTGCCTGAAGGGTCGCGGGTTCGAATCCCACTTAGGGCATGGATGTTTATGTGTGTGTCGCTATACAGTATATCGTTACCCTCAAAGTTCAAAATCCAAGGGTAATTACAGTTGTCGCTGTATGACCTAGTGGTTGAAAAGAGACCTTAAAAACACAATCCATTAGCATTAAAAGTGCATATACTTGCATAGACAAGTACGTTTCTAACTGCTGCTCTCATGTATCCCCTCAGGGAGGTGCAGCTTCCCCGAAGCTTTCAGAACCAAATCTGCCTCTCGCAGCCGTTGAATCAATTATGTCCCTGCACCATCGCTGATCTCAACGCGCCCGACGTCTCACTGCATTAACAGTCGCGAACGCGTCGTTTATCGGAGTACTCTGCGAGGACTGAATGGGGGAAGTGGGAGGTTGGTAGAACTGACGACGCTGTAGCGCTGGGTGTGGTGGATGTTCGTAGTACTTCGAATGTGTCGAATGAAGAGACGTATTGAAATTGCACTGAAATGTGTAATACTAATGATTGTAATGTGTACTACTACGCTCCCAGGTGGAAATAAGAAGCCCTTCGCTTTAAAATAGTTTATATCATTATTTGAAAAACGAACAGAAGAAGTTACTGAATTATCAGTTCACATTACATGAAAACATTATTGATTCGATAATTTCCTCCGTTTCATGTAGTCTGAAATTTATTGTGTTGTTGGTTTTATCAGTTCAATTTTAATATATTACAGTCACCATAGTACAAAATGCAGATTGGAAACTCTACTTAATGCCATGCAATATAATTCTGCTGTTCCTTTCGAATTGTATTATATTATTTATCTTCCCAATATTTCATAACCTCATTTTACCTCATAATTGATGATACAGAAATTTCCTTATTAAATAAGTCTTTCTATTATTTAGTAACTGGTATAGAAAGCATTTCGAGATTCGTAAGTAATGTTGACCGACGATGTAAAGATACCAGTAGAGTACAGAGTTCTGAAATGAGTGTGCCAAATACAATTTTATATGAGTTGCATAAACTGCGTTTAGTAAGAATTCATGGAAAATTTTCAAGCACGTACTCTTTGCCTCATGCTCGGTATGTGAGGTAGCAGCCATATTGATTGATATCCCAGTATTTTGTTTATTTTTTAGTAATAAATTGTTGTAAACTTCAACGTATTCTATGCGGTACGCGTACGGTAAAGTTGTAACAATATGTATCGATGACGTATGCCAAAGTTTTTTTCGATTCTGGTACTGATATTTTCGACTTCATGATGTTTCGTATGCGAATAATTTGTGTGTGGGGTGATATTAAAAGAAGTAATTTAGATGATAGTCACTCTTTGGGCTTTTAGAAGAAGCTATATTTTTTTCCATTTATTGAATTTAACAATGTGAACGCGGAATTTAAAAAAAGCGATGTTGTATGATGCAGATATTTATGAGTTAAATGACTCTGACAATGAACTTAGAAAACTATTCAATAGAACACATATGTAATGACACACGCAACATTGAACAATAGTAACCTATATCACCCAGTGCCAATTTTGTAATGGTCAGTGAATCAACGATTGTCTCGCGTTGTTGGACAGTGGGTTCAATATGCCTACCTGCTGACTTGTTGGGAAGGTCTTAGTAAATCTTTATGTATGTGTCAAGTGAACCTCCATCTCACTAAATTATCTGAAGTAGTTCTACTATGGGAAGGAAATTTTAGCTCCGTTGCGTAGCGGCAGCACCATCATACGACTGCCCCGAAGTATACTGATGAGTTGAGCAATTTTGTTGATATGTTGTTTCTGTTAACTGAAAAAAATGCAATGAGAATAAAACTACTGAATGTACTTGCAAATGTTGACTAAGAAAATATAGATCAATACTGCAATTGCAGGGGGGGATTGCAGCTGTGATTTATGAAATTTTGAAAGAGAACCCCTAACCAGCTAAAGCAGATTGAAACACAACGTAAATATGAATTAAAAATTGAATATCGAATATGCTGAATGGAAATAAACCCTGCACACACAACGATCACGTCGAGAATATCAACAAGAATAACAAAACTATATCTACTACCATGCCTTTGCACTGGGTTCAACGCGTTTGCGGGCGCACTAAAACAGCTTCGGTCGCAAACAACTGCGCGTGTCCAGACACGAAACCTGGGAGTCGCGATCACATGCAAAGGAGTGGGAATTTGAGCAAACTTAGTTTGACGGCGCAAACAACGTTCCTCGTCAACAGGAACAAACGTGTGGGTGCTAGTCAAATAATGAAAATAATATTTAAGAAATTATAATTCGCTTTCTATTCTTCTACAATAAACAATGAAATGAATGAATTCAATGAAATTAATGAAATGAATTCAATGAAATTAATGAAATGAATTCAATGAAATTAATGAAGGTGATGTTTCCACAAACCAGCAACCAAGTCTGAAACGGCAGTCGATAAAGACTGAAGATCAGAGGTATCGGAACATGGTTTAGTTGCACAACGTGTGACGTGCCTTCGCCACGTGCTGGCGCGGCGCCGTTTTCTCGGTGACGTCCCCCAATTTACGAGGCGATGGCGCAAGCGGCGGTGGGCGGCGGCACGACGGGCGGTGCAAGGGGGCGGGGCGAGGGGCGCCGGGCGTCGCGACGGCCTCCGGTGAGCGACGGGCCACCCAGGAGCGCATCACTTAGCGATCGCCCGCTCCTCGACTCTTATCGACGCCGCACGCTGGGCCGGAATTGGACCATATGGGCCAAAATGCCCAGGACAAAAAAATCTATTTATTTATTTATTTATTTATCGTCAAGAAAACAGTAAAAATTGTATGTAATCAATGAGGGAGAAGTATAATACGCGCACATCGTCTTATTCATAAATAAACAAGTGCCATAACTGCCTACTCGATGAAATAAATAAAAGGATGCCAGTGTATCGAATCTCTTGAATACAGAACAAGTCAATCATTTCTATCTAAACTGTTGCTGCTGTTGATGACGACAATAATGATGATATTGGGTTCTCATCTTGGTAATATCGTAAAAATGTATCATGTGATGATACAAATTGTTATTAATTAATAGCCTCTTTAAAAACAGAAATGACGTAGACAATCAGTACATAATTAATCTAATTTTAACACAATATCATTTTGTATTTTTACAAAATTTCATTCAGACCTGCGAATGGACAGAATAATTTGCTACAAAAAATCATAGGACACTGTGCAATGAACAGAAACGTGAGTATGTACAAAAATCGACGTAACAGATATAAGTAGGAATGGCTTCCGAGACGCATCTCATGCTAAGAAAACCTAGGTCATGGAGTCGCGATTAGTTTGACTTTATCTCTGGCATTATACCCAATTCCCCTTGGTAGCAGATGCATCGTTATTTCATCGACCGAATTCGCCATTTATTTTAATGGAATAATATTGTCAATGAATTCAGAGTTTCATAAAATCCCATTTCCATAAATTTAGAAACTAATATGGAAAAAACATTTTTGATATAACTTGAATATCGTATCTTAATGTTAAGAAAACGATGTTGCAGGAAAATGAAACCGCGCTCTCCTGCACAAAACTGTTTTTTTTTTTGTTTGTTACAACAGTATTCCCGAAAAGCGAGGATATTCTTGGAGGCATCCGGCGTCCGTTAGTGCTCACTGCGCGGTGCGCAGCGCGTCCTGCCGGGCGACGCGGCGCCCCAGAAGCGCTTAGCCCGGCGATCGCCCTTATCGGCGCCGCGACGCACCTGCGACGCCTTATTGATGGCGCTCTCCCGCCCGAGCTGCCTCGCCCGCACGGGGCGGCTCTGGCGCGCGTGGCGGCGGCGGCGGCGGCGGAAGAAATACGCCGTGTGGTTGCGAAATACCGCTGCTGATGGATTCGTTGGGACGGTAGTGGGAATCACCATGCCACACATGTTTTTGAAATTTTTGATTGATTGATTAGTGATATGAGGCGCGTGAACTCATAAGGTCACAAATCCCGTAAGAGTAGTGAATTTGTTATCGCGGGCGGTGGCGATGGAGGTCTCTCGCTGGGGGGTGAGATGCGGTTGCGACCTACCCGTCGATTTGCGGAATTTTCCCCAATCACGTGTTTCCCACCAACCAGGACAAGCTTGATTCTCGCGTTTGGTGTCCTGGCATGTGTGGTAGTGTGTTGCGTGTAAATGTATCTGTATGCAAGTAAGCCGTGTTAGAACAAGAAAGAGAAAGAAATGGATGCGCACGTTCCGTATCCCGTTTGTTAGAGTGCGGACACTTCCGGCATTCATCTGGTTTTGATCGGAGAAACCACGGAAAACTAGCGATCAGAGCAGCCTGCGCTAGAATTCCCCTCCAGACTGCGGCTAAACTAGCCCCTCTATGTAACTAGTGTCGAAAATCCGGCCACCGTTGGGAGTCGACCTCTAGGACCTCCTGGTCAGAGGCACTGGAATGACATCAATGATGCTCCGAGCTACCTAATCCGGTTTGCCGTGTTTGAGTTTTTTATATCGATGGCTTAATGCACTTATATTTTATGTCTAGATTTCCTTGTTTCGGGAAAATCAAGCTTGAAAGTTTGTAGAGGTGCAGTTACTTATGGAGTGATAAGTTTGCTTTCTGGATAAAAAGAATGATTAATCTTATTGAGTATACTATCCTTACACACCAAGTAGATATGAACGAGAAGTCTCCAAAAGTGACATTAACTCAAAAATGACCATAGTGGAGATACGATGTTTACGCTCTACGCGATAAAAAATTATTTCCTTCGATTATAAAATCATTACATGCCTTGATTTTGGTGTCCTAAAATATTGATTATTTACTCTTTAATCCTAATGAAACTGAGACTATGTTCAAGAGCAATACATCTTTCGACTCTCTCAATCCATCTTTCGAGTTAATTTTTTTAGATCCAAAAACCAACATTACATATTAATGTGTGCTTTGAAAAATAGAGCAGTATTTTCACTTCCCTACTGAGTAGAAACAAGTTTGTGGTAAAATTTTTGCGAACTTGAAGTTCGCTGGTATTTTTTTACTTCAAAAGTATTGAACATCTACTTACTTTTCTCTCCGTGAGGCTACGAGGAGGGAGATGGGGAGAGGAAAATGGAGATATCGAGAAGAGGAAGGAGTGAGAGATGGAGGTTGAGAGATGGACAAATGGAGGGAGAGAGACAGGGTAATAAGAAGCAGATGGAGGAAGAGAGAAAGAGGTATATGTAGAGGAAGAGCTATAGAGGTAGGTCTAGGGTGATACAGATGGAGGTAGATGTAGGAGGGAAGAGGTGGAGATAGATATACAAGGAGAGAGATGGAGCTTCATCTAAAGTGCATGGAAGATAAAAGCGAGGGAGATTAGGAATATTTACGTACTGCGAAATAATTAGAGACGAGTCTTTTCAACGACCTGTAACGCGGAGGTACGCTGGAGCAAATCCTGTCGGCAACAAACAAGATAGGCGGCCAGATTGCAGAGAACGGCATTCAGTATCTGCTCTTGCGTCGTAGCTCTTGAAACGACAACATGGAAGAATCCAAATTGAATATCTTTCAGTTTCGTGACAAGAAATACCCGACCTCAATGAGATACATGTAAATTACAAATACATTTGCGAAAGGGTAAAGGATACACGTTGGTTGTGAGTGAGGAGCTGATTTCGGAGCTTCGTTGTACGAAATTATGACAAGAGAGAGCCTGGAGCCTTCGCATGCTTTTAGAAAACTTACGACAAAAACAGAGTAACTATTACAAAAATGGTAGGAAAGAAATTTTAAAATATACAATTGGGAGATCACAATTAATATTAGTCTACCATTTTCGTTTATTTGTCTAGCATTTTCATTGATTATATTACGGTCTAGATTATAGGTAAAGGGGTTTTTAATTGTAAGTATTGTATTGCCTTTAGTATTGCTGCGATATACACTATCAAACAGTAAAGAACTTTGTAATATAGAAAATAAAAATTGTTGCTCGGGTCAAAATTTCCCTAAAGAAGAGCTGCACCATGGATAATTTAAAATAAAAATTAACACATTATTTTCAAAACTAGCAAGAAAATAGCGACATCTGCAGGTACAACAAATACTGCGTTTACTGCACCGCCAGAGACTGCAATGTAATTACTTTTTTTCCATTTCCTAGTATTAACTGCGCTCTTTCCCAGACTCCACTCCAAAAGAATGCCGGTTCCTAACATAATTCTTTGCTCTCTAAGGCTTTACGTTACCTTAACTACCTGTTGCACTTGCTAAGCATCCTATCTTTAGAAGAGAAAGTTGTTTCCCGTGGACACGAGCAACTCGCCTTTTCCCGCACAACAAACACACTCCATCACACCGGAATGATCGAGGGGAAAGACCTCCACTCTCTTCCTTTACAACGACCAAGGCTACAGCGACAGTAAATGCTTTCTCGCGCTTTTACGTCACTGCATGAATTATACCTAATTCAGCCACATTTATTCTCGTTTGCGCAATTCCACCCCACGTTGCGTGTTATTCTTCGGGGAGCCAGGAAATTTCGTCGCCGATGCAAAGCTCCTGCCGCGGGCGGCCGGGCGCGAGCGTATAGATCTTCCTCTAAGCTCCTCTTTTCGCCGGCCCTAATTATTTGGTAATAGGGCTCTGGTGGGGGGGGGAGCGGCGCGGCAACACCTCGGCCATCTTGGAGCCGGTCCTTCTCCCGGCGTGGAGAGTTGACGCCGGGCCTAAGCCCGCGCGCCGTGGCTCGGTTAAGCCCTCGCTTCTCGCCGGGCCACGCCCCCCTTTCCCCTTACTGCGACCACACGGGTTGTTCTTGTGCAGCTCTCCTTGCCGGCGGATCTGCGTGTTTGTTTCGTCGTTTTCCGACCCCCTCCTCCGCTCCCTTCTCGCGTTCCCGACCCCCCCCCCCCCAGTGATGCTCCTTTCCATTCCTTTCCTCGCACCCAACTAGTCCCTGACCATTCCTACGTTCCTCTTCACCCCTGACCACGCCCCCTTTTCAATTCCTGTCTTCCCATTCAACTAGTTCCTGATCATTCTTACGTTCCCCTCCACCTCCATCCACACCCCCATTTCCATTTTTTCCACCCATCCCACTAGCTCGTGAACATTCCCACGTGGCCTTCCACCTCCAGTCACGCCCCCATTTCCATTCCTTTCCTCTCATCCAGTCACATCTTCACCGTTCCCACATTCCTCTCCACCCCTGGCCACGCCCCCTTTTCCATTTCATCTCTCCCATGCAACTAGCTCCTGACCATTCTCACGTTCCCCTCACCTTCGACCACGCCTCCTTTTCCATTCCATTCCATTCCTCCCTCCCAACTACGTAGCTCCACAAGGCGGCCTCTCCGCAACGCGCGCCGCGGTGGCGGCGGTTCCCTGCAAACAGATTAGCTCGCAGACATAAATACTGGCCGTAAAACCCACACACAAATTTCGTATAATCCCGGCCGACGCGCGGACATTTGTTCGGGCCGGTGGGATTTACGTGGGCGCGCCGCTCCGCGCTTGTCTTCGCGCTTGAGACCGCCTGCGCTGCCTTGGTTTTGCCCGCGGCCACTCCGCCCACGCGCGGGCGACTCTTTCTGAACGCACTCGACTGCGCGGGAGTGCTTTCTCGGCTGGAGGGGGGTGATGTTCTCGACGAGCGTGAGATGTGGCGGAAAAGTGTGGCGGCATTGAAGCAGGGACGGGTGGAACACAAGTCTTTGATGTTGCTGGATGAGGATGTTCATTAGTTTAACCGCTAATCGTTCAATGCTTCTGTATTTTTTTCCCTCTTTCATCATCATCATCGTCATCATCATCTTCTTCTACATTTATCAGATATGCCGAAATCTTCTCATCCAGACGTTGACGACCGACCGACCCACCTGCTTCGTCGGGGTTGAAAATCCTTGCGATGGAACTGGAATCAGAGTGGTTACTTTTTGAAAAAAGAGGTAATTTATTTACCTTGGGGAAAATGGAGAGAAAAATTATGGAATTTGTTGAAAAAATTTAAAAATTAGAATGATTTTCTAGATATTTACAAAACTAGATATTATTTCTTTTAAATGTTAACTATAACTTTATTTTCGGAGTCCATTTTAATTTTTTACAAATGCTGATAATTTTATCTTTTTCGCTTTCAGTTCAAAAAGGATTGATTTGAAGGATTGACATTAATGATTTTCGAGACATTTACAAAAATATGTATTATTTCTTTTGAACGTTAACTATAACTTTATTTTCAGCGTACATTTTAATTTTAAACAAAAATTGTTAATTTTATCTTTTTCGCCTACAGTTCAAAAATATGTCAAACTTCTAACGGGTTCGTAATAGGTTTATTTTGTAAAACGTTATTGTATTGTAAAACTTTGTAGAATATAAAATTTTCTTTAAATGAAGTAAAATCTACTCAGGTAAAATTACCTTGGAACTGTGTTAGACTTAAAATTGCACTGCACAGGAAGAGTGTTAAATTTAATAAAATGCATTCCAGGACAAAAGAGGGCACCCTGCGATTCTCCCGCCCTTCGTAACATTTTTGTAATTGCATTTAGGCGTTATATGTACCGTCACCCAAAAAGGAACTCATGATATCTCAATTTCGTTTAACCTCGTGACTTCACGTAAAGAATTCGGCCAGCGACGCCTATTTCGCGGTCGTGGCCTTTCAGTAGAACCATTCCAACTTTCGTCTGGATGACCGAGAGAAACACGAAAACCCCTGGCAGGATAGACGGCGCAGGGATGGAACCCAGGCCTCCAGAATGCGAAGTCAGCGCGCTTAACCCAGAGCCATTTCGCTCGGTTCTTCGGAAGTTCCCGACGCGCTAACACAACGATTATACCCACTCACGCAAAATTTAATTATTCCGGAATCGAATCCGAGCTTCATCCTCAGAAGTGTACACACGATCCCCCTCCAGATCCGTTCTCACCGGCATATTCCATGTAGGGCGCCCTCGAGCTTTGCGTCTGTATGCACCGAGCTGCAGCAGAGCTCTGTGGTTTGGCTTTCATCCCACACGCGAGGGTCATTAGTGCATTTGGATCTCGCCTTACTTGCACACGCACATGCGCATTACGCCTGGCTATTACAAAGCCATCTTGTTTTGTCGGCGGTACTCTCCGACTGCCAGAAGACTAGTTAAGGGAGAGAGATGTATTTTTAGTGCCGCTGGTAGCGTAATGATGCACGACGCGCTATTCCATTAACTCCATGTATTGCATGAATCATTTCTAATAATGAGCTGACGATGATATAAGGAAGTACGATATCCTTAATGGCTTATGTTTCTTATAATACCCTGATGAATGTGAACAGGTTTTATGGAAGCGATGACTGCATAAAGGCGTCGAATTTATGATTGCGGTATATTTGATTATGAAAAGCAAATACCACGTCTGCAATTTGCGCCTGGACAACAGGTTCTTTATTTCATGTAAAAATAATTCTAGCACTTATGAAATAAATAACGTTAACACTCTTAGTAAGGTTGTACATAAAGCATTTCACTTGCTTTTCTTTAAAGATCTCAAAAACTTACTTGGAGGAAAATAACTGCTATGTTGAAATTTTAATTTGATTCTCGTATGTTGCGGGAACAAAAATCGGCGGGAGAAATGAAATACTCATAGACTATTATTTGCATACAAAATAGCTATTTTATTACTCACATGCATTATGTGTGCCTTGTAAATAAGTTTTATCTTGTGGAATTTCGAATTAAAGTGTTGCATGTCACAGTTTTCAATCGTCAATTGATGGTGCAAGACGTGCAAACACAATGAAGGTGAATAATTAACATTAACATTTTAAAATGAGTTTGTAGTTCGTTTTGTAAATGAACTGAAGACATGTTGAATTCAATTAGTGACGTTTCAATTTTTTAGAAGTTAATTTTAAGAAAAATCCTGGGTAGTAGTTCAAATACCGAGAGACGTTTTACCATTAAACTACTTTCAAAGGTTTATACATCATACTTTTAATGTATTTTGGTTTGGGTGGACTATGTTTAATGGACTATATTCGCACTACATTTTAAATCATCCTTATTAGTCATCAATTGCTTATATATATATATATATATATATATATATATATATATATATATATATATATATATGTATGTATATGTTCTGTCGACATGTGTCGTAGTTTTTTTAAGTAATACTTGAAATTCATGTATGTATTCAATAATATATCAATGTAGACAATAATGAATTTAACACTTTCAAAAGTCACTAGCACACGATGCACATTTCCCTACCTTAGGGAGCTGAAAGTTTGACCGGTTCATATTTGCTCATTTGGGGTATTTGAGTGTCACGTATACGTGCACGAACAGGTTTCATATGTCACGACTACGCAACTGGACCGAGAACGCGAGCTTGGGACGTCGGGCAGCGAGCGTCGTGCCTCACAGGTGACCCACAACTTTCTTAGGGTTCTGTTTGACTCCTGCCGCGCCTCCCAGTCCGTAATTTGTCGCCCGCCCCCGCTTTCCTTTCCGCTACTCACCTTCCCCGCCACCGCTCCCCGCTTCGCGCCCGCCCCTGCAGCTCTTACGCCCTGTCGCTCCGTTGCTTCCCCGTAGCCTTCCGTCACCCACTCTCGCCCGGCCCTGCCCCGCGCCAGCCAACAGATCAACTGCCCTTCCACCACCCTTCCGCCCAAACCCCCTACCTCCCCAACTGCCGAAAAGCTCAGCCGCCTGGCACATCTCGTTTCTCAACTCTCGAGCAATCCCAGGCGCACCCTAACTATCAGAATCCCCATCCACTCTCATAACCCCCCTCCTGTCATACAACCCTCTTCCTTTTTTTCAAACCCCTGCATTTCCTGGAGGAGGATGGAGAGGTTGGTGAATCTCCTCCACTCTCACAATTCCCTCCACTCTCTCGATTCCCTCCACTCTCACAATTCCCTCCACTATCACAATTCGCTTCACTCTCACAAATCCCTCCTATCACACTCCCCTCCACTCTCACAATTCCCTACACTTTCACAATTCCCTCCACTCTCACATTTCCCTCCTATCACAACTCCCTCCTCCAACAATTCACTACACTTTTACAATTTCCTCCACTCTCGCAATTCCCTCCACTCTTACCATTCCTACTTTCTACCATCTGTTACCTGTTATTGTTTTCCGCCTCTTGTCTCGCAAACCCTCACGCCTATATAACCCCTCCGCTTCCCACAATTCCCAACTGTTTCTGCCTTATCTGTCCCTGACCCCATCCGTCTCCGTTCCTGCCCTTTGCCCCTTCCATGGCCTCCGTCGTTCTCTCCCCTGCCTCCGCCGTCTCTGCCACAGAAGTTTTCACTCAGTTTTCGATCTCTTCTCTGCCTCAGCCCCCCTCCTGACTCTTCTCCTTCGTCTGCATTTCTACCTCTGCCGTACATCAGAGTGCCTCTCCTGTTCCCACACTTGCATCCACGACTGTCATCCTGGCATCTTCCCCTCCATTCTTTCCGCCTTCAGCGTCCAACACCTCGCTGGTGCTGTTACCGTCTGCTCCTTCCTCCCAGATTTCTTCTGCCTTCGTCTCCTTCATCACTTCCGACTTCTTGGCTGCTTCCCAGTCTCCACTGACTCCTACGCTTGCAGTCTTACTTCTCCGGCCTCCAGATCCGCCTCCGTCGCTGACTCAGCCGCCGCCGCCTCCGCCGCCGCCTGAGGTCAAGTGGCGGGCAACGCGGCGCATTCCCGTGATTAATTTATTCGTTTACGAGAACGCTCCGTTTGCTCTCCCAGCCTCCGAGGATTCGTTGATTTGCGATGCGGACGTGGAGTACTCAGCAAGCCCTTGCGCTTAGATTGCGCTGCGCGATTTACCCCCGCCGCTGAGATGCCTCGGGGCATCAACTGATGTCACTGGTGTACCTCTGACTAGAAGGACCTAGTGTTCGAGTCCAGACGGTGGTAGGATTTTTGACACTAGCAAGGTCGATTTCAACCGCTGTCTAGAGACCAATTCTAGCGGCCAAATGCTCTTAATGGTAGTGGTTTTCGTGTTTTTTCCGATTAATACCATGTGAATGCCGCAGTAGTTGACAAACGGGCCACGAACCGCACGCTGTCTTTCCTTCCCCTTCCTTGTCGTATCCTCACCTCTTACATACACACAAATACACAGGCACTGCACGAACATGATTGCCCGGAGACCAGGCGGGAGATCAGTGGTTTCATACAATATCAGGTATTAAGAGTGTTAATTTTACAAATACATAGCAACAAGACTTTATATGTTCCTCCGTATATACGTTTCGGTTCCCTTTTGTCGATTCTTATCTAAATGCAGCAGACTTGACTCTTAAGTTAGTTTGCCCTAAGAGCCTCTGGGGCACTTATAAATGTGTCTTGTTGTTCTTTAATGTTGGCTGGACGGCTGGAGGCTGTTGGACGGTTCCTAAATTGACACCACTGGGGTTACCAACTATTTTTGGTCTCGCATATTCGAATACAGAGACCGTCACAAAAACAATTATTTTATCTTGTACTTGTATTGCTGAATAACTGAGAGAATATAGGATCCGACTAGGACGCCAATTGTAGGGGAATTTGATTTTCCTGATAATTTAATCAGGACTTTTTACGTACCACAACTGTGTCGTCGTACATTGATCGTTTTCTGCAGTACGACTTTTCCCACGTACGTTTAAACAAGCGAAAGCGCTGTCATACCACAGGTGCAGTGCGTTTACTCTCATACAATTGGGACAGACACTTCTAAATTTTATTTCTATTTTATTTATTTCTAATCCGAGGGCGAAAGAAAAAATTGGTTCGAGAATGTAATTCTTTACGTAGCACAAAAGAATTTAAGAAAACTAAGAAAAATGATATGTCAAGAAATTTTAAATATTGAGATTCTTCTGGACAGTGTTATCACACTATTGTGAATCACAGTATAAGGACATCATACATTTTGAATTACCGTTCTTTGGGGGGGGGGAGGTGAATACTGTTTCCGTTGAGAGGATAAGGAGGTATGAAAATCCAAGGTATCCAGAAATTTGAAGTAGGTATCGAAGAATTTGAAATATGGAGAAAATTGACTTATAAAGGAATTCGAACAATCTTAGAATTCCAGGTATTGATGAGTTGTGGCTATTGATGATCGTGTTTCCCCGTATTTATACAAAAAAGTAATTTTGTTGCTCACTTGTCGCCTTGTGTCCTTTGTCGCGAGCACCTCCTTCCTCGGGCCTTCGCGGACCGTCCGGACCGAGCGAAGGTGGGCGGCCGCCAAGTTTATTCCGAGCGTCCTGCTCACTCCGCCGCGAGCACGAGAAGCCCGGCTGTGAAAGCGTCCGTTGCTCCGTGGACCGCCCGTGAGATCACCCACCCACATCGCAATCGCAGCACCACAGAAGGAGGCATGCGGGCGGTGCAAGCGAAATCGGGAACCGCAGAGTTCGCCAAGACTCACAGTGGTATATTTCGGCATGTACGGAAATATTTACCTCAATACTATTTTTTTAAATCCCCGGTATATCCTTATAATACTACAATGCGATATTAGAAAAAAATATGAACAATCTACTTGTGGGAAGCACGCGTACTACCAAATAATTAGTATTGATTAGTAGTAATAATTAGTAAGCGCTCCATTGCTGGTGTTATTAGTTTTGTAAGAGTAATGCACGTTATATCCCTAGAGATTGTGGCGTTCCGGCGCCAAACTACACGACTGCTTGCGCCACTACCATGACAAGCTCTACAGGACCCTACGTGCCTCCCGACCTGGCCGTATTGTTTCTGTTGAAGCATTGAGTGGTCCGTCAAACACGTGTTTTATTATACTTACTAGATGAATGTGGAATCAAATAATTGTCTGGTTCTTATTTCGTCGAGCGTGGTACGTAGAAAACAATATATTAAAAATTAAAAGGAAATAAAAAATACAACAAAGTGTGGTCGCAACTCTTCTCGCTGGAAGTTCTTTCGGGATAAAAGAGTTGCGACTACACGTAATACGCCTGATGATGAAAGAACTAGAGAAATGTATGTATTAAGTTTCTTTTTATTTTCAACTAGCCTATTAGACATTTTTAACATAAGACATTTTTTTTAAAAAACTGGTTGTAGCCTCAGAGATGGCATAATAAGTCAGTGAAACTATATCAGTATGACACAAGGTCAATTAGTTATTTTCTATTTTGTTCTTTAAGGTCGCATCATTATCTAGGTCATCAGGGAGCACTATTGAATTTAGCGGTATGGTAACTGTGAAGATGACATAATATGGTGATGTTCGGGTGGGGGGAGGACGAGCACCAATACAACAATGCTCGGGACTCGAACCCGCGATCCTTCAGTCAGAGATCGCTACGGCACTACTGCCTTGAAGTATATGGCCAGTTTAGGTATATGTTAACACGGAAGTGAACTTTTCAAATTATTCAACTTCTTTTTTATTAAAAAATTTAAGAAAGGTTAGTTTATTAAGATATTAATTGCTTATTTGTACGCAATTATGTGAGTTATGCAGATCCGGTGGCCGAGATCGCTAAGGCAGTAGTGCCGTAGCGATCTCGTACCGAAAGATCGCGGGTTCGAGTCCCGCCTCGGGCATGGTTGTATTGTATTCGTCCTTTCACCCCCTATCATCATCATCATCATCATCATCATATCAGGGAAGGCAACGGGAAACCACCCTGAATAATTTATCCCAAGAAAACCCGTTATGGGTCATCTAACTTCCGTATATGGAAGATAGGACCAAAGAAGAAGAATGTGAGTTACATCGGGAATTCCATAAATTTAAGAAAGTGAGAGAAATTTAGAGTTGATTTCGATTCGGAAAGAGACCACTGTGCGCGAGGCCTTCCTCCTGCGAGGAGCGGAGGAGGAGAGCTCCGCGCGTGCAGTGCGCGCCGCGGCTGCCTTCGGACGATTCTAACCGATCATTAGATCGCGAACCCAAAAAGAGGATTTGCTCGCAGCGTGGGCGCGCCTCTGCGGGGGCGCGAGCGGGCCTTTTCGCGTGCGCAAATTGAAAAACAAGAGACATCCGTAGAAAAGAAAAAGGCATCGACAGTTGCCGCCGGACGACGGGACCACCCGTAGCTGGTGCAGCGGGGTCAAGGGAATCGCAACGCAGTCAGACGTCGCGCATTCGAAACGGAATGAACGAAGCGAATTTGTTCGAGTAGTAGTGGCTTCGAGTACCCGTGTATTCTGAGAAAATGAAGAACTTATTTCATTTGATGTATCTCCATTTCCGTTCGTTTTTTAGTTATACAGGGGGGCCACTTTCTGGTGAACATGGAAATCTGGAGAAAGCAGGGAAATTCATTGTTCTGAAAAAGACATGGAAAATTGGAGAATTTACATAAGAATCGATAGAAGTCGGGGATAGTTTTGAGTCGGTTAAATAAATAATTATTATTCCTTAAAAAATACTCCAGCAAAAAATAGTGACTCAGTTTTCATTTCTTTTAATTGTTTTTTACAAATATGTACTTTATCACGGAGAAATCAGGATCCTGACAAATTAGTATTAGGGTAGCTTTAATACTAAAAAAATCTACGAATTTTGTCAATGAAAAAATAAAAAAAATGCTTTGTAAAACCGAAAAAGAATCTGGAAAATTTGGTCCGGAAAATGAAGCGCTACCATGACCACGTATTACTTCACTTTTAAGATGCTATTCCATGATGGTGCCAAATATTGCGATAAAAATTACGTTTCTCTTATGTGAAAGAGTGTCCGAAAACCGTTGTGTTTTGAACTATAAGAAAGAACGGAAATACTTTCCGTCCCTGAAAAAAAATTTCTTCGAGATACGTCGCTTGGGTAATAAGCACTTTAAAGTCTGCGACCATGAAAGTGCGGAAGTAGCAGACGGCTGTGTGAAGAGACAAGGAAAATAAATTTAACAGGAACACGGTGAATTCGAAATCTAAAGGAATTATGAATTTTCTACGAATGTTTAAGGTTTTGACTGTGTTTGAAGTTAACGAGGTTTTCGGGTAAAATGGAAAACAACGATCAGTAAAAGGTAATAAAGAAAACGAACGAATGCTCCAATTGAATGCATTGATTTGTATCCTTTGAATGAGTTTAAAGCAATAATATTTTTGTCCTAATTTAGCAAATCTGGAAACTAGTCATAATACAAATGACATATTAGAAAACTGAAAACTTTACTCTGTTATATTCGTCTAAATTTGTCATTATTTGGTGTTATAAACTATGGATGAAAACTGAATATAATTTCGTAGTATCTTTTTTATAAATTTGAATTTCATTTCTCCCTAATTTTTGTGAGTATATACGTTTGTCACATATCTAACCTTTGTATCTATACATTATTTAATTTTCAAACATGTGACTGTGTGAAATCACGGGTGGATTGCACGATGATCCGCATTTTCAATTAATATATGCCTCTATATTGTATTCGTAAATGTCAATTGTCATGTACATTTGTAACGAGCTGGACTGACACTCCCGTATCGCTATGCCCCGTTGCATTTATTGAAAATCAAAACTGTATCTATCTGTACCTAGTTAATGGCTGACATATGGAGTTCACAGACTATGTGTGTATGTCATCACAAACGATATTTCCTTTTGAATACTCTGCGACCATGTAAAAAGTAATCATTTTTTACGTCGTAAATTAATTTGCTAGTTGAAAACGGTAGGCATATTCCATATTCGAATCGCACGAGAATATTGAATACACATGTATAATAAACGTGAACAATTCTTTTATGATTACAACCAGTGATCATCAGATGCAATACACTAAAATGTGTTATTCAAAACAGCTTTTAAATGAGAATGTCAATGGAGTGCATTCAAAGAACAACAACAATCGGACGAAAAATGTTTTTTTATCTCAAAATAATGTTTAAAAAATACTAATTTTTAACCATAATGGCAGTTTTGATTCATATGTATTATAGAATCAGTGTTTATCTCTATGTAAAATTCGCGTACAGGCCCCGCTGGTCCAACAAAGCATTACAGTACATGTATGCAACGAACGTATCACTAATAATATGTACTTTGAATGACCTTCGGTATTGTATTCGTTTCTTCTCCTATCCAAAAAAGCCCTTCGTATGATACACGATTTCAGAAAGGAGCCCTCGTTTATTACTTTTCATGGAGTAGGTTGATTAAAAAAGGAACGAAGAATTACTCCAACGAAGTATCGTCTTCTTAATTTCTACGCAAGCTCAGGCACCTGCTGCTTGCATTCTCCACGATGCATTGGTCATTGTCGCATTTTCAATACAAGTCCTTCAACTTTAATATTCTGAGCAAATTACTGCACTCAAACCGTATAATTATAAAGTATGACTACCTCCTGCGTGCAAGTATAACACAGTCTTTACACCACAAGTACATGAATGTTTGTCTTACTGAGTTGATAAGTATTTTTGATAAATTTAAACTATCGTTACATTTGAAATAACATACAATTGGAATTAAGCACATACTTATTTTATTTGTTAGGATTATACTTTCGCTCGTATGTAGTGTAATGCTCGTAGTAACAGCAACCTAGCTATTTTATTAAGCGTGTAATCGTTGGTGAGATGGCGAATCCTAGTTTTCCGGCTTCTCCGTATTACGATATTGACATGCGGTAGGAGGCATCAGCCTCAACGACCCTCCGTGCCTGGGGAGATGATTTTATCACAGTGGTTCTTTGTAATTGCCTTCCACTTGATGAATTATTTATTATTATTATTTTTGTGCTTCCGGCCGCACCAACGGCTATGGGGTATTAATCCCGTGAGTGGAGTGTATGTTTTTTATTATGGGAGGCGGCGGGTTCTTCCCATGCTGGATGTTGAGATCCGGCGTCAACTTACACTTCGGTTTGCGGTTTGCCGTCCGAACCAGACGGGACAAGCTCTGAGTTGCCGCCCCGCGGTGTCTCGCTGGAGTCGTGAATGTAGGTCGATATGTAGGTCGGCGCCTTATCACATCCACGGGAAGGAACACCGCCATCTCTGGCGATACTAACGGGACTCATGTTTATAGCAGTTAACGTGCTCGGAAAAATCAAACACTCAATCAAACTTGTGGTTAACTCCTACCGCACATCACTTAGAAAATATAAATTGTGTTTAAAAATATTACAAAATGTTTACTTCACGTTCAGTTGTTATTTCTCATAACAATTCCCAGGTATCTCTTCCTTAATTAAACAAGTATTCACAAATGCCAGCCACAAATACTCTTCATGTGCAATCCACAAGAATCTGAGAATAAATTATATCCCGCCACTCTGAAGAAGACTCTCAATTGTTCTCATTTCAATGTTAAACCCCATATAGCCTTAATACAACCGGTCGTGTAACAATAGGCCTTTGAAAAGTTATTACTTGATATGTAATAAATAATAAACAGCAGTCACTTCCCATATTATTTGTAATTGATACCTACTAATATTATAATATTGCTAATTGCTGTACTAGAGGGAAAGAATTCTAGAACCATTTTCGAGCCATGTGTGAGAACATTCTGATGATCTTCCCTGGCGCTTCTAGTAAAGTACCCCAAAAATTTAAAAATTAGTTTCAAATTCGCAGATGGCCAGATCAGTCGAGAAATATCAAGTTTTGTTTTTAGAAAAACATGTATAAGGATTATGTGCTACTGTTGTCGAGAGACGGACAAACGGACAGACAGACAGAAAAATCTTTAAAAACAGTTTTCGTTATTTTTAGGGATATCTAAAATTCCCACCAAAATATCGTTTTTATCAGTTACAAAACTTTCTAAGCTGCGTATGGAAAAACGGGTCTGTTCTACGCCGTGTGTTCCATGCATGCAAACGAGCTCTCGAGCGACGACGGTGGCGCGCAGCCGGAGGTGGCGGCGTGTTTTGAGTTACAGCGCCTCGGCCCGTGGGGTAATTGCCTAGCGCCATCGCTTCATTACACGCCGCATACATCACTTAGGGGCGACCGCCCGCCCCGCCTCGCTGCACTTGCTGCAACTTCCTATGCGATTATGAGCGATGAGGCTTTGCCGTGTGCACGAGCCTCGAGAGTGGATTTCACTGACCGAACTTTTGGACGTGAAGAATTTTTAGAAAATTAATAGTTCTGTGATTGCTGCACATTGTTTAAAAATATCGAACTTCAAAGAAACATATTCCTGATAAACTACAGGGTTGTTTTTTTCCTCGAAGCATTTAACACGACGTATTTAAGAAAAGTATTGGATGTGGTCCTAAATATTTGAGCTCGAGACTTCGGGGCCCTTTATTCAAGATTTCCCTGAGATAAAAAAATATGTTTATCATTATATCGTGGATATGTGTCAGGCATGATCAGAAAAGTTGAGAATCTCTTGTGCTCTTACTTAGTACACACGTCAGAGTTAATATGGGTTAGTGGCTGGGTAAAGATGTTCATTTTTAGTCCAGGTAGTGAGGATATGTACGCTGAGATAAGTATATAAAAACAATGTAGAAATTGTAAATATTGCCGCTTTACCCTACAGAGCGAGAGATGGAACAATAGGATTGGACGTATCAAACACAGACATTTCACTTCATAAGATTTCCAAGGAGATCTTGGTAGGGAAAGAATACTACGCTTTAAATAAAAAAATATGTCAAGAACCGAAAAAAAATATTAATTTTAACATAACATATGACACGGTATCCCTTAACGTGTTGATGGGTCAGTGGGATCAACCGCAGTAGAGAATTGGGGGTCATAAAATCCGGAGTCACCAGCAGCCACTGGACCCTACTAAGCCAGGGTTCACGAAACCACTATTACATCAATGACATTTGTGGAATATTTAAATTAGGTAGTATATAAATTTTTACATTTCCTCGGTAATTACAATATCTGTATCCTAGAATTGTCGGGAAAACGTTTATTTCTTAATAACATTTGTATTTGCATATTTTAATCGCCGTTCAAAATGTCCCTTAAAATATTGTGAATACAAAATAAAAAAATTAAACTGGATGCAGTATATAACTAATTTTTGTTGTTTTATTAACCTATGGAAACTATGACACAGTTGTCCAGCGGTGCAACAATGCATGGGCTGCAGTTGCAACCGGCATGCTAAATTGACCACTGGGTGTGAAGAATTTGAGGATGAGGATGACGTCCCTCTGAGAGAATTGCTTCAACTCATAATTGATAATTCTATTGGCCCTGACGATTTCATCGACGTGGACTGTGAAGTAATGACGTGCTAAATTCCTTTTCAAGAGGACATCGTGAATTTGGAGATGGGATGATTAATTCTGGAGAAATTCTATTTCATTTTGACATCGTAGGATGTACCCGAACTTATGATATTGTGAACCAACTTTAAGTCCCCAGAAGTTCACTTTACCCGAAGTCGAATGTATGTCGTAATTCTTAAAAGAAAAATAGTTCTAAATCATTCAGAATGTCTTGTTATCTCTATAAAATAATTCTGAAAACAGGTATCTGATACTATAAAGATACGTATTGTGACGTACCTGGTGATGCCGGGTATTTCACTGCAATATAACACTAAAGGAGGGTATCTTTTCCGTGAATGGGTCCCTGGATAAGTTGGTATAACATTGGGAAAGTTGATTAGAAATGGAGATACAATCATGAACAAGATTTATTTGCAAATCAAATTGGTTAATTACATGATCTGACAACATTTATACACTCTGCCTTGGTACCAAGATTAGGTGTAATATGCATTTATCATACCTTCGGGGCCCCGACCAAATACCTTCGATGCTCGTAGACCAGCTCGTATCGACAGGGTTGCCGACCTCTACAGCAGCTGTGGGCTGTCGGCGGCTGATGGCGTGGCGATCGTCCTGGGCTGGTGACCTTGTGACTCCTCCCCGACTCGGATCTTGATACCACGGCGTTGCACCTCTCTCGAATCACCTTCCGTCGATGGATTCAATTACTCAACCCGCGCCTATCACGCGTGCTGGTCCCAGTTCCGTACCACACAGTTTCGGTAAGGTTTCCACTACACTAATTACTACAAGCGCGATCGATTGTTCTATTAACACGAATCTTTTATTCTAATGATAATCTCATTGTCTACTTCACGTATTTACTGCTTCACAATTACTATTGCTTTACGAACACATCGCATGTTCCCTTTTGTCCATGCGCTAACGGCGAGCTTTTCGCCACACGTCCGAACTCTTCGCCGCTCCGCTAACGTCTGTCCTCTTCGCAATTCTCCTAACGACTGCATGCACGTGCTCGCTGCCCAGTTTGTAACCGACATTCTCACGCTGGCCTCCCGGCGGTGGCACCGGTGGCGGTAGCGACCGTTGCTAGCTCCCGTCGTTGTTCGCAGCGCTTGGCGTACGTACCGCGCAGTCCAAAATACATATTGATTACTTACACTAATGTTTTAATTAGTGTAAAGAAACACATTATGTGTTTCAGTATATACATGAACAATCGTTTCTTAGTACTAATATGACAAACCTTCATACAAACCATTAAATAATTTATATCACGCGTTCATTTCTTCTATGAAAATGTGTTGTATGAATAATTTTCACATTTTGTATTTTAACTGTTCAGACGGTGAAAACCTCTCAGTTGAACATTCTTCTCGTCAGCACTGTTCTACCAGAATCGATAAGTAACCGATATACTCAGATAAAAAGGGTCTTTATGAAATTGCTTGCGAATGATGTCCATCTGACGTTAATGCCGGTGTTGGAGTTCGTCTTTTCAACCCACGTGGTATCACAGTTTTGAGGCTTCAGGGCAAAGCTTGTTGAGCTACAGTTTCAAAACTGGGAGAATTCTCCGGATAATTAATTAGACTGGCGAGCTTTCGAATGTATTTTCGTCGTGTTTCGGAGGGGAGTTATCGAGGTATTTTGTTTCATGTCTTCTTTCCATTAAGGTTTTCCGTAGCTCCCTCTTCCTGGATTCCATTGGTGAGATTGATTCCATGTACGTTATTTATCTTGTTCTTGTGAGAAATTGGAATTTTGTTATTTAAAAATTTTTCAATTAAACTAGCCTATAACTCTTGCTGGAATATAAATAAACGTAATTCGTCAACGTGAATGTTTTTTTTCATTTGGGACGAATGATTGTGAATGGATGTAAGTTTTAGGTATTTAGAAACAGGAAAATTATTATATTTATACATAGTCTCAAAAACTCTCTCAGAAAAGTCGACGTCAATCTGAAAGTTTGTACGTGCACGAATGTAAGCGCACATAACGAATGAAAGTAACCAAAAACATGTTCATCGCTGTATTCCGAATAATGGCACGAGAATTTGCTTTTAGCAAGTTATACTTGTATGTGTGCAACAGTATATGAGAGAACATGGCTCAAGCTAAACATATTTAGGATCATGGAAAGATTCAAAAAATAAATAATTATGAAATAAATGTATAAAATATGTATCTGTATGTCAATCTGGCCTCTGTTCATGAGGGCAATAATGACAATGCCTAATCGAGTCGGTACGTGTGAAACAGTCTGCAGGAGTGTGAACACAAGAGGAAGAATCATTAGGAAGAAACTACTTCCCAAATAATTATTCCGTAATAAAGACATACATGAAATTTGAAAATTTTGATAACAAAATAACATACATACTATTCGAAACAAACAATGGAAAAATAGTCCAGACCTTAATGCAATTCCCAACTATCGTTCTTCAACGTCGACATCTTCCCTTATTGCATTCCTCGTGATCGAAATAGTGTGGCGACAGCTGTATTGTCTGGCCGGCTATCCCCATAGATCTGGCGCTAGGAGCGGTGAAGAACGTCGGTCTCTCTGCGTCGGAATTCCTTTCTATAGAGGCACGCGCGTATCGCCGGCGCGATCTCCGGTAGAAGAGGACTCGGCGGCGGCGGCGGCTGCTTCCGACTGGCGAAGAGTCTAGAGAGAGGGAGAGAGAGAGGGGGGCGCCATCTGTTTGGCACGGCGCGGCTCAGCCCCGACGAGGCATGACGCGACGCGCCCGAAGAGGAGGGGGCTATTTCGGAACAATGCACTGTGGAGAAAAAAGTTGAACCCCGCGTCGCGTGCTACGGAGGAGAAGGTGGTGGTATGAAAGGATAGATATGAGATGGTCGATACAAGACGGTCGATATAAGGGGGTCGATGTAAGAGGGTCGATATAAGGGGGGTCGATATAAGTAGGTCGATATGTGGTGGTCGGTATCAGAGGGTCGCTATGAAAGGGTCGATATGACAGGATCCATAAGGGAGGCCCGATATGAGGGGGCTCATGTGAGAGGTGTGTGTAATGGAGAATCGATATGAGATGGTAACTATTTTATGTCATAGATTCGGGATGTGAATATAGATTCATCGACCAGGGATATTTGATTATTTAATTTCATAAGATATTTAATAGCAAAGCTCCAAGAAGTATTCCTACGAAAATCGGAAAATCGATACTAAGGAGTTCATGTTATAGAATCAAGAACGGATGATAACTATTAGGAACTTTTTGCACAGGGATGCAATGGACCTAGAGCAATTGAGCCTCTGCGCATGCACAGTTCGACTTGCGCATGCGTAGCTGCTCAAAAATGATGTAGAGTAGTCGAGAGACTGCAGATAATTCCTGTAAGTCGATTGCTTCCCCGTGAAAAATGTTCCTATCAGTGGAATGTGTTGCGAAGGATCGATGCGGAAAACGATTTTCAAAGGTGGATTTCGGAATATTGGTTATGAAGAACATAACGCGCCCTTTTCCATCTCCTGTTTGTGTCGCGTGATTAAATGTGATGGTATCTTTGGCCTCTCATCTAATAATGTTTTTTTCTTTGGTTGGTGCTATTCTGATGCGCCATGAAGAAACATCTTTCAATACAGACGGACGTGATTATTTTAAATCCTCCATTGCCAAATACAAAAACGTATCCCTCAGTTGCACGTCTGCTGCCCGGATCTACAATTAGATAAATTAATCTTTGGCTCCACTCAGGCGAGGTTATACTCGACTCCTCCCCCCATCTATTCCCTTTCGCGTCGACGTCTCTCGTTCGTCGAACACGACGAGCTTATTTCGATGAAACGCGTGTTTCTTTTTCCGTCGCCGCCGTTGCGATTGGTTGACAGCGCTCGTCGCGGCCGACCGCCCCTCAATGCGATGTGGACGCCTCCGCCCCCGCGTGTCGGACGAAGAAGGGTTGAAATGATCGGACGTGGCCGATTCGACGTGATATATGGCCCCGGCGCGGCGCGGTGAGCGCGACGACGCGTTTGAGGGCGAAGGCGATGCGTGGGGACGATGAGCCGACTTAAAGGGCTGCGATAGCTCACCGGCATCACCATTGCGTCTGCTGCGACGTTGAACGCGGGTCTTCGGGTTCGCGTCCCGCCCGTGGTGGATTTGTGTCTTTTGAATCTTCGGAGAGGTGTTCCGGCGCACGGCTGCTCTAGTTTCAAGTTTTCTATGGTTGCTCCGGTAGCAGGCGAATGTCTGAGCAGTAACTTAACAAATGGATGACAAGTTATCCGCGATCGTTTCTTGTTTATCTTGTTCTCTTCTCTCCTTTAACACACACACACGAACATTGTACTGAAACACGCACCTGTGAGGAACTTAGCGATTGGTCTTAATAGAACGGTGACCAGTGTGGAGCAGATACCCATAGGAGAGAAAACCTCTGCAACAGACGTTTACGTTAGCGCCGGATAGCACGTTTAGAACCAGAGGAAAACAGCCACCTCCTAGGATGTAATATACACAGAACTTACACATCTAATTATCAAAGTAGTTGACGAGCCCAGCATCAATAAATACTCCCACACTCCTAAAGCATAGGAAAGGGAGGGGGAGGAAATGGGTAAAGTGACTGAGAGAGAGAGAGAGAGACAGAGAGAGAGAGAGAGAGAGAGAGAGAGAGAGAGAGAGAGAGAGAGAGAGAGAGGTGAACTCATTGAGAAGTTCCCACCAGAATAGGAAATGCATATAGAGAATGAGCAAAGAAGTGAAAACTATTCGTAAAGTGCATAATTGCATCGCCTTATAACTGCATAACTGCTGGGGCTGCGTAAACTGCATCGAACCTAATCACTGGTACCTCGAGTCGAACTCTCCCCGCCACCGGTGTTGATGAAGTTCCCTCCTCTCCTGTTGTGAAATCGCAGATGATGATTTCGATGTGCTGCATTGCGAGGTCTGGCACCGCCTCTACCAGCGCTGCAATCCGCGCAGGGCGTGGGCGTCGGCCGGGCGGTTCCGCGCGTGCCCGCGGGGCGAGCTGTCGGCGCCGCGACGCCCGCGCTGGACCCGTCGACGCGTTGCGTCGCGTCGCGTCGCGTCGCGCGCCGCAGCGGACAATGCCGTCTTCATGTGAAATGCATGAGCGCTGGCGACGCGCGCGCGCGGGCGTGCGGTCGGCCGTGTGGCGAGGACGCACAGTGGAGCGGGACGTGCAAGGAAACGACCGCACTGCCTTCCGAAGCCAGAAAGACGTAACGCTTACCTCAGATTCAGGTTGATTCATTCGTGATTCCGGGAGCGGCAACTTCTAAGGTCATTAATCCCGTAAGTGTAGAGTATGTTTTACCTCGGGAGGTGGCTGGGATCTTCCCTTACTCGATGGTGAGATCCGGCTCCAACTTACACGTTGGCAGCGGGGTTTTTCCCAACAGGGATATCTCCCATCATCGCGTCATAAATGTTTGTTTCTATTCGACGCGTGGACCAGTGTACGAGCCACGGCCTACCAGCAGCGTCCGGGCCTCGCGGTCATGGGTTAAGGGGGTACGTGTGGGTGGCACGAAAACATCCACACGACGTATTCTGGTCTTCTCAACTTCAGAAGTTAATTTTCTCGTCGTCTCATATCAACATATACTGGGACATTGCAAGGAAAACGCACACTAAAAGCGAGTCTGATTGTGATTCGAACCCGGGGGCGCGACATGGAATACGAGCACGCTAACCTATGACCTATACCGACAGACAAAATAAATGAAGTAAAATAAATTAATAACGTAAAATAAAAGAATGAAGTAAAACAAATTAATTAAGTAAAATAAATTAATAACGTAAAATAAAAGAATGAAGTAAAACAAATTAATTAAGTAAAATAAATGAATAAAAAAATAAATGAATAATAACTGACAAGATTCACACTCGCATACCTTCTCGTTTACGCAAGAAGCACGTCCTCCCCCACTGTGCCCGCCCACTCGCAACCGACGGCCGTCGCCCACCCGCGGGCGCGCGACGTGAGCGCTCCGCCACCCGCCGCCGCCGCTGCCGCCGCCGCTGCCGGGTTCATCCTCTGGCTGACCCCGCGTTGGCCGCAGCGGCGGACCGCCCGCCGCCCTCCATTAGGGGGCTCCTCCCCACCCCCTCCTCGCCTCCTCTGGGCCTGCCCCGCAGGTGGCGTGAATCGCCTTCCGTGAGGAGGGGCCTCCTCCTGTCTGATAGAGCTGTTCTGGACACTGGCTTGGGTGTAGTGGGAGAGACGTAGCAGGCAAGATAGAAAAGGTCTGTCTTATTGCAAACGGTTCGCATTTCCGATCGGGAATGTTTTACAAAAAATGTTCCCTGAAACCAAACATAAAGTGGCGAGCGAGGAAGCAGATCCATTGAAAAATTACCGCGGATTTAAAAAAAGGAATTGCAATTTCAACAAGCATTCAGCCCGCGGTTGACTTGAGCCGTTGTGCATCGGGATTCACTTTATAGTATTTCTTGTAAATACATAGGTTCGTTACAGACTTTCGAGTGGTGTTATTGCTTCTTCTCCATTCCCCGTAATCTTTGGTGTAAGCACGACTTGATCTTGATTATCAGCATTGCTGGTGTTGAAAATGCGGATGTCCGAAAAAAACAATGTCTACGTCTGCTGTGACTACCATTCCACGTTTTCTATATCGTACATTGAAACCACATGTATAATCCATACCTAGATAATCGATCCATTCCAATTCCTCCCCTCCCGACTTAATCGAGCTGGTGCGCAATCCCACGAACCTTAGGCTTAGGCCAATCCCCGAGGGAACTGCTGGGGTGGTCCCCTCCATGGGAGTGGCCCGAGTTATGGCGCACACCTGCAATAAACCTGTTAAAAAACGCCTGGCGGCGACTCGAGGGTTTCCTCATGGCACCGACCTCGACTCCTCCTTCCCTCGATGCAGCCGCCCACTCCACCACCTCAGCATTTGCCTCCCCTGCTGTCTCCACCGCTTTCTACCATGCCAATGCCGGGGCTTTACCCAACAAACGGGTCCGGTACCGAGAGCCATCTTGCTTCCTCTTCTTTGTCCTATACTCAAAGCTTACTTACACGCACAGTTACATACACTACACTATCACACATGTCGAGAGACTGGTCGGGAGCTTTGAACTTGCCCTGGCTGAGGAGGTACCCCGTGGGGGAGATACCTGGATGACGAAAATATGCAAGCCGATTTATGGTTAGTGTCGTCCAATGGGCGAGAAACACCGCCACATTTGTTACACTAAAGGCGCTAATGCTCAAATTTTACGTGCGTGGAATGTTACGTGGCTGGAATCAATGGCCACCACCTCCAGGAACGCCATGTTTTCGTTTCTCCGCCTTCGCGGCTTCATTCGCCCCTCCCGCTAGTGTCACCCTTGTCGCCTCCACCGTCCATGCTCGAATCACTCTCATTCACTCCCGTCCATCGATGTTCACATATCTCCGCCGCCTCCGTTTCCCTTGCCTTCTACGGCTGTTCATCTATATGCTGCCCTCATCACCGAGCCCCACTCCACCCGTGACCTTGCTACCGCATTCTGTCCGACCACTCTGTCTTTTCCACTCCCTCCGCCATCTCCGCCCCCTTCCTGTCACACGTATCTCCAACTTCACTATTCATAATGCCCTCTCGATACTCTCCATCTCTACTGTCCCTGCTGTCATTCTCGCTGCCCATTATTCCCTTGTTCTTCTCGCCACTCCCTTCGGAACTTGACTTTCTGTCCCTTTGTCCAACCTTGCTGACACGGACCCGCGGTCCCAGTCACTACCGTCGCAACCCTTGCCTCCGTCTCACCTTCGCCGGTCCGACATCTGCCGCCTTCTCTACCCTCGCCGACCTTTTCCCCCCTCTCGCCGCCCCTTGCGTTCCGCCGCCCTCGCAGCGGGCAGCGGCGCCCTCGGGACGGAAGTTGGCGTCGCAATGGCTTCCGAGGCCGCCCCCGCGGCGCGGCACGGCGCGGCGAAGGCGGCCGGCCCGGATTAATAGAGCGGCGCGGGCGCCCAGGGAATCCGGGAGCAGAGGTTGCAGAGCAGGGGCGACGCTGCCTGGATTCACTGCTACCGGGTGAACCGAGGCGGCCTGCCCAGCAGCCGTAGTGTCCCTCGCGAGAGAGATTCCTCTGTCGCAAATCAATTTAATAGAACCGCGCGTCAGTGGTAGTCTAGTTTGAGAGTACTAGAGTAAACTTGCCTGAAATGTTACTTGTGAAATCTTGACTTCCAGCTTTTCCCTCACATTCTTACGAAAGCGAAATATGCTCGTGAAAGATATTTCAAAAGAAATATAGATATTGTAGTTTCTGAATTGAACACTTATCGTGAATGGGGGTATATACCCGTAGAAGAATCTGACCTTCACAATGTAATTGAAGGACACAAAAGGACTCGCACTATACACTACGGCGTAAGCAATTTACATCCAAGTCGTTGGCTTTGAAAGCTAGCGCCAATAAGACTCAACTGGTTCATTGATTGATTGATTACGTTAACTTCTACGGTCATTAATCCAGTTAGTGGATGTTTTCTCCCGTGCGTGTGTTCTTGCCTCCCATTGGTTGGTGAGATCCGGAGCCGATCTACACGTCGGCTTGCAGGGGGAACATTCGTTTAGGTCCCTTGAGACAACGAGCTCTGGAATGTAGTACTAGGCAGCTTCTATCCTCATTGTACCATCTTCGGAGCTAAAATTTCCTAGGTTTTTGTTTTCGCGGACGTATTGTATCTTAGGTGCGATTTAAATTGTCTCGAAAACAAAGTTTAAAGGCCTTTGCGTGAAATATTGTTGAAATCTAGTCAATTTGTCTTTTCAATTTGTCACTGATGTTCAAGTATTTTTTTTACAAGCCAAAACAGTTTATACGTTTTTAATTTATTATCTTTATTAATCTGTTTAATAAATCTTTGTTTTTAAACGTTCTGTTTCAAACATTCATTTTCCAGCCGGCTGAAGAATTTTGTACATCTTTTCTTTTTTTACTTTCTCACTCACAAACCACAAAGTTAGTTCTATAAAATTCCGCCATCACGAAATCGTCATTTGACACCTCTTTGACCTTTCGAGTTACGTATTCTCTCACGGGACTTCGGGCAGAATTCATTGAGCTAACACTTTCAGCTTCTGTCACCATCGCTTTGCCGCTGTCACATCACTGTCGTTCCCCCCGAAGTACCTTTCCACCGCCGTCACTAAAATTACCTCACTCTGAACGTTGACTTCTCTCTGCAGTCTGTTGCTCGTCCATGATGTCAGTGGCATTATGGGCGACCCTGACATGTAGACACCTTTGCTGAAATCGTTGCTATGAGGTTTTCTTAAGACAACAACATATATGCATTAATTGTGTATTTATTTCTGAAGCATAAACGAAAGAAAAGCTCTCATATATTTACGAAAATATTGTGTTAGGATTATGCGATCTTAACTTAAAAATTAAAAGCGTCTGAAAACATTCAAAATATTGCATTAAATAGATATTCTGATGAAACAAAATTTAGAAAAAGTTGATGAAAATAACATTTCTATGCCAGAAAATTCTTCGTGTGAATCACGATTTATAAAATTCTATTTTACGTACTTCTTAAATTTTGTTAATAAAGTTCATAGATATGAACACACCTCAATTTCAAATGAGTTGATTTTCCTTAGAAAATATTGTATAATTCCAGCATATTCCAATGAATCAGAAATACTATTAGGTCTGAGAAAGACGACTCTTTACGAGAATGGAAGAATTAAGGAAGAAATAAATAAGTTAAACACGTATCATTCGCAATTATTAAACTAAGAGATTAAACCTGCTTGTAATAAGATATCTTTTCCCAGAAGATTATTTATATTCACTTTATAAACAGAATAAAAACAAAACATTTTCAACAACTTTTCGACCCCGATTTCATTTTCATCTAGCCTCAATGATGGGTTGCTTCATACGCTAGGATTTACATACTCTTTGTTTTAGCTGATATCTTCTACAGTAGCAATTGCAAGTAAAGGACTTCTTGCAAGAACCAAACTAGTCCAAATTCGAGATTTTTCAGGTGGCACCAAAAACTTCATAGCGTAGACGTGCATAGTAATAAATTCATAATCGTCCCGCCTTATATCTTTCAATGTGTTTGGCACTTGGTGAAAGGATATGTCCCAGCAGATAGCGCCAGTTGTAGGGAATATCTTAGCAAAATATCTCAAAATATGGAATTTTTCGAATTGTTTGATTCTTTTAAGAAACCCTTGAAATATTTTTCATTTCACCTAGTGTCCGCACGACGCTCTTCATAACGCCCTGCATCTCTAAGCCTCCAACAGCGCGCGTCTATTATTTACATTGGTCGTGGTTTCTACAAACCCTCACTCGCTTGTTTCCTTCATTCTACACCCAGCTGTTCTCAAGTATTTCGCCATTCACCTCCGTCTCCCTCCGTGCCGTCCCAATTACCTCCCCCGCCGCTCCTCTTTTCACCAGATTCGTCTCATCCCACTCGCGCAAGTTCCCGCGAATGGCGCCCCCCCCCCCAGCGTCTGATAAAGAGACTCCATTATCCGCGTCTCGTTAGAATCCGCCTGCGTCGCGACCGCTCCGCTTCAATAGTAATGATCTCCGACTCCCTGCAGGTGGAGTCGATGAGAAAGCGCCGTGGGAGAGGTTGCGACGCTGCAATAGAAAAGAGACTCGAGCAGTGATTGTGGCGAAGAACGCGATGGAGAAGCAGGCGATCGGGGGGAGCGATGGTGGCCGTTGTGGAGGGCGTTGGTGATCGTGGTTGATTCTTTTAATGCCGCGCGCGTCAACGGATAAGGTCATTAGTCCCGTAAATGTAGTGCATGTTGTCTCCGGACAGTACCGGAGTTCCTTTTTCCGCTGAAACGCGAGATACTGCGCCGAACTTCACGTCGATCTCAGCCGATATGGTCGTTATTATGACGTTGATGTTGGCAATGGAGATGCTCTGTGGTGATGATATTGGTGGTCTTGATGGTGAAATCATGAACATGGTCGTAATCCTAGTAACATGGCATAAGACATTCATATGACTAACATATGTCAAAGCTCATTTCACGGAGAAAATGAACTTTCGGAAAGAAATCTGCCAAAAAAATACCTGATAAAATCAATTTGGTTTGTTGTAATCGAATTTCAAAATCATGTTATTCAAATAACTTCTGCAAATAGTACCAAATAATAGTTTGCAAATCAGCACCAAAGAATTGTCTTCTTCTCTGAAATGTATTTCTATAGAAATAAAATATGTAAATTTTAGTTAGCGAAAGTTGTAATTTATGTTAAGCGCTAATAACACAAACCTGGATTTTGTTGGATACAAAGTCGCTAAATTTCCATGACACAAACAGGTATTTGGGGTGGCACTTAGTTAAACATTTATGATAATGCAGTTTAAGTACCAGAGTAATAATCTTCTTATTGCAGGTTTAATAATCTTTCTTATTGCAATAATAAAATACCATCTTCATTTGAAGGTAAACATATTTGTACACAATGTAGTCACATCCTGTTTAGCAAAATTATACTTCCCAAATTAATCACAATTTCAATGTGGATATCATTACAAAGCATCAATTGAGGATTTTGAATATACATTGCAATGGCACAGTCTAAATATGAATTTAGATATTTTTATTTTACAAATGTAGTGATTTCAATGAAATTCTATAATTTTAGGCGTTAAAGTATTCATCTTCATAATAGAGGCTTCCAAATTGTATACCCTATGTGCCTATTAACAAATCCAAAACTAAGTACAATCTATTTGGAATGTTCGTATTAATTCAATTCAATTCAACGATACCTTATATTTCGTGGCGAGACTCACGTCTTCTGTCCTACTCTTCCGTCTGACCACACAAATTTCATCATGCTTATTTCACCATCTAATGGAGAAAGAAGGTATCACACGGGCGACGAAAAAAGCAATTCAAATTTAGGCTTGAGAATCTTTTACAAGCAGTAAATATACAACATGGGACAGCCGAATTCACTGCCCCTCGGAAGGCATGAGTACGAAGGATTTTTTCGCCCTTAAAAATGCAGCCCTTTAATTGGCTTTGAATCCGCAAACCTGGGTAAATTAGCCCGTTTCGTTAAACGTTATACCACCGAAGTCGCATCATTGTCTCCAGAACCGTGGGTTGCGCTTGGAATGCAACGTTGGCGGCGACCGTCTTGTCCTCTAAGTTCACGCACCGCTGCTTTCGGAATTCGGAATTTCCCCTCGGTCGTCGTGTCTAGGGTGAACAATTTTGTTGACTTGTTTTCGTGCGAGGCTGTAAAATATAGGCCTTCCGCCGCCCTGCCACTGTTTACTGGCTCGTCGCTCTTCCTCAGGCCCCTCACCGTTGTTGCTCGGCTGGAAGGTTATTGTCGGCGGTTAAGGGTTGAGGTCAGGGGTGGCATACGCCTTAAAGTGATCGCGGTCATGAAGATGTTAAAAGTACATTGGGCATGTTATCTACTCCACAGAAAATGTGGTCCGAAATAACGGAAACAGTGCTTCAAATTTTGCTCATCTTATTCTAGTCTGTTATTGAACCATAGTACTACTACCAGAAATAACAAAAACACTACAAAATATTATATTTAGATATCATAATCCTATTTCACTATGTGACTTAATTGTGCGTACAACTTACATTATCCGACCTCTTGGACTAAGTATGATAAGTAATGCAACTGTGCAGATGAAGATACTCGTATATCAAATTTTAGAAATCGCCTTTGTTCTTTGGCAGGGGAGATTTACCAGAGTTTCTTCTTGAAATGTCGTTGTTCATGTAATGTTTATGTCGTAGTTCATATTCCACACTCCTTAAAATACTTTTTGAATATGGCTAAATAGTTTTGTTGACCATTGCACAGTAAACATTTTATGTGGAGAAATGCATACTTTGTATCCAGAAAGAAAAACAAAAGCAGTAATCGAAGTGTATGTCATTAAGAAAGGGTTCTAATATTATTAAAAGTGTACACTCGTTATGTTATTTATAGGTTTAACATGAACTCGTTTTTGGAACCTTTTTGTAAAAACTGATATAATTTGCTTCAGGTACTTCTAGTATGTGTTTAGATATAACGACGTTCGTCTGTCCTTTTTTTAAGAGACAAAAATGGAATATTTATACTTGAAGTCTGAAAAAACTGCAAAATAGTTATTGTCTATTTCACTTTAACAGCTTGGAACCAATCAATATATACCTAGGGATATTGAGTGATAATAAATAATATCCAAATATTACATATTTTGATATGGAGATCTTTACGATATGAAGTTCGGGATATAAAGGCAATTCGAAAAAAATTGAGGAATTTAGGACATTAATCAATTCGAGATATCGAGAAATTAGGAATATCCAGAAATTAGCGATATCAAGGAATTCAGGATATTTAAAAATTATTATTAGGGATATTATTAGGGATATCAAGGAATTAGAAATATTGGTGTGCGAGCAGTTGAGGGTCCACGCAATTACTGTAACAGTGTACCCCAGGTGCAGTGTTACAAAATGGCTGTGAGGCCGCCATTTGGACATCCCTGCTTTAGACCACACATCACGTGCCTCGTTAATTGCTCTGTTTTGTGGTATTTTCTTTCTCCCGGCAGCGTCGTTTTTCGACGTCGAAGCTTTTATGGGTTGCGTTTGTGGGAGAGAGACGTCCCTTTTCCTGGCCCGGGAGATTTACAAGATTCCCTAATGCGTTGTATTGCTTCTCTAACTCCCGAGGATCTTGTGTGAAGTTCTCGAAACCACGTTGCTACGAGTACTTTATTGTTATGCGTTGAGACACATGAAGTGAACATTCTTCACGTTGGTTTTAACATTTTTGAGACGCAAGCGGGTGAGTAAATAGTCTGTTTAGAAGAAAGATATCTTTTTACACGAAAGCTCTACAGTTTGTTCCCATACCTCCTGAACCAATGCATATGAGTAAATCCATATCATGAAGAAAACGGATGTCTTGTACATATTGAATGTTTTTTTCATGCTTTATTGTATCCAGAACATACGAGTCATAGGTTGCAACATTGTCACTTCTTGAAAAATACGAATTTTGAGTTATGATCGTCATATATGTATATTTTATAATAGTTTTGTTATCAGCAGAGTTCAAATGAAGTAAGTACATACTACGTACAGCACAAATAGCTCCTATGAATTATTTATAAAAAGGTCCATGCAGGGTCTTGAATAAATTTCAATAATTACTGCACTTCCCATATAATATGCCGGGCTTCCAGTTCAATGGAATCAATACAAATCTATCAACAACTTTTAATTGTCTTCTTAAGATATAGCAGTCACTAACCTTTCAGAACACTTCAAACACTTTCAAATACAAAGTATTTACAACACAAATACTTCACTATTAATTATACAGTATTAAATATAAAAATATTTTTATTTTAACATTAAAATAGGTATGACTGAGGAGTCGTCTCTCGCATATTCTGACTCTTACCAGAACTCCTCGTATCTCTCGGTACCGAGTAAGTAGTTGAACCACGCACCATTTTGCAAGCGTCACCGAGGGCGGATGCATATACGTTACACTTGATTTAACAGGACCGATAGAGCCCGAGAGGCAAAGAAAAAGACGACCTTGAACAACGAGCAGTGGGTGGGCGCCGAACCGGGCACTGCGGAGCCCGGTGCAGCTAACTCCCGCTCGCTCCGGAGAGAAAAATTGCGTCGATAGCTCGCGCAGAATTCCATTTTTCATTCCTCTTTCTCCCCCGCCACATACCTCCCTCACACTCATCCCCTCCCCCCCCCCACCTACATCTCTTTCGCTGGTCCTCTCAGCCGGGCAGCGAGCCGAGCCGGGCGAGACCCGGGGTTCGACTGGAGAAGTAATCGAGGGCCGCAGAACGAATGGAGGACACGGCGAAAGATGTCGCCGGAGAAAATATAGAGGGAATATCGGCCCCCACCGGCTGCAGAGTTCATTTTTACTTCCCTTCTCGGCTCGGCGCGGATCGAAGGAATTAATTCGCGGATCGCAATCCGTTTCGATTGCCGGTGCTGAATGTTTGGATGCGCTCTGACAAATTTTTATTGATTTTTATGGTTGTGTTTTTGTGGGTGGCGTTATTTATGGCATTGAAAATAAAAGCCAGCTTGGGGTAGGAAGGCTGGGTGACAGGATTTCATTTATAACGAGCTTTCGGACGTCAGTGTCACTGAAGAAAGGTTATTTATGGAGCTTTTAAAGGAATCGAAATATGCAAAGTTGCGTGCGGCGAAGTTCCTGTCAAGTCTGTGTCGAAGTGTGTATTGTAAACAAAGTTAATAAGCCTACGCTGAGACAAAATAAACGTGTAGATATTTTTTTGCATTTTCGTGAAGGAGGCGTTTGAATGTAATGTGGAGCATACAAATGTTGAGTGTAATAAATTTGAATAGTTGTAGTTAATTTCCAAATAAAAACCAATAAGATGTGACATCATGTTTCAAATGCAAGTATAAAAAAGCATGATACAATCACCAAATATGATTCCAGTTGTGAGGTCGTAACGTATGTTCAATACATTTTGAACAGATACATAGTTTTATAATTTTTTATAAACGTGATATCGGCCATTTTAATTATTTATATTAGAGAAAATCTAGGATTGCTAAAATTGGACCTTCAGATTTTCCACATTTTAACCCCCCAAGCCTATACTTTTACAATGTGTATTCTCTGTTGCCTACAATAGTTGCGCTTTACATAAACCTTTAATAAGCTTACATTTAATAAAATAACGAATATCATAACATTTCGCAACACCATACGACAGAACAATGAAACTAGACACGCGTCCCCACGCAATATTGGTTCGACATCTCATGTAATTACTTAGGATTGTATTTGCTTGTGCCATATCTACGGGAGCACAAACAACAGAAGAAGTACAGCCATACCCAACTATTTTCCACATCATAAGTCTATTGACCGGGCTCATAATAGAACGCACTCCAACGTACGCGAGCCGACGCACAATAGTTCCATACGACACGACAGGACCCGATACACTACTCCCAATATATGGTGCACGATACGACACGACACGTGATATGACGTGATGGATGATAAACGCGCGACATGACGTTTTTAACGTATAACTACTATGAAGAAGAAATATGCTGAATAATATGATTGGTTTCCCACTTATTCAATCTCTGAATTTGTCACTTCCCTCGCAGTTATTTTACTTTTGCAAATTTCCTATCTCTGCACTCAATGCTCTAGAAGAAATTTAACGCCACCAGTAATTTAGCTAGTTCTTCTGTGTAAAATGCCGTTAATATTTTAATGCCAGATGAATTATTACAATCCGTCTGAGCCGTTCGGCGCACGCTACACGGCGGATGCGAACTGGCGTGCGCGCTGAGAATACCTGGCAGCGGAAGCGCAGAAAAAAGAAGAGCGCTTGGCGGCTGTCTGAGAGATTGATGCGGCGAATTTCCGATGCAGTTCGGAGACACAGCGTCGCCGGCTCCGTGGCTCGGAGGGTGGAGGTCGGCCGAGCATCGCCGCAGAGCGTGACAATGCTGCCACGCCCTCTGCCCCGGCCCAACTCGCACGCTCCCCCTCTCAATCCCACCTCTGCCTGCCGCAACGTGGGCACGGCGCGGCGTCGGGACTGTACAGATTTTTGTTGACGTTCATATCAAGAATGGTGCCATCCCAGGTGGCTCAGGGCTTCAACTGGTGTCATTGCACTGCCTATGACCGGCATAGAGTCCGAGTGTCAAGGTGGCTGGATTTTAGACAGCTGCTAGGTCGAATTCAGACGCTCTCTGGAGGGGACTTCTAGCGGCCGGCTGGTCTGGTCGGTAGTTTCCCGTGGTTCCTCCCATCGACACCAGGTGAATGCTGGATCAGTACCCTAACAAACAGGCCATAGACCGCGCGCGATCTTTCCTTCCCCTTCCTCACCCTTTACGCACAATAACATGCACTACGCTACCACCATGCCAAGAGACCGGTCGGGAGCTTAGAGCTTGTCCCGGCTGAGGCGGTGCCCTCCTGGTTAGAAATACCTGGTTGGAGAAAAAACCCACAAGCGGACGTAGGTCGGCTCCGGATATCGTCAGCCAGGGGGGGAAGATCTCTGCCAACTCCCGTAATAAAACACGTGTACTCTACTTACGGGACTATTCACCTTAGCAGTGCACGCGTCCGGAACTACTAACCAATAATTGAATCGCATCGGAGACACGCCACAACCGTGCCGCGGCGACAGGACTGCATAGCTTTTGCTGGCATTGCTAAGGTCGCTAACCTCTGACGGTTATCGGATGAATAGCATCAACGAAGGTACCAAATAAACACATCTCCACATTTCGCTAATGGGTCGTTTTAAATATGTGTTTATGCAAACGTTTCTCAAGCCATCACATGTGGCCCCAGCAAGGCAGTAATAACTGCCGACGCCGCCATCGTTGCCATCTTCCTCTCTCCCCTCCGCACGTACGACCCCAGTGACGTTCACGCTGTCCAGAACCACATCTACCTCTGTCAGTGTCCACTGTCAGCGCCGCGCCGTCTCAGAGCCCTTCGTCGTCGTCCGGCATCCCCCTTATCGTCTTCGCTCTCTTCACCACTCCAGCTTCCTTCAGCATCCTCTTCACCTCCGAGGCGCTCGTCGGTGACCGCCCTCTCTTCACAGCTCACGGTTCATTAACGCCCAAATTCCCTGACCTCCAATATCCCGTACATCCTTTTTTTTCACCCACTCTTTCTTGCCATTGGAGTCTTCTGCATTGTGCGCGCCCACTTCACCACTCACGCCCTGCTTCACTGTCCACGACACCTGATATCTTCGTAACCCATACCACCCTTCATCGCACCCGATCCCTTCACGCAGTCATTTCCCGCAAGTAATCACCGCATCATCCCCGGTCACTTCACCGTACCCGATCATTTCACCGCCTGCGGTCACTTCACCGTGTGTGGCCACTTCGCACGCGGTCAGCTCTCCGCCTGCGGTCACTTCACCGCACGCGGTCACCTCACCGCACGCGGTCACCTCACCGCAAGCGATTACTTCACCGCACGGCTCACTTCAAGGCACCTTTCAATTCACCGCACCCTCTCACTTCAGTACACCTTCTCACTTCACCGCACCCGGTCCTTTCATCCCCACTGCATCCTCCTCCAACCTCTTCACTAGCATCACGACCTCCACCGCCTCTCTCGGTCGCCGCCACGGCCGCCGCCCCTGTCGTCGGCGTCTCGGAGCGTTTTACAGCCGCGTGCACGGCCGTGTCGTCACGTCTGAAGCGGGACGTGGCCGCCGACGGCGTGTAACGACCGCGGCCGCGCCCCGGCCCTGGGAACCCAAGCGGCGCCTTCGCGGTGCGCCCAGCACGCCTCGGTACGTCAGCGCTGTCGCTAGCACTGCGAAGGTTCGCGAGGAAACTAGGCACGGGCGTGCGCAGCCTGCAACAAGCGGCGGAGCAACTACATTGCTGGCCCTCCTTTGCCATTAATTGTTTGTTCTTACGTAGTTCACTAGTAAATAAAAAAAACAAAGAGAATTACATTTTAACTTTGGTGTATAACTAATAAATGCAATTGATTTTCTGTTTAGAGAGCTTTTAGATGGCTCGGAGAGCATGTATTACAATTTCCCAGACTGCCAAGTTACAGAAAAAGGAATGATGGATGGGACATATTTATGTAAAAAATGTTTAACTACCTAAGGCAATAGGACCCCTTTCAAATTTTTCTAGGGGGCTAAGTGTCCTCTCATCTGTGCGGGCGCCTATGAAATTAGATGTAAGAAAATTAAACTAATAAATAAAATGTTTTGGATATTTATGTATAAAATAAATTTTAAACCAGTTCTGGCGTGGTAAAGTTTCTTGCGTAATACATCGTATTGCCGTTTTGATCCCTGAGAGCATTCTTGTGGTTTCATTGCATAAATATTTTACGAATTTTGATGTATTCGAATATTTCTATTCGTCTTACGCTACATAATCTAGAATAAACAATTGAATATAGTTCAACTTTATTGAATACGACATTAACATATTTGTTTGCAAATAGTTTTTTTAATAAAACACTTGCTTTTAATTTAAAATAAACCGTAGTACTCATAGTTTATAACAATCTTTACATTTAGAGACATTATTTACATAATAGTAGAATTTTTTTTGTTACACAATATCATAATTTAAAAAGTCCAAAAATATAGTTTTGTGGACACTTCTCACATTACAAAGCTATTTCAAAGACAGTTGAGTGAGTGGCATGGTTGTGCCGTTCTGACCCCAATAAATGTTTGCAATTCCGACATATACGAAGTCCTTCGGCCCTTTACAGAAGGAACGAGATGTGTGACATGAAAGTAGAGATCACGCCAATTTCTCATTTGTAAAATCTCCTTTCTCTCATTCCATTCACAAATGACAAATATTTGTAATATTTTTAAGGAAAGAAAACTTCTTGTACAGTGCCGACGACAAAAAGAATAAAGAAAACGTCGACGTGGGTACAGTCGACATCCCAGTGCCATGCGGTGTCTCTTTAATGTTGGCATCACTGCAGCTCACTAAAACTAAAAATCATCATTTTTATTTTGTGAAACGAGTGATTCGTTGTTCCGTATCAACATCCGACAGTCATTGCCATTCAAAAGCAACAGCAGCAGAAACATAATGGACCCCATTTATACACGTCAATCGAGACGATCTAACGGCTCAAACAAGTCTTGCAGCGAGAAGGCAGCCGTAATTATAACACTTTTGTGCCTTCTGTCAGTCCCTGCCGGCACTAATTGTGGGCATCCGGTGTCTACGTGATCTTTTCCGGTCGGACGCTCGAGTTCTGTGACCAAGAGGAATAGCTTTCCTTTCGTCACCGCTGCCCGCCGTATCGGAAACTCCCAACACGCTACAGCTGTAACAATTTATCATAATTATTTGTGATTAATTTCATCTCGCTTCCCGTGTTGGAGGTAATCCTTTTTCGAATTCCGGTTCATTATGGCTTAGTCGCAGTTGTACATTCATCAACGTCATGTGGGAATTATTATGTAAAAGTACCGGCGCCGTATAGAGAGGTTAATGGAATAAAATATTAAGCTCCTAATTAACGTTCGTTCGAGCGGGAGAGAGGCGAGAGGGAGGAGGAAGAGGTGGACGGAGAGAGGGAGGAGGACGACTGATGAGGGTGGGGTCCCACCGGAAGATGCGGCAGCGTGACGTCGAAAATTGGTTCGGAGGGGACGGGGCGATCATGGTGCCGGGTGGGCGGTGATGTTGCGTCAATCGTTGGTAAACTCGCGCGTCCCTAGCTGGCAGATATCTCCCCCCCGCCGCTTTCTCTCTCTCTCTCTCTCTCTCTCTCTCTCTCTCTCTCTCTCTGTTTTTGTATGTGTGTGTTTGTATGTGTGTTTCGGTATATCTCTTTCCTTTTGACTCAATCTATCTGAGTCTCTCTGTCTGACTCTCTATACGTGACGTGCTCTCCCGTCTCTCTCCCTGTCTCTGACTCACTCTCTACCTGACTCTGTCTCCCTGACTCTCTCTCTCCCCGACTTTGTGTTCCTCGGACTCTACCTTTATTACACTCTCTCCCTCTCCCTTTCTCTCTCTTCCTCATTCTGACTTTCTCCCTGACTCTCTCTCTCTCTCTCCTTGACTCTCTATTTCTCTCTCTTTCTCTCTCACTCACTCCGATATAGTTGCAGCCCAAGAAGTCGCGCTCTGACCCCCCGTTAGCGATCTCGCCCACTGTGTTTCGAGTGCACATACACGTTGTGGGAATGAAAGATCAGCCCACTCCGAAACTAAGAATACAGGTTGCATCGTATTGCAAATTTTGCATACGGGAGGCAAGCTGTCTCATTACACCCTACCTTTCAAGAGTCTTGCGTGAGTAGAGGCATGGTCTGGCCCACCTACGTGGCAGATGTTGAAAATTCGCCACCCTGATGACTGAAACCTGGAACTGCCTGGTCTGCTAATGCACTTGGAACTGCGGTGGCTCAGTGTTAGAGTATTCGATTCCTGATATGAAGGGTCAGTTGTTGAATCCTGACATAAGTCGAGTTTTCTATCAGGTAATTTCCATCCAGAGCGGCTCTAGGGGTCGAGTCAGCCTCCTTTCCAAGTAAATCCCCGGATCTTTCGTGGGATAATGGCGACAGAGGCATTGTGCTCGCCACACAGCCTCCAATCCACCTTGGAGCGACTGTAACGAATAGACGAAACCATACCTTCACAATCCCTTTGGGCCTCATCGGCTTGCATGCAATTACTAGACTCTATTCCTTTTACCTTGCGCTGAATTAATGTGCACTATTTGAGTAAGAATTGATTCCAGGCTCGTCAATAGGTAAGTGGATACGAAGTTTAATGTACGTTATATCTGTGGATGTGATCCTCCCCCGTTAGACCTTTCTCATTAGAACGTGAGCGTTGACCTACATGTCAGCTGACGGGTATTAATCACCTTGAGCTATACCGAATTCAAACAATGAAAATTCCTTTTATTCTTTTCTAAACTTTCTTGCTCTTGGGTTTGTTTGTTTTCCTGATTAATCCATCTTATTTCTTATTTTCTCCTTATTTCCAGACTTTGTCGTTAATTTTTGTCGTATCTACTTGTACCTGTCTTTTGAAGTCTTTTCCCGTTTTTCGTGCTCATTTCATACGTTCCCTTCCCAAAAGACATTCCAATTCTGGATTGGTCCTCTGGGAAGATTTATTTGTATGAAATATTAAATAAATTATTAATTGTTAAAATTGTTAATGTTTTTTAAAATGAATTGGAGTATTTGGTTTTCGAGGATATGTAAATACAACTCCAATACGGAAAAACGTGACTCATTTCTCGTTCGTGGTCGTTGAAAGAGTTTTCTTTTGTAATGATCACAGAAACGTAATCTTCGTACATAACATTTACATTTTGAGTTATCTTATTCTAGCACCGTCAAATATCTCGGACTACATCTAGACAAAAAGCTAACCTGGAAGAAACATATTTCGATCAAAAGAAAGGAAGCAGAACTGAAAAGTAGACAAATGATATGGTTAATAGGAAGAAAATCTAGTTTAAGTCTAGGAAACAAAATTTTACTTTACAAAACAATACTCAAACCTATCTGGTCTTATGGAATTGAACTCTGGGGAACAGCATCACATTCAAATATAGAAATAATTCAAAGATTTCAATCCAAATGTCTCAGACTATTAAGCAATGCTCCCTGGTTTGTATCAAACGCCACTCTACATAAAGATCTCAATATCACCACTGTTAAAGAGGAAATCACTCTCAAATCTCACAAATACCAACACAGACTCGAAAATCATATTAATCATCTGGCCATAAACATCTTAAATAACAGCACAACGACAAGAAGATTGAAAAGAGTACATCCTCTTGATCTGGACCACAGATATAAATAATATTTTTCTTTTAAAATAATTGTTACTGTAGATATATTTTTTTTGTCACAATGCTTGCACTATTGTATGTTTGTTTGTTATTGTGTTTTTTGTTATTTCAATGTGATATTGTTTACTGTTGCTTTTGTTTGTTTGACTTTTTTTTCTCTCTCTGAACTGGACAATCAGTTTAAAACCATTTTTAGAAAGAACCAGAATTGTATGGTTTCTTTACATGTCAAAAATATATGTACAATTGTATTTGCCGAATGTTCGTGTAGAACAAATTGCAAATAAAGCAGATGTTTAAAAAAAAATCTTATTCTAGTTAACATACAATAGTAAATAGGTTCATCCAGTGTTTTAGAAAATGAGAATAATAAATTGCATCTCGAAAAAGAGATCCCCGAGACATGAATATTTTATAGTAAAGCTTAGAATTACGATTTGTAAAATTTCCTTAGTGAATAGGGAGGCAAAAACTCCTTTTTAATGTATGATTAAGGTTTCATTATTTGCATTCAAAGAAGAGTAATGTCTGTTCTCTATTGATGTTGGCAAGAAAAACACTGACCTGAAATGTCATTCGTCATGTTATTTGAAATTCAAGATCAACATTCCCTCAGCAATGAACCTGTAATATTTCCGACATTCACATCAATGTCCGAGAACTCACAAACAAATGTTTCTCTTTGTCTCTCCTTGACTAGCTCAATCATTCCTCGCCGTATCTCCTTCGCCGCCGGCCGTTCTCCGGGTAGCGGGTTTATTCAACACGCTTGAGCACGCCATTTTTCAACACCAAAAGTACATGGAGCGACGCACGCCTGCTAGGGGACTTCATACGTGAATAATCTTGTGTTTGGAGAACACCCACCACGGGTAGAGGGGATCCCGTTCCAAGCACATGCCGCCTGCGCGTTCTATCGCTGAGCGGTGATGTATCACTCGGTAAATTGACTCTGCTACGGGGTCCCTAAGCAACCGACGGCGGGGCCGATTTGGGAGGAACAAATGACACGCGGAAGAACGGGGAGGAAGGGGGATGTTGGGGGAGATGAGACGCGCATTAATTGTAGTGGTTGTGGAGTCTCATCGCTCAACGTTGTGTCAAAGAGCTGGATTCCTGCCTGGGTTGTGTTACTGGGTGTGTGTTCACGTATGGTCGACGCACGAGGAAGGAAACCCATCTCAAAAGTCGTCAATTTTTGGATAAGAGAAGAATTGTCCCTTTTCTTTTTCCGCTAGGCCTAAAACCTTCAGGCCATTACAAAACCAACATCCTACATTATTCTAACATTTCGAATTCTGTTATTCACCACCAGAGAGACTCTCCATCGTATTAAAGCCATGGAAAGGAGATCGTAAGGTACGTCTGAGGAAGTAACCTACCAACAGTAGTCCAGTATTTTCGAATTTTACGACCTCTTGCTTTTATTTGTTGTCGTGGCTGTCAGGTATTCTCCTTACAGACTTTGACCTCCGCAGCACCTGAAGTAAAACAGCGGCGCAGAACTTCAACTCCCCCTCGCCTCTGCGCTTACTTCTCTTACACTTTACCCCTCCCCCCCACACACAGACACCAAGGTACTCATTTAATTTGTATCATTCATTAATCACTAACTCATTAATAATCATGTGAGAATTTCATGTTTTTCAATTACCTTTCTTGTATCTAAACTGTACTTAAACATTCTCCATGCATTTACTTTTAAGCTCACTATTTATAAATATTTTACAAGATATTTTTCCAAAATTTTCATATACTAGTATTACTTTATTATTACTATTATTATTATTATTATTATTGTTGTTATTATTATTTCGGTCATTAAATTTGTAATTGGGATACTAATTCAATATTCCCAATATCCTGCCATAAAGCAGTTAATTGCTATGAATTTGACTTTCGGGACAGGATATATTTTCCGTGTTTAATAGCTTCAGTACTTGGTGAATTTGTGAAATAGTCTTTTATTTATTCTGATCACATATTTCAATCAATATTTGCAGTGTTAGGGGCCGGTTCATATATTTGCGTTCTCTCGCATGGCTTACTTCGACCATCACTGACCTGTCTGACATCCAGCAGGGAAGGGACAGAAAGAGTAAGATGAGAGACGTGCATTAATTGAGCCACCAGCGCTGGACCATCGCTCAACGCTCTGTCAATGGGCACGATAAAGCTCGGCTGCGGTCGTCTTGCCATCGGTAGCGAGCCTGATGTATGGCTTCTGAAGCACACGGATCACTCGTCAGCCACCGCTGGGCGTCGGGTCAAGTCTAAAGGGCTATTCACGATCGAGATACAAGGGAAAAATTACTCCACCGCGTTTATGCATCTCTTGTTTTAGTTTTTGATGAAAGAATTCATTTTAATATTCTAACATGCTTTTAGAAATGATGGTGTGTATTATTACAATATATTTAATAACGATATCGGAAAAAGTAAATCTCTTGTCAACTTGTAACCTCTAAATGCCCACTGAGTGGCAGCATGGCCCCTGGATCTGCAAAGATCTTGATCACGATGTCCGAGGGCACGAATCGCGAATGTGGCGAATCTTCGAATCTTTAACTGGAAGAGAATTCGAGTGGCCGGCCGCTCTGTCACGTAGTTTTCTGAGGTTCCTCCGGTCAATCTCAGGTGAATGCCGGAGCAGTACCGTATGAAACGGGCCCTAAGTCACGCAATCGTTCCTTCATCTTCCTTGACATCTCCCCGTGCTCATACACACTTATTCTTCCATGCATTGCACCACTGCACATGTCATTTGGGAGCTTAGAGTTTATTCCGGGAAGGGGCCTCACCGGGGGAGATACCTGGAGAATTGAATCTCCTGATTGCCGACGTGTAGTTGGCGCCGGATCTCACTTTCCAGTGGGGAAGGAACACAGCCTACTTCCGCGATGAAACATGCACTACACTAACGGGAATAATGACCGTTGTAGTTGGTGTGCCAGGAAGCAAGTCAAACAGTCTGCACCCAGTGAACTGGCTCTTACGAGACATCAGGCGCTCAGGTCCTGCTCACCTGACTGACAGAAGAATTCATTTCTTGGTGCGATGTGCGATATTATTTGAGATAAATAAATAACGGTTTCTACTATCCTTTTTGATAATTGTTAAAGTTGATTCTACAATATTTCTGACATTATTATTAGGGCGAATATATTTCTATATTTACGAAGAACTTTCAAGTTTTTGAATCAGCTACGTCTATCCCCAAGTATCGTTGAACACGATCTCATTATAATATTCTCTGAGTTTCAAAAAGGTTTTCGTCTATTATGAAATTTGTCAGCTACGCCTGATCTATAATGTGTTAAAAATCTGAAATAATTCTAATTACTTCTTCTCATTTTCCTATTAATAAAAAGTATTTCGACTCCGTTCTTCTGTTTACAAACAAATGAACACCACAAACACATAACAGACATAATTATCAGACTTTGTAGTCCTATATAACATTTCATTCTTTAATAACTATTGATATTTTATATACGTTTTCTTTTCAGGCTTTCCCCGAACAGTTTTAATCGCAGTACTTTTATGTCAATGCTACAATGTTTAAATGAAGAAATTGGGAGACAACGGTCATTAGTTGTTATGTTCTCAGTTCTCGGCAATATATTTATCCAATCCAGCGATTAACCTGTCTGAATAGTTCACCTGATCCCTTAATTCGAATGCGTGGTCTCCCAAAACCGCCGCTTACGAAACGCAGCCAGTGAACTGTGTAGCGGCGTGACGTCAGGCGTGCGGCGGCGTGCACACGCTACCGACCACCCGCAATGCGCTCAATTCATAATTCACGATTGAACGCCGCTATTAATAAAGCGCGCATGATGGGTTCATTGCCAAAAATAACGAAAGTGAGACACATGGCCGAGGGATCGGACCGGTGTTCGGGTCCGGGCGCGGACGGCCGACATGCATCATCCCAAGTAATCAAATGAATTATTAGACCGCGTCGCGGTTGCCGACGAGAAAGAAATTAGTTCGCATTAACATCGCGCATGCTAATTCGCGGAACCGGGAGCTCGCGATCCTACTCGTAAAGCCGGCGATGAGATCATGGGCTGCCGCCCAACCCGGGCCACGGGCAGGGCTCGCCCTGGTTAACGCGCGCAGTTTGGGAGTTGCCAGCTGCTGGCATAGCCTTCGCGCTGTTTCACGACTGTCGTGGGGAGCTGAACGGTTGAACCTTGCGCCTTCTCCTCTTCTTGTTTAATTCTCTACGTTCTGTTGCGCCTCGTATCCTTACTGCCCTCTTATACTTATTTCTCCGTTTGAGCTAACTTCGTTTTGCTCATTTTATGCTATCTTTCTCCTTTCTTCCTTCTCTTTCCTCATATGCCAGATCTGTAGCCCTTATGTTTCCTCTGTTTCTGTCCTGGTGTTGTCATGTAACTCTGAACGTCGCCTCGTTTTGATGAATTATTTTCCTGTATTTTTGTTTACTGTCATTTTGTTCTCCTTTCCTCTTGTTTTTCTCCCGTATCATTGGCCCGTCCTCAGATCTTTTCATCCATTTCTCGCTCACGCCGTCCAGTCCGTTCTTCATAACCTCTTGCCATCATCCCGTCCTCTTTAATGATCACATTATTTACAATTTGATGTAGCAAGTAAGAATATGATATGTTCAGAATTAAGAGAATTTTATTCAGCCACTCAGTATTATCTTGTTCAATGTTCTCTAACTTCAACTATACTTTTCTTTTCCTAATTTTTTCGCCAAAAATGCTTTCCTTACACTACTACAACTGAAACGTGCAATTCATATCGTACATTTAATTATTCATGGTTGCCTTTGTTTCAAGCATTATCTTTCACTTTTGATCCTTTTGTGTGTTTAAAGAAGAAAAGTATACATCTGTAATAAAAATATTAGTTTCAGTGTATTTATTTTATATATTGATTCGGTTTTCGCTTTGCCGCTATCCGTTCAATTTTCCTGATGAATTTCTATATTAAATGCTGCATTAGTAGCGAAGTTCTCCGGCATTTCACTTAACCTCAGTGAAGTCGCGCTCACTTCGCAAGGTTTCCCACCTCCACTATCCCATCACTACCTCAAACTCTGCCGCAGCCGCCGTCGCCGTCCGCACCAGGCTCTGGGGACAGGGCGAGTAAAGTTGCGCATGACTCCGACGCTCTCCTTTCCTCCAATAACCATTGCCAACTAGGCACCTCCGTCAAGCTGCAACCCCCACTTGCTCGAAATTCAGAATTAACTAGCCTATAATTTTGTACTAATTATGTACTAATTTTCTACCACAATTAAAAATTTTGTACTCAACTATAAACAATAAAAAAACCACATCCAAAAGTGGGGGTTCTAGCTTGACGTTAAGTTAGCACCCCCACTTCTCATAAATTCAAAATCAACTAGCCTATAATTTTGTACTAATTATGTACTAATTTTCTACCACAATTAAAAATTTTGTACTCAACTATAAACAATAAAAAAACCACATCCAAAAGTGGGGGTTCTAGCTTGATGTTAAGTTAGCACCCCCACTTCTCATAAATTCAAAATCAACTAGCCTATAATTTTGTACTAATTATGTACTAATTTTCTACCACAATTAAAAATTTTGTACTCGACTATAAACAATTAAAAACCGGGTGCCAATGAAGCACTTTTCACGCATATTTTCTGATTTTTTGAAACACATTTAGAGTAAAATGTCAACTACGCCCGATGGAAGCTCAGTAGAGATTCCTTTGCACATCCCACTTCACCTCACACTCCCAAATGCGAACCGTGGGGAAAAACATGCTGCGATAGCTCAGCGGTAACATTGTTGCTGCTTAAGAATCGTTGTCTGAGATGTCCTAGGGTTCGAGCCCCGGCGGCGGATAGAGAGCAGGCTTGAATTTAATCACTGTTCTCCGATCATTGAAGGTAGATGTCGGAAAGGTTTACCGAAACAGTGGGCAATGGACGCAAAGAAGCCCCGAATCTCTTCTTTTACAGCTTCCGTCCACCTCATTCTCCGCTCCTTCATATTTTTGGGCTAGGGATCCCCAACATTTCTCTTCCATCTACTACTTTAAGAAGAATTTGCTTGCATCATTAACACCGTTGCATTTTTCTTTATATTTTACAGCATACACCATAATCATGACGAAAAGAATTAAACATAAGTGACTTAATAATAACAATTTGGCATATCAATATTTTCGTAAATATTTTGATATCCAATAATAGAAGACTTCCGCTTCTGGTAACTTAGTTTCTAATCATTGATATTGTGCAATGTTTACAAAATAGTTTGTTGAACGTTTTTTAATAACTAACTTTTACATTTCTTCAGTTGGTAATGCGGAGTATATTCTCTTTCGCGTTAAAGGAATGTGAATACATAGATATAATCCCTTGAGTTTTCTAAATATTGTAATGAATGAAGAATACGAAAGAGAGCGAATATGTTATCTGTTATTAAATAAAAAGGATTACCTTGCTCAGATTTAAACATTGTAATATCAAATATGTAATGTTGCAAAATTTGCAAATATTTTGTAATAATTTATATTTAATATACAATTACTCGCACAAAGAAAAATAATAGATGAACATTAGTTGATTTGTAACTTCATATATCAGAAAACAATTAATTATTAACTGATTTAAATGTGTTTATAATCAATGCGATCTTACTAAGATCTCTCGATTACACTCTTCGTCGTGTTTCGTTTTTCTCACTGCACCTCCCTCTCCTCACGTAGGGCCCGCTTCGTTTCATTGTTTGCTTACTGCTCTTTAAATTCCAACCTTCAGATCTCTCCTGTATTCTCATCTACTCTTCCGCACGCTTTTGTGTCCTTCTCCCTCCACGTCCGCTTCCTCCGCCCGCTCTCGACCTCAATCCCGCGGCCGCGTCGCTATCCACTCCCCGAATTTCCTAGGCCGAGTCTCGTCTTCTTCCTCCGGATCGCTTTCCGATTTTTATTGGAGATTTCCAGGATTTCCCCCTCCTTTTTCTTTTCCCAGGCTTTCTCTTAAACTGATATTTTTGCCCACCTCTTATTTTTTTCTCTCCGTCAAATTTTGCCGGCTTTCTTTTCGGGTCGAGAATTAGCAATCTTTTTACGAATTTTCCTGATTAAATAAGATCATTTTTTCGAACTTCTATTGCTTCTCTTGTTATTTTCAGGTGTCGTTTCAATCGAATACGTTTTGGTCTTTTTTTTTTTGTAGTTGTAGTTGTAGTTTTCGCCGCTTTTTGTGCGAAAGGGTTTCTACCTTCATGCTTAATGCTGTTTCTTATCATTTTCTCCTTCTTCTTCTTCTTCTTCTTTCTTGATAACCTCCTTCTGGCTCCTCATTTCTGTTTCTCTCTCTACTTTCTTTCTCCTCTTGCGTTTTCCTTCACCTCAGTTTATCACTATTTCTTACCTTTTTTCGGAATTTGTAGATTATTTAGTCTCTTTTCTTTTTTAATAGTTCGCCACTTTCCTTATCATTTCTTGTCCTTTCTCTATTATTTTCTCTCCTTTATCTTTGTTCTCTACCTCGTTTTTCCTATTTTTTTAGCTTTTTTGGCCGTTCTTTTTAGTTGCCCCGCCCCCTATGACCCTCTCCACTCCCCGCCCTCTATCTACACAGCCGCCTGGCCCTCCACTCCCCGCCCTCTATCCCTGGCCCGGGCTTCTACCGCTCACCGGCCCCCCCCGCCCCGCATTCACTCCTCCATCCAGCCCCGCCCCGCCTATGCCCCGCCCCGCCTACGCCCCCTTCGCCTACGCCCCGCTCAGCCCTCCACCCCCTCGCCCTCCGCCCACAACCCCCGGCCTCCCGTCCCCACTCTAGTTGCTCGACTCCCGGGTAGCCCGCAGGCAGCTTTCGGGCGCAGACCGTCGTTAATGTTCCAGCGCCCCGAGGTTCCCGAAGTAAGTCCGGTGCGCGCTTTCACGCTATGAATTATCGATATCGCCTCCGCCCCTCGCATCGGTCAGGTCGACATGCCCATATTTTCGACGACCATCCTTTCTCCGGCTTCTGATTTGGTCATGGCAAGTGCGAGAGCGTCTTACATACAAGTATGTCTGCTCTTTTAAGACATTGTGATTTTTCCTTACTGAACGTAGATATTACATGCAACAGTTTCATGAATTTTGTTTCTTACTTTAATGAGACTAGTTATTCTGTGATGAATGTGATTGTTTTTATTTATTTATTATAGCACCCCCTAATTAAGGCTCAGAAACTTACCTTTTTTCGGCCTCTTTATAGTTTCTTAGGCACATATAAAGTCTTTGCATATCTCTTTCTTCGATATCTTCAAATCTCTAGACAGACGTCGTGAGAGCTTTTGAAAATTACCCTACTTACTACTTGTCAACATGATCTTCCCGCTTGTTTATGTGTTGTTAATGTAATATTTTCTCGTTGAGACATAAAATATTAGATTATTTGGGGGTTTTCATTTTAATTATTTCTTCTTTCCAGTCCTATCGGCGATACCATTATATCATATAATATCACTGTAACAGTCGTTTAGGAATACACATTTATTTATTACGTTCAAGCTGTCCGTATGTTCTTTATCATAGGTAACACCACGAATTCTGTGGAAATTGTCGATAAATCCCCGAAGCACGAGTGGTATTTAATAGGGCGAATGAAATTTCTTCCATCAGAGTTCCAAAATGCGCCATATATTGAAAATAACTGAAAGCAAGTATAATCAAAGAGGTTGGTATGATACATAGACAATTACAGCAATCGATACATACCGCCTCCGAGGATGGATGAGTCGTAGGTTATTATTGGACATTAGGGAAGGGTGGTAAGAAAATGGGATATAAGAACCGATAAATTTTTGGAGAATACACCGCCCTAATAGGTACATTTTATATCTGTAGTTAAACACTATTCGTTTTAAATTCACGAGTGATATAGTCTTTCATTAGACTGTCTAGCTGTCAAGATCACAGGGATTTAACTCGATGGACCTGCGTTCAAGTCTGGATGCTTAAAAATGTTTTGCTGATTGAAAACACTTTTGTAGTATAACATTGTGACACCGTTTCAAAATTGCCAGAAAATATGTTCTGATGTTGCACCACTAGTTTTCTATCGATTAGTGTTTTAGCAGTAAAATTTCTACTCCTTGACAAATGTTAAATTTATGAATTTCTGGAATATATACTATCTCATTAAATGCATCTGGAGTTTTTACTAACATTCCTACTTTGTTCTTCCAGATATAATTTCATTACAAGGTCCTATATTTATTTATTTTAGTATATATTCATACATTACGAATAATTGCCGTACTTAATTACTGTTGAATATTATTCAATATTTTTTGGATGTGCTCTACAAAGGTTATTTAAGATTGGTTTACATTGACTATTTCACTCGTGAAATTTAAACCAATATGTTTTTACTACACATACACCGCCTTGATTGTGGCATTTTGTATCTCAAAACGTTTATCGCTTTTTCTATGCATTTTTTAATGCTTATACCCACTGGCCAATCACACACTGTGACTTATCTATCTTATGAAGCGTTATACATCAATCGCTTTGTCGATGTCCAATAAACACCGTATGCACTACAACATAACCTCGGATGTTAACATACGATTTCAGCTATTTTCAATATTTAGCGCATTTTGGAAGTCTGTTGGACATAATTTCACTCGTGGAATAGCCCTGTTAACTACCACTAGTGCTTTGCAAATTCTAAGATAAATCCCCTCCTCGCTTTGCGAGTCGGGAATTTATCGACAATTTCCAAAGCACTCATGATATTACCTATGGTAACACATTGCCTTATCACTGAACTTCAATATTTACCTCAATTTTTTCTCTGTTGCTAATATTAATCATCTTTTGGGATGGTTGTAACTAATGCAAACATTGTAACTGATGCATCTTCCTTTTCAAATTCATGAGTGTTTGTGGATGAATGAGTTTTAACAAGCCAACTTGTCTACACAAAGATGAGAAAAGTCATTAACGTACGAAAAAGAACCAAATTGCACAGGCAGACGTCGTAAAAACATCCACGCATGGATGCTACAAAGTAATTTCTTTTACGCTTTCGTTGTACTCGTATACAAAATATTTTCATTTTGTGTAGAGACAACAAGCAGTTCTCCTTGGTGCTACAATTATTTTTGACGCGTAAGAGAAGATAAAATGTTGTCCTACTCGTGCTTTGTGGAGAATATACCCCGTTGAAGCTTGTGTAAACTGTAATAAAGTCGAGCTGCGTCGAGTAACGAGCAAAGTGTTCAACTCCACATCCAACTTTACGATTATCTTTTTCAAGGCTTTTTGTCTCCTGCCGCAGACGCACAAGTTTCGGAGAACGTTGAAGAGGAAGTGTATATTAACATCTCTACACGACATTTCTATCACATTTCGCCCTGCGGCAACGTACAGAACACGCAACGATGCAAGCGAAGTTGATAACTCCGTTACATCTCGCTGTACTCCCAGCTCCCCCAACCTCAGAGAGTTTCATGCTAGACGGTTGCTTCCATTTTGGGATTGGAGAGCGCTCGTACCCAGACATCGACATTACCATAGTGTATCCATTTTCACTCTCCATTACATGAATATTGATTCTTCACCAAAGAGATTACCCTTTGCGGACGGGTATAGTACCCAATGCACTCTGCGAAGTTAGGGTTCAAGCAGAAGCGATCATTTGCACATGGAATTACTATGCTCATCTCTTCCGTGGATAATTCGGTATTTGAAGGAAACCGTAGGTGTTCTCCAATGGCAGTTATTTCCATATTCAGAGGAGGGCATTCTAAGCGTCATTGTTATTCGTAATGAGTTTCAATGCCTGTCATTTTATGCCATGCATTTTCTCTCTTGCATATGCTAATAAACGTTTCTTTTTTCTTTCAGGTGAGTATCTTTTCGGGTCCCAGGCTTGGCGTGGCGAATTTCCAGATTTCGTAAGTAATTTAAAAGGTTTTAAAAGAAATTTTGAATTTTTTTGCGTTTCGTGTAATTAATGTGATAAATTAATAATTACAATTTTCTTGTTAAAATGTAATTCTTGGAAATTCGATCTCTCATTATATTGGTTTCGACCAAACCCGAGGACAGTAGTAATTCTCTGAGATATTGGACCAAACACCAAATATGGGATTGCAGCCATATTTGTTCAGTGATAATCATTCTGGCTTCGTATGGGAAACATAAATCTTGAAATTTCTTGTCCTTTTCATATGCGCTTGGATATTAAGGTGGATTGCATTGGAATTGCTCCGGCAGTTTTGACGGTCATTCATTAAAAATTGTTAATGTTGTCTCAAAATTTGGACAAACCGGTTTAAATACAGTCGGTGAGAAATAAAATGGTTGTACATATCAGTTAATATTAGTGTGCACCCTGAGGCCGGATATTGTTTCCTGGAGTAGAAATTTTGTTACTCGAACATGAGTAATTGACATTGTAATATTGTAATATAATATAATTGTAATATTGTAATATAATATAATTGTAATATTGTAATATAATATAATTGTAATATTGACGTGTTCAATTTAGAAATGAAGCTTGCATTCCAGTGTTTTGGTCTCTAGCGTAAATATAAGATAGAAGGGCGCTGAATTTCATTTTCATTTTGTTAATTTTATTTATTTCTAACTTTCAACAATAACAACTACATGATATTGTCACTCCACGGTAGATATTTCTTACTACTAAACAAGTATTGGAGCTTGAAAGATAAAATTTCCATGTTTGTTTCGATATGAGACCAAAGGATAGTTCTTTGATAAACTATGAATAGTGATACCTCATGAAACTATTGTGATAAACCATGAATCTTGTGATATATAAATGTATTAATGATAAATGATACGTAAAGGAATTGGTTATCGTTTGAGAAAATAAAGTGTAAAAAATCATTTTTAATATGTAACTAATTGAATTTCTTCAGATTTTTCTAATGTTTTTTTTTTTTTTCGTTTTCTAAATTTAAGGCGTCAAATTTTGTATTCACGCCTATCACGATCACATAAATACGGTCAACATGACTGAAAAAAATTGAATGCTGTTTTAGAGTACTTGCCAATTATTCTGTTTTGAATACCAGTAATAGCTGTAGCAGTATTAGTTGCCACCGGGTTATACCCAATTGCATCTTGAATAAATGTATTATTTATTATAATAGGGAATGAAATGAATGGATGGATGGTTGAATGGATGGATAGATGAATGGATGGATGGATGGATGGATCAATGAATGGATGGATGAATGAATGAATGAATGAATGAATGAAGCGTCTGCAATTGCGAAGATAATTCCTTTGTAAATCATGTTCAATTATTTTCCGCTCGTTTTTCATTAGTGAGCTCTTTGTATGGTATCTTGTTGATTAGGATCAGGATTCGAATCAGGCGGTGTGCTGTCGGGCGCACATTTTTTTCGCCACAGAGTGTACGCGCGAGGCGAAAGCAGGAAAAGCGCACGCCTAAGAAATTGGGACTCTGTCCACTGCCGCGGGGACATCGGCCGTCGCTGAATTCGGAGTTTGCTCCCGCAATTACCGTTGCGTGTTGGCGGCCGTAATGATGGCTATTAGCGGGACGACTTAATGGCGAGTCGGCGCTCCATGTTTTAATCAAGTTGTGGTCACTAAGAGACATTCTCCAGACCTGTAACCTGGTGAACGATGTTCGCTGCAGTTTCACTTTATGTTATGATGAAATGATAATGTTAATAATAAAACTAATATTCTTTAGTAATTAAATCATGTAAATACAAATACAATTAAGACATCACAATGCTTTTCCCAATAGATGGCGACACTAACTGATCATATAGAATTAATTGAAAGAAAGTATAGAGAAATTGCAGAGGTGTCTCACGCGTTGATGAAGATAAGCATGAGAAATATACAAAATTTCAATGTTTGTCTTTGTAATCGCTGAATAGTTGATCACATTAAAACATTTCAACTCCATTTCTCAGAATAGGTATAAACGCTAATCGCAATTAATTAATTCTTCAATGAAAAATGTTCTACATCTTCTAAAATATTTTACAAGAATCCCTATTATTTTAATCCAAAATTATTTGCATTTTATTGAAGTATATTTACTACTTGGTGTAGTAACATGTTCTTAAGTAGTCTTTAAAAATAGAAAGGATACCCAGCACCATCTCATCGTTTTCGTTAGATCTTTGACCTACAATGAACATGAACTTTTTTATTTTATGCTTTATGGTCGAATGTTGTGAATAAATTAGAGAATGTTATATTGAACATTTCTTTACGGATGAGTATATGTAATTATTTACAAATTATTGTTATATTATTTTAACAACTACCTTTAAGTAAATAAATTGCCATGAATGACGGCGTAAAGAATGTCTCTGAAAATTTAGGATTCTTTATAAGATATTGTATATCCTGATAAGGTGATGTGAAGATTTAAATGAGTTTTAGAAAGAGGCCAATATTATTTATATCGCAACATTTTGAGATAAGTCAATTTCAATGTAATTCAATTCAATTCAATTCAATTCATTAGATGCAGGTTGCATCATTGCATCACCTCCTCTCTTCAACACTCCCCAATCAGCTATCCCAAGCTGAATTAACCGATCTGTCCTACCACATAGCGCTCCCCAGATACCTCTTTGTTGCGTTGAAATTCTAATGAGTTTGATTAAGAGAAGGCTACGTCCTTAAATCAGAGATGATTACAGTGCGGTAACGCGATCGAAATACACCGAAGAAATTTATAGCCCCATAAACGGTGGGATGGAGAAATCAATACGGAGCCAAGAGTGCGTAGGCGCTCACAATTTCATTTAGCGTGCTATAATCACGCACGGGTATTAAAAAGACGCGTCGTCTAGCGCGGAGGAATTAACCCTTCACAGAGGCTTGTCCTTCCGCCCTCTGTTGAGAGGTGTGCTCGTGTATGTTCCCTTGGTTATACAATGGGAATAGCTAATAAAATACATGGTCAAAAATTACTTTATCTTGTGACAGGTACAATATTGTACAATGTTATTTTCACATTTCTCTCTTCTACAAATCCATCGATTGCGGCCGTGCGTTTTATGGAAATACTGTTTTTGGGGACTATTTGAAAATATGAAAAATGAACACTAGAAAAATTCACAAAACACAACGTTTCGTGACAACATAAGGCCGCGTCATCAGATATTCTAAAATGAAAATGCAGATTTAAGAAATAAAACTGTTTTCTACGCCTGGTACGTGGCGACACACCGGGGTTGCATTCACGTCTAAAGTGGCCATAAATACGATCTACTATTGGACCCTCTAATTATTTTGAAGTATTGCGTACTTTATTTGTATTCAAATGAATTAAAAATTAATATGTAAATAAACCATAACATAAAGGCCGCTTCTGATTCCTTCGTTTTGTGTTTTGACTGTGAGACCTTCAACAACCATCTTGCATCACCCTAAAGGCCTAGATCCTTTCAGACAGAACCCTCTTCCCGACTTCTCGGTTAGCTGACCCGAGATGGCTCACAGAGTATCTCGGCAACTCCTAGCAATCCCGAAACGGACGTATGGGATGGGCCTAGGGGCTATTTCCGCAAGCCGATGAGAGTCGCTCCTAAACCGACACTGAGTAGAATGGATAATGTGAGGGGAAGTGGGATGGTCTACGGTTCCGAGAACCTACGTGGTAAGTGTCGGGGAGCTCAAGGTACAATAGAAGCTTGTAAACTGATATTGTGATCCAAAACTGTGTGTGAATAGATAATATAAACAAAATATGGGAGCGTTTTTTTTTTTTTTTTTGAAAAGATGTGGTGTATGTGGTAGTGACATTTGGAAAGAATGTACGCTAACAAATGACTGTATATTATTGTGAAATGTGTTAGCAAGATATTTTCTTTCTATTAGAGAATATGTATTTGAGTTAATTGAAAAAAATAATTTCTTAATATATTTTTCAAATGTGTTTTTAGTGGAGTAATGACTTTTTGGGGGTTATCTATAGCCGTGCCGAGAGAACAACGAAATTCCAAAACATCGGAATGTAATTTACCAATTGACTAACTCGTCATGAAAAATTCAAAGAATTAGAGTAAGCAACATAGGCATTTAGAAGAACGCATGACGAATTCCTACGATTCTCCAAAGACTCTCCAATATTGGGCATCCGTCCCACTGCGCCTAGCGCATTCGCCCGGCCCAGACGGCCTTGCCGACGCGGCGTGGCCCACGTACCGCCCACTCGCCCATTCGCCCGCGCGCCCACCGCCCGCCCGCCCGCACTCGCGCGCGCCAGGCCGCGCCGCGCCGCGCCGCGCCGCCTTCATGCATATTTAGCGCCGAATGGAGGCGTCGAGACGGCTCCCCGACCGTCGGCCCGCGTCCTCTGCTGACTGCTCTCGCTCGCGCGGTCCGACCTCTCCCTCTCGCCACACCCTCGCGTCCGTGTGTTTTGCGTAAAAATAGAGCGCAATTCTAATTATAAAGAAGGTCAGTAATGCGTTCCCTTCAGGAAACACCATGGGACATTCAGAAAGCATCATTTCCACTCTGTCATAAACTTTATGCAAGTGTGTTGCATGATGGTTATGACAGAGTGGAAATCTAATACGAGGTATGAAAAACTGTAATTTATAGAATGTACAATGTATTTTATTGATAACCATACAGATAAACCAATATATGTTAACAAACTAAAATTGTATTCAGCTGCAATGAAATACGCATTACACATATTCTTGTATACATACAATGTTGTATCTGTTTTCTAGCCCTGATGTAGGCCAAATAATACGAAACGTCGGCAATGTAAAGTTGTTATATTATATTATTCTATTGACCCAAACTCAAGAACCCCTAGAATAAAAAATAATTTTATGTATATTTGTAAAGCAGAAAGAAACACACAATTCGATTTATTAAAAAAGCCAGCAAAGCTTGCCTTTGCAGGACAAACACTAATTTTACGTGTAGTTGAAAAGAAGAAAAACACAATTTTGGTTATAAAGAAAGCTAACGAAGTCTTACGTGTTAAGAAATACCAAAGGAGTACAAAACTTAGTTTTACGTTTATTTGAAATACACAGAATTACCACAAAATTTTAAAGAAATTGTCTATAAAGAAAATGGTTCTTGAAATGGCCCTTCCCTGGCCGACCAATCTGACCGACCAATTCTGACACCTCCAAAACGCCGAGCGAGAAATTCTTTTAAGAGTATGGACAAGTAATTGTCCCTTGTTTCGACATTTTCACATTTCTCCTCCCACATTTCTCGCTGCGCATTTCTCGGTGTAGTCTGCTTCGGGCCTTTGTCATGCCCTCAGTCGCACTGCCAGTGCTCGGCCGCAGACCACTTCTGATCTGGATGTCGTAAAGCTATCGTGTGCTCTGCGGTTCCGCGACGATGACGATTTGCTATTTCTCTCAGGACAGAGCTTCCGGTATTTCTCTGTGAGCAAACACGAAATACAAAGCTTGAACTTTCGAGACGTTCCACTCTTAATAACCAGCTGATTCCGAAATCGGGCGACACATCTTACTTATTAAAAGAAAATACGTTATCTTTTTGTAATTGAGATATGAACATTGAATATGTTTTCTGCCTACAAACAATTTTTTTAAATTACATTGTAGCGTAGTTTACATTATATTTAGAAGGTTTAATTTGTTATAAAGAACAAAAATATTATAAAATATTAAATATAAAAATAAATTATCAGCATATTTTCTTATATGTATAATTTTCTGTATAAATTGCAGTCATTGAACAAAAGTCTTCCAAAAACCAATAAAAATGTTTTAAAATTCACATGGCAATGCGTTCTCTTATTTGGTTCCATTTTCTTCTGTAACGATTTCTTTGAACATCCACTTTATATGAATTGTAACTTCCATCTCCCATTAACCCTTCTGGATATTCATTGTTACATACTTTTCGAGCAAATAATCCTCTTTATGTACTTACGCTCTCTCACATTATGAGAATAGTTTCTGACAATAACATTCCAAAATTTTCAAAGACGATCATATAAATTTATTAACCATCACATACGATTTGAGTATTATAGCTTTAAAACATTTTATCGTGTATAAAATATTGTATTATATGTTTAAGTGCTCCGAGTATATTTAGCATATTCTCTGTGAAGGTTTTACTATTCCCTTGTGTGTATTTCATTTGAATCGCAGCTATCATTTCCCGTTGTCATTTCCGAATTCCCTTCCTTCCGTTATCCCCTTTCCCGGATAATCCTCCGTTTCCTGTTCCCCTTCCTCTGCCCGTTCCCCACCACATTCCGAAAACCATTCCGCAGGCCCTCCGCGCCCTAACCGTTCCATCCGGGCCACGGCGCGATCAGCATCCCCGCGCCCGCGGCCCTCGCCTCGCCATGCAAATCTTACGAGCTCAGCGACTTCGTCCCCGCCCTGCCCGGGGGCCTTCCGCCGCCGCCGCCGCCGCCGCCGCGCGGGCTTCAACGGTCCGTCGTAAAGCGGAGCTCTTCCGCGCGTCCTCGCAGCCATCAGCCGTCCTCGCGCGGACCGTCCTCCTCCGTCCTCATCGACGCGCTTCCACGTGGGAGCGCGCGAGCCGCCGAGATAGGTTTCCGCCTACGCTGCAGCGCGAGCGGCCTTGGTGGCGGAAGGCGGGTCGGCCTGGAGAGATTCGGAGTTTTGTTTGGTGAAGCAGCGATGCCCAGCTGCGAGAATGATTTCAAAGTTTGTCCAATAGTGTTTGGATTAATTTTACCGCACGTCGCGCTTGCTAATTGTTGTCGCGCTCGTGCGCGCAGGGGAATTATTTGAGCTATAGGTGAGCATGCGTTTACAACATTTTTTTGTCCAATTATACAGATAAATTATATTAGTAAAGCTCATGGATCGATATAGGTTTACAACTAAGCTGCACGAGAAGCGCCGTTGTGGAGGCAAGGCAGATTGCCCGTACGGACTCGTATTTTTATTTGGTGAGGCAATAGTACCTAGCTTCAAGAATGATTCTAAAATTCAACTATTTGTGTCTGAATTAATTTTAGAGTACGTTGCGCGGGTCATTATCGTTTCGTTCGTGAGCTCAGGGGCACCTTTGGAGGTGTCTGGTAGCTACTGCTATAACATAGTGCGAGCACGTGGATTGAGATGGATTTCCTCCTATGCTGCATCGGAAGCAGCCGGGGGGTGGGTGAGCGTACAGATCTGCAATTTTGTTTGGTGATGTAAAGATGCGTAGCTACGAATTTCATTCTAAAATTAACACATTAGGGTCCGAACTAATATTCCTGTTCATCGCGTGCTTTTGTGGTCGCACTTGTTCATGCAAGGTCGTTGTTCTAGCTATCTGCTAGCACCTGGTTATTTCCGATTGTTGCATTGATCCTAAATTTAGCTGCAATAGCACTCCATGCACAAGAGCGCTGCGTCAATATATGTTTCCGTCCACGGTGCAGGAGAGGCAGCCGCGATGGCAGGAGAAAGTTATCCCGCTTGGATATGGATATTTATTTGGTGATGTAATGACTCCTAGCTACGACGATGATTCCAAAATAAATCTATTAGTATTCGAAAAAATTTAGTTTTCGTCGCATGCTCTTTGCGGTCGACCTCTTGCTTCCAAGGGCATTGTTGGAGCTACCTCGTAGCGTGAGTTTACAGCCGATAGTTGTAGTGATGCTAAATGAAGCTGAAAGAGCAGTACACTTGCGTGTAGAGATAGGTTTACCACCATTGCTGTAGGGAAAGCGATCGTGGTGAGGAAATGCAGGTTGCTCCCATCAAAAGATATCGATTTCGTAAATCACATCCTTTTTGAAGTCAATCTTGACCCACGTGTAGTCAAACAGGCGTCCACATGCTAACAACAATTGGTGCTCAGACACCCTTCTGGGATCAGTTGGAACAACTGGGTATACATAACAAAATAAAAAGTCTCATCCAAAAGCGAACATTGTGTACACCCGCGGCACGGGAAAGCTCAGTCGGCGGCATCGCGTCCGCACGCGACAAGAGTCCAGCGAGATGCGACGCGGCGCGGCGCGTTGCTCGACCCGGGCGAGCCCGTAAAACCACGGCGAGGGGCCGCGCGAGATGCGTATCGCGGCGGACGGTAGCCCCGCTGCCGGGGCGCGACGGGCGCCGCGATTAAGATCTTCGATAGCACAAATATATTATCGTGCCATCCGTCGTAAACGCGCGCCTTATCGCAGGGGACCATCGCATGCGACGCGCTCCTGCTCCCCGAGGACCTTCCTCTCTCCGCGCGGTGGCGGGAGGGAAGGGGGATAAACGTGGAGGGCATCAGGCAGCGTCAAGCGGGACTCGTGATTGTTCTGAGGCTGTGTTGTTCGTTTCGTTTTCTTGTCGGGTCTTCGGAAATAAATGAGGCAAACGATCAGAAATTTCGAAATATGAAACAAAGATGTTAACATTTAAAATTGTCTCTAAGAAATAGCAAATATATTCGTGTTCATCTCATACCCTCCCGTTTGAAGTCTCATGTCCTACGTCCTGTTATCCCAATTTATTCTTGCTCCCCATTCATAATTACAGTCATCAGATTACTTGACGAGATATTGTATAGAAGATTCGAACCATAGACGAGAGAACAAAAATTCTGGCCAAGAAAAACATTATCTTAATTTCCTCCATGAAATCACCAGTACGAAGAAATGTGAAAAACTTGCGTTGACTCTTTCTTTCATTCTGTACTCCTACCATTCTGCAATATACGATATAATTCAGTGCAATATTAAGTCAAAGAATTTTGCGTATGAAGTCATGAGGTAACAAGGGCTGCAATAAGTTATTCGATGGAATAAATTCATGTACCATCTGTCACGTGACTCATCTAAGTCACGTGACATGTGAGTCATCAAAGAATACCATCGCTTGTTACCGTTGCTCTGTTCTTTGAAGATCTTCCACTCTTTCCTCTACCCCGTCGAGGAAGGTGCGGAAAACGATCCGACGAGGCAGACAGTGTCGAGCAAAACTCATGGTTTACGAATGATTCGTTCTTCTTTTCATTTTACTCAAGTTGGCCTCGAACAAAATTTTTACAAAAGTGAGTCTTCCATTACACTGATAACTAGAAAAAAAACTTGATTTTGTTGTGTATATTTCATTTTTTTTCTTTTCTGCCATTCTCTTCCTTGTCGATCTCTTGTCTCCACTTCATTTTCTCTCCTTCATACATCGAATCATCCATTATCTTAATCATCTTTGTCTATTTTCTCCCCATTTTTATCTCTTCTAGGAACGAAATGACTTATAGCATAAAATAATACATTATAAAGTAAAATAGAAATAAAAGTAGAGGTAAAGCAAAATAATAAGCAAATGCGTCTCCTGAACGCGACATTATTCTCTGCATCGGTGTACCATTTTCTGATTTTGTGTTGTCCATTTGTTTTATTTTGTCAACCAGTTAATCCCGCGAATCATTACTAAAATGCATAAACTATGAAACAGATATTCTCAAAATAAACTCCGTGAAATATTATTTTGTCGAGAAAAATCGTCATATAAGAGGACGAATATTCGTTCATTTTGTTGTAAACTGGTCTATGACGCAGGATGCAAATAGTGCGGACCCTCGGTAATGACGAGTCTATCTCTGGAGAGGATTAACGTACAGACAACGCGCCAAGAAAAACTCATAACTTCTTTGATGCTGAATTGTTATTTCTTTTTGTTTAGGTTGTTTAAAAAAATTTGAGAATAATAAACTGAATTTAAAATGGGTAATGAGAATCAAAATTTGAGAACGAAATGTTCAGCTAGGAAAATTATATATAAAATGTGGACTCTTTCAATGAGGTATTGGAAATCTGTTTGGATTCGAATTGCTCTCATCCATTGTTCTCTTACGTCTCCTTATAATTCCAGTAAATTATGACAAAAATCACTCATTATAACAAGACAGACAAATTCAAGGCAGATTTTCCCCACTGTTAATTGTAAATTCAGTCTAAGCCGAAAAGTAAGTATTTTTGGGGAATTATTTATCTACTGGCATGTATCATCCTCTTTCGGCATCGGCTCACCTCAGTTAAACTGAATGATATGAACACTGAGTAACAGAAACTCGTCTGAGCAGGAAATAAACGCTAGCTAATTTGGCATATGCAAATAAACTTGGAAACAAATCAAGGAATTATTTCCCGCGTAAAATAATACTTTGAAACAAAACAAAAACGCTATTTAAAGTGCGGAGTCGGTTTTGGGCACTACATCGAGTAAATAATGATTGGTATTCCAAATCCCTAGTTAAGATTTTAACAACAACACTGTTTCCATTGATTACACAATCCCGGTATTCTTATGGTTAATTGCTACTTGACCAATGACATAAAAGAAATTCTTTATCATGCGTGTGCATGTGCGTGTGCAATACATTACGAATCGTTAATTACCAAGTTTCTCAATTACTACACACTGTATGATGGTCGCCAAAATCGGTATAATGCATTTGTAACCGCTAATAATATGATTCATTTAATCAAAAATATAATTTACAAGCCAAGCAAATTTGTGATATTGAAATATGTAACTACATTGCACTTGGAATCATCCACTTACAGAATTGCGAATAAAAACGACGTCCTTCACCTGTCTGATTCGCTTGGGGGTGGAAATGATATTCTGACCTGAGGCCACGTCGTCCGGAGAGAAATTGAACCTGACGGACGTTTCGATAGACTTCGCTCCAGGGTGATTTTCAGTGGAACGTGTTTAATGCGAAGCGCTCGTGGCCGTGATAAAATCTCTGAGAATGACTGACATCACCTTACAGGTGGCCGTTTAGCTCACATCGTCGGGCGATATGAATCACTTTTGTCGAGGGGTGAAATTATGATCTCCGCATCTATCATGTTTAAGAGTGGCGTGTTGTATAATGTAGCCCTTCAAAGAATTTCTCCGTCTACACAAGTATTTAGTACTCGTTTTATTTTAGGTTCTTCTGGGAAAACATAGGCCGTAAATTTACGTATGACATGACACTTTCGCACATTGTATTTAATTTGTCTTATTCTTTGGATAAAATACCATCAATAACGCTACATAATTTATCAGAGGTCTCATTGACATCATTTAACAAAAGAAAGTACATTGAAAAGTGCTTTACGATTAATAAATGGGCAAAACTATGTAGCCCTCTCGTAAGTTTTTTTTTAGTTCCGTCGTTATATTGACGTATTATTATTATTATTATTATTATTTTGTGTAATAGTTTTAAAACATTTTATCAATATTAGATATTCCATATTTTAGCCTAAGGCCCGAATAAACGATACCAGAAGCAGAATATCATCGTAGGCATGAGAATTTATGTCTCTTCAATATCAAGTACACTTCATATTGATATGAATCGTAATGAGGATAAGTTCATAACAAGCTTGTGAAACCGCGCGACCTCTTCCCGCCTTTCAACATTTCTCACAAATGTGTTAAATTTTCCAAACCCATACTGCTCCACTTCGCGTTCAAACTGTGCGTTGATATTACAACGATCATGAAAGAAACACGACGTAAATTTGGGTATTTCTGAGTTGCGCGTCATATTTTTTCATCGGATCTTGCTTAGACTTTAAGCACAAATAGCGATCGCAGACGCTGATGCTTCGAGTGCTGGAGGAATGCACCGCATAAATTGGACTTGGCTTCTCCGCCTTCTTTTAATCCGCGTGCCAGCATCCCACGCAGCGACGCATGAATAGGCAGTTATTCGCCCAGCCGACAGAGCGAGGCCGGAATGAAGTTATTTGGCAGGTAATCTTACCCCGCAGTATTTCACATGCTTTACGCTCGACCCGTGCTCATAAACCGGGGGATTCACCTTTACCGTGTGTGCCGAATATGAACGCCGCTATCTTTCGGTGAATGCCGCTTGCTATTCTGGTGGAATATCTCCATTGCCTGTGCAACTCTATCACCAGATGCGTATTTTCTTCAAGGAAATATGTATTTTCCTTAATACGAGAGGAAGAACAGTAATGTGTTCTTAGAGTAGACTTTGTTTCTTGCATTTCTCATGGATTTTGAATCAACGCAAGTATCATGATTATCAAGAAATTAAATGATCACACGTGACGTAGTCAGTTTGAAGGTACTTACAGTCATCGTGACGATCACTAACGAAGTAAGGCAATCCACACAGCGACTCTTCAAAAGGGCGGTTATCCTGACAGCGAGTCCAGAATGAATTTATTTGGCACGCTATATTACGCCGTAGTATTTCATGTGTTTTACGCACACCTTCGCTCGTAAACTTGGAGATTCACCTTCATAGTGTGTGCCGAAGCCATCTTTATTTCAGGGAATGGGGTTTGCTATTGTCGTTCAATATCTCCGTTGCTAGTTCTAAGCTGTAGTCAGGCACTTATGCTTGTGAGCATTTGCAGTTCTCTCTATTTATTTATTTCTCATTCGTAAACTGCACACGGATATGTATGCATTAGAATCATTTATTCTTTTGTCATTGTAATTGAAAATAAGACTTTTTTCTGGTTTGTTTAGCCGACTGATATGTGGCAGATTGAAAATAGAGAAAAATTAGGATTCACACAAAGTTTCAAGAGTGTATTTTCTTTATGAACTGTAAGCGGTATGAACGATCCCCTTAGCATATATGTTCGCTTCTTCGCGTTTACTAGTTTTACTCATTTTTGTGGTTATATATCAAGATATTGTTTTCCATATAAATTTGCAACATTATTATTCTCGATTAATTAATGCCCTTTTTAATTATGATTGCTTGATGAATTTTTGTTACACTTGATTACTATTTTTGACAGCAATGTCACATTTTTACCGTAGTTTTGGTTTTTAAGAAACTGATAATTTGCCCGATAATCTATTAATGTGTGTTTTTTACTTTTGAATGAGCTTCTGTTTACAAATTTATAAGCAATCATTTTTATCTACGTGAATTGACATGTTAAAATGACGAAAGGAAAGATATTCATTCATAGCATCTAGGAAATGAAAATCTGTATACAAATAGTAAACATATTCCGCGACTTTGATGACGATTTTACATTTTATCTCATTTTTCTCTCCGGAATGCGTTATTTGGAGCATAAATTGCGAGACCATACATTTATACCTGGAAAGACGACTAAAAAGTTAAGGATTTATTCAATAAATAATCCCCCTGATAGAAATATGTGAGCGACTTCCACTGATATGGAGCCCATAGAAATGCAAATCCAACCCTGATTTACGTTGATTGTGGGTGTTCTTTACCGCCGGACATTTCGAGTCAGCCATTCAACCCGTCGACGTAAAATTAAATCACATTCTTACGGCGGAAAGGAAAAGAAGCGGAGCCCCGCGGTTGAATCGCTTCGAAAAAAAACTTTTCCCCTTGCTTTCAAATTTCACTAAAATAAATTCAAGCGAGCAAAAACCTTCCCGGTAGGTTTCGTCCCTCACTCTCAAAAATTCATATATTTCTGGGAACTCTAGGGTTTTGCTCGGCGCCGCTGAATCGCCGGCGGAGGCGCAGGGGAGGAGTCGCGGCGCGGCGCGGCGGCGTCCGCCGGCGCTTGTGGGCTGCACCTGTGAACCACAACGCGCGGCGGCGTGGAGTGGCGCGGGGTGGCATGGCGCGGAGAGGGGGTGGGGGCGGTGCCGTGGCGGAGCGTCGCTGACGTATGCAAATGGGACCTCGCAGGAGTTGGTCTCGATGTCGAGTGCTCGGCCGTCGCCGCTTGTGAGCTGCTGAGTTCGCCGCCCGCGGACGTTGGCTTCAGTACTTGTACTTGTCTCTCTCCCACTTTCGTTTAAATTTCTCTGCCTCGCCTCTTAACTTTTTGACTCCACTCCTTCTCCATTTTTAAATCTCTTTCTCCCTCTATCAGTCATTTTTCGTCTTCAATTCATTTCTCCTCCTCTCCTTCGCTTTTCCCCCCTCTCAGTTACATTCTGGCCCTCATTGCTTTTGTTCACACATTGAGTCGTTTTCTTTCCCTATCAATTGCTTTCTCCCATTCTCAATCATTTTATATCACCCACGATAGCTTTCTCCCTTATTCAATAATTTCTTTTCACTTTCAATGCTTTTTCCAATTCTCAGTTCTTTCTCTCATTTCCAATCACTTTATCCCCCTTCACGATCATTTTCTCCTACATTTAATCGTTTTCTTTCTCTCTTAATTGAATCAATTTTACCACTGAATATCACTAGCTTCCACTTTCCACTAGCTTTGTGTTGTACAAATTTAATATAATTTAACGTTATAATTTAATGTTTACAATACCTAACAAAACTGACGTATTAATTGAAAATAAGTAATCAGCGAGAAAAGTACTATGTATATATTAGAGAATCTTTAATAAATTCACAATATCATTCGTACACACGATAGTTTAATGAGTAAATCTGAACCTAAAAATAAAACGTACTGCTGAACTGAAGCCCAATAGGGAGAAAACATCGGTAATTCACTGTAGTGCTATTCGAAAACGAATATGTGAGACTGCATGAATTCTGTGTAGAAAAGTGAACTATGCATCATTTTTCTGTACAAATTACAAACTGACTAATGCGCTCCTGGCGTCACTTTCCACATCTTCTGAATTTTTTTTCTCACCTGCGACCAATGATGTATATACTCAAATGTCATTGGTTTCTGCGCGTGGGGTGCGATTTCTGTCCTCTGGGTACTTTTGAGAGGACTAATGGTTGAGTTGTAATGTGAAGTGATTAATATGATGAGACATATAACATGTATTGTGTCCTACTGTAGCATTCCGTGGTCAGTCCTAATCGAACGAACTTAATTGTCCTAACCTAACGAAGTAAATCCCAGTCAAGCCCAATAATAACCTAATATATATATATATATATATATATATATATATATATATATATATATATATATGTGTGTGTGTGTGTGTGTGTGTGTGTGTGTCTCCATTCCCGTCACCTTGTTTGATACAATTACGCTCGGAGAATATATTCTGCAGTAGTAAAGTATCCAAATTCTGATCATGTTACTGAGTAACAATGCATTTCAATAATTAAATTTTTTCAAAGAATGGGTTGCTCCGACCGAGATTCGAACTCAGACCTCCTGGTTACAGCAGCTAGGCGTAAACCAGAAGGCCCGGATTCGAATTCCGGTCAGGGCAACCAATTCTTTCAACAAATTTAATGACTAATTAATATAAGAACAAAATTGTGCAACCGACGATAACACAGACATACATAGTTTCAATGATTCATTGTTTCAACTCCATTATTAAGTTTACTATAAAGAATGTATCTGAAGTATGTTTTAATTTCCCGTGACTAAGTTTTGAGATCTGAAATGCCTATAAAAGTAGTTGAGAAGTAGTTTCTAGTTCAGAAAGTGAAAATGTAGTACTTAGTCATACAAACTGATATTACGACCCCTCACGACATTTTAATCGACTAATCGACATTTTTATTTTGTAGATGAATGACTATACTTTGAATATATATATATATATATATATATATATATATATATATATATATATATATATATATATATATATTGTGGCGAAACCGATTTCATCATAATTTTATAAACGAAATTCACCGGATCAAAATTTAAACAAACAGATTCGGCCACCCAGGATTTCTGCCGAGAGATTACGCAAACGGTCACACGTGCGCGACTCCACTTATCGCGAGAGTCCCTTACGCCCCCAGCGCATTAACGAAGTCGTTTAGAGGGCTGGCGACGACAGATTCAATGGACACACGTGTTCACTGAGCCGGCTACGCAATTTCGACATTGCACGCTCGTTTCGGGGAATCCCAAACTCGTAAATTTCTTTCACGCAAACGCGCCCCCCGTTTACGCAAACATGGGGCGATGTTCTAGAAGGAATTGGAAAATTCTGGACGCTTGCAGCTGACGCGGGGAGCGGAAAGTTCTGTGGCTTCATGCGTGGCGATTGGCTGGAAATAGTTCACTGCGCCACAAATTTTGGCCAATAGCTACACGTCTATTACAAGGATCTGGGGCACATACGAGAATATTGGGTGGGGGGAAAAGTTTACCTTATAAGATTTCGACGGAGAGAAAATCAGAAGAGCTTGGGCATCAGACGGGGCCAGATCATTAGACGGGGGGGGACAGTCGTCGGTCAGAGGCAAAGTTCGCCTCTGCCGGACTTAGAAATTTTTCATCAATCAGACGGAGCCAGAGTATTAGGAATTGGGGAAAAGACCAGTGTGTCTCTGGAAAACTTGTTATTTTTCGAGCTTGAATATTAGACTGAGGACAGTTGAGAGAAGAATTTATATGGGGGTGGGAATTATTCGGGCGATAATGCCTATGTGGGGACTTATATTATTTTACTGCGAGTTTTGAGCTGTGAGCCGACTGCAGTGGAGAGAGAATTTTCTCTGGGGTGGGTTTTCCGTCGTAAAGAGAGGCGAATGTTTCTCCAATCGAATTTTAAACTGTCCGAAGTTGTGTTCGACTTCTTATCATAAAAGTCAGAGAGAGACGCATAGTCGGTAACTCCGTTCCTGAGATCATTCGGCCAGCTCAGCTAGTACTGCCAGTTTCGACCTGAACTTCTAGAATCCGCCAGATCAACCAGAACTTCTAGACACCGCCTACGCGGCAACGCATCGCAGCCTTTTGGTGACATCACAGCCGACCGTCAGCTGTAGCCCGGAGGGTTACTGACCTCTGCTGCATTTTTTCTGGAGGACGCCCAGCCGCCGCCCTCGACCGAGCCACGGCCGACCCCGGCCGCACAAAGACCCTTTTCAGGCAGTATCGTTAGGGCTACCGCCCTTATTGTGTAAATGTTTCATAATGCGGTGTCACGCTCTGACACACTGACCAGTAGTAATATCACCTATTGTAATTGTTAGTTGTAATTCTTCTTAGTTTTTTAAGCTTAACTCCTAAAACTAACTTTTCATTTTTTTTTTCTCTCCTCTTCTTCATCTAATTTTCCCGCTATTATTTTCTTCAATTTAAGAGTGTAACTTCCCTGGGGCATTTTAATCATATTGCCCAGGAATAAATGTGAATTTTTACCAGTGAACAAGTGTTTATTCTTGTGTTTCCACTGTACTATGTAACAATTCCTTCCATCACCGACTTGAGCTAGCGATAGGGCCGCTATCCGGTTCCCCAGGTAACCGGAAGTGTTACAATATATATATATATATATATATATATATATATATATATATATATATATATATATATATATATATATATATTGTGACGTACCTGGTGATGCCGGGTATTTCACTGCAATATAACACTAAAGGAGGGTATCTTTTCTGTGAATGGGTCCCTGGATAAGTTGGTATAATATTGGGAAAATTAATCAGAAATAGAAATACAATCATGAACAAGGTTTATTTGCAAATCAAATTTGTTAATTACATGATCTGACAACCTTTATACACTCTGCCTTGGTACCAAGATTAGGTGTAATATGCATTTATCATACCTTCGGGGCCCCGACCAAATACCTTCGATGATCGTAGAACAGCTCGTATCGACAGGGTTGCCGACCTCTACAGCAGCTGTGGGCTGTCGGCGGCTGATGGCGTGGCGGTCGTCCTGGGCTGGTGACCTTGTGACTCCTCCCCGACTCGGATCTTGATACCACGGCGTTGCACCTCTCTCGAATCACCTTCCGTCGATGGATTCAATTACTCAACCCGCGCCTATCACGCGTGCTGGTCCCAGTTCCGTACCACACAGTTTCGGTAAAGTTTCCACTACACTAATTACTACAGGCGCGATCGATTGTTCTATCAACACGAATCTTTTATTCTAATGATAATCTCATTGTCTACTTCACTTATTTACTGCTTCACAATTACTATTGCTTTACGAACACATCGCACGTTCCCTTTTTGTTCATGCGCAAACGGCGAGCTTTTCGCCACACGTCCGAACTCTTCGCCGCTCCGCTAACGTCTGTCCTCTTCGCAATTCTCCTAACGACTGCCTACACGTGCTCACTGCCCAGTTTGTAACCGACATTCTCACGCTGGCCTCCCGGCGGTGGCACCGGTGGCGGTAGCGACCGTTGCTAGCTCCCGTCGTTGTTCGCAGCGCTTGGCGTACGTACCGCGCAGTCCAAAATATCTATTGATTACTTACACTAATGTTTTAATTAGTGTAAGGGAACACATTCTGTGTTTCAATATATATATATATATATATATATATATATATATATATATTACAGTTACTGAAAGTGCCAGTATTGTATTAATTTAATGAAGCATAATTTAATTTACTTGAGATTAATTTAATGATTTACTTTACAAAAGCGTAATTTTGTTTTTTCTCTCAAAATTTTACATTTAAATGCACGTTGTGCCCACGGACGTCCTACACACCGATATGTAAGTAACTTCTTACACGACATCCACATCACCACCGCGACGATATGCAGCGTAATCGAAAGCACATTTACTACTGCCTCTCCGCATAAACCTGCAGCCCATCATCGTTTCCTAAAGTCACTACCGGCACTCGAAATCCACCACCATTTCCACAACTTAGTTCTCCACCGTCTCATTAGAGCCTGGCTCACACCGCCACTCGCCCCGCCCACACGCACCGCCGTCCCGACAACTGACCTCTCGAAAGTTACCAGTTCCACTTGGCAGTCCCTGCGGCACGCCCGGACCTCATCTCCCTGTAGGACGCAGTCGCCCTGCGGCCCCCGGCTGTCCCGCCGCCACCGTCGCCCTTGCTGACGCCGCCTTTCCGCTCACGCCACCGCTCCCGCCACCAGCCCCGCTCCTGCCTCAGCTGCCGCTGCTCCTTCACCCGCAGCCACCCTCGACCTCGCTGTCACCGCCTGCCTCGCCGTCCCCACCGTCCCCACTGCCCCCGCCGACCCGACCGTCCCCTCCATCCCTGCCGCCCCGACCCCGCCCCCCACCGCTCCCACCGCCCCGCCACCGGGACCCACCCAGCCATTGCCACAGCTACCGCTTTTACCTCTATTGCCGCACGTGCCGCCCATATTTCCGCCCCAACCCTGCCATTTGTGTGTCCATTCCTGCCTACCCACCCCGACTCTATCGTCCCGATTCCCGCCGCCCTTTACCGCCGCCATCTTCCCCTCTACCGCCATCCTCTTCCCCTCTGCCACCGCCCACTTCCCTTCTACTGCCGTCGCGCCGTTGCTACTTCCGACCCCAACGCTGTCACCGGTCCAAACCCAAAGCCGTTACCTCAGCCGCCACATGCACTTCCACCACCGCCGCCCCTTCTACCACTTCCGAAAGGGAATTTTCATTAGAAATATGACTCCGCGTCTCCTACCCTCACTCTCACCTCCGCTCCGCGGCGCCAGTGGCGGCTCCAAACGCGAGCTGCTCCCGGCTTCGGTTACGCGTCCGCGTGCATTTCATATTCAAAGTCGCAGCGATTACACATTCAAACGCCTCCCTCACGCCCCGCCCCTGCCCCCGCCCGCGCCCGCGCTCTCTCTGCCCGGGAACGCACGCCGCGGAAAGCCTCTTCGATCGGCCGCGGCGCGGCGCCACCCCCGCCGCCGCCGCCTTCACCGCTGGCTCCAAAGGCTGCTCCTCCTCTCGTGCATATGCAAATCGCAAAAACTTTGTCCCTTCCGCCCTTGAGGGGGGCGGGGCTTCGTTTTTCGAGGGGACGCCCTGGGCAGTCGGCCAGCGCAGGCAGGCGACGGGTCCCCTTCTGCCGCCGCCGCCTCGTCGCCGCCCTGGCGCCACGCTCGCAATCCGTTGTTGACGGCGTGGGGTTCACCTCCAGGCACACCCCGCCGCCCACGCAATTTGCCCTGCCCTGGCGGCCAGCAGTAGGAGTCCGCCAGCCTTCGGGAGCCTTCATTCCCCTCTGGGCCGAACTCCCTTGCGTCATGGCTTGGTAAAGTCCCAGGGACCCAGGTACTCGCCTTGCCTGCGAGCTTGGTAATGCCCTTGGAGTTCAGGAACTCGCTCCTGGCAGGGCATACACTTTGCCCTAGATGCTAATTGTGACTCGCGTCCTTCTCTCTACTTCGCCTTTGGTGAGCGGCCCGTACCGAGATTCGAATAATAAATCATTATCTTGTCCTTCAAATGAGGCGTTTGCTATGATAATCGACTCTTTACATACTATGCGACAGGTTTACAAGAGAGATTAAAATGTTCTTGCGTCCACTAGCAGTTTTATATGAACATGATATTGGTCAGCACATGTTTTGGTAGGTCAATTTGATCTTTATCCCTTTGATGGATTATTCAAGGCCGTATAAATATCACTATTTTTTTAAACGTTTACCTCAGTGGTTACCGCAGAAACTTGTGGAAACCCATTGCATTAGTAAAAAGAAGTAATCTTTCAATAAAATATATTTACACTAAATACAGATTTTAGCTTACCGCATACATGCTCCAAGGTGTTTCCATCATCAGTACTCGCTATTAGATATTGAAAGGAAAATATATGAAAAAGTTATACTTACAAAAAAATTATGTAAATATAAACAATGATAAAATTGAATAATACAGTAAAATAAAATAAACACTTACCAAGGCAACATGATGCAGACCGGGGACTTTAAATTTGCATACTTATTACCAGCTAATTACAGATTACGAGCGTCGTATTGTGCTCTGGACGGTTTTGGAAAATAACTGTGAAAGAATTGATGTGTATGTGTGTGTGTGTGTGTGTGTGTGTGTGTTTTGGGGGAATATGTATGCAGAATTGCAAATACTGCAATTCTGCATACGTAGGACAGACTGGGAAGAAATTCTCCCGGCTCGTAAATTACACCAGGGAAACTCCAATTTGCATTCTATCCCCTTTAAAACCACTATGCTTTCGACCCCAACAAAAATTTCAAAATTTTCATGTTGCAAACAAAGGTCAATTATTAAATATATTACAAAACTTTCAAATCTAAAATTTAGAAAAAAAAATCTTCTGTCTTACCGATCACACAAAAGTAAAACCTACCCCTTTTTTAAATATCTTCACCTCCTCCCCACATTCCCTTCACATGATTATTTGCTTTCGATAATTTTGTCGTATTCTTTAGTATTACATTAGTATTACTTTGTCAGTAATACTAATGTAACCGATTGCCCACATAAGTTCATGAACGTATATTGAGCCAAATTTCTTTGTCTACCATCCCCTCATCCGTTGCAGTTGATGCTCTTCTATTATAAGCTTTATTTCCCAATTTATCGTTCTTTACATTTGTGGCATGTCCGTCATCCCCTTCCTTCTTTTCAATTTTTACTCACCTCTCTCCCAATACCTTCTTCCGGCGCGTCACTGATACGCGTTTTGTCATAGCTGCCACCCTTCTGTCAGCAGACTTCCCTTCACCCTCGCCCTCCCTCACCCACGCACTCGCTCCACTGACTAGCTCTTTCAGAATTTCAGCCGTCAGCCTTCCATGCCACTTTTTTGTCCAGGCTTTTGTCCTGGAACCCAACTTCGATTTTTTGCGTGCTTGAGTGTCAGCTGTCAGTAAATTCTATTTTGCATGAAGAGGGGTAATTCATTCTCTCCGAAAATGACTTTTTCCAATAATATGGTATGCGCAGAAAAGTTGATTTGTGAGTAAATCTGTAAAAGTTTTACCAGTTTGTTCCATGTATGAGAATGCTTATAATATTAAGTTACTTGGTAAAAGTAAATAATTGTTTTGAAAATGAAATATGCAATCGTTTTATAATATATCAGTTGTATTTCAGTGTAATATATTCCTATCACCCCTTCGTTTCCTTTCTAGCTTAAAATATTAATCATACTCAAATTCCCAAGTTTTTTCACTGCGATGTGACGTGTTTTCACATATAGCATTAAAAAGAAGAGAACGGCGTTTAAAAAATATTATTCTGTATTCTGTTATTCTTTCGTTTCATGTACATTCAATGATCAGTAAAACCTATTAAAATAAGTAAATTTGTCCTGAACAAAACGCAGATTTTTAATGTTCTAAAAAAAAAACAACGTAATATTTAGTAATTTCTTGGGATAATTCCTTTCACTTGTGTTCCTTCCACTTCCTTCTCCTACAGGCTACGTGTCTTTATTAATTTTTGTCTAGTATAAGAACGTAGTTATCTTTATTAATATATTATTGTTATTCCCTTTCTCTAATGTAAAACTTTACAAACTTATCATCAGTTTCGTAGTAAGTGTTATTAGAACGTAATTGATATCATAATTCATGGTCTTCTATTAACTACTGACAGCTGTCTTCCACGTTTTTCTATTGCAAATAGTCATATGTTACATAATTAAATGATAATTACAGTGCATTGGAACTTTTACAAACTGGGTAAAACCCACGAAATTCGTATCGTACCATTTTGTTACAATACTTGATCGCTTTATAAAATTGGTGTAACTACTTCGATTGATATTCTTGATATATTGAAATCTTATCGTTGTATGTGACAGTACACATTTACTTTTCACAGAAAACTTATTTCAATAAATATTTATTTATTGAAATAAGTTTTCTGTGAAAATAGAAAATGCCACGTCAGAATGTTTCAAAATATGTTGCATGCAAACTTAAGATGAAAAACGTCTGCCATTTAAATTGGTTGGAAAATCACAAGCTCAACCGTAACATTCTCTCGGCCCAGACCAGTCGCCATCGCGACTAACCTCCAACCCCGTGGTGTCTGCCGCCTGCCGGTCCCAAGAGCCCTCCGCTGGACCTCTGGCCCGGGGCCGCGCCGTCATGTAATTTGAGTCTCCCTTTCGTTCTGAAGGGCATATCATTAACTGCAGCGGAGGAACCTTGTTACTGGGCGGTTTATAGAGAATGTTAATGTGCAGAGAGCCCCCCTGACTGGGCTCTGTGGAAACTCAGCTTGCTTTAATAAGAAGCGTAATTAAATTATAAGACGGGAGAGAGATGTCTTTCGTTTTCTTCTTTTGTGCCCCTGTCGGCCCCCACACAACCTGTCTCGTCTTTTAGATTTATCGGTGGACTTGTGTCCCATTACCGGGCTTGATTTTCGTTTTGTGTGTTCCCCAAGGACGAAATATATATATAAAAAACAGCCCGACATTCGTCAAACGAAACGAGACCCTTCAAGGCTGAGTGATCGTTCCTGCTGGGTTTTCTCTAAAAGGCAACTTTTTGCGTTGCAAATGAGACCGAGATACCCGCATTTCAAATGCTATTGTTTTGACGTTTCGTCGACTGGGGATATAGACATGACGATGGGTATTAAATACAGGTTCATTAAACGTTGTTTTGATGAAGATTTATGAAACATTCAAATGTAAAGTTAAAGTGCATTATATTTTTCTCTTGAACGTCTCATATTTTCTCTTCTTAAAAAGCAAAACAATGTATAATCTAAACTGATATAGAATCAACCTTTTTTTTTCGTTAATCGGCCGACTAGGACCACGCATGCAAGCATCCTGCATTTACCGTGGCTCAGTTTTTATTTATTATCGCGGTGGCAGGTGCTTGCAACAACTTTTGGTGGGGACCAGCATTTTAGCTGGACCCGATTTTTATCCCCCACGGTTGTTAGCCCTGGGGGTATGGAAGATGAAATGATGATATGATGATAATGGGGGTGAAAGGACAACACATACAGACATACACAAATACACCCATGCCCGAGGCGGGACTCGAACCCGCGATCTTCTGGTCCGAAACCACTCCGGCACTACTGCCTTAGCGATCTCGGCCATCTGATCGGCTGGAATCAACCTTTTAATATTAATGAAACATGATTTCGCTATTTCTCTGGGTTCATACAACATTCCTACGCGAACTCAGACTCTTTCTTATATGAATTGTGGTTATTTTTCCGTGGTAAAATATATCAAATATGTTAATGGTCTGAGTTAAATTTAAACATGTTTAATACAATAATATGAATCCAATACCTATTACGATATATTAATTTAAAATATTTCGGTTATATGCCAACCAACAAGCATGCAGAGTGAATCAATCGCAAATCCAATATTTTTTCAGATATTTTCTCAAATTACTGAAAAGTATCTTTAGTTTTTTAAACAATCTCCGTGTTCGAGTATGTTAGAGTGAAATAAAAATATATCAGCGCCATCAACGTTTACTTCTCTTGTCTCCTTTATATCACTGGCTCTCCTCCCGTCCTACTCGCGGCTTTATCACCCAATGTGCTTTGCTGTCACTCTGCTTTGCAAAGCGCAGCAAAACAGGACATGACAATGAATAGGGAGTTTCATTTTTGCCCCGGGGTAGCGGCTTGTGAAGCTAACTCACTACTCATGAGAATTTGACTATTTATTGTAACTACAGATAATTCCGGCCGCAAATATGTCGGCACCTAAGTGACTTGTTTTTGTACTTTTGCTGTATAATCACTAATCGTGAAAGATTATCGTACGTGAGCTCTCATATAACTCCCAAACTTTGTGCCGACTAAAACATTGGGACCATCTCCGTGTAGAACATTCATTAATGCTCCAGGTAACGTATGAGATTATGTCAGCGCTTGTGTATTGTTTACGTGATTAGGATACACTAACCTGTAGTAACGCCATTCCGCCAGAAACCGTAAGTTCATTATGATAGACAACAAAGATATTGATGATGTGGTTTAAGGATCGCGAACGAAGAAGGTTTAGAGGTGATACATTGAGAACTGGAAATTCCTTACGTGACACCAACACGTCTTTAAACAGCGATGTCTTACCCGCTTCCTTTGTGTTTGTACACTTGAGAGCACCTGTTACAGGCCTTCGCCTCACAGAGCCAAGCATTTAATACATCAATCTCCCATCAAGATTTGGTTTCAAATTATATTATTACATCTATCAGAATTTGGAAATCACTGAAATCTCCGTGGTAAGCTTGGATGTTGAACGCGATCACTAAATAATCAGCAGTGCTTTTTCAAAACCACTGTGTCGTTTTCGATAAGATATTTTTCACGTATACTGGATTTGCGGTTATTTTCCATAACCAGGCCAGATTCTGACGAGGGCTCACATCGTCATTTAGTGTTCATGAACAAGTGATATGCTCAATAAAATTACCGTCGTTTCTTTCATTTTGTCGCTTCTTCCAATGCCGATCGACTCCCTTCCCTTGGAGTGCCTTGGAGTCCTCAAGGAGGCTTCATTTAACAAACAATTATAAACTTTGGCGCTTTCGCCGAGGGCTTTGGAGGAGGCGAGTAATTCAAATTCTCCGAGGTACGCAAATTGCTTCAAAGCGCCTTGGCGCTACTGAGGAAGCTCTGCCGCGGACGATGTCGAGTGAAGTCGCGTCTTTCGCGTCTTTTGTAGGACAACCACCTGGTAAATTAAAGAAACGTACGAGTAGTCCCATAGTTATGAATTCATACTGAAGCAAAGGTTAGTTCGTGCTGTAGTGGATAGACTCAGAACATTCAGTGTGGAATTAGCGGTGGGCAAAACGTTTCGCAGCAGAGTTTTCTCAGAGTTATCTTCTCTCAATTGTCTTGTATTCCATTAACTAAATAATGACTATGACCGCTTCATTACTCTCGTATTCATCTCCCGATTTAAAAAATCTGTTCGGGTGTGGGATTCAAGTAGCATTGCCGTAAGACGACCATCTCTGATGGTTCCCCTCAGAAACAAAACACGAAAAAGAACTCAATGTAAAGCCTTTCTGGCAAAGATTGGAGAAAGAAAACCGAAATCTGGAAGGAGAAAGCACATATCAACCACATCTGGTTATGATTGGTTTAGATAGAGTTCATTGTATGTATGACTAATTGCGAATACACGCGACATAAAAGTAAGGAGACTTTAGTAATGAAAGAAGAATCACTGGTATCATTTAGATATCCAAAAAGACTGGAAAATTTAAAAAGAACAACACATTTTCGATTTTGACTGAAAAATACAAATATTAATCTGAATCTGCTATTGCTCTTTGAACACAATTGAAGTGCATATTTTTAGACTCTTATAGCATAATAACAATAATTATATCAATGTATTTCTAAAACAGAAGAATGATTGAAAAAATATATATTTCCATTTAAAAAATCAGAGTTGTGTCATTAACTTGGAAATTAAAAATGTTTAAAACAAGGAAACTGATATATGCTATTTCCCTGTCATCTACAATTACATGACGCAAACCGAATCACAGTACCTCTAACTCCTTCCACTACATTGCTGTAGATAACTTAGCGGGGCCATCCTAAATAAAATAATTTGTATTATAGTTAAAAAGTCTTCTGTGTTTTTCTCTTCTTCCAGTAATATCTATACAAGTTTTCAACAATTTTCGCGCTGGCTTGCGAGTCTATTGCCTTTTACTCAAGGGGCTGCAGCAGCAAATATCCTGATTGCCACAGAATCACACTAACGTTTTTGATGCTACAGGAGTCTAGTTACTCATTATTCGTCTTCTGATAGTTCGCCATCTACAATAACATCAGGGATTTTTTCCTCAAGTGTATCAAACGCTCTCATTACCGCGGATTTTAATGTGAATCGTATTCATACATGTTTATTTGTGATGTATATCAGGATTCAAAAGGTTACAATAGTATATGGTGTAGATTTGGTAACGGATTCAGATTTGACTCTATCAGGCCACACAGTGTCAGGTGACGCAGTTTGTTTACAAAATATGACCTACTATGTAATAAAATAAATAAAAAATCGCTTCCAAGGCGATTTTATTTCTTCCACCGTCGTTTCCTCCTCCACCACTTCCTCCACCGCTTCCTCTGCCGTCTCTACCGCCTTCACCACCGCCGCCGCCAAATCCTCCAGCACGGTCGCCGCTGCCCTCACCATCCGCCCCTCTGCCGCCTCCATCCTCACTAGGCCACAGCTCCGCCGCCTCCGCCAACCACTGCCTCCGCCTTCTCTACTGTCTCCGCCCCCGCCCCCGCCCCCGCCCCCGCCCCCGCCACCGCCACCGCCACCGCGGCCCCCGGCCGCCTCTGCCGATTCCGCCGCCCCTCCACGCCGTTTCCAAACCATCCCCGTCTCCACCGCCTCCACCGCCACCGCCTCTACCGTCATCGCTTCTTCCGTCACCGCCACCGCCTCCGTGACTGCCTCCACCGTCATCTCCGCCACCGCCAGCGCCTCTGCCGCCACCGCCACAGCCTCAACCGCCCCCCCTCCTCCGCCCCGGCATCCGCCTCCGCGTCCGCCCGTGCCATTAGCGCACGGCTCTCTGCCGCGTGGAGAGCTCTCAGCATGCGACGCGCTGCTAAATAGAACTCACGGGGGCCGAAGAGTGACAGGAGGGAGCGAAGGGGTGCTGAAAGAATGAGCGGAAGGGTGAAAAATACGAGAGACCAAAGAGGGGAGTCTACGTGAAACATTGTGCACTGCAGAATTCTCGTTCACTTATACTTTTTCTTTTGATATATTCGTTTTTACAGCCTTTCAATCTTTTCTTGAGTCTATTTTCTGCTCGTTCACAATTGATTTTTACATACTCGTATGGTACGTAATGTCAATATCTGTGATGACTAAATATTGAAGGAAGTGATTTCTTCAAATGAATGTCATGAGACAGGTGTCCAAAGTAGTGTCGACACTTCGTAGCAATTTGTACAACTTCTACTTTCAAATTTGTTTGGAACGCAGTGCACAAAACTCTAGTAAGCTAGTTAGCTTGCGTGAGACCTTGGCATGTCTGATGTAAGCGAAGTTTATTTCTCAAGGAGCGTACTTGCCAATATTTGGGAACTGGAGTATCGTTGCTTGTTGTCGGGGATCATTCATTTTGAACTAGAGACCGGTAGAGGTAGCTCAGGGCACAAAATTGTGTCACTGCAATGCTTCTGACAGGGAAGTCCTAGTTTCGGGTCCCGATGGTAGCTGGATTTTTGACACCAGCTAAATAACTAGGTCGAGTTCAATGGCTGTCTGGAGGAGAATTCTAGCAGTCAATTTCTCCGATGGGAAGTTTTAGGTCGACCTTTCGATCAATACCAAGCGAACGTCAGAGCAATACCCTAACAAACGGGCCACGGACCGCGAGCGATCTTTCCTTTTCTTTCCTTGTCCTATCCGTACCCCTTACTTAAACACAAAAATTAGATGCTTTACAGTATCACACATGCCGGGAGACCGATCAGGAGCTTAGCGGTGCTAGTTGGGAGGGAGATACCTGGCTGAGGAAACCTCGCTAGCCGACAGGAACGTCGGTTCAGGATCTCACCATCCACCGAGAAACGGTTACCACCACCAGCCCCAGCACCACAAGCACCGCCACCACCACCACCACCACCTGAGTAAAAACACAAACTACACTTACCGGACTAATAACCTTAGCAGTTGACGTGCTCGGAACCACTAATCAATCAGTCTATAAGCTAAATTAATGTGATTATAAAATTAGTAATGTTAATAGTTGTTAGAAGTGTTTATATTACACACTCATAAACGCAAAGCAAAGAATCAACAAGTACGAATGTTTGGAGACTTTTTCTTACTCGAACGAAGCGTATTTACTCAGCGTCCTATTGAAGGGTATTTCGTGAGGCCGGAAAGCAAACGCAGCGCGGCTGCGCGGGCCACGAAAGAAGCTGCGGGGGCGGGCGGGCCGACACGTCCCGACGGCGACGGCCCGGCTCCTGTTGACACGCGCGCCCCGTCAAATGAGTTTACAGTTTTTCTTAAAAACCGGTGTTTGCCCTGGGCTAAGTGGCTGTGCTCTGTGTGTGCGCGCCCTGATAGCTGACGGCGGAGTTATCGGTCAGGGTCGAGGGGACGCGGGCGGCGCTAAGTTGGGGGGAGGGGATGGGAATGAAAGGGAATGGGAGGGGTCGAGAGGGGAAAGGGAGGAAGAACGGCTTAGCTTCCGGTTAGGGAGGCAATGGGGATTTAAGGGGATGGGGAACGCAAAGGTTTAGGAGATCTGGTGTGCTAGAGTTAAATGTGCTGTCAGAACTATGCGCATACATAGTTTCTTCACTCTCATTCCTCTTACCCGCTCCTCCTATTCCCATACACACACACTCTCTCTCTCTCTCTCTCTCTCTCTCTCTCTCTCTCTCTCGCCCCTCTCGGTCTCGTTATCTCATTTTCTATCGCGTTCTATGTCTCACTTTCTCGTTACGTCTATCATTCCCTCTCTCTCATTCTCTCCCACTGAGTCAGAATCTCACGCTTTTTATTATTTGTAGCTCTTTTTTCGCTCTTTCTTATCCATCAGCACATTTTGTCACTCCCCATGCTTTCTCAAACGTCCTCATTCTTCCTCCCACTCTTTGTTTCTCTCTCACTCCATTCTTTCGTAATATCATCCTTTTATGTGTTATTTATCATAACCTCTTTATTAGAATAACTCTCACAAATTCATTTTGACTCTCACTTCCACGTTCATTGATGCACTTACATATGTTCTTTTTCTGCTACCGATTCCTTCTCCCTTTTTTATCACTCTCACTTCGCCCCTTTCTTTCTCACTTAGTCACATTCTTGCTCTGGATCACTTTTTCATACTCTAGTCTCTTCCTTATGCACTGTCACATAATCCGAGTTCTTTCCTTCACAAATCTGTGTCCCTCTTTCTCTTTCTAAACAATCTATATCACTCTCTCTTCCTCTCTCTCTCACTCTCTTTTCTTCTCCGACTATATCACTCATCTCACTCTTTCATTGTTTCTCATCCATCCTCTATCCCACCCTGCTAGCCAATCTCTCTCTCTCTCTCTCTCTCTCCTCCCTCTCCTCTCTCTCTCCTTCCTCTCACACAGAGTTAGATGTTCACTTTTAAGTCCAATCGCAGATGCAAGCAGAAAATCAATCGCTCATGTACGGTATGGCATCGCCGATTTGATTCTTTGCATCATTGCTGTAATATAAACGGGTTACTTGGTCACAAAAGACAAGTCACATGCAAAGAGAACAAACATACACTGACCGTGTCTCTCATTCTCATGACTGCGTATCTAAGACAGGTATTCGAAGCACATTATTTCTATGAGGTGTGGTGTATGTACAACGTAGACCTTGCAGATACGGTGACCAATAGATGTCCTCATACGTTTCAAAGCAATATTCATTTTAATGTTTCTTTTAACGATCTGCTCAAACAACAAAATGTTTCACACGAGGATATTATGGAAATAATTTCATTTTAGTTAGAAAAAGTGATTCATGATCTCTCAACAATAAAAAATCATTTTAATTTACATATAACAAAGAACACGTTCTTTGAATTATGGAGAAAATAGTACTCGATTTTGCAACAAGTCCTGCACCGGTTTACCAATGATTACATTTGATGAAAATAAATAAATGATAATCTGGTTGCATCTAAATGAGTGGTATAAAAAGTTTCCAAAATAGTAATGGCGCGCCAGTTTTAACTCTCTTGATATTCTGCGGGAAAATTACTTTAGCTTGGGGAATATTTAAATAAATAATTATACATAAATTATATTCATGCCAAAATTGATGGAATTTTTAATATCCTTTGTAATGCATGTGTGGGCGCAGTTTAATTATTTTAATGAGTTATCGAATATTGCATAGCTCTCTTTCTGATTTATTAATAACATTTTCAATTCATAAAGTTAATGACATTTCCACTTTCAGTCCTTTTTTTACTTTTTAGAGTTTATAGTAAATTATATACAGTGATTCACATTTTTAAGGAATATATGAAAATTTAGCTGGGTAGACAAAATAAATTTCAGTATCCGATCAAATATATTTTGTGTAAAGTAACCCTATGAATCTTGTAACTCTTTACTATTCAGTCCATATTCACAGATTTTTGATGTTACCTATCATTGAGGGATGAGGAGATGTACTATGTATCACCCAAGTGAATACAAAGATATATGTCCCGCTTGATACTAGGAATTTTCAAAATTCACATGTATGATTTGAAACTCACTTTATTAGTCTTTACAAGTCTTAAAAATGACTACGTTTATATAGAAGAATAACTTTCTAAATGCCATTGAGAGATGGAAGAAGGTTTACATCTATATTTTAGACAACAAATACGACATATTTTTCACTGCTAGTAAGCATTAGTATTTATCGGTCTGTGCAAATGCAAAAGTATGATTTTCACCTTGCAATTTTAAGTTCATTCCCGCCCCTTAACTACGAATCAGTACTCGAATTTTTATTATTTCATAAGTATGAATATACAGTGAGAGTACTGTATAATTTACTTCAGATTAAAGAGGTAAAAACACGATGGTGATATTAATGTAGTTAAATAAACAACAAAACAACATTATAAACATATTAACGATAAAAGTGATAAATTAATTTTGTACTTTCACATAAATATATTTTATTAAAAAAGTTAATAACGTTTTGACAGTGAATAATATATAGCTACAGTACTTCTTAATGACCCACTGGTGATACTGTAGAAAATAATGCCGCAACTCGTTCGTACATAACCGAGCATGACAGTCTCGTCGTGGTTGTCGTCTCTTTACTCAAAAATACGTTTTACTCACAAACAGTGATGTATATATTTAAAAACATTATACACACCTTTTAGACGTCAGATCAAGGGAGAAAAAAAAATCCCCGGGCAGTGAACAATATCCTTCAACAATTTCTCCTTATCTTTTTCCATAATTTGATACCGTCTCTTCTTTCTTATCGACTAAACTTTCCATTCTTTCAGATATGCAAAAGTGGATTTAATAATATTGAAATGATACCTTTAGAATGCTTCCATTAAGAACCAGAGGGTTTACTTAATCAGATGCGTCTCGCATAACGCCGAGCTCTCGCAGTCGGCGGACCGCGACAGATGGTGCCGGATCCGCGAGATTGACTGACGCTTCCACGGCGAGACTTTCTTTCCCTCCGGAGGCTCGTAGCTGCAATATAAAACTTCGCAGTTGGCCGGTGGCGGCGGGGACTGCAACACTGCTGGTGACATTGCGGGTCGCGCGGTGGGGGTGGTTTAGGCGGCGGAGGAGCTGTCAATGACAGGGGCAGAAGTGGTAGAAGTTGCGGAGGCGGCGGTGGTGGTGGTGACAGGGGCAAAGGCGGAGGCGGTGGTGGTGGAGAAGGCGGAGACGAAGGCGAAGATGGTGATGGGTCAGTGGCAGAGGCGGTGGCGGTGAGGGAGATGGAGACGAAGGCGGTGGTGGAGGCAGAGACGGTGACGGAGGAGAAGGCGGTGACACAGACCGTTATGGTAGCGGAGGTGGAGCGTGAAGGAGGTGGAGGTGGTAATTGTAGAAGGGGCTGTGGATGTCCGAAATGCGGAGATGCGAGATGCGGAGACGGAGGTGGTGGCGGAGACAAAGGCGAAGGCGGAGGCAGTGAGGGGGGGCGGAGGCGGTGGTGGTGTGGAAGGCGGAGACGAAGGCGAAGATGGTGATGGGTCAGTGGCTGGGGCGGTGGCGGTGAGGGAGCTGGAGACGAAGGCGGTGGTGGAGGCAGAGACGGTGACGGTGGCGGTGGCGGTGGCTGAGGCGAAGGCGGTGATGGAGGAGAAGGCTATGACAACGACTGTTTTGGTAGCGGAGGTGGAGTGTGAAGGAGGTGGAGGTGGTAATGGTAGCAGAGATTGTGGACGTTCGAGATGTGGAGATGCGCAGACGAAGGTGGTGGCGGAGGCGAAGGCGGAGGCAGTGAGGGGGGGGGGGGCGGCGGAGGTGGTGAAACGTTGTGATGGGGCAGTAGCGGTGACAGAGGCGGTTGCGGTGGAATTGTTGGTTGCAGTGGCAGAGGTGACATAGCATGCAGAATGTTTTTTTCCGAAAGCAAGTAAGGCAATTCTGGAGAAAAGAGAACTGAATGTTCCAATCTGCGCAGTAAGGGTGCTTGGGAGACTGGAAGCAAATCTGCGCTTACACACAAGGAGCCCATACACGAATGTTATGTGTCGTTTTTTGTAATCTGCAATCATATCTTTATATCTATGTTTGTTGATCTCTTTTCCTCTCTCACTTTGCCTTCCTGTGTCTCTGTTCTGTCTTTATCTCTCTTCCTCCGTATCCGTGCCTCTGCCTATGTCTCTCTGTCAATCTCCGTATCTGCCTCTCACCCTCGAAGATGGGCGTAGCTGTGAGAGACGCAGCGGCGGTGCGAACGGCTGGCGAGGCGAGGCGAGGAGCCGCGCACGAAGGGCAGGAAGGCGTCGCGACGTCCCACGGGGGAAGGGTAGCGGTGCGGGCGTGGGCGGATGCGGTGTCAAGGTTAGCGTCGTAAATAGCTGCGCCCCGTGTCGTAACCCCGACGACTTTGTCTCGAGGCTGCGAGCGTGCGTCGCTTGAGGAAGTGCGGAACGCGGCGGCGCGGCGTGGATGGGGCTGGCTGGGGCTGTGTTGGTCGAGGCACAGGGTGCGGGTGCAGTAAATTGCGGGAACGCCGTCGACCTTCAGTCGATGGACTGCGAGAAAAAAGAAACGGCACTCCGCCGACATTTTGGCGGTGTGGTGGGATATCCTTCTTCTTCCTTTCTTGTTTCTTCTTCTTCTTCTTCCTCTTCTTCTTCCTCTTCTTCTTCTTCCTCTTCTTCTTCTTCTTCTTCCTCTTCTTCTTCTTCTTCCTCTTCTTCTTCCTCTTCTTCTTCCTCTTCTTCTTCCTCTTCTTCTTCCTCTTCTTCTTATTCTTCTTCCTCTTCCTCTTCTTCTTCTTCTTCTTCTTCTTCTCTTCCTTTTTATTCTTCTTCTTCTGCTGCTGCTTCTTCTTGTAATGTTTTCCTATTAATACATCATTAGATTCATTCAATAGATATATCAGTGACTAAATTTAAACAGCACATTCTAAAAAATTGCGAGTTTTCATGATAGAGAAAAAAGCTTGCGAAGTTTCCGTTATAGACAGATATGTTAACGATTTGAGTCATTTAAAAAAAACAGTTAATTGTTGAAATACGTCTCTTTAGAATTAATTTGAATATGCATTTATTTTCAGAGTAACATAATTATCTGAAAATCGCCAAATTTTGAAATATGTGGTGCTGAAATTTAGCCATCGATGCGCTGTTTTGAATAAAACAAGGAAAAAAACCTAATTATAAATTTTGTCGTTTTTCATGTAACCTTATTGCAAGCAGAGAAGGAAAAAATGTTTTTTAACTCGTAGGAAAGTTCGAAACATCCAATGAACGTTTATGTAACATGTATATTATTTTACGTGTGTGACTAAAATAGTTTCCATAGAATATTGAAAGTGCCTATTTTTCGTACTTCCTATAGAGTCTGCTTTCGACTGTGCGATAACAACTATAAATTTGCCAGCCCTATGACGTGCCATACCCTGACAGAGTACTTGTTTGGTAGATGTGTAAACTAATAAAGAATGTTTTAAATTACCATGTCTGTGTTTTGACGCTTTCATATGCGAGCAGATTACAGACCTGTCATTTTCAATGCAATGTTATGAAAATCTCAAAAACTACGAGGGTTAGGGTTTCAAACAAAAACACGATAAATCCTACCCTTGTTTAAACAGCATCCCGTGAATTGTATTCTTTCGCGTTATATTGAAGCTACGTTGATCGAGCGGCCCTCTTTGAATGAATTATACAAATGTCAGTAAACTTTGTATTCACCTCGGTACTGGATATTAAACTCATTATCTTCCAACTTGGAGAGGCCATTCATTGCTCTGCATTGAATTCTAATTTACATTGCGATATAAAATTAAACAGGCTATAAAAGTAATTCAATTTTTATGAATGTTGGAATAAATGTGGTTTAAATATGTATGAACAATAAGTTTGCAAATAAATGTTTAAAGGAAATAGTCATTAAATTCTATAAAATATCACTGGTACTCCCAGATATGATTTTACGGCTTTTTAAGAAAATACAAAAATGTTTATAACAAAGATTCCAACTTAATTTTAAACATAATATCTTGGAAACAGTCTGAATCATTCTGATCCAATTCTGAAACTGTCTGAATAGTCAGAAACATTCTGATTCAATGATATATGTTACAATGGTAGGTTTATTTTGCAGGAATGTGCAGGTACACACGGACGCTAAAAAAGGGATATCTCATTTCTACATATAAAGTTACAGATACGCTGGTGATGGACTAAGCTATGATTGACCAAGTATATTGAAAAGCATGGCCACTATGTTTAAAGATGGGTTAAATTTTGTACTATTGTTTTAATGAATTACAAATATTCAGTGCAGTTGCTTGTTGAGTCCAGTAACACATAGGTAAAAACCTGAGCAGCAAATTTCTCTAACCTGCATTTTCTTATTCAGAGCCAGAGAATACTTGTTTCTTTAGGCAATTGCTTTTCTCTGCCTCTCTTCTTTCAGGGAGCATCTCCTATTAGACTCATGACACCCGTGCGGAAGGCGGAGCTATTTTATAACAGGGCCTCTCTGACAGGACCGAGGCAACTCCCTCGGATTTTAATAGGATTCTAATGCGCTGCGGCGCCACCAGCGCGATGGCACGATGAACAAGACGAATCGCTCTGTCTGCGCCAACATTTCGAGTAACAGATTAGCTTCAAGGGCTCCAGAGGTAGTTAGTATGTTGGCCAACAATCGCTTTACACTGTTTTGATATCGAGGGAGAATGGACCATTTTCAAGCACGAAAAATGTAACTTGGTTTACAATTCACTGCATGTGTTAGAGTAATTGTTGAGTAAATTGGGTCTGGTCGAATAAAATGATAGAAACTGCCTCCAACCAAAATGAAGTAGAACGTTTTTAACGATTTTTTTACCTTCTTACCTCACTAGTTTGTTCTATTTGCCAGTTCCTTGATAGATGTCGCGGATATGTTTTCTTATTACTTGTATAACTGATACGGATTGCACACACTCTGAAGACGTATTGAGTTTGAGTCCCTAATGATAGCGTTATTTGTACATTTGTGTGGAACTTGACTATTTATCTGAAAAAAAATCAGAAAGCTGACATTTTCAAATAAAATACAATAAAACTGATACACTTTGCAGAGAGCACTATAACTATCAACGAATAACTTTTGACGTGATTTGTTAGAATTCGTAGATCATTGTGAGAAAAGGAGCAGACGGTACAAAGTAAAACATTCGTTGTTTACTTTTCCAACAATGTATTCCAGACTAGCAACAACAATAGAAATGTTTTCTTACATCTAAAAAAGGTGGTTTGAGTGCAGTAGGAGAAACGTATAATATGCTATGATTTTATTTTGGCTGTTTATATACGCTTGTATATTTGTTGGCTTGAACAAAGGATGGAATTGTATAATCGGTGTAGAATGTTAGGAATACGTTATGTATAGTAGAATCTTGGTTTCACAGAATTCTTCTGTTTTCCTATTATTCTACAAATATTTCAGTGCCTTTTGCGTACACTCATCCACATCCTCAGTTGTATGAAAAGAGCCATGTTTCTTGCACCACATACCGACAAGGAGCAACCTTTCCCTTTCATCACCACTTACCACTTACACAACCACCGATCCTGCTGCCTCCCGTCCACCGCCGCAATCCACCTGGAGCCCGCAACGGCGGCTGCTTTTAAGCCGCGGAGCTTCGCGCGAAAACTTGGACCAGAAACTTCCCAGTCGCCGAGCTTAAGAATATATGAATAATTTATCTTCATCCGCTGCAGCGTTTCGCCGCAGGTGATCATCCATTGCGCGCCACACCACGCCACGCCACGCCACGCCACTCCGCGTCACGCCACGCTACGCAACGTCATGTCACGCAACGGCACGCCGCACCACACTACGTCACGTCACGCCACCCCATAAGTCATGTAACGCCGAACCATCGGCTACGTCTCTCCACGTCACACCAAACCACGCGTCGAGCCGCACCAAACATCACGCAACGCAGAGCCACACGTCACGTCACGCCACGCCCCGCACCTCCGCGCCACCCTCGTTACCCAAGCTAGCCGACGTCATGCAACGCCTCTCCGCACCGTTCCACGTCACGCCAAGTCACGCATCGTGCTACTCCATACATCACGCAACACCGCACCACATGCTACGGCACTCTGCGTCATGCCACGCTACGTGTCGTGCCGTGCCATGCATTACGCAACGCCACGCCACGTGTTCACAAGAAGCCCGTCATACGACACACGTCACGACTCACAACATGCCGCGCTGCTCTGTTCTGTGTGGCGACAGTGACGGAGGTCTTGTTGTTGTTGTTTATGGCGTTGGTGGTATTGTTGGGCTGTGGTTACGTTGGTCTTGTAATGGTAAATGCACCTACGTACATGTGAAGTACGCATTGCTTAAGAAGAGCAATGAATATTTCTTTCAAACTGTACGTGAAAGAAATATTACCCCTTCATGCTTAAATTAGTGTCGCGCCGGGAGCAGGCGCTCAGGCTACGGTCAAGGGTGATTAAGCTACCCGAACCTCTGTCAACGCTAACACGATCCAGACGTGGAAACAGGAATGTTTGGGAACTTGTTAGCTTTCAAAAAGGGCAAAAGTCCTCTGACAGTTATGTCAGTTTATTGCGTCTAGGGGATGCCGAGTTCTGGCGGGGGCGGCGTAATGGCCTCGTTAAACTCTCTGTTTCCCATATAAGGATCCGCTAGCGTTGAGAGGGGGGGGAGACAGCCAAAAGACTTTGCTGTGTACACGTCACGCTGCTCTGCAGCTCTCTATTTTTCTTATATTAAAATTTCATACTTCATCGGACTTGGTCTCTGTAATTGAAACCTCGCTGACCACCACGCTCCTCCAGGGAACTTGGCTTCCCTGCGAACCCAACTTTTATTGCATCCTGTACTGGAAGCAATTGTAATTGCCTGCAATCGCTGCTAGTAGCACTACACCTGCAGCGAAAGGCATTACAGTCTGTCCGGCGGTGAAAGCCTCGTGTGATGGCTTCTGCAATGGTTTGTGCTTGGCTTGCTGGAGGTGATGGTTGAGGGACGAATCAGGTGGTGATTCCGATAACGATGGTGATGACAGGAATGTCGATGTTGGCGTGGCTGTTTCGGGTTAAAATGATGGTGGCGGCGGTGTAGATAGTATTGGTGAATATGTGGTGGCGGGCGCATCGGCATCGACGTTAAAGTGTCACAGTGGCGATGACGGTGGCGGCGGGACTGTTGGCTGCCCTGGCTGTGAAGTGATGGCAGCGATGGAGATCTCTGTGATATCGACCACAAGCCATATAGCCATGAAGCTCGAAATTGCGAAAATCCGCAGTCGTTGAATTCATTTTACGCAATCTCAACGAAAACGTCACCTGTCAAAGACTAGCGTATTGCAAAACCGGATTTCTTAAGCTATTTCCAGAGAAAAACGTTGACTGCTACAGATCCGTTGGAGAGGAAGATTAAATAAAGCGTTTGAAGAAAATTGAACGGAAAAACTGAAGATTGAATCTTTCTCGGGTCCGAAGAATTTTTTCCCAATGTTTTAGATTATGTAAATGTATTGCGTAGACCCATATTTGACTACTAGAGAGAAATACTCTTTCATAATTTGATATGAGTTATTTGGCTTTCGTATTGAAGTATTTACTATTATTTGATGATACAGAAATTAACACACATTAATCATTATAATACATGATATTAATATAAACCTCTTTAATCGTTGAGGCAAATGCTAGAATACTGCATACAGCGCAACTGTCTGATGAAGACGCTAAGCGGATGTGTTACGTTAATAGGTTTCTTTGTATTATCTATAAAATTTTTTCAACAAGTGCCTGCTAAATTTGAATCCATCGGAGTGAGACTAAAAATAGATGAAATATGAATATTTGTTTTAGCTGCTGATGTAGAAAGCTGTTTCTTAAGCTAATTCCAGCTTTAGTTAAGTGTGGCTTGTCGATCTACTGAAACTTGCAGTAGAGTGCCGGTTTTGACGTCAGTGCATAACGTCGGCTGCCTTCCACGCGGCGCTAAAACTAGTGTAGTCTTAGTGTCGACAGTAGCGTTTGTGCACGGTAGTGGAGGCAGCCCGTCTGCAGGAGAGAAGATGACGGCGAAGGCTACGCGCCGAGCGTAGCGTTTTACGACCGCGCTAATCAGGCACTCGAAATGCGCCGGGGCGAGGAGGCAACGACTTTTCCGACGCCAAGGAAGAGGGTTGACGACGCAGCTGGCGAGTGAAAGCAGGCCGTGAAGGGCCTGGCACTCTTGACGGATCGCTTGGTTAGATTGGCAGAGCCGGATTTTGTTTTCTTTCCGCCGAAGCTTAACACGTGAAGGATTGATGCAGTGCTTTTTACTAATAATGATTGTACTCTTCGTTTTCACTGGTAATGTTGGCGTACTCGATTGCCTAGTGTAGTGGAGGTAAACGATTTACGTCTTTATGCCCTCCCTTTTCCTAGGAAAGTGATCACACTGGTGCTTTACCGCTGCCGTTTACTGCAAGACAGGTGATAAGGTGAAAGGGAAGGCAAGTAAAGGAAAATAGATGAGGGCATTGATAAGATGAGATTGTACTTCGGGGGATGAGAAGGCCAGTCTTGCCATTGACATATGACGAAAACATTGTGTCGCACGCAGGGCTTGGACCTGCAGTTTTCGGGTCAGTAAACTGGACGTGTAATTTAAAAATCTGCGCCAACAATACTTCACTATTCTTATAAAATTTAGGTGGATATAGTTCATCGGTGTAGTACAAATTTTGTGTTCGCCACTACCTCCTCCACCGCTGCCACCCCGTCCTGGTTCTACGGCATTTACACGTTGCCCCTCCGTTCTCAGGAGACCTCTTTCTCTGCTTCGAGATGCCGCCCGGTAAAGAGCACTTGCACTTTCGATAACACATTCTTGGTTATCGCTATTTGTGAGAACTAATAGGCGTTTGCAAGAAGAATAGAAGAAGAATAAGAAATATTTAGGAGATTTTGAAATAATCTCAACTCGTCTACATTTTCTCTCGGTACTACAAACTGGATGATTTTTTTTTCTATCTTAACTTTTCTCAAAGGCATGTTATGATATTGTGACACAGTTTCCTATCAAGAAGGCGAGAAATATTTGGCTTTTTATATACACGTTTTTCGATGGAGAATTTAAAATTATGTTATTGCAATATCTGCCACTATCAAAATGCATAACAAGAAATATCTCGCACAACATGGAAGTAAACTATTTTTTGTTTCGTTTGGGAAAGATATTCAGCTTCTGGCTACACACGCACTATGAAATAGGGTTGTGGTGAAAACAAAACAATATTGGTAGAAAATGGAGAAATTTGTGAACGGGAATATTGGAGGAAAGGCGAATCAAATGGGATGAAGAAGGTTAGAATAGTATTTGTTTGCTACAAGTCGTGACAACAACGTACGTAATAGTACAGCCAACGTTCTCATAACTGTTAGGCAACAAGAGAATACGATGGCGGCAATGGCTCTGAAGTTGGCAGTGGAAGAGGCAGCAACTTTAACGACCGACTTAACGGCAGTGACGTTTTCCTTCCCTGCATAGGAGGCGGCTTGTGTGGCGCCGGATGGACCTGGAATGCGCCTTCTGTTTGCTTTCTGCCGCCGAAGGGCAGGCTGCCTTGGAGGGCACGACGAGGGCAAGTAGGGGGCGAGTCTCCTATTTAAACGGAGAAGATTGTAGTGAAAATATGGAGAATCATAAAGGAAACGTCCCAAAATGAAGCAGCTCTCTTAGAAATGTTTCCAGCCTTTCCGAATTTCCCGAAAATTCTGATGACAGTGGTTTGTGAATGATATTTTTTCCGCTGAGATTTTCTTATAATTGTTCATTAATGACAGAATACATTTTATAGTAATTCCTGGAAGGTATTGTTTAGGGATGTAAAATGAATGAAAACGCTAATCTCACTCGTTGGTATGTATGAGATTCTCAATGACCAGAGGTAGTAAGTGTGAATTTATTCCTGCTCAGGGCAATGTGTTGAAATGTTGCACGTTTTGTCATTCGAACGAGTGTTATTTTAGTACGCGGCACATACCCAATGTGTGAATGTGCTTGTATGCACGTGTGTTGTAGGAGTGTTTGTGTGCGTACTTTTGAAACTAGTGTGTTTACATTCGTATCAAAGAATGCTTGTGCCCGTGCGAACGTGCGTGTGCATGTGTACGCAAGCGCGTGCGCATGTGTGTGTGAGCGAGTGTGCATTTTTGTAGCGTATATACAAAAAAGAAAAGTACACAAGCGAAGAGAGCGATAAAACTGGTTTAAACGTGCGCGAGTATGCATACATCTAGACGCATTTGACCTGCGCACAAAAGACGCAAAAGCTTCATCCGAAAACAGATATCAACCGAGCATCGCATGCAACTTGAAGAACCGAGTTTAAAATCCATTTCATCCGTTCAAAACAAAAGTGACACGTCTGAAAACTCCCTATTTTGCTGGAAAACTGTTTCAAGGGAGCCATTTTGTTGGTTTTTGACGGCTAAGGACAATGTGTTTTGCTGTATATACTGGCTATGTTATGAATTCATTGTATTACATTTTGAGAGAAAAATCTATTTTATAAATATTTCTTCACTGAACTAAACTTGTGATACTCCAACAGCGCATACTTCCTTGCATTCTTTCTAAATTTGCAGTAGCATTCGAAATTTCAGAGAGCTCATCAAAATCGAAATTGGGACTTTCTTTTACGCGTTCAATGTCAATCCACGAAAAAAGGGAAGAAAAAATTTGGAGCGGTATTTGAGAAAGTGTTTTTTTATATTTTGTAGTAACTTCAATCAAAAATTACAAGAAAACTACTGGTTATTTTCAAAGATCTGTACAGGATCTTTTTTAAAGATATGATTTTTTAGAACAGATTTTAAATAATAGTAGGGTCTCTATCTTCAAATTTGTAGTTTTGCAATAAATGTTAGAATATAGTATATATATATATATATATATATATATATATATATATATGTAGATAGATAGATATGTGTGTGTGTGCATGCGTGTGTGTGTGTGTGTTGTATGTGTTTTTCCCGAAGATGAGACCTCCCTACTTTGTCACCTATTGATGTCGGCGGGATCCGCAAGCACGGTTCACCCGCTTTTCAAACGTCCCTCCCAGGTATATTCAACTTATGTCAAGACTTTTATTCTTTTATTCAACTTTTATTCTGAGAATGGAGAGTCATTTCTTCAAACGCACGCATACACACAGCTCAAATACATCATACAGGTTAAGAAAGGTATGGTGGTCAGTACAAAGAGTTATGGTAGGGTTAGGTTATGTAGGTGACACATTACATACTGGTGTTATATCATATGCCACAAACACAACTCGAAATATTTACGCTTTTTGCGGCATTCGAATCCACAACTTTAAGTGTTCGCTCATTTGAACGATCCTTTACCACGCACTTGCGCCACCACACTAGCCTGAATATTTCTCTACTTTTGTACAATTTTAGGAAAATTAACACTTTAAAAATCGCGTGCCGTTTCATGCCATTAGTTGTCGCGTGGGGATGCCTGACGTCCTCAGGCTTTTGTTTATAATATTACTGCGAATTATCGTGGTTTTCAATTTATTGTTCGTGATATTCCGTGAATAAATGTTGCTATTTCTAAAATCTAAAATTTATAAATTAATTTAATTTATTTACATGAAATATAATCCAAGTAGCTATTATATATTACTGCACCTTTCTTAGGGTAACAACTACAATATAAGTCCATAATATATATTTTATGTACGAAAAATTAGAATATGAGTACTATATTTATTAAGTATGATTGTACTTTGCCAAAAGATGTGCCTATAGTTCGGGTGTAATGGATTGTAAATAAAAAACATAAATTAAAAAAAATTTGGTTGTCACTCTCATTGTTCACAAATGTCGAAAATTATTCAATTTTGTGTAATATTACGAACGAATTTGGATTCGCGTGGGATTTGCAGGAGTTTCCCGCCACCAATAACTCTCTTTATTTTAAGCTCGTTATTGCGTACAACGTATATTATTTTCTTGGAAATAAAATAAAGAATCAATAGAGAGGTACTGTAAATTTCAGAAGAATAGGCCCACAGAGTATATTACAATGTGACAATACTATTTTATTTCGAAGTTATCACAAATGATCTGTGAACGCTTACAGTCCCCATGCGACTACTTAAAGGTTAATAACATTAAAATATATCAGAATGAAAAAAACACGCAATCGATTGCCTTGTATGTGACGTACGATTTAACCAGAAAAATACCAGATACCTCTATTGATGGGTATGGCAACAATTTCTATTGCCTTGAATCCGACCAAGTTTTTGTTCACGCTTTTACAAAACTTGCCATTTACGTTTAGCCTTCCGTTCATCAGTGCTCATGCCGCACGCTTACCACCACACACGTGCGTGGTGCTCGTCATTTGTTACCTTCCATCCGAAGCGTTCGCGGTCTGCGGCGTCGGCCACGGTTTAACTGTAACTCCCCATTCACTCGCTCGCCGGGAGATCCAACCAACCGTACGTCGCCCCCCGGTGATGAGCAAGGGTTTTAACGTGTTTTAATTTTTTTTCACACTTACTAAATTGAAAAAGGGATCTTTATTCCAGGTCTCACGAGAAGAACAAATGATAAGGATATAAATGATGTTGGATGCGAAGGAATGTTTACGTGAAGTCGCGTGTGACTAGAGCCGTATCAACGTAAGTTTTCGGTCACAACACGTTGGACAAAGCTTTAGAAAGAGTATTTATCTTTGTTGGTAGAAAACATATGGTCTGGTCGAGAAAGAAGCTTTGGAGACAAAAGGAGGATAATGGAATTTAATTTTTAAATTCAGGGCTTTTGACATGTATTGGATGAAATGCTTATGAATTTTCTAATTAATGATTCTTTTAATTCTACGAATACAATGTATGGATAGCGAAGAGTTACATTCGTGTTGTTTATAACTTTTGGGAAACTGCTTTTCGTTGAGATATCAACTACACTAATTATGTTTCACTGAAAGTTATCTTTTACAAAAGAGTTTGTCAAAACTTTTTAGTTTTAATGATTAGATTCAGGTTTTTAAAATTAAGAATTCAACTAAGTCGTAATTGAAAATTAAGTTTGAAGGCTTATTAAAGTATTTGTGACGAGCGGAAATATTCTTTGGGTTACTTGAACTGAGTATTTGAGTTTTTCTCGTGAAATAAAAATGTAATACCAAAATATTTTTTATCTCCTGAAGCACATAGAATTAATTTGTCTGAAGCTTTGGAGAATAGGTGAGAAAATAATATCCAACAATTCGCAATCCTTAATATTCACCTGGTTCATTATGTTGTGTTTCGAAGCAAGAAGGAACAAATCATTTCAAATGTTTGAAAAAAATTGAAATGTTTCAAGAGATTCATGTAAAGTGCCCCAAATTTTAAAGAATTTTTTTCAAAATCTCAGAGCTTTGAGTTGAGTCAGATTGACAGGCGTTTTGACGATTAGGAATGGTATGTACGCACGTATACGAGAAAGTAAAAAGAAACAATTGTGATGTACAATTAGAAGGTTAAGAATAAGAACTGCATGGAGGCAATAAAATCAGACAGTTATTCACGTAACTAGTACATAAAGTGAATCCTCAACCTACGAACGAATTGTTAGCATTGAATGCCCTTTCGTACATGTCGCTTATATTATTATTTCTCTGAGCACGAATTCAGGGACACTTAAAAGTATAATCTCGGGATCATTTTCAATATGCGAGGCGGCGGTGATGTTTCTTGTTGCGCCTTGTGTTTTGTTTAGTTTGCAGTACTCAGTAGTTTCATATGGTGATGATTTCTTTAAGTTAGATGTGCGGCAATGTCTAATGTGTCGTATATTCCAATCAGTAAGCAATGGATGTAAACACTAGATTATATGCGTGTGGGCTCAAAAAGTTTCAGTTTTACTTCTCGTCTTGTCATTGTTATTGACAGCATTATCTTATAATGTCTTCTCTGTTTGTTTTTGCCGTGACTTTCTCGCAGAGTTTACAGACGGGAGACGGTACTGTAGTTATCGTTTTTCCGCTATACCGCGTCGACCCTGACTATTTGCGTCAGACCATGTGCATGAGCAGGAAGCACGGAATACGAATACTGCGTTACAAAAGATGACTCAATTACAGAGACAAAAATAGAAGCATGAATGCAGAGTTAATGAATGCTCGATGTTTTCGATGCTTATTTGCTGTCCTTGAAAGTTCGGTAGGCTAATAAAAACGTGATATGTTATGTGTTGTGTGACGAATATTAGAAATGAGTAGTACACAGCCTGTTGCACTAATTAGTATTATTCGAAAACTAGCAGAGTATTTTATCACTACGTCTTATAGCATTAAGTGACGTGCGATGCCGATTAAGATAATTATATTTTTTAACATGTTTGGGATTACTTTTTAAAATATGATTGATGAGTGCTGACCGTAAGGCCGATTTTTAATTTGTATGCCCCATAACCGAGTCAGATGCTGTTATGTTTTCTAGGAGGGTGAGTTTGGTGTTGAATGGATGATAACAATAAAGATTGAGAAGGATGACGAATATACAGACAACGTGAGGGACAGCTAGGACGATAAAAACACTATGAAAGGCGAGGACGATAAAAACGGAAGGAATAACGGGAGGTCGATAAAAATGGTAGCAACGGTGATAACAATAAAAACAGTGAGGATGAAGAAATATCTGGAGACGGCGAGGAGGACGAAAACGGTACGAACGGCGAGGACAATAAAAATTCTGGGAATTGTGAGGACGAATTTGGGAGGAACGGTAAGTAAAGTGAAAAATCTGGGCAACAACGGAGACGAAAACACTTAGAAACAGTGAGGCTTTTAACATTCATGGGAACGTTGAAAACTGGGGGACGGCGAGCAGGAAGACAGTGGATGCTCCGCCAGCCGTCCTCTGCCGCTGAGAGTAAACTCCGGCTGGGGAGGGAGAATGAGGGCGAGGACGAGGAGGAGGCTGAGGGCCGGTTATAAAGGAAGGCAAATAGTCCCCTTCGCCCGATGCATATTGCAGGCGGGCGGACGCCCCGGTCCCCGAGCGCCTGGCTTGGACGGCGGGGACCGCCACCGGGCGGGCGCAACCCCAGCGCCACAGTTCGGCACCTGTCCTCGTCTCTAGGCAGCACGAGATACTTAAGGCCTGCGTCTTCGGTATGGTTCAACCGGCGATCCTCGCTTCTCGTCTTCATTTTCCTACTCTTCCTTCGTTAACCAATTACCCTTCTTTCTTCCTTTCCCTTTTCTTCTTTCCCTTTCCACATTTGGTTTCTCGTTCTCTTTTATTCCTCCGCGTTTTCCTTGCCTCCCTCTTATTTCTCTTTTTCTCCATCTTCTTTCACCTTCTCTTTTTCTCGTTTCCCTTCTCTTTTATTTCTATTTAACTAATCCATTCCCCTTCTCTTTCCCCCTTCTTTCCACCTTATCATTTCCTCCTCGTATTTTCAATTTCTCTCTTCATTGTTTGCCATTCCCTTCTTTTCTTTTCCACGTGGTCGCTTTTGCTCTTCGGCACAGAAATAAAGTTATGCGAAACTTAGTCGATTACTATTGTTTAGTAGACCAGAGATGAATTTGGGCGGCGGGCGATCGAATATTAAAGAGACCTGTTGAAAATGATTTCCATCTGCCTAAATTTGTTGTCCATAAGATTAGACTGGTAAAAATCGTTGGAAGGGAATGACAATTTTCAGCTAAGGATCTAGTTTTTTTAATTGTTGCCTTGTTTGGATTCCCGACAGCTCTTCTGATTTGCGCTCTACACATAGACATGCTAACTATCCAGGAAGACGTAATATCATATTCTGATTTAAACAGCCGGTAGAACTTCCATCAGTACTGACAGATCAAAAATGAACAAATAACACACACCAACTTGTTGGCCTTGGGGCAAGTTCAGTCATTTTCTATTCCAAGAACTCGTATTTTCTTTGTACTTTGAAAATAGATTGCAGTTGTGCCTGCTTTATAGTTTACTCCAGCCAAATGTGTGCGGCCCCCGCTTTGTAAATGCTGGCGAGCAAGTGCATCCTTGCAATCTTGCCAGTGTTTATTTTCATCAGCCTGAGAACGCCCAGTGGCCGGTAATAAATCAAACTACTGCTTCACGTCCCATCACACGCTTAATTAATCTCGCTTCTTGTTTTTGGGTATTTCCCTGCGCTCAATTTTCTCCCCCGTAAGTCCTCTTCATTTGTCACCCTCCCTGTCTTTGCGCGTAATCCCCGCCGTCTGGGGAAGACCTCTTTTCGCAGAGGCGGTGTTTACTGCCGCTATTTCTAGAAGGTCACACAACGGCGCAGGCGCGAGTGCAGATCATACGAGAAGGCTTTTGTAGACGTAAAGACGTGGTTATGATGACTTCCTATTCTGATTATCAAGGATGTAATTTTTTTTGTAGGAACCCCTAGGAATACTCCAAAGATAATCGAGGATAATATTCGAATTAGCTAGTGAACTCATTTCCTAAACAAATTAAAAGTGAAACTTATTTTCTATATCTACGTAATAATAAACAATATTTTACATTTAAAATACCATGATTTATTGATATACGATAAAAAATAACTCCTCAGTACTGTATAAATAATAGTGACTTTGCTTTCTTACGAATTTATTCGCTGTTCCATCAATCATCGAATTATTTGTTGAAGTTGGGTCTTCCCTAGAATTAAAGATTTGTATACATAATTAAACTAGCACTTCTACACACTCTAATGCTACTCTTTCACTTTTCATTCTCCTCCTCTTCTTTCTGTTTCTTCGACACCTTCTCCTTTTGAGTTTGTCTTTATCACCCCTTGGGTGTCCTATGTTTTATCCTGTCTTTATTTATCGTTTATCTTTGCTTGCTTTTAATTCTTTCTTGCCTTATTTTCCTGATTCTTTCTTTCATTTGTCTCTTTTCCATTTACTCAACTTTCTCCCGTTTTATTCTTTTTGACATTTTCTGTTGTCCCTCTTTCCCTTTCTTTTTCCTCGTTTTCTACATTTTCTCGTTTTCTTCATTTTCTAATTTCCTTGATTTCCCCGTTTCCTTCACTCTTTCGTTCATTCCGTTATTCTCTTTCATTCCTTTACTTTCCTACCATTTTTCTTCACTCCATTTACCTCCACTCTCCATTTTCCTTGACTCTCCACTTTTCTTTATTCTCAATTCTCCTTTGTTTTCCATTTTCGTTTACTATCCATATTTCTTTACTATTCATATTACTTTACATTTCCTTGCATTCTCCATTGTACCTTCTTGTTTATTTTTGCCTTCATTCTCCCTTGGCTTCTCTTTTCATTTTTCTCCGGGAAATATGCAACGAGTGGGCCGTGGACTGATTGATTGATTGATTGATTGATTGGTGATTCCGCGACCCTCAACTGCTAAGGTCATCAGTCTCGTAAATGCAGTGCACGTTTTATCGCGAGAGGTAGTGGTGGTGGCGGTGATTTTCCCCCGCTGGATGGCGAGACCGGATGCCGAGCTACGTCGGCTTGCGGGGATTTTCTCCGACCAGGTATCTCCCACCAGCCGGCCTCGCGCCACCTGGGACAAGCTCTAAGCCCCGACAGGTCTCTCGCCATGTGTGGTGGTGTAAATGAGTGTAAGAGGGAGGAAGTAAGGGGTGGAGATGGTGCAAGGAAGGGGAAGGAAAGATCGCATGCGGTTAGTGGCCCGTTTGTAAGGCTACTACTCCGGCATTTGCCTGATGTTAATCGGAGAAATCATGGAAAACTACCGATCGGAGCAGTGAGTCGCTAGAATTCTGCTCCAGACAGGGGCTGAACTCGACCCAGCTGTCTCGCTCGTGTCGAAGAATGGGCCGCGTACGTGCCCGCACGCGCCCGCCCCTGCCAATTCCCGGCCGGCACGTGCCCACGCACAGCCCCACGCCGCCCGGCCGTCTGGGTTGCTGCCGCCGGCCTTGAACCCGGTTCTTCTCGTCGCGCAGCCAGCCGCTCAGCGTGACGCTTCCTGCCCCGCGCAGCGTCGCGTCTACTGGCGCTCACGGCCGTGGCGGCGGAGCAGAGGCAGCGCAGTCGTGCCACTGGCAGTGGACGCCGCTGGAGTGCTCGTGGTAGCAGTGGAGGGCCCAGAAAGCAGCAAGGAACTATCTGAGCAATTTTGCTTGCTCGTCAGAAGCCGAGAACATGCTAATCTACCAGACTATTAAAATTATTTATTTATTTCATGGCGCAGACGTCACGTATTCTCCTTCCAGATTTTCCTTAATACTCCAAATACGGTGGCGGGGAAAGTTGAAACAAGAACGAGCTAGTTTTTCTCCTATGAGTTCCTATTAGAATCACGCACACAAAGATTAATTGTTGGAATAATACTTTTTCTGCAATGGACTTTAGAAAGCTGAATCAGCCGCAGCTCATAAATGCAAATTATGTTTCCAATTCATTGCCAAGATAATGGAATTCGTAAAGAGAATCCGTGTTTAATGGCTTCTATTGAAGTATCTTCCTTTTCACATGACTGCAAATAAATGATTTTCAGTTCTCCGTTTCCTTAATTCAGATCAAGTAACGCGTCATTGTTGACAGTGAGTACAAAATTAAAATCTAGTGCCATCCACGGCATGCAGATTTGTGACTTTAACATTACCGAAAAAAACAAATAATCCAATTTGAAATGTAGCGGAATCAACATCGGAAATAATTCATTAATTGATTTTCTGTATCTAATTAAAGGGACCAGAAATGAAACCACATCGGAAATGAAAACTTCCACTCGATATTAAGTAGGATTTTTGGTTTGTGAGAGTAGGTTGTGTTTGCACCATCAGTGTGTTGGCACCATTCTTTCTGAATCCTTCTGCAATGAAACACGTTAGCTTTCCCAGTCTCGTAAAAACCATGAGCGATGTACTCGGTTTGATCCGTTGGTCTACTCCCGTCTACTCCGGACAACGACTGAACTCGACCTTCCTAGCTAGTGTCGAAATTCCGGCCACCCTCAAGAGTGGAACCCAAGAACCTATGATCAGAAGTACTGCAATGACTTCAGTTGATGCCTTCAGCCACCCAAGCCAGTCTGATTTCAGCGGTTCGTGAGATGCGAAATGTTGTCAACCGCTGGTAGAGTCGGCGGTCTTCGGTGGTCCTGTGTTGCAGTCAGAGGATGGCCGGCTCACCTCTCGGTCGTTGGTTGCAGCGTTGTGGGTGGCAACGCCCAGACGACTCTGCCGTCACTGCGCTGCGCTATTGCGACTGCATGGGGAGAGGGCGGGCGTCCGAGGAGCTACGTGGATTCGGTGTGTTTCGATCCGGTGGATGTGACCGGTGAAGATGTTACCGATCGGGGAAGGGAACAGAGAGAAGAGGAAGATAAAGAAGCGTTGAAGATGACAGTGGCGTTTTGTATTGAGAGTTTTCTGAACGAAAGTCCCAAGTCTAAGATTAGTTTCCTAAGAAAACTTGCGTCTTTATAACTTTCCATTACTTGGGCAGAGGATGCCTTACTTCTGATTTTTTTTTTAAAAATAAGCATGATTATGATTGGTGACAGATAGTGAGACATATATGGCTGAAGATGAGATTCGGAGCAGCAATTTGTTAAAGAGAGAAAGTAATGTCAGAAAATAATACACAATGATTACGTTATCTGTAATGATTTCCCAAGTTTGCACTATCAAGACCTGGCAAATGATTTTATTGGTAGGTAATAATAAAATATTTAATGATATTAGATGAATGGTAAAATAAGAAACCGATGAAATATAAGCCCCAAAAATCTGGATTTGAAAGTAATGTATGGAGACGCGCCGTCGTCTGCGATGTATTCCGATTTATTGATTAAAATTCCCGAATAATGGCAACCATCTTTCTGAACTTAATTGATTTCATTTATTTCCTCTTTGAATTATGTCAACTACACAGCATGGGCATTCCCTCGATAAAATGCACTACATTATGTCGGCAACTCACTGTCCGTCTTAGGTCTCTTGCGATACGTCTTGAATCTTCTATGGCTTGTTCCTAATTACCTGATTCCTCTCGCTTCTTCCATTTTGTGTCTTTGTCTGACTTGGAAATTCTAGGGTTCCACTCTCGAGGATGGCCGGATTTTCGACACTACCTAGATAACTATGCCGAGTTCAACCGGTGTCTGAGGGAGAATTCTAGCGTCCAGCAGCTACGATAGGATGTTTTCCGTGGGGTATCCGATCAACACCAGACGAATGCCGAAGCAATGTCCTAACAAATGGGCCTCGAATCGCCTGTGATTATTCATTCCTCTTCCTTCTCCTATCTTCACCCCTTACACCCACTTTACTCAAATGCACTATCCTCTATCACACATGTCGCAAGTCCAGTCGGGAGCTCGTCCCGCCTGGGACGGTTCCCCGCTGGTCGGTGATACCTGGTTAGGGAACATAATCGAAAAAATGACGTAGGTCGGCTCCGGATCTCGCCGGACAGCGTGGGAAAATCTCTACCACCTCCTGCGATAAAAGCATGCACTACACTGACGGGACAAATGACCGTAGCAGTTGACTCGCCTGGAATCACCAGTCAATCAATCATTCGCCGCTTCCGGAATCACTAATCATTCATGTGAATCTTCTTGCTTCTCGTCTTGTCTCTTCCTACGCGTCTCCCACTCGTCTCCCACCCTTCGCCGCCTGGCAAAGGGTGCTTTGCCGCACGGCGGTTTCCTCCCTTGCACCCATCTCCCAGCACGCGCGAGCGTCCGCCCCGGCGTCCACGCCCTCCTCCCGCCGGCCGCGCGCTGTTTTACGACGACGCCGGGGCGGCGGCGCGCGGACGATCAAACGATCGCGTGGCGGGCGTTGCCGTTGGCAACCGGAGCCTCCTCCGCCGGCGTGGGCGGCGCCGGGCGATGGCGGGCGCGTGGGTGGAATGGCTTGGGCGTGGGCGAAAAAGCCACGCTGACGGCAGCAGTGGTCGGTGGTGGTGGAGGAAGCAGGAACGCGGAATGGGTGGATTGTTAGCCGTCTAAAGCAAGCGAGTAACAAATGCGAAACTCAGCCAAACCATAGCCAATCTTAAGTGATAAGTTTAGGCTAATTATACTTCGATATGAACATAGAGTTTTCCAGCAGTTACGGTGTAATTCATTCGGGAGCTTAGATGCCACCTACAGTAGTGACGTTTAAGGTCCTGACTGGATGACACCATAACAGCTGATCAAACGTCAACAGACTATGAAAATAAATCGAAGTATAAGTTTATGTTAGAAAATTATAAGATTTTTTGGATTTCTCTTTTCGTTTTGGAGTTATATAACTACATAGACTTCAACAATGCTGCCTGAGTGGTGCGAGATGCATTTGACATTATTATATGCATTTTTTCAACATATCCTTTGTGTTTCTACTATCCAATTCGTCCGTGAAATTCTCATTCTTTAAAGATATCGTTTATAAAAAATCGTTGTGTGTGAGAGCCGAAACGTCAAATGTAATACTGAAGAGCATTATTATTATTATTATTATTATTATTATTATTATTATTATTATTATTATTACTATTGTGGTTGTGGCAGGAGGGAGTTATGGCGAAACTCTATGCGACAACGTGAGCGTGGGTGGTTTTGTGTGCTGTGATGGTGATAGCGGGCATAGTAACGGCGGTGGCAGTGGAATCGTCGGCTGTAATGGCGTGGGCGGGGGGTCAGTGCGAGCGACGCGAGCTGTTCGGGAGGCGATGGTGACGAGGGCGGTACGGGCGTGGGCGTGGGCGTGGGCGGGCAGCAGCCGGTGGTGGGCGACGCGGCGAGGCTGCGCGCGAGAAGTGCGCACAACGGCTGTGTACCGTCAGCCCACGCGCCGTGCGGGACGGAAATATAATACAGCGCGATTACACGCTCCGTGCGGAAACAGAACCCGGTGATTGAATGTTTCGCTGAGAATCCGTATAGGTCAAAGGAAGCTTTATGCGAGTTCCACAATAAATGTTTGCTTTTCTCATTCGTTCCTTTCGCAGAACAAAAAAGGATTGAATACTACGCGTAGTTCTTGAAATAAATCTAAGGAATGTGAATAAACATGAAAAATAGTTCACCACGTGTAAGGAATGTGAAACAAATGATGCATTACTCTTACTTCGAAATGTTTTATTGGCTGTAGAAAATTCTATGTCTGCTGTTTGCCTTTATTAAAAGCGTCTTAATAAATCTGTTACATATGCATGAAATGTTCTTACTGGATACGGAAACATTATAAGGGGGTAAAACAAATCTCGTTTCATTAAAGGAACGAGTCTGCTTCATATGAAAGGAAGTCCTGGAAATGAGAATATGAATTTTCAAATCAAAACTCTATTCAGCTACTATCACAATTTCTAGCGTGTCTGGTTTACTCAAGTTTATTACTACTATCACAATTTCTTATTCAGTATACGTCTTTTTACAAGTGAGTGATATTGAAGAGATTACTTAAACATTCATGGATGCAATATGTGATATTCGGACTGTCTGTATATTTTGTGTGATTCCACAGCATTTTTGGATATCGTGTGTAATTGCATTCATATTTTTAATGGTGTATGCTACGTTCGAAGTGCCCGGAAACACCAGATAATTAATCAATAATTCACGTCCCCTCCAGGGCGGGCGAACAGGCAACGCGCAACGTCCGTTAGAATTCAGCTCATGTTGTCCTCGTGCGTAAGTGCGTCCTAGGGTCTTTAACCCCGATTATCTTGCCCCCAAGCAACATAGTAGTGTTTCGCTTGAGATAGTGCATTCCCACATTTCCTACAGCTACCAAAAAATAAAAAATAAAAACAAATCAAAAAACAATTCATCGTCGCGGGATGCACACTTTTCCTGAAGATAAGTTACAGAAGATATTCAATCATTGCACATTTTTTTTTACTTAGTTGATTGTAAATATCACAAAATTAATTGTAAATACAACCTAAGAAAAAGTAGTGTTTTGTCTGGCGAAATCTTCACGATGAAATGTTTTTCTTCTATTACAGATTTGGGTGGTAATCTCTTCTGGGTTCTCGCCGCTTTTTCGGGAGGGTTGTCACAGGCGTTTGAAAGGGGTGCGCATTCAATGCTATTTTCTTTTTGAAAGCAACGATTCGTGTATTTGTACCTGAAGCTGACGCCATAACGTTCGTCGAAACTATTGTACAGCATAGGTAACAAAAGTGTAGTAGAAAAAAGTGTAATAGACTATAGTGTTTTCTTTTCAATGCTTTAACAATTTTAAGACAAATAAATTAGACTGTCTTATAAGTGTTGGGATCCGCTATTAGTACAGTGATTGAAGAGGCGGAATTTCGCGCAAATCCATGCAGTGTTCTGTGTTCTGTAAACTGACACCCCTGTGTTGCGGGCGTTGTCGTTGGCAACTGGAGCTTCTCCGGATGTGGGCGATGCGATCACTCCGCGGGTGGGCGTCGGCGCGGCCAGTGCGCTGCGTGGGAGTTGAACTCGAGAACGAAACCAGCAGGGCGACGCCCACGAGCGACATCGCGCGACTCCAACGCGCTGTCATGCACACGGGGGCTGGAACTTGATGTGTCACATGGATGTGCGCTCAAGCCTCTGTGATTACACATAGTGTATTTACATGGTGTGGTCTCAGTTCTGAAGTCTCATAAAAGTTCAGTTATGTGATTGAAACGTATTCAGTTATGCGTCATTCCTAAAATCGTTGTTTTCTACTTTTCGTACGAGACCAGGAGTAGACATACTGCAGTCTGACGTCAGAACAAGAGTGGTCTGACTGCAATGATGGCAGATGGCACTTTCTTTCACAGCAGACTCCAGTTAGTGCATTATTGCTAACACGACCATGTTCTTCACCACCGCATTGTGTTTTTCAACGTCTTCCTTTTCTTCTGCTCTTTTCTGATCTTGACGGCCTTCAGTTTTCCTTCATATTTTATTTTTCAGATATGTTCTGTTCCCTAAACAGCCGTCTTGAGTCACCTACGTTTTATGAAGGGTTGCTTATTTAGTACATCAGCTGGTATGTCAAGAAGGACGAGTCCCTTACTCTCCCAAAAGTATGGTTTCATCACGGTCGGGACCATTTATTTATCGGACACACACTCTACTTTGCATTCCAGCTGCCTAGAGAACTACGTGTAAGAAAATTTTACAAAATAAAATACACTATTTCATCAATATATTCGTTGACTTGTTCATTTTTTTAATTTTTCAAGTTCCACTCCCAATACAAATCGCTCATGCTTTCTCAAATGATCAGATTTGTAGCAAATTCAACTTAGGTGAAAGTGTCACCCTCAGCCAAGGACCATGTCCCACCACACTAGTGCAAGTACAAAGTGTTATGATCCGAGTAAGACTTTCACAAGAGAATACGGAAACATACTATATTTTGTTGGAGTAATGCAAAATAATATAAACCAGTAAAATCTGTTATTAGGTAATGTATTTGGTTTTGGGCCCTTTGGATTATTTTTCGTCCTGTATAAGCATGTCATCCGAATTCATTAAGTTGGTCTACCACACATTGCCACTCCTGCGTTCTGAGACAGATTGTACCTTCATAACAGTTTCGACCTACCCACCAGTCTTGGAGGCACTCCCCCTTCCTAACAATCCCTGCCCGCAAACAAATAAATACGGCGTCTAAGAGCCCCCCTCCCCCCCCCCCGAGGGGCCCACGTGCGGCCGCAGGGGCGCAGGCAGCCTCCCCTCGGAGGGGCCCTGGATATTGGCTTTCGGCTTACGCGTGTCCGGTTTAAACGAGCTCCACGCCTCGCCCTGCTCCATCCCCGCTCCTCTCCGCCTCGCTTCACTCCATCCCGTCCCCGAGTACCGCGCCTCACCCAGACCCTACCACCGCTGCCGCACCCCGCTCCAGTATCCCGCTGCCGCGCCTCACTCCCGCGTCCCGCTCCTCTCCCCCAGATCCTCAACGCCCTGCTGCAGCACACACCGCCTCGCTATTCCCAGCCACGTCCCTCTCCGCCCTGCTTCTTCCCCTCCCGCTTCTCCCCGTCACGCTCCTCCTCGCCCTTCTCCACCCCATACCACTCATCCTCGCTCCGACCCCCCCCCCGCCTTGCTCCTCTCCTCATTGCTCCTTCCCATACCACCAATCCCCTCTCCGACCCTCTCCGCCCCGCTCCACTCCGTCTCACCCCCACCTCCGCTCCCGCGCCACGCTCCTGGGACCCGCTCCTCCCCGCCGCGCGTCTGCGTGACGTTTCCGCGAATCTCTCCCCCGCTTCCCACTCCCCTTCCCGTCCTTAACCGCCTCGCTTCGAACCACCCTTACTTCCCGTTCCACCCTGCCCCGCCTCACTCTATCCCGCTCCTCTCCGCTACGCTCTTCCCCCTCTTTGCTTTTCCCTGCCTCTCCGTACTCCGCGTCGGACCCCTGGTCCACACCCCTCTCCTCCGCACCCTGCACATTCGTGCGAGGGACGCACCCGGACCGCACTACGCTGCGCACTGGGTCCAAACTGTACCAAATAACCAGCCAAGTCTATGAATGAAACACTGATATAGTACATACTGCTACAATGAAAACTCTCTATAACGGCCGTCTTTAAAACGAAAAACTCACTATCACGTACTCATTAGTTCAGTTTACTAGGTTTGCCGCGCAAGAAGCATACGGTAGAATTATAATTGTATTAATTTGAATTAAATTTTAATATTAATAATTACATAAAAAATCGAGAGTAAATTGACGTGTAAATGTATTGATAAATAAATAGATTAATGAAGACAATTTGGCAGATTAATTGGGAATGAAGTGGATGAATTAATGGGCAAATTGATGATAAAGTGGACACTTCAATGGACAGATAAATGAGGAGGTATTCCTAGAAATAAATAGTTATGCAAATGTTTGGTAAAATGAATAGTATGTGTGTAAAACGTAAATATCAGACCAACAATAAATATACGTTGAGTTAGGTCTTAATTGGTTAGAAAACCAGGAATCGTAGCTATATAAAAATCAACTCTTCGTACGAGCACCAACTATCACTACAAAATGCCGTGCCCCTTTACATATCCTAAGTGCCAACGACAGTTCCCGGTATACAGCCTTGTAATAAATGGCCTAATATGACGGAACACATGTTACATGAGATCTTGGCTATTCCATAGTTCCTGCTACCAATGTTGACCGTCGATTCTGGGGGTCTTCTTCAGGGCCATGTGTTCTGAAGGCTGCTACCCGGCTGTAGAATTGTCGGCAAAACGTGAATGGAATTATATTGCTATGGAATTTGACGTACCTCGTATTCAAAATAAGCGATGACATTTGAAATGAAATTTCACAGATGGTAACCAAGAGCATGATATATTCATTTATGTTCTAAATGTATTTACATATCAGTTGCGTAAGCAAACGCTACGTTGAACCCGCAAATGATGCTTCGTCATGTAGAATCGCCATATTGAATTAAAGATGTAAGTGTGAGGGGAAATTACTGCAGAAAATTGTAAAATGTGCATTTATGTGTGTGAATTGTAAAAATGCTTTCGTGAAACAAGAATCTCTCCAGTGATTATTATATAAATTAATGTACTCGTATTTTGTGATGTTGTCATCGTCCACGCTCAAATTGGTTTTGCATTTGACACATTCGATTATTCTTTCACTTTCGGTAGTGGACACACCGAAATATTCTCTCACTTCGCGCCATTATCCGGGTGTGCCACTTTTGGCGTGGTTTCGGACCACTGTGCTTCCCCGTGCCGTGCCGTTTAATCTTCTGTCGCAACCCCTGTTCTGCATGCTAAGATCCCCTGCTGCGATTTCGGTGTGGGCGTTGTTTTGGGGGAACTTCCACGTAAGCGAATCAATCTTAAAAGTGTGATATTGTCGGCTTTTATTGTGTTGGAAATATTGATGAGCCTGGGGTTGAGGAGGATCAGTTTTAGGGGAAAAGGGAACTTCAAATATAAATTACTCAAAAATAACATATATGGATGGGAGAGGTGAATAATGTGTCATTTTAATTTACGAAGGAAAGATTAATTATGTAAAACAATTTAACAATCTGCATGTGCTTGGAAGAAGATTGTCAGATTGGTAGATACCTTAAAAGTAGAAAGTGATGAAGCAGATTATTATGCATTGCAGGCTCTTACGTGAATCATGACTTTTCATTCAGAGAGGACTTCAAACATGACCTTGCGAAAATTTGCAGGTAAATGTCATGTGCTTGTAGAGATGAGTTATGGACTCTAAAGGGAAGGAAAGTGGTACGAAATTCTATTGTTGTAGAAACGTTTGTAGAGGTGAGAGTGCCGACACACAGTGTACACTTTGAAGATCTTTGAAGATGAAGATGTGTTGTAACTGGTGATACCAATCTGGAGATTCGACAACCAATACGAAAGTGCACATCAGATTCGCAACAAATGTATTCGCAAATCTCTTAAATATAACTTTTAAGGCTGGTCAATGTAACGTTTATGTTTTTATGTTCTGATGAAGGTTATTTTCATCAATAAGTGCATGGAACTCAACGCCTTCTTTGCCAACGAGCACTATTCTCGGGTGTTGTAGCGTTTTGCAACGGACGAATCATAGACCTGGATTGAGCAGTCAATAGATGTGCATATTTATTTTTATAATTATAGGTCTCCACGGGACTCGTGATGTAACGGCATTCGCGTACCCATTCTACCGCTGAGGACCGGGTTTGATTTCATTTCATTGGTTATTTTTATGGGTATTTTAACTTACAGTCATTAGTCCCTTTAGTGCAGTGAATGTTTTATTTTGGGAGGAGGAAGTGTTCTTCCCCCGCTGGATGGAGAGATCCGGCGGCAACCTACACGTTGCCTTGCGAGGACTTGTCACTTCAGGAATGTCACATCCACCGAGGCACTGCCGCAGCCGGGACAAACTAAACTCCAGGCTCCCGACTAGATTCCCGACAAGTGTGGTAGTGTAGTGCAACGGAAGAGGATAGAACAGGACAAGAAAGTGCAAGGAACGATGGCGAGCCGTCCGATTAGTAGGGCGTTACTCCGGCATTCACCGAATATTGATCGGAAAAACACAGAAAACTGCCTTTCAGATCAGCCAACCGCTAGAAGTCTCCTACAGGCAGCGGCTAAATTCGACCTAGCTATTTAGCGAGAGTTGGAATTCCTCCATCTTCAGTTCTCGAACCAAGAACCTCCCGGTTAGAGTCGCTTGGGAGACAGTGGCAATGAGGGACTCAGCGGATGGCTCAGCTTTGGTCATCGGCTGTGTGGAATATATGGCGAACAAGGAGAGCTCTTTGTGGGTTATATCCGAGTTCTTGTGTTTCGCCATCTATCATTTGACCATTCTTTATCATCTTTCGTCTCATCATTAGCTATATCATGAAAATACACAATCTCTCATGGTTCTATGTGATCGTAGCTCTGTAAAACGTAATGAATAAAAAAATAGAAATGGTGGTTAATGAACCAAGTCATGTTGGAGGGAACAAATGAATGTCTGGAAAGGTACACTCAAACGCTAGATAGTTTGGATTATTATACGACAAGTTGATCTTCGATCCCCTATCGGCCGTTTTCGCTGATAACTCGAGACTTTTATTGTGAGTACGTGGATTTCCAGGCCCGAAAATGGGCTTAGGCGTCATAACAAAACGCATTAAGGAATCAGAAATTATGGAATTTCTGACAAACGTACGAGTACGTTCACCAGACACTTTTCCAAGTAACGCACTTTTATTTCGCATAGTTTCATTCCCCATTTCTCTGCTACACATCCCCTCCGAAAAGTGCTCGTGAAGTCATCATTACCGAGTTGGCTTGTTGCCTCGGTATTAAGCACCGTGGGCGGACTGACAGGATCTACGCCGCCGCTTTGCAGATTTTCTATTTTGATGTTACGTAGTTGAAGTGTGTAGCTGCGAGTTCGCAACTGAAGACTCGCAGAACGGCTCATCCGTGCTTTGTATTTGCGATAGAGGGATTCCTTCACCAGGTGAATGTCTGAGCAGTATTCTAACGAACGGGCCACGGACAGCGCGTAATATTTCCTTCCTCTTCCTGGTCCTATCGTCACTCCATACTTACACACTTACATGCACGTCAGTACCGTACATGCCGGCAGACCAGTAGGGGGCTTAAAGCTTCTTTCGGCTAGGGAGGAGCACCGCCGGTGGGCGATTCCTGGAGGAGAAAAACCTCGCAAGCCCATGTGTAGGTAGACGCCAGATTCACCATCCAAGGGGAAGAACACCACATTCTCCCATGATAAAAAGTTAACTTACGGGCATAATGGCCATCGCAATTGACAGCCCGTAAACATGACATAATCAGTCAATCGATTGACACCAGCGAATCATATGTCTCACGTTCAAAACGCTAGAGGCGGGATGTTCTAATCCGTTCTGTGCGATTTGTTCTTCGTTAGCATCCAGGTGAATGCCGTCACACAAGCGTGAACAATGGGTTACGGTTAACACGCTATTAGGATCACCTACTCGTTAGATGTGCGCTCATAAGCCTCAACGACCTTGGAAAAATATGGGCCTCTGAACTGAAATAAATAATTATATATATGTATATTATATATATATATATATATATATATATATATATATATATATATATATATATTGTGGCGATATGGGATTATACAACCCCATAACACCACCGTTTGGCCTGCACGAACACCTACGAGCAGCGAGAAGAGCAGCCGAAAAACTAGAGTAGCAAAACGCGCAGCCTGGTGTCCGTTGCTCGTACTAGTCACCACGAACTATCAAGCAGCGTTCTTACTGGTGAAGGGTTGAAGGAGGAGAAATCATCCCCCCCGCTACCGAGAATTTCCCCAGGCAACGCCAATAAATAGGCGAGCGCACAAGCGGAAGCCCTCTTTTTCCTATCAGCGTTCGCCGAAGAAGCAGCTCTCGTGGTAATCACCGCTCGGCAAGTAAGCAGATTTTCGTCAACGCTCGTCAGGTCAGATAGTATTCGCCGCCGTAACGACTTTTTAGATAGGAGTTTCCGGCGTTGCAAAGACGTCTAGTTAGTCGTCCGCGCAGTAGTGAGGAATAGTAAAGTATTCTTTTATTAACGAGTACGGGAAGTGAAAAGTTGCCCGTTGTCAGGAAAGCTCGGAAAGTTCTTGATTAACAGAATAAAAGTTAGGAACGAGCGAAGTACTTGCACTAGCAGTCAGGGAAGTGCAAGGGACATTTTCTACAAATTGGGCGTAATCGAAGGCGGTAGCAGCCGTGGGAGGAGAAGAAACCGATTAGTGGAGACGAAAGAATACGCGAGTCGACCGGGAGAAAACGCCGTTCAGGAAGATAGAAGAAAACGCAAGAGGACAGCGCAGGCAACGCAGATCTTCGGAATCGAGCAACGCGGTGCGGAACCCAGCACGCGACTTCAAGGTTGAAAAGTGGACAGTTTCGAGGTAACCTGTAGAACTACGAAATTAGGTCAAGTTCACGTCGGCAGGGAAAGAATAGTTCCAGAAGTATTAGAAAATTGAGGACACGGGTGTTAATAATTTGCAGCTTTGCAGTGGGAGATTTGGATACGTAATTGCTTGCCTTTAACCATTCTATTGGAGCAGTCATTATTCTGTTATTAGCAGATAAAATTGAGAGTAGTGCACTTGCCCACATATTATTCATTGTATGTTATATTTTTAAAGAAAGGCAAGAGATTGTAAATTAAGTTTAATTTCACGTGCAATTGTAACTAGTGTAATTTAATTTAGGCGTATTGAATTTTCAAAGGGAATTCCCAGTACTGGTTAGAGAAATTGTTTCAGAAAATTAGTTCTGAAGAAAATTAAGAGATCATTTCATTAAATAGGCTGTAAAAATTTCTTTTGTGTTTATTTGAATATTTTTGAAAAGTGTGATTTTGGTTTTTGATTTGTTTTCCTTTGTTATCAACTCATGCCACAGAGTTTTGAGTGAATTATATGCTCGTTTATGTGTGATTTGTGTGTCTTTTATTGTGTCGAGGGTTCAGACCTTTCTCGTACCCGAAAGATCCTGCTTCCTGAGATTCTAAGCTCGCTTCACGAGCATAATATCTTAACAACCTGCTTACAGTGCATGCGGCTGTGTGTGCAGAAGGTACAAGTTGTGTGGTGTAGGTAAGGCGGTTAGAATATAAACAAAATTAAAATTATAAAACTAATTACAAAATACAAAAATAAATTTAAGAAGATTGTACGTTTCCTCCATAAATCTCCTGAACAATAAACAACTCTCATGAGATGCATTTTCATTTCGTTTCTTCCTCCTTCTCTGCGAATCGGTCCTTCTGAAAGTGCCCGTGATGTCATCGTGACCGCGTTGCCCTGCTGCTCCGGCGCCAAGAACTAAGCAAGCAAGCGAGCGAGCGAGGGCGGCTGGCGGGCGGGGTCCGCGCCGCCGACGCCTTACAAATTTTCGTATTGGGAGGTTCACGGCCTCGCCTCGCCTCGCCGCCCCGCGCCGCGCCGCCTCGGCCTGATGTATGCGCCGGCCGGCCGGAGGTTATCTGCAATAAATAAACAAACGGCGCGAGCAGCCCTGCATCCATCTTGAGAGCGCGCTCCGGCCGGGGCAGCTGGAACATGGAGCGCGACTGGGACTGGGACTGACCGTAGGCGAAGGCGAGCCGCCGCTAGGCGGGTAGTGAGCGCCAAGTTTAGTACGTTTATTGGTTTCCCCGCGCGTCTACTTGCGCAAATTTGGTAAATTGTTTCCCTTTGCCGCAGGTACTGCTGCTTCTTCTGTTAGAGGTACAGATGATGCTTGTGTTCGAGCTCCTTTTGTGATAGCTACTGCTGTTTCTAATACTGCAACTATAATTGAGAGCGCTTTCTTGGGCTAAAGCAAGAGCCCTTTCTTGGGCTACCCTTGGCCTACCGCTGCCTCTTTCTGTTTCATCTGCGACAGTCACTGTTTCATCTTCTGATGCCATATCCTTCTTGTTTTGCTTTTTTATATTTCTGGTGTTGCTTGCTTTCGCCTTCTGCTTCTTGTCCGTCTCTTCGTCTTCTCATGTTTCCTTTTTTTTTCTTTTTTTTAGAAAATGTCAATGCTTAGATAACTTATCGATCATCTTCTTACTGTTTGTATTTTTTGAAATTTTTGGTGCTATTAATCTGCTGGACAGGAGTTTTGGCACTGAGATCACAAGTTTTCCATTGACACTTTATCACATAATTTCCTACTTTTTATTGAAAAAAGTAATATTCCGATAAAGGTATACAGATAGAGCCCTCCATGCTGCAGTACGAGTAAGGTGTTTAATACATAAATTCAGTTTTTATGGGTGAGGCGTTAGTATGTTATCTGCGTTATTTTTATTATCTACCATGTTAGCTAGCAATTGCGTCATCTCTGCCACTCACGTATTTCATTTAGTAAAGAAATATACAATAAGAAAATTCTTTTATTTGGCATATATGAAGTGTAATATTAAACCGAAACACATGTTTATGTTTTTCCTGTATTGTTTTGGAAGTTTGCTCACATAAAATTTCGTTATATGAATATCGATTTTAAGCTGAATCCAATAATGTATTTATTTTGCACCATTTCAATCCTTGTTTTCCTTTGTCTTCCGATCAGTCATTCTTCTTGTATTTGAAATATTCTATTACTGCACCCTTGGGTTCCAAGGCAAAGAGGAAATCCAGAGTTGCTTAATATTACATTTACATATTAAAGAGTCGTTAACTATCTTTGTATAGCATATATTATCTTAAAAAACTCGAATTACAGCTGCTATTGACAGAAATATTTACTTTGGACATACGTATTTACATTCATGTGTATAGTTTGCTTTCTTCTTGCAAAGTAATATCCTTTTCAACGTATTGAGGGGTCACTCGCTGTTCCTGTGACATATCCTTTCATTTGGAATGGACTAACGTAAACATTTGAATGCTTCATGCACAGTGTATCAAAGTGAGGCTTTGCGCATAATGGCGTCATTCTAAAATCTATTGATGAATAGTTTGTGTTTAAATATCTCCCCAATAATTCAAATCCATGTGCTTTCTAAATGAGAATATCTGAAAAAGTTGTGTAGCACTCAGCAAAAATGTTAAGTGTTTACTATAAATTATTTATTTGTCGTTTAAAAAGTTAAATTTGTTACGTACGGGGCAAAAATACCAGCTTTGCACGTTTTCTAATTCCTTGGAATCTCTATCCTCACCCTTTTACAATATTAAATATAACATGAATTAAGGTAGCAATCGTGAAAATGAAGGGAAGGGATGAGATACTAGTCATACGCCACATTTTGGAAAAATTGAGAAATTACCTCTCACCTTCCAGTTTCTATGTCGTATGCATGTAGTACTAAATTTTGACAACAAATAGAAGAGTAGAGGTTGTTCTGAACACCTATAATTATATTCCTGATGCCTGACACGTTATTTCTTATATTTCAATATCTGTGTGACATGGTGTAGGGCTGTCTGCCTCTGGGCAGTTCAGTTGTAATATCTCTTAGAGAATATATTACTTCAATGTATCGACACATGCATGTGTAATGTTACTCATGTAACATGGGTGAAGTTTTTAAAACTAAATGAAATGCATTTTTACTTAGAAGAATAATTTATCAATAAAATAAAAATAATTGGTCGAAAAATTTAATAAATGGTTTTAATAAAATTTTCTCAAAAACAACAACAGAGAGCTACAATCCACGATGGGTCGGCCCTCGTAATGAGAATAACGTACTTTCGCCATCCCAAAATTTTGGTACAAATTTGCTTGTTGCCGCCCCTCAGCCTTGGGAACACATCACCTTGCTGCTTACATCACGGTCGCACCGGCAAAGGCGGTTCAGGGCATCAACTGATGTCCCTTTGTGTCTTTGAGCGGGAGGTCTTAGGGTTCTAACCCCGACGGTGGCAGGATTTTCGATACAAGTACATAGCTGAGTCGAGTTCAGCCGCTGACTGGAGGAGAATTCTAGCGGCTGGCTGCTCTGATCGGTAGTTTTCCCTAATTTCAATACCTGGCAATTACCGGAGCAGCCCCCAACAAGAGGCCACGGACAGCGTGCAAAATTTCCTTCCTCATCCTTGCTCTGTCCTCACCCCGGACTTAAATACTTTCACTCACACGCACTACACTATCACACCAGTTGGAAGCCTTTATCTGGTTCCGGCTGGAGAGATGCCACGTTGGTGGAGATACCTGGTTGGGGAAAATCTCCGCTAGTCAACATAGGTCAGCGCCATATCTGACCAGCTAGCGGAGAATGATCATTAGCACCTCCCGCGATGGAAATTTGCACTACACTTACGGGAGTAATGATCTTATCAGTTGACGCGCCCGGAATCACTAATCAAACATTGGTCCCGACCGTATTTCTCAGGGATCTTCGAGCCTTTGCCAGCCTCTACCCGGCACCTCTTACATTGCCATGCGGCTGTTGATGTATTCTGGGGGCAAGGAGGAGGAGTACGCGCCTGCCAAATGTATGCGTGTTTTTCCGCCTTGAGAAACGCTCTTCGACTCTCCTCCCTCTAGTATCTCCCCCTCCCCCCCTCTCCGTTACTGTGAGAAATATCGCTTGCATCCAGGATGCAATGTTTACGCCTCGACTGAGTTACCGGCCGTTAGCTTATCTTCCTCCACACTTTCGATGAAGACGAATACCCTACACACTTGACTTTTTTTCTTATTGGATAGCAGCCAGATGTGTGACATTTATAAGTTATGGAAAATGTACCGCGTCGACTCGTACGACTTGGCATGTGTTGCGAAATATGTCTGGTCCTTTGCGCTTTCTGTCGGATTTCAGTGAGAGTGGAGTAGTTAATTTTTTATTGATGGTTCGGTATTTTTGATACCATGTCATTCATTGTTGTTAAGTGAAATACATTTTTTATGAGCAAGATATGAGATTGTGTCTTGATATTTTGTGTTTTAATTAGTTTTCCAATGTGTACATTTTTCACCATCGTTGAAAAATAGGTAGTGTTATCTTAACGAGAGATTTGAGAGATAATATAACAATATTAAAAAATCAATACAGGATATGTGATAAGTATTGCGATCTAATTTTAAGATTTACTCGTTCCACCTTCCGTAGTTTCAAGTAATAGTCAAGTAATCTGGTACACTATCACAAATACAAATAGACGAATGCAGGTAAAAATCCCGCGAGGAAAACCGAAATAAGGAAAGATATAAAACGGAAAAGCAGGAGAAAAAGAGATACATATTTTGGAAAAGAAGTAAATTTTCAATATCTCAAGTTTTCTCAGTAAACCTCAACATGAATATCATATTGTTAGGGTTATACTCTGCACTGCGTGTACGAGAAAGAAAAAACAAGTTCTGATACATTTATTGGAATCGTAAAAATTGTGAATTAAAATAGGTGATTTAAATATAGGTCCTGTATTTCCGAACAATGTTAATAATAAATTGCCTGCAATTATATTAGTTGCTAATCTTACAGAAAGTTTTTTTGTTTCTATGCTACTAAAAATGATATAATGATTGGTGATTGGCGAAGAGACTAAATGAGCGAATAGATGTTGTGTGTTATTAATTCATCTATATTATATGAATGTCAATCATAATGCTAATCATAGAGTAAAGCTTAGATCGTTTGATCGTTTAAAAATATAGCGTCTCTCTCACACTGCAGTAAGATGCGTGAAGATCGCCCAATAGAGCACACGCGAAGGCCTCAACGGAAACGGAGCATCTCCGGAGAAAAGGCCTCCATCCCTCTCTCCTGCTCCTCCCCCGCGCAGAGACCTGCTTTATCGACCTCCACCAGTATCGAGCAGCGCCCGGCGAGCATCAATCAATCATTTTTTTTATTCTTCTGACCTTCCTTTATCACACTTTCACATCTTACAATAACATCTCCCTTTGCTTTTTCTTCGGCCGTCTTCCCTTCTCGTACAAGCAAACAATATCAGGGATAGATTCCCGGGCTTCTATGCGGCCAGTGAGGCGTCTCTTCACCCTTCTTCCTTTCCCCTCCCTCACCCCCGTTCCCTCCTCCGTCCATCCTCCTCCTCCTCTTGTCGGAAGTAAAGGGAGACGCTCGCGAAGAAAACGACGTAGCGACAAAAAAAGGCCGCTCCTTGGGAAATAAGAAGAACGAGGAGGTAGAAATCGGTGACATCTTGGCCCGCTGAGAGGTTGCTTCCTCGATGGTCGGGTTGTGGGTGTAGGGGAAGGGAGGGGGGAGGGAAGGGGGAGGTACCGTGTTTTCACAAAGCTTCGTTTCCTGGCAATCCCATCGGCGTTTGATGCTTGGTGCCCTTTTCTGAAATCTCCCGATATCGCTTCGGGAAGTTTGCCGTGACGTTGAGAATTTCTTGGTGGAGGAGAATCGCGTCATTACCTCAAGTAGGGCAAAGGCTCTTGGATTTTACGGTCACGTCACTGGAGTCTTTTTTAGAACGCCCGGTGCTGTTAGTGGTGTTTTTTTTTTTATTTTAAAGCAGTGCAATCAGAATGTATTGTTGGTATAATGTGTTTGTTAAGGTTTATTTCTCTCGTATTTATAAGGTTTTGGCTTCTTGGGATGTGTACTGCGGAATCGTTCAGGTATAGGTGAAATTTGTCGTCGCGAAGAAAAAGATGGTAGTTTATATGGGAATGTTGTTATGGCTTTTCAAAAAACATGTTATTCAAACACTAAGAAATTTCTGTTATCTCTATGTGTTTATCTCTGTGTTGAGGGTATGGTCTATGCAATTCAATATAGATAATTTTATGTTGGTTTGGGGTGACTGTTCTTGTTTTTCCGTCGTTATCAATTATGATAGCAGTAGGTGCATAATGGAGGTACATTGGTTCTCTGGTAATGTTTCATTTCCAACATCAATCATCATTTTCACTGGTTCTGATCGTTATTTGTCATCATCTATCCATCATACACTACCTAACAAGCTTAAGCGAAGGAGATAGATGGGATTCGCATTTGGGAACTATGATTTGGTGCAGGTGCTAATCAGTCAATAAGAACGTTCGGATGTATTGTTATGTATACTTTACGGTAGATAATGAAATTTATGTCAGCGCCGGACCTAATGCCAAGGACAGATAAAAATAATCTCGATCAATATATAACAAGATTATTTTCATTAATAGCCAGTGGAGTAGATGAGAGAGAATGGGTGTGAAGTATACAAGATAACATGAAACTATTTATTATGAAACTAAAAATTCCGAGTAGTTTATTGCGTCAAATGAGTTGTTTGAAGTTTTTTTATATCTTAAATGAATGTATGTAAGAAGAAGAAAAGTGTAGGTTGAAATAGGGAAAGGATAATTTAAGTAAAAGATATGTAAAAATTAATGTCTAAAAGTTATGCAAATAATACTCTATCGATTGCTTCTAGAATCAAGGGAAAATAGCGAGAGTGGGTCGTGGGCTAAACAGGTGTTTTCATTATCATTTTGGCAAATAGAGTAAACTAGTTTAGTAAAATTAGAGATAGAAAATAAAACTGAAGCTAATCTGGTAAATAGCTCTCTGGTAATCAAGATGAAACATTTTCTGCCTCTTTATTTACACGGATGTGTCATCTGACTGGTATTTATCCCGACAACATTTTAAATATGAAAAATCGATTCTGTCCATCAATTTCACAGAGTAATCGGTTACATGCAATTTCGACTTCACAACTCGCACTTCAGCGGTCGATTGTTGATAGATGATAGATTGATGGTCAATTGATGATCTTCTTTGATAAAGGAAGTTGATAAATTAATTGAAAGAAAAAGAACAAATGTACGTATTCCAATATGCGATGAGGTTAGAAGAAAAAGCGTCCTTAAAGAGTACTACATAAGTGGTCTTCTGACCGAGGAACATGTTTCTCACAAAGCATGCAGCAATTATCTAAAATAAAGAGCGACAACTTTAAAGGTCACATAGCTTACATGGCAGCTTGTAGGTGAAAGGTAGGTGGAATGAGGAGCGGAGGAATTTCGAGGAAAGCTAGCGTATTACCGAGTTGAGTGAAGGAGATGAAGCCGAAAGATACAGCGTCGAAGTGCCTGATTGACTGAAAATATCTCCTATCTCGCCGCTAATTCAACTTCCTCAGCCACCGTTTTCACTCTCACGGCAGCCACCGCCATGGAAGCCTCTGTCATCCATGTCATCGCCACAGCAGTCTCAACCATTACCACCGCCTCAATTACTACCACCACCGCGTCGACAACCACCACCTCCGCCGACTCCAGCACCACCACCACCACAACCCCACCACCCCCGCTTTGACCACTATCATCACCACCTCAATCACCACCACTACATCGACCACTACTACCGCGTCGACCACCACCACCGGGACCATCTCCACAGCAACCACAACATCCCAACACATCTACTACCACAACCTCCACCAATATCACCATCGACACTCGCCTCCATCCTCATTGTTTCCACCAATACCGCCGTCACCGCTACCATCTCCACCGCCGCGAAACGCTGTTCCACAGTGCAATCTCCGCTATATCCGCCTCTGCCGCATCCCACGTCGCTTCAACTGCAACCCATCGCTTCAGCCGCCCCCGCCCCCGCCTCCGCCGCCGGGGCCATCATTTCCTTCTCCGTCACCACGTCATCACCCCCGTCTCCTCCGGCGTCAGCACTGCGCCGCTGCCGCCGCCGCCGCGCCACGGCGAGATCCGTCAGGTGCTCCGCCCTGCCACCTGGCGGCCAAGGCGGCGGCGCGCGCGCTGCGCTGTGCTGCATTAGCATACGTCTCGCGCCGCCTCCGCCCCCGCCCCCGCCGCCGCCGCCAGGTGTTTATGGAGCCCCGGGGACGTGACCTTTGCCCCGACGCCCCGCCCTCCCCCCACGCCGCGCCGGGTGGATGGAAAGGCGCGAGGTGCACGCGCAGGTTAAGACTGGGTGGGATGGGGAGCTGGGTAGGAAGAGAGGGATGAGTAGGAAGAGGGAGCGCGGGGTAGGATGAGGAGGAAACAGAACGAAAGGAGGCGTTGTGGGGCGGGTAGAGTTGGAGTGGCGTGGAGCTGGACAGTGTAGGGCGCGCGGGCCGCAGGGGGCCAGGCGGAGCGGGCAGGAGGTTGGCGGAGCGGATCGGAGCGGGGCGGAGCGGGGAGGAGCGAGGACGAGGGGGGCGGAGGGCGAAAAGAGGCGGGGCGCGACGGGCGGGGGGGGGCGCGGTTCAGGAAAGCGAAGTTTGACGGCGGCGCGTGTGGAAGCGAGGAGACGTGTAGCAGGGTGGAGAGGAGTGGAGTGTATACGAAGGAAGTGATGACGGGCGATGAAGATGGCAGTAACGCGGCGCTGGGCGGGACGGGCAGGGCGGAGCGGGCAGAGTGGGTTTGGTGGGTTGTGGCAGGTAGAGCGAAGGGGGGGGGAATTTACCTCATTCATGCTACAAAGTAAAGCCTACCACCATCTCAGTGGGGCCGTTTACTGACAATTGTTGTGCATCCTGATATCACCAGATCAGGAAAGGGAAAGCAACAGCAGATACTCCTGCGGCTACCGAGTCACCTATTATGTTTATTTCGTATTTTTCATCATGACTTGTTTCGAAAACTGCCATATCGTGACGAGAGGCTCTGCTCAAACGCACAACAGCTCAGAGATTGGTCGATCGCACGCGAACCGATGTTTTGATTCCAGCACGATGTTTTGATTCGCAAACCGCTGCAAGCCGATGTTTTGATGCTAGTATTGGAAGCGCGAACGCCGAGCCTTCCAATTGCTTGCGTTTCTTGTAATGGAACGCATGCACACACTTGCCCACATGCAGGTTTGCTCTCGTCTGCGTGTCGTTGGAACTTATGGTGCTACAACAGTACATCCAACGACTGAAATGGTTCAGAGCATCAACTGATATCACTGTAGTGCCCTTTGATCGGGTAGTCCTAGGCATCGAATCTCTACGGAGGCAGAATTTTCGACACTATCTATGTAACTAGGTCGAATTCAGCTGCCGGCTGAAAAATTCTAGAGGCCGACTGCTCTGATCGAAAGTTTTCCATGTTTGATGTGAACAAATTTCGTAGGTGTCTCCTTGCCCGTTACATTTGCAGTAAATGATTTGTTCATATTTTCAGTATGCGTGTTTGCGTTAATTGAATTGAAAAACTCCTCTTTGAGTTTATCTTACGAACAATCTGAGCTGTGAGGTTATTAACGTAGAAAAGTAAAAATGTGTATGAAAGAATGGACCTCCAAGGTTTCATAAAAATTAGGGTTAGGCGAACTGAAAATATTCCCTCGAAGTTTCGAATTGGAATCTTGTTTTGTTTCCGAGACCCGAGGATTTGCTATTCTCCTTCCTAGCTTCCTAATATTCCTCCGCAGCCCATTCACGTCCTTTTGTGCGCGCGTCCCTCCTCCGCGACGTATTCCGACGCTTCGGCATTGCGTGCGTTATGACGTCATAAAGCGGCGCCGCGGCCGCGTAATTGCGAGTACGCTGGCTGCGCGGTGAGCACCGCCCTCGTCGTTAAGCACCGACGGCGCCCAGCACTCACCCGGTGATGGGCGAGCCAGGGACCCGTCACCTCGGTGCTACGCGACGCCCACATACAATCGTCGCTGACGGGCGCTTTCGCTGAATTCGTCGCTCGTCATTGTCAGAGAGTGTTTTGCCTGCTCAGCAGATGTTGCTTCTCGAAGGATCTTCGAAATTATTTTTTATTACGGGAAGCGGATTCGTACATTTTTTCAAATAAATTCCAAAAGGTTACTTGTTTGCTCTCAAACCTCGAGTACTTTTGAATCTGAGTAATATGATAACGAGATTGTGAATGTTGTTTCAAAGTTCTTCGTTATACAAGCCTAATATTTTATTTCATGCATACGATGTATTACGAGTATATATTATTTAAACAAAATATAGTAATACGTTATACATACGTTATTGCACGGACGTAATATACGTAATACACATTTTATAGGCGTTATAATATATCTAGAAATAAGCAGAAGAGAGAAAAGTGTCGGATGGTTCAACGACAATAGTTGAAAAATGTGTGCGATTATGTCAGACGAGACACATAAGAAAAGTAATGTTTGGCATATTGATGCACTTTTACAAAGGGAGCTCCAATTTGCAGATATTTGAGTCATGTAAAAATTGATTTATACGTTGTACTACAATATTCTGATCTTCCTCAAAAAAGCATCTGCTGCATTAGAAAGCTTTCAATCAGATAAATACTCTTAGGGTGATAACAAATTTATAATCGCAAAAACGTTTATAGATATAAACATTTCAGAAAATGTAAAAAATACCTCACTGAGAGAAAACGTATTTCGTATTGATTTCCAGTTGAGGCATTGTAAACATGCCTCTTTTCTCCAATATCAGTAAGAAAATGAAATTAATAATCTTGATTTAGATATGTTCCAGCTCAGAAGAAAATTCCAAAAGCTTATTTTCCTGATGGTTTTTAATGATTCTGTCAGGTGAATGGCATAAATATCTCTCCATCCTCCCTTTATCGCGCTACTGAGGTTACTGCAGGCTGAAATCTTACCCTTTAAAGTTTAATGTTCCATGAAAATCTCAGAATGATGTGAGGTCACCTCATTTTCATTGCCCCCTTAAGTCCACAATGGCTGCCTTTTCAAGGAGACGGCGACGTAAGATAAGATCTGACCATTTGAAGGTAATTAATGCCTTTTATCATCGATCCTGTCTTCTCCTCTATCACACGAATCTCAAATGCTGTTGGTGGCCGTCTTATTCCGCCCTGATTTCATATTCTTTTGCTTGTACTTGCAACTCTGCCTTCTGCCAACACAACGTCCTTCTGAAGTTGCATTCCTCCAGCTTCATGTTCTTTTTTTCCCGTTTCCTCCTTAGTATGTCCAGATGCTTTCGCGACTCTTTGTTTGCTTTATGTGAACCATTCTTTTCGGATTCCTTGTCTTTTACTCTTCTTATATTCTCCTCATTTCACCTCCTCAACTCCTTAAAATGTAGAGAATAGTGCACATTGTCCTTAATCTTCCCGCTTCTCTTACCTTCTCCAGTCTTCTCTTATCTTTTCTTCTCCTCTGTGTTTTCATCTTATTCTCACATATTTTTCGACGTATTTCCCTTTTCCCCTTGAATTGTTTTAAATTTTCTTTTTGCCTCGTTTTTTGTTTCAATTTCCAATTTCGTTCTCCTCTTTCATATTTTACTCTTCAGAAATCGACTTTTTGATTAATCCTTCTTTTGTTCTTCACGTTCCTTTTATGATTTTCATATTTTCTCTTTGTTGATTTTTAACTTCAACCTCCTGATTCGTACGTAAACCTTTTAAATTTAATTTATTCCACTTGGTTACTCATTTACTTTCTCTGCTACCTCGATCTCAGTCATCATCCCATCCTCGTCCTCCTATGAGCACCTCCTTTGCGGCCTTTACCTTCGGCCCAGCGCGATCTTATCTCCCGCTCATATTTCTCCGTATTACCGTGCCGCGCGCGTATAAGCGCGTATGTGTTTTATGGTAATGGCGCGCCGGCGGCCAGCGGCGGCAGCGGCGACATCGCAAGTTTTTCGTGGCCGGCTCCCCGCCCCGCCCGCGTCATGCCTGCCTTCCGCCCCGCTCCGCCCACGCCCCGCCCGCGCCCCGCCCGCGCTCCGTCCGCGCTCCGTCTTGCCCCTCCCGTGCTCGGCCCACGTCCCGCACGCGCCCCGCCCGCACCCCATCCCCGCCTCACCACGCCTCTTCCCCGCCCAGACCCATCCCGCGCCCCTCCCATACCCCTCCCGTGCCCCTCCTCTGCCCCACCCACGCCTCGCCCGTGCCCCACCTCACCGCGCTGCCCCCGGCGCCGTTCGTACCCCGCCCGCTCCCCGCTCGCGCCCCGCCCGGCACTTGGCCCGCTCCCGGCGCGGCCCGTTGAGTTATCTGACATCTTGACACTAAGTTCTTCCGAGGCTCCTCGATCACGTGCGCGCACTCCGTCGGGTGTCGCGCCCGAGTGCATGTGGGCGGGGCGGAGAGGGAGTGGCGAGAGATAAAGATGGGACGGAGAGGGACAGAGAACAACGGAAAGGGACAAGAAGTGGTGGCAAGGGGCACTGGAGAGGTAAAAGAGAAAGAGAGGCGGCAAGGGACAAAGAGGGACGGAAATGCACCAAGCAAAACTAAAGTGACAAAGGGCGTCGGAAAGTGGGGGAAAGGGGGGAAAAGATGAGTGGAAAGAGATGAAGAGAAGGAAAAGGGAGAGAAAGTACCGGAGAAGGATCGATGATGAATGACAGGGGATATGACGAAAATGTGCTGGGCATGTGTCAGAAAAGTACGGAGAGAGAGGACCTGGTATGAGAGGGACGGACTATGTTGGGGGATGGATAAAGTGGAGATTGACATAAACAGAGAGGGGCTGAAAGCAGTACAGAGGAGTAGATGTGGAAGTCAGGAGAGACGGATAGCGTGGGTGAAACGGGTTTATTTGGAGAGTGACCGAGAGCAGCAGAGAGAGACGGAGAGGTTGGGAGGCCGAATTGGAGAGGAAAGGATATAAAAAACCCGAGAAGGGTCGAAGAGAGTTTAGAAGCGAGGCCATAAAAGTTCAAAAGAGATAGGTGAGAAGAAGGAGAAGGGTAAAGGTTGTAACGGGCGTGTGTCTCATTCATTCCACCCGCGGTTTCGCTTACTCAGAAACAAATTCACTTTTGCCTCTGCTTGCGTCTGAACGCGGGCAGTCGTTCTGCTTTATGCTGTAGACATCTTGTTCTTTATCTGGTGCCTCAAATATTCACTCCAATATCATTTCAGTTGCAATAGAAATTCCACATTTCTAAAATCTATATCTATTTCTAGTAATTTTGTCAATCATTCAATAATTCAATTTGTAATAATACATATGATGTAAATTTATTACTAATCAACTATAAAGATCATACCTTTATTGTTGTTCATCATCAGAAGTTTTAAGTCAACTAATTTTACGGTTACCAGCTGACGCTGACAGGTTTCAGTTACCCATGCCTTTTTGACATCTTAAGAAACCGGTGACGCTAGCCTCCACTTCCTTACTCTTTACCACTTCCTTACTCCGCCTTGCCTTGTAAGCCAATTGCGGCCTAGCACCTACTCCTGTCGCTTGTGGCTCATAAGCTCGTTGGGGGCACATGATCCCTTTTACAGTATGGTGGTGGTCATGCTGCGCTCACGTTGCAGCCCCCCATTATAAGGAGCTTTTCTTCCCCTGGCAAGCAGGCAGTCACATTCACAACATTCAGGCCAAGAGAGCCTTGAGAAGGAATGAGCTATTGAATGTGATACATGGTGGTTTCGGTCAGGTCCCATCAACAACATTAAAGCAAATAACTGTGTCCAGACGGGATTCGAAGCCGCCGTTACCTTAATTTTTCAATCAACTCTGAAGATATTGATAATTACGGGACATTTCGTTTTCTTCAGAAAGCATAAAAATTATTTATTCTATACAAATCTTACTTATTCTTATACTTATCAAATGCATTAATTAAATAATTATTAACAAGGTCGGGATGTTCAAATCCGGAATCATGAGACGTTCTCAGGCTTGGGTCAAGACGGATGCGTTTATTTATCGAGAGCACAGGCCACAAATTCAGTTGTAACAAGAAGCATTTCGAACTGTGTTACAGTATAGAAGGTACTGTATATATATATGTGTTACAGTATGACTGGCGTTACACAGCACTCGCTTTCTGTGTCGATGAGTCTCATTTTTATTTTAATTGGAATTCATATATCTTTAATTTTTCTCTTTAAGAACTGATTTGACTTTTTCGGCCACTAGCAACAGTAACTGCAGCCATAATCAAATGATGTATCAAATGCAAACGATTTACTTTTTTTATCTTGAGGCGAAAGAGTACACTTCTGTATTAATGTTTTAGCCTGTCAGCCAAATTATTTTAAAGCAGAACATAACAAACCAACGAAGTTGAAACATCGTAAAACTACATAGTATATCTCTTTACGCTAACTTCACATTCCTTTTTTGACTTGTGACCTCCCCTATTTTATTGATCTACGTGTAAAGAGTTCCAATTGAATGAAAAATGTAAACTAATGTTTTTACCGAAGTATTAATTTCATTGCTGATTTAGCAGCTTTCGGGGACGCAGTAATCTACCGTCTGAAAGACAATTTGTCAAAAATATGTTTACATGCTCACTGAATTACATTAATTTAAATATTTTTTACTAGTTTTTTTTAAATTTAGAAAAGTACATTTCACATAACACACGTTTTTGTACTTCTATGAACTCATTTTTATCGTAACATTTCTTTCTGAGTGGCTTTCTGTGTCGGCCTTGTCACCTCCTCACAATTTTTCATTTCTGTGGAGACATGTAGTTATAATATACGAACTTTATTTTTATTACAATTTTTTAAGCAATTCAAACATTGCTATTCCTGATTAAATATGGGAGTCTTTATTTAAGCATGTAACAAAAAGGATGTAACAAAAAGCTAACCATCTATTTCGTACAAGGTTCGTCTTTGCTTTTCCAACTCCTCTCGTATACTCTACAAAATTACATGTCTACCTGAGCATTTTATTTCGTTCTTTTATGGTTCTCGTTTCGTCGTCACGTTCTCTCGTCCACGGCTTCCTTTTCGGGCCGTTGTCGCCTACGCATAATCTTCCAGAAGTACCATTGCGTCATCCAGGCGTGGGTTCCAAGTGGCGAGTCGTTCTCCTCTCACTTACTGCGGTTCAGAACGTCGCAGCTTATCTGCCTTAAAGAAAACTATCTCGGGGGACCGTTAGGGGAATTAGAGTGTGAATTCAGATAGCTCGCTACTTGGTAGGCGTCGGTCTCGTTTTGGAACCTGGTAATTCGACTTGTGGGTCCTGGACGAGAAGGAAGGGAAGCCAATTATTCATAGATTATTATCTGATAGGAGTGGCGTAACATGATTTTTTGATTTTGTTTTTTTTTCTTGGTTAGTCCCTCAGGTTGAAAAGAATTCTTTCGATTAGTAAAGACTATTATGTTCCAGAATAGGTGCTGAAGATATCAAATGCATCTGGAGTTATATCATGTTGATGGGAAACATGAGACTATACGCTATGAATTTTTCGTTCACATTTTCATTTGTATTTTTTTTATATATTTTCTCAGTTTCTGATGTTTAGCCTCTCAGGATAAGTAACATTCTTTCAATTACCTAAAACCATTTACTTACAGTTTTGGAGCTGAAGAAATCGTTTACAGGTGTAGACACAAATTGTTAATGTAAACTTATATCATTCTGCGAATTATAATTTTTTCTTCAATATTTTATGCATATTTTTGATGTTTTTTATGTTTTCTTTCTTGTTTTAAGATTATTTCTCTCAAATTGAGTAACATTCTTACGTTAATCAAGTCTGCTTTCTTTCGGTTTAAGTACTCAAAATATTAAATACATGCGATGTTACTAATATAAATTGTGTAACATAATAAATTAAACGTTCGATTCTTTTTCGCACTCAGGCAGTCTTGATATGGTTTTTCAAAGTACATTGGAATCGATTAACATTATTATTTTTGAAATTACGCAATGTTTTTGTGTTGTTTTCCTGAGATATATGGATGTTATTCGATAATATGACACTGAAACCTACCACTAATTTATCTTTCTTTTCTTTCAGGTGAGTACCAGATCACTTATAACTGTTTTGAAGTTTTACGTAAGTAGAAACGTTATTCTCTTAGTCGCAGTTACAACGGGCAGTTTATTATCCACTCAATTAGGCTAATTTTTAATGCCAGAGAAGACGTGCCAGAATCTAGAAATTACTATACATTAATAATTATGTTACTTTCTGAAAACCATGCTTCAAAACTACGTTTTTCGCCGCTTTAATCACCACAGCAATTATAAAACGCTGTGAAATGTAAAGAAGATAACGTTTTTTAAATAGTCTCTCTGGACTAAATACAAGAACGGCTCCAAATCGATTAGCTTTTAACGATACTAAATCATCAGTTCTGCATTTTAAGTACTAATAAATTATGACTTTATTGCCGCCTACAAAGAACCCATAAAATTCCTTTTCGGTTCGTAAAGCTAATTTTCGTCTGTCGCCTCAAATAAAATGTTTTACCAATAAAGCTGTCGATCGATACTGAAAGTTTAATGTTGTTTGCTGATATCCGAATGAAGGCTTGTTGATGCAAGAATGAAAGAGTTGATCAAAGAATGTTTGTATGAATGGTTGAATGAAACTATTTACCTAGCACCAGGTTAATTTTTTCGGGCGTTACCCTAAATGCTACAACCATAGATCTCGTACATTTTAACGTGCTTTTACTTTATTGTGCTGAGAATGGCAGTATCACATGCTGGTTCTGGTAGGTTCGACACCAATGAATTCACGTCGGCACAGTGTACGAAATATGGGTTTCCTCTTTTCCGTCCGCTCCTCGAGAAAAATCACCGAATACGATGCTGGTACCTTTGATCTGTGTTATCTCGAAATCGAAAATCGGTGCGATATTTATCGTTAGGAAGTTGCTTTTAGAAGAGGGATTACGAGACCAGGCGCTCACAATTAAGAGAAATTTTCTATATTACTGTCTTCTACTTTTGTAATTTTGAAGGTTTCTTCCTAGCCGGATATTGCGATGGAAAATGTCCGATGGCCATACTTATCTGCAGGTCATATTATAGTGGTTTTCATACAGAAACGTGAGTATATTACAACTAAAAAATGAAGGGAGGAAATTTTTACCTGGTCAGGGTCGGAGCAGATTAGCCATCCTTGATACGATTAGGACACATGCGTGTTTTCACCTGCTTATGAAATAGAAAGGCAAGATGGAAGTAAGCTTTCATCCACACCTTGGCTCGCTGACAGACTGTCATATAATTGTCCACAAACCCCACGAAATAAATAGCCGCTCATCATCGAGAGTGACGGCCTCGTGTTTGTTTGTTTGATTGATTGATTGATTGATTGATTAGTGCCTCCAGGAACGTCAACGTCTAAAGTCATTAGTCCCGTAAGTGCAGTGTATGTTTACATCGTATGAGGTGGCGGTGATCTTCCCCGGCTGGCTGGCGAGATCTGGAACAGACCTACGTCGGCATGCTGGTTTTTCCCCAAACCAGGTATCTCCCACCTGCGTGGTACCGCCCTAGCAGAAGGCAAGCTGTAAGCTCGCGATTGGTGTCCGGAGTGTGTGGTAGTGGGGTTTAAGTATGTTTTAATGTGTATATGGAATGAGGATATTACAAGGAAGAGGAAGGAAAGATCGCGCGCGTTGCGTAGCTCGTTTATTAAGGTATTGTTCCGGCATTCGCCTGGTATTGATAGGAGAGGCCACATAAAACTGCCGATCAGAGCAGCCAGCTTCTAGAATTCTCCTCCATACCGTCTCGTGAGATGTAGGAGAGAATCATCTACTTATTTACACTACTCATTTGTTTAATGGCCTTAGTAGTTCAAAGACCACCAGTCCCCAAGAAACAAAAGAGAACTCAGAAACCCAGCGCTAGCGACGGTGTTGTGAGAGGGCGAACGGAGAGAGGAAGGGGAGAGGGAGGTGGGAAATGGAGCGTCAGCGGCGCCCGCAAGATCGAGCGACGATCGAGCGATATCGCGCGTGTTGGCGTTCGCGCGCGCAAATAAACGCCGCCTTAATTTAGCCGCGCGGTTCCTGCGCCGAACCACCGCCGCGACGCAGCTGCTGACGGAGGCCGCGGCACCAAACTGCACTCGGCAGGATGTGTGCAAGAACGCCAGCGTGTAGAACATGTTTGAAATTTGACAGTTAGAAGAGACAACGGGTTTCACTGTCGGTCCCTGCCAATGACGAAAATATGGCAATTATCCTAAAAGCTTTTACAGGCGTTGAATTTTCGAGTCTCCACGATTCATGGAGTGAGATACGTTGGAGCGTAACTTTGAAGACGATTAATAACGGATATATTGCGATATTGTATGTAACGATGGAAGTTGCATTTAGTGACATTGCAATTAAACGCATGTTCAAGTAATGTTCACCTAACACCGTAAAAAGTAGTAGGATTCGTATATCAATGGCCGAAAACCAAAACGGTATAAATGACATTCTATAAATTTTAAGAAAAATGTGTTCATTTTGGGGTTATATTTTAGTGGCAATGTATTTTCGTGGTTTTAATGAACGATTGAAGTGCCATGGTTTTAATGATGAAGCACCACGATTTTACAGTGAAATTGACTTAAATAAATAGAGTTCTCAGAATGTATAAAATGTTTTACTTTGATATTATGAATTTTCACCGAGTGCTTTAATGTATGTATTTGCGACAACTAGATGCAGCTTAATAAATGTCCTTTTATTTGTTATTTCGGGTTTCTGGGCGCGTAAATTGTATTCATTAGTTCCGTAAGTGTAGTGCATGTATTATTACTCGTTTGTCAGTTTTCTTCTCCTGTGAGATAATGAGACACAAGTACAGTTACATGGTCAGAAGGTGTACTCCTGTAGGATGTAGAAGAATCAGTAGCAGCAGCTGCAGAAGAAGAGGAAGAAGAAGTAAGGAAATGAACGTTTAAAAGTAGGAGAAGAAGAAGAAATAAAAGGAAAAGATTAAAAATAGGAGTATAAATAACAACAATAATGAGAACAAAAAGATAAGTGGAAGAAGAGGGGAAAAGAAAAGTGACAAGAAGAAAGTGAAGAAGAAATGAGAAAGAATGATGATATGAAGAAGAAGAAGAAGAAGAAGAAGAAGAAGAAGGATTATATATGGAAGAGAACGTAAAGGCCTAAAGGGGCCAAGATAAGTACCATCATTGTCCACCTTCAGCCCTCGCCTCCTTCTGCTGGCGTCGTTATCACCGCCACCATCTTCCTCCGAGCGTCCGTCGCCTTTGCGGCCGGGCAAGCGGCGGCGACCCGGTCATTAAGTCTGCCTGGCAGAAGCCGCTTCCTCTCCGCCGCGAAGCCCATTCGCAGACTCGGCTCTGCCTCCTCTCGCAGCCTCGCGCCGCCGCCGACCTCCGCCCGCGGCCACTAAACGGGCCACCCCGAGAGGCGCGCAGAGCCACCGCCCACCCCGACGGAGACTCGTGATTCGGGGGTTGTGAATCTGGTAGAAGGAAGGTTCAGCAAGCAGACTGGGTAGCTCAATATTCTTTGAGTTATAAACTCCGTTTTGTAAGTTACAACTTTAAAAAAAATATTAAGTCTAAGTTTGAAATGGAAATAATTAATTTGAGCTGCCACCACGTCTCTCCCCATTCCGCACCGCCCAGCCCCGCCCTCCGTCCGGTCTTGTACCGCTCCTCTCCACCCCACCCCTCTCCACTCCCACCCATCTTGCTCCTCCCATGCACTGATTCACCCCCTCCGCCTCTTTACCCTCACCGCTCTGGTCCAGCCTCTCTTGGTCGCACCCTGAACAACCCCTTTCCACACAACTGCAACGCAAGCCCTTAAGACATAAATGCAGTGCGGGATGCTTTAAACAAAGATTTGCAATGAAAACTATTTTCAAGTTCACATTTGGAATCGTAATTCCCACTCCTTTTGTTCTCTCCCTCTCAGATGTATTCTTGCCAAATACGGGAAATAGCATTAATGTAGTTAAACAGGTTTTTGTATGTACGCACAAATACATTCATTTTTAATTTTACGCAATAGATAATACTGCCTAATAATACAATGGTGGGATTCTGCATCGTTATGTCGGACCCTTCTCCAGCCCTCTCCGTGTGAGTACTGGTCGCTCCTTTGGAAGCGCGCTGCCAGTCCGTCGCTTGCTCTGTGGTCTTTCTGACCCTCCTGCCCTTTGCCCGCCCCGCCCCTCCTTGACCGCTCGGACCGTGCTCTTCGCGCGACGGGGGTGGGCGGCTTAAGCCCTTTACTGCCCGCCCGCGCTAATTAGTGTACAGCCACTTGGCCGCGGTCGCGACGCGATTGTGCCGCCCTTTGATCCGCGAGGATTTGCGCGGCCCGGCAGGGCGCAGCGGGAAGGGCTGAGACGGAGGCGAGATGTTGAGGCGGCGTCGAAATGTAGAGTCGGAGGCGAGGCGAGTCGTGAAGTCGGAGAGATGTGAAGGCGGAGGAGAAATGTGAAGGCGGAGGCGAGATGTGAAGGCGGAAGAGAGATGTGAAGATGGAGGCGAGATGTGAAGGCGGAAGAGAGATGTGAAGACGGAGGCGAGATGTGAAGGCGGAGGCGAGATGTGAAGGCAGAGGTGAGATGTGAAGGTGGAGACGAGATGTTAAGGCGGAGGCGAGATGTGAAGGCGGAGGAGAAATGTGAAGGTGGAGGCGAGATGCGAAGGCAGAGGCAAATTGTGAAGGTAGGGACGAGATGTGGAGGTAGAGACTAGCGGTGGAGGTAGTGACAGATGTAGAGGTAGGGGCGGGGGCGATGTTTATCTTCTCATATTTTTGACTTTACAAAGCTTCTAGAAAAGTAATATTTGGAAGTCGTTCGCTACTCGCAATAAAATAAAACCATATGTTATTAATTATCTTTCAGGACGTGTTTTAAAAATATTTTTACTCTTACTTTTTACCTCAATTTCTTTTCATAATTTTAACTTGTACTTCTGAATTTAGTGGTACCTACGGTGGTATATTCTGCCAGATGTACAAAATGTGAACATTGTGGATATTTCCAAACTCCATACAGTTTAACGTCTTGTAGGTAAACTTACAGAAAGCTCCTTGAAGACGTCAGTCAGTTTGCCAGGTCGATGGTCAACAACTCTGACGGTGAACGTCGATCATCTTCCTAGAATCTACCTTCCTCGAGGGTATTTTCGTAGTGTGCTCCTACAAGTCTGCTTAGATTACTGGAAAGTTTCCAACTGCAATTTTCAGATAAAGAATGACTGTGGACGATCAAAGGTTTTTGCGAGTATATTTGGTTCTCGCTAAGGTTAATGAAAATCAGGGATTTATTTTTAAGTTTATTAATTTATTTATTTAATGTCATAAACATTTATAAATCTGTATAATTTTCCTTGGGTAAATGTATTTTATGCATGTTTTCATATACTCTGCGATCGACCGTTTTTGTTTTAGAACATTTCTGGAGAGCATTATTTGACTACGAAGTCCTACGAGGTCATTACAGAAAAAAGTTATTTGGAATTATTGCTTTTTGCTAAAAAGTATTTATATTTATTGTGACGCCCACCATGCACCATTTTTACGACCGTATCATATATTTTCTTTGCCTGCCCGAGAAGAGTATGAGTGTGATATGGGAGACGTGTGTGCGTTTTGTTTTGGATTTTCGTCAGCATGTAACCAGAGTGGGTCCTGTGTCGTTGTGTTTGAAGTGGCTTCCGGACCGTAATGACGCTGCCTGGGTGCAGCCGTGTGTTTCCCTATTGCACTTGTATCTAATCAAACCGATAGAGCCCGCGAATCACGGTTGTAAGGAATAGCAAGGACATTCTTGAGTACGCATGCCATGAAAGGTCCCATCGGCCACACCATGTGATGAAAAGGGGGCGTAGCCTGGACGAGACGCTCTGAGCCTGAGAGGAGGCGTTTAGAATTCAGTCAGGATAAAGACCTCGCTGAGGATAAAAGCATTCTTTTGGAATTTGCACCCGCTGCAAATAACCACACATTGCATTTTCATTTCATTATATTGAATGTTACATTGCGAGTACGTCACCGTCCCCAGTTTATTCTTACTATTTTTATTTTTCTCTCATTTGGCTCACACATTTTATGTATGATTACATAGAAAATACTAATAAAAAATTCAAATGTATAGGGCAATTGCCATTCATCATCATCACAGTCAATACAATTTAACCTCAACGAATGGCACTTCATCTCTTCTTACACATAAATAACAAACGATTGTTGTGACTTGTTCCTTTTTGTGACGTCAAAAGTACAGAAACGCAGCGCGCGTTCCGGGAACTCGTAACTTCGCATCCGGTGTCGCATTAACTTCGCCGACGCACCGCGGGAGCCGCGCTGGGCGCCCGAGCGGCGCTAACGGCTTGTTAGGGCGGCGCGGCTGGCGTCGGTAGGCGCCGCGACGCCCGCCTCTTCTTGCTGGCGCGTTCGCGGGGAGCGGAGCAGGGCGGGGCGGGGCGGGGCGAGGGCGTCGCGACGCCTGCGCGCGACAGGAGGGCGTGTCCCGGCGTCCCGACGCGGACGCGACGCGGCTCGCCGGAAACGAGGTCGCCCGCGGCGTTTTTACCGGCGCGTCGCAACCGACGGAAGAAGCGAAGCGCGGTGTCGCGATGCGCGAACGGAGGTGGCCCTTGCTTTGCGTAGCGCTGGGAGATGAAACACAGTTCCCAACGATGGATTAACCCTGCGTTGACCAACTTAACACGGTATAGCAAGCGAGGGTTAAAAAATGTCTACCATCAACATTACGTTATAAGTTTTATGTACATAAACATGTTAATTTGTATGTACATTTTCACTTGCACTCTAATTGTAAATGTAATTTTTCTCCTCATTCGCTTCAGAACTATCATAAAATTCACGACTTAAATCGAATTCTGATAAGTATTTACTCATTTTTGTATTGCACCCCGCCATGAGGACTTACTAAAAGTACTGTTTGAAATATATTACCATCTTCAACAATGAAAAATAAATTCGATTTGAAAAACAAAGCCTCATTGTTCAGTAATAATTAGGTTTTCTATGAAAACGTTGGTTACAAATTAGACAAAGAGAGGGTCATTTACTGTCCACCCCATGTTTCTTTCTTTATAATTTTCTTGTGACAGTTACTAGCAGTGATTATTTAATCTTAAAATTCATTCTACATGTATTTCTGACACAATATCAGAGTATACCGATTTAAATCGCATTGTTTCAGTTTCTATGAGATCTTTAAAAATACGGGACTCACTTGGTCAACAAGCGCCTTCAATGGGCCTCAATACTAAAACTTAGGAGTAAGATCTAGTTGCCGACCTGGGTGGTCAGCAACTGGTTAAGAGCGTGTACATGCTCAGCGCTTTGTTCTGAGGAGTTGCGGGTTCAATTCCTGCCTTAGGCCTAGTTTGTCCCATGTCGCCGTGTTGTCTTGGAGGGCCTCGCGTTCTGCTGACCCTAGATCAGAGGAGCCCACTTGTGTGTTGTATGGTCGAATATGCGTTCCATCGTAAAGGGTATCCGCCAGACGACTGGAGAGCCCAAGAATAAAAAAGACCTAGTTGAGCCGTCTCTCTGGAGATAAGTAAGATATATTAATATTGGGGTATGCTTTTAAAAAATGCGCCTGTGTTATTTTCAAATTTTTTTGTAAAATGAATTCTTTTTTCTTTAATGTTTAGCTGGAATAGAAGAAACTGCATTTATCATTATGATGTAGTTTCTATTTTAAATTATACATCTACAATTTTTAAATTTGAAAAGTTCAAATTTAGTTTCCAATCTCTTCTATACCTCCAATATCATAGCTAAACTCTTTTTTATCAATGCGATTTAAACTCCAATTTTAGATCTTTAAATTCTGTTTTTTTTAATACCATCGATTCCTCTAGGGCTTATTTTTTATTCTGCATGTGGATTTAAACCAGTGACTGTTACCGAAAGTTAACTAGCTACGAATTCACCCTCTTCAGATTAAAAATGCACACGCACACACACACACACTCACGCGCGCGCACACCCCCACACACACATATCATAACTGAGACTTACTTACCAGCATTGACCTCGCCAAAAATATGTTGCATCATCTTGTGTCAGTGACGTGTGCCTACCTGTGGTTCCGTGGTTGGACGCGTTCGACTGGCAAATATCACGTGCCCTCGCGGAACTCACCAGCCACCGCTGGCAGCGGCTGCGAATCCTCCCCCGGGCAAGAAATTGATTCTCCGCTCGGCCTCGCGTTGCGTTCGCTGCAAAGCTTCTCTCCCTCGCTCCGGCCGCCACGGAGGCGACAGTGTTGGTGGTGGCAGCCACGGGGGGGGGGGAATGGAGGTGGCTGAGTTAGGAAATAGATGGGGGGCGGAGCCGCATGCGGGCACTGCAAGCTGGGGGCGAAGGCGATCGCGGGGACAGGGGTGGGGCCAGAGGTGGGATTGCGGGCAGGGGCGGAGTCAGTGGCGGCGCCGGTGGAGGCGTAGATGGCGGGTGAGACGCGCCAGGTGGTGGTGGTGATGGTGGTGGTGGTGACAGTGTTGGTGCCGGTGAGGTGGAGGAAGATGACGAGGTGAGGGTGGGGGCGGGCAGTAGCGGTAGTGGTGGTTGCGGGGACGGGGTAGGAGGTGGAGGTAGAAGAGTGGGCAAGGCGGACTGTGCTTGGGGGCAGAGATGGAACTAGATGTGTGCGCGGGGTGGGGTAGAGACAGAAGCGGGAATGGTGGCGGGGGCTGAGGTGGAGGTAGAGGAGTAGGCGGGGCAGGGTGAGGGGGCACACGTGGAGGTAGAAGTGTGGGCGTGACGAGCTAGAGGCGGGGCCGCAGGTGGAGGCAGGGGCAGAGATGAACGTAGAGAAGTAGGCGTGGTGAGGTGGAGTCGGGGGGCGGATACGGCGGCGGAGGCGGCTCGAGCGGCCTTTGAGGCACAAAAGGTTTGCAGAAGTGGATTCGGCCGCATAAAAACACTCGCGTCCAAGTTTGTCAATAACACCGCGGGCGCCACCATCGCCGCCCTCCCGCTGCTTTTTGGGAAGCCCCGCTGGCAGCTGGCGGCGATCTGACGGGCGGCTCGCACAGCGAGATAACGTTTTGCGGGGCGAATGCGCGTTTTGTGACGTTGTAGCCCTTTCGGTGCCATCGCGCTGGACGGGGCAGTTGCTGCGGCAATTGAAAGCTGGACTGTGATTCAAAACATGCTGTTCTACAAATTATGAAATGTTTATGCTTGATTAGGAAAATGTTAATGCCAATAAAATCGATATACATGCTATAAATACCCATAGGATTTTGTTATATGAGTGACTATTATTGATTCTGTAATGTAATCGTGATAATTGGTAATGACATGATATTCATAAAATTTTGGGTTGCGGTGTCATTGAATTTCATAATGTCGCAGTAATTTAATACCAATCAAACAATAGTTATCTTCATTGAATTAATCATTTTTTTAATATAGTACCGCCCTAAACGTATTAATGTCGCCTTGAGTGCATAATGTAACTTACTTTGAGATTATGATTTATTAAAATTATATCGCTGTTTGAAAGATACTTCAAATACATATAATTTCCTTTAGTTTACATCGCGTCTTGTTGTTGTTCATCATAATCAATAAATGTGACGTATTTATTGTTCGTATCTACACTGAATTTCGAAAATAATAAATTAAGAAGAAAATTACGCAGAAATGAATTTGGTCAATTGAAAGCACACGCGCCAAACGTTTATCCTGATGGCCTGTCGGCGGTCAAGGTTTCGATCAACTCTCTCCCCAAGAAAAAGTTTTATTTGTTGGAAAACAAGTTTTTACCATTACACGAACTGCCCTCACCAAGGCACCCAAGGCACACTCAAGCTAAGCACGTGCCAAATTATCTTTGCTGTGGTCGCGGTATGACATATTGGTACCTTTTAATTTTGAGATTTAAAATTCATGGTAGTAGTACATTGATTGGAAACATTTGATTAGTTAATTAGTTAATTAATTAACTAGTTAATTAATTAACTAGTTAATTAATTAATCAATTAATTAATTAACTAATTAATTAATCAGTTAGTTAGTTAATTAGTAAGTGACACGCGCAATTTATGACGTAAGTTGTTGTTTTTTTTGTTATTTAAGGTCACATCAACTTCTAGGTCATTAGCAACCACTATTGCGTATAATTGTATAGTAACTGTGAGGATGACACGATATGATGATAGGGGGTGAAAAGACGAACACAATACAACCATACCCGAAGCGGGACTCGAACCCTCGATCCTTCGATCCGACTACTGCCATACTGCGGCACAGTAGTGCCGTACTACTGCGGCAGTACAGTACAGTAGTGCGGCACTACTGCCATAGAGATCTCGGCCATCCGAACCGGCTACGTACAGTTTGTTACGTGGCAGGAAATGAGTTCAGATCTGTGGATCGCAATGATCTTCTCAATTCACCAAGTTCAATACTGTCTGGTTCGCAAATGATTCGGTTTAGTGCTGTAACGTTAATTGAAGTTTTAACACCCATCTATGAAGGGAATTCTCTGTGGAGATTATTTTACATTGTAATACGTGGCAATCGTGTACATTGTGACGTTGACATTCTTTTCAAATATGATTTGCTCTAAAACTGCAATATATTGTGTCTGTATTGTGCATGTAAAATTCCTTTTTGTATTTGAAACATGATAACCGTATGTGTTTGTAAAGTAATGAATATTCCCCTACAGATTGCATATCTCTGTATTTTTCGCATATATAATATCTCGCATGAAATTAAACAAATGAGAATTAGTGTTGTAAGTTCTTTTCTTTAATTTATGTTTGTCGGAGCAAGTGAAATGCGAATGGTAATCAGTGGACACGTATAATAAATAGTACATAATATACCTCTTAAGACACTTTCATTCTTTGTTCACATTTGTAGCATGTAGATGCATCTGAGATACCACTGGAGTGATAGAATGTTGTGTGCTAAATCAGAGCACGAAAGACATGTAAGTAACATCCTTAGGCGAGTCATATGAGTCAACAGAGGAAGGATTTCGTAGTGAGCACTATGTTCACTGACTCAACCTACGCATGCCCATTTGAGGAAAGACCACATATTGTTCAGAGGCTTTGTGTCCACCGCAGTTACAAATAACCCCCATCGTAGTTTCTCATGCTAGGTATTGTATCATTATCTTGTTTGTAATTTGTATGCAGTCGCCTATACCGGAGCTTGGTTTCTTATTATGCAAATCGTTGCACCTAGGAATAGTGGTTATTGAAATCTCACGTGTCGTTCACGGCAGGTTAAACGTACGTCACACGGGGAAAACATTAGTAATATATCATTCACTGTTCTATAACAGACTCTCGTTCGTGATATATCGCTTTCGGGGGCAGTAATACTACGGATTAAGTTCAGCGCAGCGTGGAACTGCAAATTTAAGAGGTTAACTTGTTGAAGATACTTTTGTAGAAACGTTTTGAGATGAGTAATGATTGAGAAAACAAAGGATTGAAATAAATGGAGGTTTTAAATCTTTGTTTGGTTTTAATTTTTCTCGCTACTATGATAACCTAACAATTTTGGGAATACAAAAGTGCACATATATTTAGAAAATAATGTTATAAATTGAGTTAATTGGTTAGTGAAAATATATATTTACATATTTACCAGAAAAACATTGAAAAGAGTGGATAAAATTATTTGAAACCATGTAAATTGCAACTTGAAAATAAATGAAAAATTGTCGAAAACCGGCTAGGTAAAACATTATGCAAATCATATAGCCTAAAGTACCATTATAATAAAAAAACTAATAATTTTCAGACATCCATAAATTGAACATTCGTCAGAACAAAGTCACCAGGGAGAAAAATTATTAAAATAAAGTTTTCGTCGATAAATGAAATCCGAAAAATTGTTGAATAATCCAATCAGATCATAGAAGTTTTTATACCGTAAGTGTAGTACACGGTTATATTGTGGAAAGCGAAAATTGATCTTCCCTCGCTGCCTGGCGAGTTCGGCGCCAACGTAAGTTGGCTTACGGGAATGTTCCCCCAACAGGTATCTCCCAGCGGGGACAATCTCCAAGCTCCCGACTGGTCTCCCGACATGTGTGGTTGGCAGTTAATGTCAGTATAAGTGTGTGTAAGTAAGGAATAAGGATAGGACAAGAAAGAGGGAAAGATAATAGTCCGTTTTTTAGAATTCTGGTACGGTTTTGTCTGATGTTGTTGGAAAAAAAATCACAGAAGACTACCGACAAAGCAGCCGGCTGCTATAATTCTTCTCCAGACATCCACTGACTTCGACCGAGCTGTCTAGTTAATGTCACAAATCCTGCCACTAGCGGGCGTCGCACCCTTGTCCGGTCCCGGTCAGAGGCCCTGCAGTGACATCAGTAGAACCACTGTTGCTGGTTACGTCCATAATGGGTCGTAAATAATTTCCTTTAAGAGTCAAAAACAGATTTGTATCCTGAAACTTCATTTTATCTAACCATTAAATGATATGTGTAACTAACATAAAATTTAAAGAAATCCAGTCAATGTTTGAACAATATGGATTAATGGATTAACATCGAAATTTTGTTTGAAATTTTTTTAAACGTGTACATAGATAAAAATAGGAAAATGTATTATTGAAGTAGTGTATTGTTCGTATGAATATTGTTTACTGAGATAATTTTGCCAAGGTTTAATTCTTGAGGTCCGTACAATACTGTATCCTTCAAAACATATATGTCAGTTTCTTTTATGTATTTATTTCTGTTTGAAAACACAAGAAACCGATACGTTCCTTCGTACTTATGTATTAAGGCCGGAGACGATTTAAATTTTTTGTTATTCAGCATAGCAGAAATAGTTCAATTTGCGTCGTTGACTTTCTCTCATTCAGAGAATGAAGATGAACAAGGAATAGCAGAAAACAAAATTTGATTAAAATTTAGAAATTTCGCTTTTTAACAATATTCGTATGATTGTCTTTATCGTGACTGAAAATCTGTCATGGATGTCACCTTCAAACATTTTTTCTTAAGAAGTCGGCGTTACTGCAGACAGATTGTTGGCAGGCTTTCTGAAACAAGTCTTGACTCTGAATGTAAAATTGTGTAAGCCCCTTAGATCGGAGTCTAGATTTTAAATGGTAAAATTACTGCAATTTAGTTGTATTCGTAAAATTCTTAATACAATGCGTTCTTTTAATCCAGGAAGACAGCTCTGAGGACTGTTGTCAGATTTTGAAGCGAAACCTACGAGTCTTCAACATAAGGTTCCGCTGAACGCATGAATAATGCAAAGTTTGTATTGCAGTCTCATTGTGTGTACCGAATTTCCATCAGCAAGCTGTGTTCTCACTCGAAACTTGCATTTATTTGCACAGTAAGCTGTTCTTTGCTGTGTATACAGAAAAATATTCCCACCCCAGAGTTCGTGATTACATTAGAGAACCCCTGCATATGGAATTTTGTTCAAGTTGTCCCTAAACGTTCCTTCTACGGAAACGTAGGAATTCTGAAAAGTGCAAATAAAAAATTGCTTGACGGTGCATTAATCGTTTTAGGAAGACCAGAATTTCAATAGACATGGAGATGGTTATTTCAACAGAAGATAGGTACCTATTTGTATCTGATCATTACTTCATCAATTTTGCTGCCACGATGGGAAGTTTTCACTTATATAATTTTCGCACTGTTGGGTATCATCCAACATTATTATGTTTTACAGTCTACGGACTTTTACGCTATTTTACGTACTTTTACGCTATTTTACGTACTTTTACGCTATCAACTATATCCTTTTGCTTATTTGCTACTTTCTTGACACTACGTCATCTATGGCATCCCGCATTCCTCAATAGGGTTCATTGTGGACGACGATTTAAAAATTACTTTTTATTTTCATCGTTGTCGCTAATATTGGTCTTTTTTCCACATTTACTTTCTTAATTTCAATCATTACGTTCTGTTAGGTAACATTTTCATCGTATGTCAATCCTAAGTTTCAAAGTCTCTATTATTCTACAATACTCGATTTCCCTTGTATATAGGATTCTGTAGTGTTCCGGATTAAGCTCATTGCAATTCCATTCCTCAACTTTTTACCCAACAGTTTCTCTTTGGCTTAGAAAGCCGTCCTTGCTAGAGTTATTCCGCCTCATCATTTGTGACAACGTTGACAAAACCAGTAACCGGTCGGAAATTTGTCGCCTTGCACTTCAACACGAGTCCACCTTTTAGAAGGCAAGGATCAACAGCACTCGGTACACTGGCTTCTGTCATATGCTAATCAGGAGTCCAGACGTATTTGACTGTACGGTGTCTTCACCGCTTCCCGTTATCTTTTTACACAACGACCTTTTTGAACGCGCAACAGCTTCAGCGATTCAGAATCCCAAAAAGAAGGAGACTCAAGTAGCGCGACACTTCTTCGTAGACCAGCAGTCCGCCCTCTGACTCGTTCTCCTGGTGGATAAGAAAGATCGCGCCTTTGTTATTCGGAAGAGCCGGCGGAAGTTTTAATTTGGCTGAAAGAGAAGTCTTGACACTTTATCTTTGCCGAGCGTGGACGGGGCGTTTGCTTGGCACGTTATATTTCCAGGAAGTAGCGTCGTGCGGGAAAGGGTTTGCTTTTGAACTTCCGGAAGCACGGAGAAAAAAAAGCAGGGAAAAGAAAAAGAAGGGAAGAGAGCGACGACGGAGTTTTGGACGGCGGTAGACACCAAACTCGGTAGGTGTGTTGAGAAGAACAGTGCAGAGGAAGTGGAACACGAGGAGATATCGTTATGGTGACACACGATGTGTACGAATGATGCCCGAATACAAATTGAATGCGTGCTTGCAAACAGACGAAATTCAAGAAATAAAATTTAAACTATTGCAGGTCTATAAGTATTGAGTAGTTTACTAATATGATGAAAACATAATAGCTCTCCAAGTGTTGAGGAAGGAGAGACTATCGTATTTATGCTCTCCTCATTCCTGGGCAATGATGCTTTTTCCGTGTATTTGCTCCAATGGATGATAGGCGTATTTAGGAGGCATTGTAAGGAGAGATGAAATAATGCATATGTTTGCAGATACGTTATGAAGCAGTTTATATTATTATTAGTTTTATTATTATTATTATTATTATTATTATTATTGTTGTTATTGTTATTATTATACTTTATAACTTTTGCTAGTTATTCGGTTTTAAAATGGTGAACTCCCAGCAAGTTTTCTAATCCTAACATTTTCAAATTCTTTTTTAAATACGATTTTTCTATGATTGGGCACCAGTCCAGACTGGAAATCTTATGGTCATATTGAGGTATACACGTCCCACCAATGAACACTGGGAAGGCGCTGGCCAGGCCCGCGTGCAGGGCTGCCTTTGTGAGCTGCCAGCTATGCATGCCAAAAAAGAGCGCGGCGTGGCGTGGCGTGCCGCCTGAGGTAGCGGGGTCCCGGAGTGCAAGCCGAGCTCCATACTCCGGGCTTCTCGAGGCAGCCTCCAGTCTTGCTACGCGAATCGACCGCCGGGAGAGGAGAAAGCGACCGAGACGAGAGGGAAGGAACGGGCGGGATAGAGGGCGCGAAGCTGGCATAGTGCGGCCGAATTGGACACAAAGGGGAAGGGACAGAAATCGGACGAAAGGGGAAGAGCAAAGGAATGGATAAAGACTCTCGTATTATAGAGCGATTACTATAAGAAGGGATTGCTTTGGCCGCCACTTCTGGCAACAGAACTGCAGGTTACCCCCCATTCACTCTTTTTGTAAGTGCTTTCGTTTACATTTCGCTCATTTGAAATTGATTTCATCACTATCTCTGGCAATGTGATCGTCCAGCATGTCGTTCATTTATTTCCAGACCTGTCAAAATAGTCCCTTCTTAGAGTAACTCCTTCATATCATGCCCGTCCTCGAACCACTTCGTTCTACTCCGTTTCTTCTACGTTACACCCCTCACCACCTCACTGTACCCTACCTTAAGAACAGTAGCAGAGGATACGATCCTAGACGAAGGGTGGGGGTAGATGGATTCTCCGAGGAGGGTGTAGGGGTGAACAACAACAGTGAGAAAAATGTAAGGAGATGCAAAGGAAAAAAGAGTAGGGGGTAGCAGAGGAAGGGATGGGAACAATTTCACCCTTGCTGGCGGCGAAGAGGAAGAGACAAGGGAGGGAAACAATTGGATCCATAGGATTAGATAGTAATTCAATCCAACAGAAAGATGTACAGAGTGGGAGAAATGATGAGAGTTGGAAAGGATTGGAAAGCCGGAAACGGCGATGGAAGTAACGGAGTACTAAGGAGTTCAATTCGCTGGCGCGAGATGAAGATCCAGGAGTGGAGAAAAGGAAAGATAATGAATAGACGAAGATCATGAGGGATCAGAACTGGGATTTCGATCAGGGAAGGATGAGTGAGAGGGGGAGGTATGAAGCAGCTACATTGATTTCTAGTTGATGAAGTGTGGACGTCATATCTCTACCGGGTAGCGGGAGAGGAGGAAGGGCAGCGAGAAAGGAGAAAAAAAACTGTAAGAGGTAGGATCGTGCAAGACATAAGAATGTAGAAATGAGAAGGGAAACATTCGATGCTTCATAGGGATAAGAAGGAAAGAAAAAAAAATAGTAGAGACGGAGGAGTGATGCAGTACGTTGGGAGGTGAAGGAAGATATGGAAAAAGAAGTAGAAAAGAAAGAGGTGAGGGAAAAGAAAATGAGGAAGAAAAGAAGAGAAAAGGAAGCAGTGGGTAAAGACGACACGAGAGAGAAGGTGCGGGGAAGGACGAATGAGAAAAACAGAACGGGAAGGGACGGGAAAGGATGGAACGGTACCAGGAGGGACGGGAAGAGGCGGGACAGGACGAGGAGGGAGAGAGACGGGAAGAGGCGGGACAGGACGAGGAGGGAGAGAGACGGGAAGAGGCGGGACAGGACGAGGAGGGAGAAAGACGGGAAGAGGCGGGACGGAGAGGGTCAGGGAGGGGCGGAACAGGAAGGAGCGGGACCGGGAGGGACAGGGAGAGACAGAACAGGGATGGGCGGAGAGGGACGGGGCGGGGAGGGACGGGACAGGAAGCGACGGGACAGAGAAGGACGGGAAGGGGAGGGACGGGGCGGGGAGGGATGGGAGGGGAAGAGCCGGGACGGGAAGTGTCGGCGGGGAGAGGGATGGGGAGGGACGAGGCGGATATGGATGGACGGGTAAGGACGGGACGGGATATACGGGACTGGTCGGACCAGGAGAGGACGGGGAGGGACGGGACGAGGGGCGCAACAGCATCGACGCGAGGCGGAGAGGAGCGAGCGCGCGCCCTGGCGGGGCGGGGGCGGGGCCCCGGCGAGGGGAGCGCAAGGAAGGGCCGGGGAGGTTTGGCGCCGCCGAAGGCCTCTGTGTTTCTTCCTCGGCGCCTTTGTTGCCTCGCAACAGCTCCCGAAATAAGGAGCCCATCCCCTCCCTCCTTCCTTCCCCGCCAGACAAAGACGCCCAACCGCTGCTTGTGCCGCTTTTGCCAACTTTTGCCTATCTGCCGCTGCATGGAAGTTGGTTCCGCCAAGTAATATTGCAGGCGGTGCCTTTGGGATGGGTCGAGGCGGGAATGGGCTGAGGCGGGCAGACTCGGGTGGGGAGGAGTGGTTGGACACGCTCTGGGGGAGCGGGGAGGAATGACGGACGGGAGTGGTATGAGGCGCGTCGGACCGGAGCGGGAAGTGGGAGGGCGGGCAGGAAAATACAGGGTGGGAAATGGAGGACGTGAGTGGTTTGAGGTGTAGCGAAAAGGAGCGTGGAGTGGTGGGAGGGTGCGGGAGGTGGGAGGGCGGGCGGGGAATTTCCGGGTGGGTAATTGGGACGTGAGTGGTTTGGGGTGCGGTGGACCGGAGCATGAAGAGACTGGAGGGAGCGGGAGGTGATAGGGCGAACAGTGCTGGAGTGGGTGATGCAGGGCGGCGCTGGGTGGCGCACACTGCGGACCCGCCCTTTTGCTGTTCCGAAACCCGGATCTGCGTTTCCCTGCCCGTTCCCTTGCCCGCTCCTCGCGCGTTCCGCCCGCGCTCCGGTTTCTGCACTTCTTGTAAACTCGATCCACGTTGCTTTCGCAGTCCTTGAACGTCATATTTCGCTTTAATTCAGCTCCTCTTTCCTTCCGTGGGTTACTTCCTGCTGTACCGACCGGGCTCTTTTACTGATGCAAGTAGGTTCGGCTTTCACGGAATTCTTCCTACATGTGGACAGTGAAATGTTTCTCGTGTTTCTAAAGACTTGTAGTTTCGTTTTACAAAAAAAATGTTAAATATATTGAGCCCAACAAAGAAATGATACATACCTTACTTCCGTACAAAATGAAAGAATGATGTTGATGCGAGGTCGAGACCATCTGGAGCCAATGCCAATAATCGAAATGTTAGAATTGTAGGACATATTCAACTGATTTTTTAAGTTATTTCAACTTGGATCATAGTCGTTGTTGCAACATAGGGAAAGCTAAAGGTCTAGCAAGGGAACCCATTAACGCCCGAATTAATTTTGTAAAGACATTTTTATTCCTATTTGCAAATAGTCATCAGAACAAAAAATCACAACACAGTATCAGATATCTCTATGCAAGCATTAAAAGTGGTAACGACACAAAAGCGATGAATTACTAAAAAAATTGCTGACAAAAATAAAACAATGACTGACATGCGGGACCAAATGTAGGCTACTAAGATTGACTTCAACATTATTGAATATATATATATATATATATATATATATATATATATATATATATATATATATATATATTGTGACGTACCTGGTGGTGCCGGGTATCTTCACTGCAATATAACACTAAGAGAGGGTGTCTTTTACGTGAATGGGTCCTAGGATAAGTCGGTGCAACGTTGGGAAGATTATTCATACATAGAAATACAATTATGACAAGATTTATTTTGAATCAAATTTACTATTTACATAATCAGACACCGTTTTTATACTCCGCCTTGGTACCAAGATTAAGAGTAAAATACAACTTTCATACCTTCGGGGCCCCGTTTGAATACCTATGAGGTTCGTCGAGCCGCTCGTGCCAACAGGGTTGTCGACCTCTGCTACTGCTGCGGGCCGTCGACAGCAGACGGCGTGGTGATCATCCACGGCTGATGCTCCAACACTTCTTCCCCGAACAGAATCTTGATACCTCGGCTGCGCACCTTCCTCGAATCACTGTCCATTAGTGGGTTTAATTACACGACCCCCGCCTACTCCGTATACTGGTCACAGTTCTGTACCGCACGCTTTCAAGAATGTTCCCTCCGCACCAACTAATGAGAGCGACGTCAATTATTTTACCAACACTAATCTTTTACTATACTGATACTTCTAATGTTCTGTTTACATGTCCATTGCTTTGCGATTCCTAATCACATAACTATGTCGCGTATTACATGCGTCCATTCACTAGCGGAGAGCCCTCGCTACACGTCCGCACTGGTCGCCGCTCTGCTAACCTCTCTTCGCCGGCCGCACGTCGGCACATCCTTCGGCGGCGGCCGCCTCAATCCAACTAACGAACTTTTTGCACGTGCGCGCTGCCACGCTTGTACCCGCCGTTCTCACGCTCGCCTCCCGGCGGGCACCGGTGGCGGCGGCGACCGTTGCCGGCTGCCCGCTGCTCGCAGCGCCCGGCGCTCGCACCGCGCAGTCCAGAATAGCTATTGAATTCTTACACTAATGATTTAATTAGTGTAATGAAACACATATTCTGGGTTTCATCACCCCCCCCTTTCTTTTTTTGAATTTTTCCCGCTTCTGGAAAAATTCACACTAGTAACATCGTCACTGCCGATGGTTGCACTCTTTTGCATATTCCTCGACGCCCTATATACACTTATAACTTAGAATCGAATTAACATGTGATTACTTGTATTAACACTAATATTACACTATTTACACTTCACTATTTTCCATACATGTTGACCAGGTTTCCGATTTGAAGCTTGTGGTGTCCTACTATGTTTTGTTTCTTGTATGACGGTTCATCCCCATTTTGCTGACATTGATTTCCTAAATCACAGTTGTAGGACATAGCTTCCAGCGTGTTGGGCACATCTTGGTAAGTGTCGTCCCATTTCCAGCTACGACCTCTTCTACGTTTGTACCAATGGTTGACTATACCATCATTCTTCCCTCGCCCCTGACTTCGCTCCATTTTGGACCTGCCTACATCTCCTTCATTCCCATGCTTTGGGGCGTCTGCAAAGGTGACTTCGTACCTCTCCAATATCTTCAAACCCCTTCCTAAATCGGTATGATCTGCTCTGCCCAGTAAGCTCTGCACGGTGACAGGATACTGTTGCGTTAACATGCAACTAATTCCTTGATATTTTATAGGAGCAACTAATGTTATTGGTTCCATAATGCTCTTCATTCTGTATCCACTACTATTTCCCGTGATGTAGTTGTAATGGCTATTCCTCTGGTCGCTCTTGATGTTTATTTGAGTTTCTTCGCTCCGTTTTCGTACGGAAATCTTGTCTTCAAATACCTTTAAAAATTCCGGAAATATACCAAAATTCTCTGCCCACGTCCTGGCGTTCTCTTCTAAAATTGAGTGTAATAACTGGATCTTGTATCCTTCCAATATGTTGTTTGATGCTAGGTACCGTTCTTCTGCTCGCAGAACTACCTTAGGGTTTTCCGCCCCATCTCCCAGAGATTTCATCGACTTTGGAGGCATAATTGGTGTCACCCCATACTTGACACTTGGCGACGTTTTCCCGTCTTCTTCCTGTTTAAACTCTTCTTGTACTCTTTTCTCTTCGCACCCTTGTATATTTTCCACGATTTCTTCTTCTACTATACGCTCCATTTCTTCTATTTTCATTTCCATTTCTTCTTCCATTATTAACTTCAATTCTTCCGTTTTCACTTTCACTTTATAAACATCCTCCTCGGTCTCGATTTGGACCTCCACCGTTTTGCCCTCCGCTGTCTTGACGTCCACATGGATTTGGTTCGTCATCCCCTCGTTTCTATCTGTTACCACTACCCTAGCATCTATTTGATGGCATGATTGAAATTTTAGCACCTCATCTTTCCTATCCAGTTCCTCCGCTTTCCCATACGGTTTTTCGCATATTTCGATGAGCTTCCTATTCCGTTCTTCTGTGATTCTTCCCATTTCTTCTGCCGGCTTCTTGATCTGTTCTTCAACCACCTTCCCGTTCTGTTCTTTTATTAGTTTTCTATTCCGTTCCTCCGCCTTCCTATTCTGTTCCTCCTCGGATCTTTTCTGTTTACCTAATTCTTTGCTCTGTTCTTCCGCAAACTTCTCAATCTGCTTCTCCGTTTGCTGCCTCAGCTGTTCTTCTAATGAATCTTCTGCCATTACGCCCGTACACGCTTCGTACTCTTCGTCCATCCCCAAGTCAAATCCTACCGCCTGGCTCCCCAGTTCTACCACCTGCCGTTCTAGATCTATATTTGCTCTGTGATCGACCAGAAAATCCGTCCCTATGATTACCGAATACAATAATTTTTTGACTACCAGGGCCACCATCTCATATCCTTGGTTGCCAATCCTGGCTTGAAACATGATTTGTTTTGTGATGGGGCTTGACTTCTTCTGAGTTGCCCCAATCACATACGCCCTATTCATAGGCAAACACATTACTTCTTTTCCTGTTGCTTTTAACTCCTCATACATTTCTTCTGATACTACTGTAGTCGTGCACCCTGTATCCACTAAAGCTTCTTTAATTATACCTTCACATTCTATCGATATCGTGGGACATTTCCTGATTCTGACCGCTGAGTTCTTACATCTCCGCCACGGTTGAGTATCGTAGGTTACCGGCTGCATAGCGTTTATGGAGACCGCGTTTACGTCATCGATTTCCGCGTCCGCAATGGGGCCACCTATCACCGCGGACTCTATTAGTTTAAATAGTGTCCTTGATCACTACTTGTGCTAGGCTGTGCTGATCGGTCGGGTACATTCCCGCCCCCGCCTCGCGTCTCCGTACGGTTTGAATTAGATCCGTTCCAGTCCGGTCTCTGGTTCCCCGGCTCTGGTCTCCATCCGTCTCCCCCTCTTCCACGTTGATTTCTCTGGTAATCATTGCTCCTGTCACTCCCTTGCCCCTGGTTACGTTCCGATCTAACCATATTAACATTTCCTTCATTTCTGTTCTTTGGTACGCCTGCGAACGTCAAGTCGTACCCTCCTAACACATTCTGGAATCTTTCCAGGTCGGTGTGCTGCACACTACGTAAAAGATTCTGCACTGTGACTGGGAACTGTCTCGTCAATACACATATTATTTCCTGATCGCTCATCGGTGGGGATAGCGTTTTGTATTCCATAATGCGCCTTGTTGCGTATTCCCGCAAGCTTCCCATGGACTGGTTGTAATGATTATTCATTAAACTGATTTTAAAATTAATTTGAATTTCCTCATTCCAATACCGCTCAAGGAATCGATCTTTAAATGCCTTTACTGATTCGGGAAACTTATCAAATGTATCGGCCCATATCCTTGCGTTGCCTTCTAACATTAAATATAACAATTGTATTTTACACCTTTCCGAAGTATTGATAACATCTAGATGTCGTTCTGCTGCCTTCATAAATATACATGGATTTTCTTTCCCGTCTCCTGAAAATTTTAGTGATCTTGGAGGGGTAAATGGTACCGTCCCGCTTGCTGCCATTGGGGATGCCTTGCATTCTTTTATTTGTTCAATCTCTGTTCGTAATAACACAACCTTCTCTTCGCATTCCCGCTTATTCTCCTGCATTTCTTCCTTGACTACCGATTGTATCCTTTCAATTTTCTCGTCCTGCATAGCGGTTTTAACATCTAATTGCTGATATAGCTTATTTTCTAATTCTCCCCCCAGATTGATTACTTGGGATTCTAACTCCTTTTTCTGTTTCCCTAATTCTTCGGCAGTCCATTGCTCATGACTTTCTACCCGCTCCGTGATTTTGGTCATCTCATTCTTCGTTAACTCAATTTGTTCTTCAGCGCGTCCCATTCGCCCCCCTATTACATCTAATTTCCTATTCTGTTCTTCTGCCAGCTTCCTAATCTGTTCCTCTGTGAATAATTTCTGTTCGTCTAATTTCCTGCTCTGCTCTTCTGCCAATTTCCCAATCTGTTCCTCTACTTTCCTATTCAGTTCTTCAGCTAACTTCCTGTTCTGCTCCTCTGTGAAAATTTTCTGCTCCTCAGCTGACTTCCTAATCTGCTCCACTGTAAATATTTTCTGTTCATCCAGTTTCCCATTCAGTTGTTCGAACATCTTCCTATTCTGTTCATCAGCCAGCTTCCTACTTCGTTCCTCTGCTTTCCTGTCCCGTTCTTCCTCCGCCTTCTTCTGATCTTCTGCCGCCTTCTTCTGTTCTTCCCGCATCATCATTATTATCTGTAGTATGTCTAAATTAGTATCTTCTCCACCCCCCCGATTCGGATTTCCTGCTGCCTGGTTCATCGGCGTTGACGTGATTTCTATTTCTTTATTGAAGCTATCTCCTGACGTGTCGTCTAACCGACTTCCAATGCCACTATCCCTGCTTTCCGATGGTATGCTATTATCGATTTCTACATTTATCTCCCTTACTTCATCTACCTTCTCCTCCCGGTCCAGCACTACATTTTGCGCCTCCATTCTGTTACTTTGAGCTGTCCGATCGATTCTCACTACACTGAAATACCGCACAAATTTTCCTCTTGCCTCACCTACCAACGATACCACAGTTATCCTATGAATTAACTATACCCGCCACAGCACTATATATTCTTCGTGAATGGTTTAATTCACTCCTATTTCAATTGCTAATTAATGACGAACAACCCTTACTCACCACCAAAACACAATAACACTAATTCAATAGCCATATAAATTTCCACTCACCTACCAATGCATAAACATAATCCTCACAATACATAATATTATTACCATAGAAACACATATACACTACTAATAGACTCATTAATACTCTTACACAACGATGCTTTCAAATTATAATAACTCCCTTATTAATTGAAATTACTTTTCAACGCACTTATTGCTATATTATGTACCTAATCATCATTCACATTTGCATGTCATATCTCCTCCCTGAATTTTCCTCAATTATATCATATAGATATTCACAACATACATTCACACTGCTGGTATATATTTCCCAACCTGGTATCTTTTCTAATAAATTCCCCACACTTTACCATCACCAATAGATAATGCACTACTGAGTGAATGTTCCCAGCAAAACAATTTTGTGCAAAATTTGTACAACACTATTAACCACCTTTATATTCTCATAAGAATTATTACTACTTCCCCATTTCTTTGATTTCCATGTTATAAAAAATTGCCAAGCAGTTCAAATATTATTAATATGTCTTACAAAATTTTGAAATTCTATTACATTATATTATTTGTAGCATGTACATGTATAGCCTTCATAACCTCAGTAATTGCAATATTAACTATATATTGGATGCACACAAATAATTGCCTATGTCAGCCCGCAATTAATTACGCAACAACATTTTTGTAATTATCAACATTTCATTATGCTTACTTGACTTGTGCATGTTTTTTTGCTAACACATGTATTGTTATTTTTTTTTTGTACTCTATAATAATACACTTTGTACTGCCTGCTTCTCATCTATACCCTGCATTACTATACAACAATTACATGCACATTGTTTTCCAACGTTTCACCAATTTCCCTAGGACCACATTTCTTAATTATACGTTATCCACATGTTCGGGCGCCAGCTGTGACGTACCTGGTGGTGCCGGGTATCTTCACTGCAATATAACACTAAGAGAGGGTGTCTTTTACGTGAATGGGTCCTAGGATAAGTCGGTGCAACGTTGGGAAGATTATTCATACATAGAAATACAATTATGACAAGATTTATTTTGAATCAAATTTACTATTTACATAATCAGACACCGTTTTTATACTCCGCCTTGGTACCAAGATTAAGAGTAAAATACAACTTTCATACCTTCGGGGCCCCGTTTGAATACCTATGAGGTTCGTCGAGCCGCTCGTGCCAACAGGGTTGTCGACCTCTGCTACTGCTGCGGGCCGTCGACAGCAGACGGCGTGGTGATCATCCACGGCTGATGCTCCAACACTTCTTCCCCGAACAGAATCTTGATACCTCGGCTGCGCACCTTCCTCGAATCACTGTCCATTAGTGGGTTTAATTACACGACCCCCGCCTACTCCGTATACTGGTCACAGTTCTGTACCGCACGCTTTCAAGAATGTTCCCTCCGCACCAACTAATGAGAGCGACGTCAATTATTTTACCAACACTAATCTTTTACTATACGGATACTTCTAATGTTCTGTTTACATGTCCATTGCTTTGCGATTCCTAATCACATAACTATGTCGCGTATTACATGCGTCCATTCACTAGCGGAGAGCCCTCGCTACACGTCCGCACTGGTCGCCGCTCTGCTAACCTCTCTTCGCCGGCCGCACGTCGGCACATCCTTCGGCGGCGGCCGCCTCAATCCAACTAACGAACTTTTTGCACGTGCGCGCTGCCACGCTTGTACCCGCCGTTCTCACGCTCGCCTCCCGGCGGGCACCGGTGGCGGCGGCGACCGTTGCCGGCTGCCCGCTGCTCGCAGCGCCCGGCGCTCGCACCGCGCAGTCCAGAATAGCTATTGAATTCTTACACTAATGATTTAATTAGTGTAATGAAACACATATTCTGGGTTTCAATATATATATATATATATATATTGTGACGTATCTGGTAATGCCTCAGCTGTGACGTACCTATCAGTGCATACACTGTTCGGGCGCCAGCTGTGACGTACCTGTTGGTCGGTACTTTTCACTGCAAATCTAAAGGTTCTAAAGGACGGGTATCTTGCTCGTGAATGGGTCATTAGAGGAAATTGATAATATATTGGTGCGTCAAAGTAATAATTTTGTATAAGCAGAAATACAATTTATTCACAACTGAATGTTCAATACACCTGATCAATTACAGAAGACCTCAATGACTTGGTACCAAGATTTTGTTAACCATGTAATCTTATCATACCTTGGGGCCCCATTAACAATTCGACCGTGGTGGTTCCTCACCCCGGCGACTGCAACGGTTGATCTCCACCGCGGCTCGGCGTCCTTGGGCTGCTGATGACGTAGGTACGTGCTGCGCTGGTCTGCAGAAGCGGCGATGAGAGTCCCTCGGCCGCAACCTCGGATGTTTCTGCTTTCGCTCCCACACGCGTAATTACAGCGTCTCGTAGATGTCCATTGCGTTCACACTGCGCACTTGAATTATTACTGCGCCCCTCCTTGGTTTTGTTCAACTTCCCGCTCGCAATTACTATGTGCGTGATCACACTTCGTGCCAGCGTTCCTTACACTATGCTATAAATTACCGGCTTCTAATCAGTAATGATACAAATCTAATACTATTAAATGTCTTTCATCATTGGCAGTGCTTCACTCTGTCTACAACCGTCCGTATTTCCTCTGCCACTCACTCTCCGTGACTCCCCTCTGCGGCCGCACCTCGGCCGCCCTCTCCGGCCGCCTCCCGGCAACTGACTTCCAACCGTCGCCTGTCTCCAACCGTCGCCTCCCGGCTCGTAACGGCCGAAATTCCCTCCCTTCGCTGGGCAACGGCGGCGGTAGCGTTCGCAAATCCCCACCGCTTCACTCGCACCTGCCGCTATACTGCGCAGTTCAAATGAGTAGTAATTATACTCTTATATTAATTGTCTGTAATTGCGTAGGGAAATGCTTTCCGCGTTTCAATATATATATATATATATATATATATATATATATATATATATATATATATATATATAAGAAAAATAAACTTCATGAAGTACTTACTTCATTTGAAATATGAAATACTTACGTGTACATGCATCATAATATAATATACTTCATGAAGTTTATTTTTCTTCTTTCATCTAATAACTTACCACAATATGGTCATTATTATCAGTACAGATAAATCGAAGACATATTTGTGTAGGCCTTTGCCCTAATCATTTCCATCCGCCCGTTTAGTGCTGAAGCCACTCGTCTCCAGGGCTGACATTAGGCGCAAACTGTCTTCTGAGACTTTGAACGCAGCGCCGCTTCTTATCCGTCGGCTCCCTCCGCCGACTTTTATCTCTTTCATCCATTTTCTGCGCCTCTGAATGTCTCCGGTCCGCTCGGGTGCGCCTCCTTCTTGCGACGTCTCCGTTTTTCAGTCGCTCTGCTCGACTCACCCCCGGTCTCCAATCCACGCAGACTTCACCATCTCCCCCCCCCCCGCGCATCGTCACTGCTCCAACCCCGCCTTCACTCCCGTCTCTGGGTTGCCTCAACACATCTGCCCCGCCCCGTCTACCTCGTTCTGTGCTACTCGGTCCATCTTTTCTCGCCTGGTCCTGTATCGCCCCGTCCATTCCGCCCTGTTCTTCCTTTCTATGCTTCTTCGTCTCTCTTGTCACCTCTCGTCCTTCTCCATTACGCCGAGCCACTCTATTCCGACATCCCACACTAACTGCTGTTTAGAGACCACGTTCTGCCCCGTTCGGTCCCCTCTTGTCCCTTCCTACCTTATTTCTATCCTGTCTCGTACAATCCTGCCCCGTCCCTCGTATTGTCCCGTCACATCCTTCCCTGTCCAGTCCCTCCTCCTTTCTAGCTCCAAACTTACATCGTCCGTCTTGATTGGTGTCACCCGACCCCGTCCCTCCACATGATGTCCCTCCAAAACGCGCCCTCCCCCGGCCTTTCCTACCTTGACGCGGCCTGCCTCATACTTTCATGCCACATAGCCACCCGTCCCGTTCCATCATTCCTCGCCACGACATGTCCCGGCATGTCCTGCCCCAGTTGCAGGTTTGCAGGTTTTGGTCTGCCCCGCCTCGTCCTGAGTCCCCGTCTTGTAGTGCTCCGACCTGCTCTGTTTCGCCGTGTCCCGTCTCATCTATCCCCACCATGCACTTCCCCGTCGCGTCCTCCCGCCAGACCCTTCCCCACCATAGTTCTGCCGCTGTGCACTTTGCAGACCTTGTCCTATTCTGGCACATTTCGTCCACGTCACAACTTTCCGATCTCTCCGTGCCTCGTTTCCCTCATTCTTTCAGTCCCATTCTATTCCATCGGTCCATTCGTTCCTTCCGGTTCTGTTTAGTCATATCAGCTCCATACCATTCTAATTGTTATGTCCCATTCTTCTTATTTCGTACCGCAGTGCCCTCTCTGTTCCGCTCCTTTCTCTCCGCCACACCTCATTCTACTCCACTATCCCTCCCTTCGCTGTGCCACTCAACCGTCTCCGCCTATCGTCTCCGTCTAGCGCCGTCCCCAACTCCGCAGCCGTCCCGCTCCCCTCTCCCGCGCAGCTGTCCTCGTCGCCGTCCGGCCGCGTATCTTCGCCCACCGTCCCCGCCCTCGCGACCGCTCGACGTCGCCATAATAACCTGACAGATAAAGGACACGGATTTTTATTCGCGCGACCCGACGGGCACATCTGTCCGCCCCGATATTCCGCTCGCGTCTGGACGTTCGCCGCCCCCCACCCCCGCACTGCCTGCCTCGGCGCTGCCTTGGCCGTCAGCGCCGCTGCCTGGGGCTACCTTGCCGCGGCGGGCCGCGTCGGCATGTGCAAGTTGTGGCGGAACGTAGTCACTTACGACCCCCATTTACTTCCCAATTCGGATTGGTAGAGATAAAAGGATGGTTTATAAATTTTGATTGATTAGTGATTCCGGCGCGCCAAGAGCTAAGGTCATTAGTCCCTTAAGTGTGGCAGCCAAGACAAGCTCTAAGCTCTCGATCAGTATCCCGACATGTGTGATAGTGCAGTGCATGTACGTGTGTGTCTAACGGGTGATTATAGGACAAAGAAGAGGAAAGAAAGATCGCGCGCGCTCCTTGAACCGTTTGTTAGGGTACTGCTCCAGCATTCGACTGGTGTTGTTCGGAGAAACCACTGAAAACTACCGATGACCGGCCGTTAGAATTCTCTTCTAGACAGCGACTGAACTTGACCTAGCTATGTAGTGTCTATCTAGTGTAGCAAGTATCGAAAATCCTGTCACCGTGAGGAGTGGAACCCTAGGACCTCCCTCCCAGAGGCACTGCAGAGCCACCGGTAATACTATCATGACTGTGATGGCGGGCGTGGGAAAAGAAGGATACGGAAAGAGGAAGTGCGGTTCGTGGTCTGTTTTATAGGATGCTGCAACAGCGATCTCCTGGAAATAATTACAGAAACCGTGGATATTACTGATCAGAGAATTCGATTCAACCGGTAATAATAAACACATACCGTGAATTTCCCACATCTCAGACTATGACATCCGGTTCTGATCAACAAGTCGATTTTCAACTCTTTTCGAGACCAGGTATCTACCCCTCTTGGGGCACGTCCCCAGTAGACATCAACTCTAAGCTTGCAATGCACTTCTGACATGTGTGGAGCGTAGTGTATGTAATATAAGTGTGTAAGAGGAGTGATTGGAGTGTGCAAGGAGATGTTGCGTCCGGCCCTTGGTACCATTGTAATATCTCGTATTGAATGGAGAATCGACAAGAAACTAACGATCAGAGGAGCTAGCCAATTTAATTCTCGTCCAGACGGTACTTGTATTCGTTACGTAAGCATCGAAAGTAGTAAGTAACACTGCTGTGTAACTAATGCTGAAAATCCCCCACCATCAATTCTCGAACTCTAGGTCCTCCCGGTCGACAATTTCCTTGAGATAACGATGTTGACTCTCAGTTATCACAGCCCATTTTCCGATTGTTCGCGACGTCTTTCGACCGCATGTCGTCTCGTCCACCTCCGCGTCCCGCCGTCCATTTCCGGCGCCGCGAGTCGCCGCATGGGCGCCGTCCCTCGCACCTGTCGCCGATCCCTCGCGCTGCCGCCTCGGCTCCGCTGCAATCGACCGTGTTTGCCAGCGGCATCTGCTCCCGGCGCGCCCCGCCCCGCCCCCGCCGTCCAATCGCCCCGACCCGACGCCCAGTCGCCGCGCTCGCCCGGCCCTCGAGGAGCAGGTGCGCCTTCCCAGGCGCGGATCTAGGGAAATGGATACACTTCTCCGCGGGATGGGAACAAGTTGCCCGTGCGGTTTTATTTTGTAGTTTCTTCCTCCTTTTTTCGTCTTTTCCTCCTATTATTCGTCATCTTCGTCTTTGTCTTTTCTTGTTAGTCTTCGTTTATTTTCTTCTTCGTTTTTATCTTATTTTCTTCTTCGTCTTTTTCTTCTTCGTTTTCGTCTTTTTCGTTTTCTTTTTCTTCGTCTCTTCTATCTTATTGTTTTTCGTCTTCGTCTTTCTTCTCGACTTCATCTCTTTCCTTTTTCGTCTTTTTTCTTATTTGTCTTATTGGATATCGCCTTCGACATTTTCTTCGTCTTTTTCTTTATCATCTTTTTTTTCTTTTTCGCCTTTTGTTTCTTCGTTTTTGTCTGGTGTGTCATCGTGTTTGTCTTCTTCGAATTCATATTCCCTTATTCATCTTAGTCTTTTTCGTGTCCGTCTTTTTCATTCAATTTTGTAACATTTCAGTCATCGTTTTTATTCAGAATTCATCAACATTTTCATCATACTCGTATATAAGAAATACGAAATCGAAGTTGGAGGTTAAAACTTTCTTGCCAATTCTACTCTGCTTTTAACTGTTTCTTTTGGAAACATTTATATTGTGCATTTCTACTTCCTAATAACTTTATATATATTAAACATTTACAAATGCTTCATATAAGTCCTTGATTTTAAGTGCTAAACGAACTATTTCTACCCAAAAACCTTACGTTCTGATATCACGACCAAATAACCGTAACGAAAAGAATTGCCTTTTGCAGGCTTCAGGTCAATGTGACCTCTTAAAGACGATTATCAAGAAAATGTGTAGCATAAAATTTATTCAGGAATTTTAATCGGGCAATTTTTATTATTATTATTATTATTATTATTATTATTATTATTATTATTATTACTATTATTATTATTATTATTACTATTATTATTATTATTATTTTATTATTATTATATAGTTCATAGCATTAGCATTCTTTGGATTTTTGTACTATTTACGCCGCTATATAAACAGCTCCCTCAGCAATGATTGTGGCATTGTATCTCTCCAAATCTGTCTGCATCATCTCTGTAGAGTCTGGATGCTCCCTCCCCATGGCTGCCTCCATCTGTAGACGGTCGATATCCGTCCCCGACTCTTGATTTTTTGCTTGTTTGCTTTCATACGTTGTATTCCGACGCAGACGGGCCACGGCTATTCGGCTTTCGATGTCCTCTGCAATACGTCAGCGATATTCGTAGCGCATGCAAACATAGCGGAGAAATATTGAATTGACAATTCCGAGAATTTTACGTCTCCACAAATCGGAAACGATTTATTTTACATGGGGGGACTGTGTATTGTAGCACACGCAAATAAATTCTCCCTTGCCCGAATCTGGCCTGGCTGTTTCCAATAAGGCTGGTAAGAGGGTATGGAACCTTCAAACTTATTCACGAACAAAAATAGAACGAGTCGTAAATGAGAAAAAAATATTCCCTTCGTTATATAATCTTTAGTAAATTAGGGTTTTAAGTCTGAAGAAATCTACGTAATTGAACTTCAAAAAAATTAACCCTTGGTAGTTTTATACTCTATCCAAATTTCGTTATCCTTTCGCAGAAATTCCTAAAATAGTTACTCTTTGGTTTTAGCTGCAAGAAGTCATCTAATTACATGTTTTTCTAATTTATAAATCATTAAACAGGAAATCAAATAACAATTTTCAATTTTTACAATCTTCTGTACTGGATCGGCCATGGCAGTAAATTAATTTCTCTAAATTACTTCTTCGGAATATGATATATTACGTTTCACTTTGTAAACTAAAGGCCTATGTTATAGCTTAAGTATATTCTCAGACATATTTTATGCAATTTCAAAACATATTCTCGAATTAATCTGTAGCTATAACTTGAACAGTTGGTAATATCTCTCCATTGCTATTGGTTTACGTTGTTCTGACTTATTGAAGCACTTTTGTTCTCATTTGTCGTGATTGCTTATGTTTATTTGCAATTTTTTTCATTATTAAATTTCATAGTCAATAACGTTGCATTTTAATTTAGTTGATCTGAATGTGGTGTTCAGATAAATAAAAAGTTATGTAATTTATATTGTATGACATGTGCTTCTTCTCAAAAAAACATTACATTCAGACGACCGAAATGTACATGAAGGTAAAAAAAGAAAAGAGAGTTGAGAGTTTTCGTTCAGAAATATATTAAGTACAGTTTTGTTATTTTAAATCAATGAGGAACATTACATTCTTGATACTTTGCACACCTGTACTTTGCAACTCATATATTATTTTTAATACATGTTTTACTACAGTGTACAGTGCTTCTCTTGCTGTAGGTTAAGGAGGAACAGAAACATTGGTTGGGGCTACTATCTCCCACTTAGCCCAATGTTTCTATTTGTCAGATAGGATTACAAACATTTTTCGCACAATAACGAATAAATACAGTTTTACCGCTACGACTTGGTAACATTATACTTTATAATTTCCCCCACCGGTGACTCAGCCTGTATTATCCCTAATCCAACCATTACTGCAAGGTCCAGAGATTCCCCTGTTGTGGATGCGTGGGGGACGAAGCTTCACAGGTGGCGCGTGGCATTGCGAGGGCCTGCCGCGCACATAAACGTGCAGTCCGATATGTGGTCGATTTTAGCGCCGTCGTAAAACAGTTACGCTGCCAGGGTAATATGGCAGCGGTGGATGCCATAACCGCCCCGTTTGCAACCCCCTCATTGGGCTCTAGCTCACGAATGGCCGTTGCCGCGGTTCCGAGATCCCTGTTTCACCGTCGGTTCTCGAACGTTCTGTACTACCATCGTCCGACCCCGTAAATACTTTCTTTGTTGGTCAGACTGCAGGCCTTTCTCCGCGACTACCAGGTTCGAACCCAGGCGTCTCCAAGTGGGAAGTTTGGTGGACAAAGCGGGTTTTCTCGGGGTACTCCCGTTTTCCTTGCCACTATGCATTCCACCGTTCTGCTCCATCTTTCATTTCCTACTCTAACTTGTATCAACTTGTAACTAAGAAATAGTTGAAAAGTCGTCACTTTACGGTGCGAATGCGTTAAATATCTAGAATTACCCAACTAATAACAAAAAAGAAATTTCTTAATTATACAACTCACCAAAATGATAACATTAATTATCCTAACGTGAAATATTGCATAGCTAGGGGGGGTAACAAACACTCCGGTTATCCACTTAACGCAATAATACTGTTCGAACGCATTTCCAAGAAACGTTCTCTCCTGTTAATTCTCGAGCACTCTGTGTCAGCACTGACCGTTCCCATAAATACTGTTTCTGTTAGTTTTCTGTCTGTTCCTCCAATCATCTATTTATTGTTCGGTAATCTTTCAAATGGATGAAACAATAACAAGTAATTAAATCACATGCCTCCGACTACGTTTAATAAAATACAAACAATTGAAATTTATTTTAACGAGCAAAGCTCCCACAAACAGAAACCTTTTTTGTTGAAAGATTAAATACTGCTGTTCAATAAAATGTAAATAAATGTGTGCATAAGTATCACTAACATCGAACAATTCTGCGTTCGAAAAGGAAGAGCTCATGAATATTGGTATTTACTGTTATTGCCGAAATCTCTGGTTGATCCGGATGGTAAATATAATTTATAAACAGAACTAATGAACAAATAATTTAATCTGATTACAGAACTAGTAATTGGGAGTAAAAAGGATTTGTTTTCGTTACTACAAAATCAGATCCATTTTTCTTTAAAATTAACGTGTAGTAAAATCGTATTGCAAGCAATTATTTGAATTGAATATAAAAAAATCTTTCTTTTAATTATGTTTAATGTGAAGTCAAATGTTTTTCTTATTGAGTCTTTAACAATTTCATTAAATTGTCAGTTTCATTAAAAATTGTATTTTTGTAAAAATTAATGTAATTTTCTCTATCTCAAAAACGAAAAATTAAAATTGATCTATCATGAACATTCTGAATGCTACATTCTCTTTCCCTTTTCCAGCTCACTGAGATCCTGCTACCCTTAAGACATGTTTTTTGTCTTTTGTTTTACCAATTTTCTAAAAAAAATGAAAATGCATTTATTGGATGTATATGATGTATACGTCTTCTTAATGATAATACGTAATAATCCGTTTTTTCTGATCGCACCAGCATTATTAGATGCTTTCTATAAATGTTCTCAGTGTTTAACGTAGTGAAGCGTGAGACCTTATCGTGTTTTCATCTGGAATATATAACCTGGGTCTTCCCCAGACATCACACAGTTAAGTTATTATTTACCAAAAGGGAGCTAGATATTGGTTAGCTAGAGTTATTTTATTCCAGTTTTCATCTTAAACAGCTATTCATCTATTTTCGGTGTCATGATGTAATTATTTGAACACAATGTTGTCTTCCACGACATCTTGTAGACGCTTTTCAGTAGAAAGCGCTTCCGGGATTTGGATCTGTTTTATCTAATTAAGTAACTGGGAGAACTTCAAAGATCACAAATAAAACGTTGCATATCTTATTCGGATTTTGCTTCAGAAATAAACAGTAATTCGAAAAGAAATCACAAATGTGCTTTTCACACTTGCTCGCAATGTTTTTAAATAGTCAAATAATACACAAGATTCTGTTTTTGTTTTTCTTGTATAATTATGACGTTTATGATTTGAAACATGAACGATCTCTTTAACTCTGGGCTCATCATTATAAATAAATTGTAATGTACGACTTATTTCCCCAATAATGTATGGTTTCACGTTAAAACAGTTTTTTCCTGTCATAAGCATCATATTTTCTGGAGTAGCGCTTCATTCCCCAACTTCATTTCCTTTACATCATTTCCACTCTGGTCGCTCTGCTATGTCCTTAAAGCTGTCAACCAGGAATATCATTCTCGGCCTCGCCCACACATTACCTGAGAGTGCACGGTCGGCCGCCCTTGGAGTCACGCAATAAGAGTAATCCAACAGTCATCGAGAAATCGAAAAGAATGCTTTGTTTCCAAAACTAGTAAACATGAAGTAAAAATCTTCTCTGGAAAAACATTTATTTGTAACGGCAATATTACCAAACAAAAGGTCCATTGCGTTTGCTTGCTTCAAATGTTTCTCTCCTAAACAGAGAAAACATACTTGTTTTATCTCCGAAAATAAGAAAAATTAAAATGATCATAATAGTAGTAGTAGTTGGATTGGAGTGTCGTGTTGTGAAGTGTAGTACAAATAGAAGTAGAAAGAGAAGTGAAGTGCAGTGTATTAAAAGGTGTATTTATTAGTTAAAATACCTATGCAGGACAGTCAAAATGTAGCGTAAATGCTGTTATTGTTATTATTGTCTTTATTGTTATCATATTATTATTATTATTATTATTATTATTATTATTGTTTTGAAATGTTTTAAAGTTACACTGTATCAATATTCTTAACTGCAATATGTTAATTGTAGTGTTCCGCCACCAGTCTGTATAAATCTGCAGAAAAAATAAATCTATCTTAGCAGTTAACGCGCCCGGAATCGCTGATCAATCACACGAATGTGATACCCTAGCACACCGCGCTACACTGATTTGAGACCCCAAAGTCTTCACGCAGCTTTCAACATCGACCAGGGTTTCGAACCCACCGTGCTCCGCCGCCGCCACCGCCTCCGCCACAGCCTCCGCCCCCGCCTCCGCCTCCGCCTCCGCCGCCGCCGACGCCGACGCCGACGCCGACGCCGACGCCGACGCCGCCACCGCCACCGCCACCGCCACCGTCACCGCCACCGCCTCCACCTCCGCCGCCGCCACCGCGTCGACATCGCGTCCATCCGCCGCCGCCGCATCGCGCGCGCAGCTGTCAACGTCGGCCGTTTTTTAACGCGCGATTCCCGCGCGGCCACCGGGGAGCGCGTTCCCCGCCCCCCTCTCCCTCCCCCCTCGCGCATAAAATCGCAATGGAGCCGCTGCGTGATGGGCGCGCGGGCCGTTAGCTCCTACGGCGCGACGCGACGCGATTGGCAACGGCTGTTACGCCGCCCTATTAAACGCTGCGCGCTGCCCCGGCTGATGCTACCGCTATCCGGACATCCGCTGTTTCTCGTTCCGGATGACCTGCGGAGTTCAAGTTGATGGTTAGATTCCAAAAGGAGATTCGGAAATGGTCCTGTTAAAGGCTTTGCTGATTAAAGTTTCTCTGCTCGTATTCGCGAATACTGGTATTTTGAAAAGAATCTGAAATATATTGATATCTTAAAAACATTGATATCACGACTCCATATGTCTTCTCGATCCGTCGGATTCCTGCCGGAACAATAATTTTTCATTTTTGGCTAAAATTGGCCTAGAAAGTGTGTTGGTTTAACGCGCTAATTTCTTTGCCGATAAATGTTTGTCTTGAAACCAAAGTTGTTGTCATATTTATTGTTGAAACATTGTAAGAAGATCTTCTCTGCAAATAAATTGTGAAAGCATGAACCTTAGAAGACCTTCGATTTTCGTTATTGGTGTAAATATCTTGTTAAAAATCTTTATAAGACAGTAACTGCCAATGAAAGGCAATAAATATATTTAAAACAGATAGCATAACGACACAAGTAGTATTGTTTCTCATTGTATCTCTTACCTTGAATGATGTTTTCGGTTTTATTTTCTCTCTCTCTCTCCCTCTCTCCCATCCTCTCTCCCTCCCTCTCTCCCTCCCTCTCTCCCTCCCTCTCCCCCCTCTGTGTGTCATCTCATGATCTCTTTAACTTACATTTTACTCCATAATGTCCTTCAGGTCTCCTATTATCAATTGTATTCCACAATCTTTCCGTGCGCTTATCTTTCTCATCTTCTTAACTGTTTCCCAGATGGGTCGGTGTTTGCTGGCCTTTGCCCTTTCAGCCTGCCTTTGCGCCGCGGCCTCGGCTTCTTTTATTGGGTCGCAGCAGAGTTAATCCGGATCAACGGTTTCCGCCCACGCCGCCTCCTGGCGTCTAATGATTTCTTTTAGCTAATTGCCTCTCCCGCCCCGGGCGTGTAAACGCTTTGGGCGTAAATCCTCGTCGCCAGAACAGCACGCAACGACGGGCCACTCTCCGTCGTCTTTAATTGCGATAGCGTGTGAATCGAGTGCCGCAGTAAATGTGGAAGGGTTGTCCAAGGAACTGCCACTTTTATCCCAGCTTCGTTGCGTAGCACTACATGTAATATTGTTTTCTTTGGTTGTGGTACTATGTTAGACCGCTGATGTCCTTGGGTGCAGAATGTGTCTACGTCGAAATGAAGGACGTTAAACTGAACATTGGACTGAAAATGGACTCGACAATTCGGGTCTGGCGAGAAGCAATTGCTTTTTTACGTAATAGATACTTAAAAAATCCAACAAACACGTATAATGGGTTGAAGGAATTGAGAAGAGGTATCCTTTGAAAAAGGAGAAAAGTGATATAATTGTAACGCATAACTCCATGCCAACGTCATTATTGAAGTTTAAACCCAAGTTTGACATTTCTAAACAAGAATTCTAGTTTTCAGTGGTACTGCATTTCAGTGATGTATTCTCTTTTTCCCCAGACCTATTGGAAGAGTATGATTAATATTTTAATGTCCCTAAGCATGAACACACTACGATAAAATCCAAATCTTGACAAAATTCAAATACATATTCAAATCACGTATGTAAATAACCGTAATATATGCAAAATTTAACAAAGAACTTTTTCATGTTTATGAATTATTATTTAATGTTAAAAAATATCAGTGGTACCTATCCAAGAGAGCTTCATAGCTCCTGTTGAGTCTCGTTAGGCAGTGGTTCACTCGTCCATTTGTTTCCCCGGCGTACCGAAACACTTTTCCCAATACTTTCTACACTTCCTTACTCTTGGACACTATCGTCGAGTTCTCTTGTCGAGCGCTTCCCTTCACTGCTTCCCTTCGAACCCAACCTCCAACCCCCCGCCCCCACTTTCACACGTGTTGTGTCGAACCACTCCAACGGATCTTCCATTCGCTTGCTCTTTGCGGGTGGGACGATAGGCTTCAGATATTTCGCATCGCTTACCTCGCGCCGGGAATTCGATGTATCGATTTTCTATGGGATATCGAAGTCGAACGAGGACGGAATTTTGCCCGTTTGCCGCCGTTAACAAGTTGGCTGCCGTATTAGCACGGCACTTTCCGGTCGCTCGGTGTCTGTCGGTTTGGGCGTGACGTGGCTTCAGCACGGCCTGTTTTAGCGGCCAAAGAAAAAAACGCTCTTGTGGAACATGAGAGAGTTCGAAAATTTGTGAAGAGGTTCGTTTTAATCAGAGAGCGCTATTTCGGGCGCTGATGAACTCAACTTTTATATATCAACTCACAAGAGGATATACTGATATGTCATACGCTTTTAGACGAAATATGTCTTAAGTTTTTTTGGCAGTGATAGTTGTTGTCACGTGTGGTTCGTATGCTAAGTTTTAGCTGCCGAGACAAACTCTAAGTTATTAAAAAATAATTAAATATACAATTTTAGGATACGTTTTTATGATTGAAACCTTCGTTCGTACAACCCCTCTCTCCTGTCATGTAAGATAAGAGAGAGAGTGGTCGCAGACACGACTGGCGAATTGGGAAGGGATATTTTCTGAGGGCTATTGAAATTCTCAGAGTACGTGCCACTAGTAAAAAATCCTCACACTAGTAGTTCGTAAAACAACTTCCATTTTCTTTCGACACTAATGTTTTGCATATTTACTGCAAATATGACTTTAAGTGCCACTGAACACAAAGTAAGGTAGGATTCGTGGTGACACAACCGACCATTTCTCTTGACAGTGCAGACTGTAGTGCTCTTAATTGCAAACTATAGACCTTCCAAGTGGAACATTTTCATTTCGATGGTATGTAGTCGCTTTCTCATCTGCTACACTGTCATGTTAGAGAGTGATTGAGTAGAAGACTAACTTAGAAATGAACACAATTCGCGTACATTTGTCACTACTGTTGTAAGTAATAGAAAGAAAAATCTGTACGAGGCATCCCGGCCCTTACTGAAACACGGCACACACTTGTGATACACTTAAATAATTCTATTTAGTTCATAGAATACTGTACTAGTTCAGATAACTTGATGTACGAGTAACTCAGGGTCAAATCAGGGGAGTTTAACTAAGGATAAATTTGTTGTGGAATATTTATCAGAGGCGTTAGCAGTGCATGGTGGATTTTTGTGAACAAACAGTTTAAATAGCATCATTAGAGGTTTTCGAATGACTGTATATTACCAACAATATGAGTGGGTCATGACTATATATTACGAAGTAGAGGTAAGGAATATAGATGAGTCTTTTCCCCTTTCAGCTAACCTCCGATAAATCAATCTTTCAAAACGGAGACAAGCACACGAAAGTGTGACAGTTGCTGTTTGTGCTCTGGAAAAGTATAGGGATGGGAGATGCGAAAGTAAGTAGTGGGAATACCTTCTCTGAAATGAAGTTAACTGTCCAAATATATTTATTCCAAGTTTAGGTTTATAATAGCATATATAAGATATTACGTAAGGCATTTCAGCGCCTATTGGTTACGATATGACATAGCTTTCATTGAATCCCTTTTCTTTAGCTCCCTACGGTTACGCGTTTGTAGAACAAAAGAGAGATTCGAAAAGTGGCGAACTGACTCGTTTTATACGAAATTCCATAACACAATGACTATTAGTGTAAGTTTTATGACTACATTTTGTTTATTGAAATTATAGCAGCAATCTAAGAAACGTTTGCTTCTGAATGTGCGTATTTGTAGTAATATATTTCATAGGAGTCAACGTTAACATACACCGACGAGAATACAATGTACCCCAGAATCGTCATCGCATATTCCCCTCTCATTGACGGTTTCCTAGAGAGCTAGAGCGTTTGCGCGCAGAAGAATGGAAAGGATGGATTAAGTCAGAGAGACTTGTAGGGAGATCACATTCAAAATGACACTGAAAAAACGTTGAACAACATAAATTTATTCATATTACAGAACAAATTATTCATATCACCGTACTTTTGCATGAAACATTTTTTTAAAAAATCCGTGTTTGTATAAACTATTTTACTCTCTGCAGTGATGTAATTGAATTCTGAATATTTGACATTAAACCGATCTCATTATCCTATGTGTTCATGTTTTACAACTTAACGCGCATAATGTAACCTAATTTATATTCATATGTGAATTGCTCTGATTTATTATTATTATCGTGTTCCCACATAGTGACTCGAAGGTAATTTACAAAGCTGCACGCACAATAAAGACACCCTCTGGCATGGAAACCTACCGGATGGCTTCTATGGCGTAACAGTGTATTTTCCTGCACTTCGGAGTGAACAAATGGGCTGACAGTTGATGAATTAGCTCCACGGAGGGAAATAAAATCATTGCGTGCAATATATTGCGCTTGAATAGTCGCATAATTTCAGAAGCAAAGTGCGTCAATATATTCCCACGTAGAAACAAATGGACGATGAAGTTTGGAGCTGAGTGCTACGAGAACTGGTACGCTAGTTTACTTCCATTGTCGCTGACAAATACGGATCATTCTCTCAGTGCCGAGTTTGTGGAGTCTTCTGAATTAGAGATTGCACGATATCTGTTTGATTAATTCTTCCATTTAGTCATAAAGGAATTGGGAGACCAGGTGTGAGATTCAGGGTTTACGAATGGAACGATTACTTCACCGTTCGTAAAATGCCATGTTGTAGACGTAACCCTTGTTATGAATCACAATTGATCCTCAGTTTCAGGATGAAGTGTCATCTTACTCATTTATTTTTTACTGTATTCTTTAGAAATAATATTTCATCTTATATTTAATTAATCTCTGATATCGCCTCCGGGTACAAACTTCAGACACATCTGCTGTTGGCTCTTTCTTAACAGCCCAATGACTTAAATAACTATGAGACATGCACCGTTGTATTTCAGGGGGCGGGGTACAAGTACAGTGGCCTATCAATTTGATGTTTGTTTAAAAGAATATGTCATTTATGCTGAATATAAGCGGTATTATTTTGTGGTGACTTATTGTTATATTTATAACGTTAACAATATTGATATATTGAAAGAGTTTTGTTAGTACAGAAACTTAGTAAAAGCTACGTTTTTTAGTAAATGTCATTGGAGTGCAGGGTTGGAGGTCAAGCACGATAAGATCCCCTCACATCCCCGCTTGCCTGCTACATTGATAACTATTAATCGCAATGGACCCTAAGATAAAATCGTCTTTTGTCATTTGTTGCGATACCGCGCCTTCTGAGTAGATTTCCCGCTGGTCGCGTGAGTATTGAGAGTAGTATGTTCGTGGCGCTAAATGAAGCTTTTCGCAACTTTTGTTCTCGGCCCTCAGCGTTGGAATTATCGCGGAGGAGGTGCGAAAACACGCAAATGGCTGAGCGCGCTTGCTCAATTAAACTCCGCATTTTGAGATTGTTATCGCTACAGTAGTTACCGTTTACACTATTACTTGTGGCGCTCGCGTACTTCCCAGGCCATCCGTTTCCGGTGTCGCTAGGAAATTAACCTTTTGGTCGCTACTGGTATATTGCTTAATCTGAATGTTTCTTACTGGAAGCACATGGTCACATATTGATTTCTATCATTCTAGCAATAGCCACTAGAAATCGTCCTTGAGGCATGTAGGGAATGTTTCCAGATTAAGAACAGTAACATGACGTTACCTTTTTATGTAATTATTAAGTGTTGTAAATATAAAGAATAAAGAAATTAATGATAATTTTACTGTATATTTGCGTTTCACAAAATCCAATCCTTTTGAAAGATTTCAACTGATTTTTTATTTGAATGACAACGCAAAAATATGTAGATTTTCCAACATCTTTCACCAATGGATTTTCTATAAATATGATCATAGAAAATTGTAACTCGTTAACTACAAATTAAAATACATCTATACCTACATGCTATTAAAACGAAAATAAAATAATTGGGTTTCCGAAAATGTATTTTTTCGTTGGGATTAAACGAGAATATAACTGTCGTATTCAGAAACAACAAAAGCTGTTTTTATAATTTCCGACTTATTTTTAGCGTACCTATGACTATTTTGAAATTTAATCAAACGATAAAATCAATTTCTGTTGTTCGTGTTTCATGCATTTAGAACTGTTTCTAATTACTTTCGTTGTTATTGAACATCGTACTAACCATTGATGGCCGATATACTGGTTATTTGTTTGGTATGTGCCCAGTTCACAGCTCTAAAAATACATTGAACATAATGGGAATTCTGCGCTTCATTGGCGACCGATTGTAGAAAATATTTAGTTTGTTAATGCTATGAATTTAATCTGACAGTTGCATGCGGTTCAATTTAATTGACTGCTACTAAATACTTTCTCTTCGAACGCGTGGGTCGCGACACAAGTGTCTTTTTTACTGCTGAAATCGGCATAAATCAATAACTGGCTTCGCAGCGTATTTTTAACCTCTGCCGATCAGTATTCTGGTCGCGGCATCAGCCCGAAATTTTTCAGAGATTCGTTTTGTTTTGTTCGTGCGTTGCATTCAATAGCCAATTACATTTTCGTTCAGGCCTTGTTTCAGAATTGTTTTCGTTGCAGTTGGGACTGATATTTTATCACATCGTAAACTAATTGGCTAGTTGCGTCAAAGAGCTGGGTAGGAATACATCATTATGATAATTTCACGTTGATACATGCGGGTAGGAGCGTGTAAATTTAAGAAAATATTATATTTTTCGTAATTCAATGTATTTCTAGGCATTCAAGATACTAGCACTCAATGAATTTCCTCGGAAGATGGAATGCTAGACCGTGCAAAGTATGGACATGCGACTGAATTAAAGAATTATTTGATCCAATTTATTTCACTTTTTTTAAATTACTCAAACATTAAGAGGTCAATTAAAAAACATTAATATAATGATAAATATTAATGATACTTTAACAATATTTTAGTCCAAATTAAATCAGATATTTTCAGGTGATAATTGAAATTAGCTACCATTTACAGTTAAAATTTGTATAAAAACCTTTCTCATAATTACAACAATTGTAATGTTTTCTTACTACGGGAAAGCGATATTTCCTTACTGCGTCAAAGGATGCCTTTGTTTTGCGAGGAAGCTTCACATGAAATGAGACCCAGGCGCATGCTGACACGGTGCGCTCTTACATCTGGTATATCATGTTCCATGTCTCTCCTTCCTTTCTTCGTACGAAGGATACCCAGAAGAATGAGAATATCTCATCCTCGGCATCTCTCAATTTTCTTAGTATCGCCCACAAGGGAAGGTTATATTTGACGTCTAGAAAACTGCTTCGGTAGATAAACCCCCCTCCATTTCTTCCCGGAAGTTGCTTGCACCGACGGTACAACGCTCTTTGCCTCCTGGAGGAGGATCTGAGAACCTTACATCATGCTCTGCTTCTCGTTCCTCGCAAAATTAATGAGTGCGTTAAAGGGAGCTTGGACAAACGAGGAAGGTTATTTGAAACTTTGATTTGTTGAATGTAGATATCTGTAGGTTAAATATTTCGAATGAGTCAGCATAGGTTTTCTGTCACCAAATTTTTGTTTATGAGAACATGAATGATTTTTTTTCTGAGTTTCTTTTAAAAATATGAATGGGCTGATATCACTGAGATTAAAGTCATTGTAAAAAAAATGTTTTTAAGAAATTAGGTTTATTTAAATAATGATCTCCTTACTAAGAGATAAAGAACATCGTCCGTCATTTTCGTGTGTGAAAGATATTGTCTTGACGAACATTAACAATTTGCAGCGTTCGGTGGGTTAGCGTTTGCCTGTAACTCTGAGAGAGAAAGTGGAATTTCTGATTCTCAGAGGGTAAGAACGAAGGTGGTGCTACGCTGCTGTAATCTGCTAACCAAATAAAAATGTTGGCAAAACCTACTTTGATTTAAGTTTTCGGATGCCAACAATATCGCAGCAGTAAACCATAGTACGTCATTTGCAGACCACCTGGGGCCTACAAGAAAACTGACATTCAAGATTCTTGTTTGTTTAAAAATATTTTTTTTAGATACGGTACTAGCAGCACCATTTTTTGTGTCAACTTAAAGCCCTTTTTTTGTGAAAAGAAATAGCTGTATCATTTTGACACACATTTTTCGTGGCCCAAGATACACAAAACGTAAAAATCTCAAACTATAGCATTTTATGTTCCCGAAAAAAGCTTTCCTATAACACTTTAGATTGTTTCGATGCCTTATATTGTACGCGACTATGCAATGGACAGATGTTAACAGTTTCAGGTGTGCGCTTTGCAAGTTTTATCAATCCCACATGACATGAGTATGTTGATAGCAGAAAAACCAAACAATATATTTTCGGCATCAATCACTGTATGTGTATGAGTAATAATTAAAAATCGAAAGTTATATGAATTTGTAATGGAAGTTGCCAAGTATTTGCACGCAGCAAATTTTAGTTGCCTTAATCATTCGCGCACGTTCCGTCAGAAATCAAGCCCTGTATATTTACTTACAGTACTTCTATATCGTAAATAAGCGAAGTAGCTGAGATACTACGAAGTAGCTGAGAAGCCACTACTACTATTTCTCATCCGGCTTCATCCGGGACTTTCGAGTGACGGGGGCGTTATCCGTGCGTCTGTTCTGCGCGCCGTCTTCCCGTGCCGTGGGGCGATGGGAGATAACACAGGCGCCGGGGCATGGCCACGCGCGTCTCCGGTGACCACAACACTTGTTGGCTTGTGGTAGTCGCTTTGGTACTTAAACTGCGCGGCGACGGAAAAAGTCTGGGCGAAATTAGGTTGCACAGAACGTCGTCTCGGTAATTTTTGGACAGATTTCTCATCTCGGTGCAACCGTGAGGACCCAACCTCTTTTGGGTGTGACGAATTTTTTCCATTCTACTTTTTCCTTTTTGTTTTCTCGCCCTTACTTCGAGAGTAAAACCGTGCGCCGGAAAACTGCAAATATTTGACAGAAAAACTCTTAATGCAGGGCTCTAGTAACAAAAAGAAGTCGATAAATATTGTTTCTATATACAGTAAATTACTTCATCTAACATGTTGTGTAGTCAGAATCCATATCTAACATGTTGTGGGTTCTTGAAACGAAAAAGTGGTTGACGGTGAAGCATCTCTCTGTGGTGAACATTTCCGTCAAAACCGTTCAGCCTATTATCGTGAAAATTGTTATTCCTTAAACGATTTAAATAAACTCAAGGCCCTCTTTAGTTTGAAACGGGTATTTCGACTGAGGAGGGGATACTTTAAACACATACTCTACAACATTTTCAAAATTATCACAAAAAGTTCTCCAAATGTTTGTACTTAACTACCGTAAAGAACACTTGAGAGAATGGACCACGTCTCAGTGTCGTTGAAATATCAAATTATTCGAAAATTGTAAAAGTCCAAAATTTTATTCGGTGTTAGATAGGATAAGTTTTAATTTCTTGTTTCGTTGTAAAGTTTCGTTGTGATTGCTCGACATTTTTGAACGCCAGGATAGAATATACGAAGTTTTGGAAGACAGCATGATGGTCTCCGCGAGATTGGGTGCAAATTTTTCTATATCTAAGTATTTATATCTATTTCCTTTTTTTTAATATGATCATCTTCTATGGACTTACATTTCTTACTTCTTTCTGTAATGTACCGCTTCAATGATTCTCTACATCTTTTCTGCATTTTATATGTATTATTTTAATAATCTGAACAATATGATCTTTTTCTTTTAAGAATGGCCATTTCATTTTACATTGCAATATGCTATGTTTTAGCGAAATGTTGCTTCAAATTTCCATGCAACACTATATTTCCACTTGTGTAATATTGTATCATGGATTATCAAGTAAAAGTCTTTAAAATGGAGATTCACAACTATACTTTTTTAATTAACATGTTTAAAAATAGCGAACAATTAAAAGTGAAATTTAACATTTCTCAAGAAATATTTTTACTATTTTTTTACATATATAAAGTATGATATTAATGAAAGGTAATTATTACACTCATCAAAATGAAATTCTTACTTTGGCTCTTAACACGCTGAGGGCTTGCTCTTGCAGGGGCACGATTTCAGCAATGGGAGCGAATCGGTAAGCGATTTTCGTCGCCCAGAGACGAAGAAAAGTCTCCCCAAGACGGAGATAATTCTTCCTTTCTTCGCACCAGTGAAGTGGAGCGAAAGCACTCTTTAAGATTCCCGGCCGCGCTCCACATCTATAAATCAAATCGTCGAGCAATTTGTGAAAAAGAAAGGGCTTTTAAATCAAAAGGCTCTCCTGCCATCTTGTTAAAATAAAAGTGTAGCGAGCCACATATGGATTTCTTTTAGGAAAATAATGGGTGTGAGATTTAATTCACTTGGTCGGTGAATGCTGTATTCCTGTGACGTCTTTTCTGCGCCATTAGATCGTCTATTTTTACATTCGCGAAGGTAGAATACTCTTTGTTCACGGAATAAAGTTCAAAGATAATGTTCGGTCATTTTCAGTATTTCTGGTGAATCATTACTACTATGAGAAATATATTTCGTTATAAAGCAATTTATTGAAGTTAGTATGCGCATATACTCTTATGTTATGGTTAACCTGAGAGTGATTCTTTTGTTTGTACTTGTAACCTAAACAAAGTGGCAGAATTGGAAGTTTATTGGTCTGTGACACTTTACTAACCATATTTTTAAAATACGTGAGATTGAAAGGGTTTTAATACAACTTTGTGAGGTATATAAAATAAAATACGTAATCTGATGTGGATAATCAACATACATTTGTAATTACTTTTTAGTTCATTTGATAATTAAAGAAAGAGCTAATGTCTTTTAAGGGAAATTTTATATATATTTTTATATTTATATATATTTATATATATTTGTGGATATTGTGAAACTGTTTTGTTAAAAGAACATTTGTGTTTCTCATATTGTATTCGTAAACATTAACAAAGAATTATTCACATAAAGTCAGTAGCAGCGTGAAATGGTGTTATTAAGTTACATCTGTATTAGGTGTTCAGATTTCCAAATTACTTCTAATAACAGACTTGTTTGGTGTAGCAGAGAATAGTACAGTAGCTCTCTTAATAGTTGCATATTTCCACATTTCTTGTTTAACACTCGGAAAGAAAGGACTTTTACTCGGTTTTGTGCTACAATCGTCTCTGAAAGTTTAATCGAAAACTGTTTGTGTCACACATTAGTTCGAAACGAGAGGTCCTGGTTCTACGAACGGCCACAGACTCAGAGTGGCAGTTTCAGAAACACACTCAAGTTTTGCTACCAAGTTTCATATTACACCACCAATCTCAATGGCCATATTCCTATGTCAACATTAACTGACCACGGTTGGGTCCCTTATTTCCCCAAAAACGTTCTGTTCTGCTGTGTAGCAGGTTCACGAAAATTGTAGGAAATCTGCCCATGACAGTTACGTTAGTGACGATAAAAGGAAAAGGGTTAACTAGGAAGAAGGTAACGATCAATTCACCAAGAGAAAGGGGGTAAATAATCTTAATGCCACTGTTTAGATGACATTGTGGCCGTAAGCTCGCTTTGTGTCACACTGGTAGCAACACAGTGAACTGAGCGCAGCTAAATTTAGGGATGGAATTCAGATGACTAAATTTTCCGCAGGAACGAGATTCATATGTAAAACATAGCAGAAGAGAATGCAATGGTCAACTCTCAGATATATCGAGCGATCTTTCCTTTGCTCTTCCAGGACGTAACTTTCACATTCCTTACTTACACACACTTTCATATACTACACTTCTACATATGGCAAGTCACCACTCGGAAGCTTAGATTTGTCCCGGCTAGGGCAGTTCCTCGCTAATGGGATCTATCTAGTTGTGGAAAACCCTGTAAATCGATTTATAGGTCGTCGCCGAATCTCGCCATTGTGGGAAGATCACCGCCTTCTTCTGCAATCAAAGCATTCAGAACCCTTACGGTAATAATGACCATAGCAGTTGACACGCCCAGAAGCACCAATCAATTAGGGACACAATCAGTTAATTAACATGTACGTCAACGTCACTAAAAATGTGTAGATATATAATTTTTCTTTCATAGGGGGGGGGGAGGTCATTGAAGTCCTGGAGCAAACTTAAAAAATCTCTGGCCTGCCATGTTTTCATTAAAATATGCGGCAGCTAAATATTCGCAGTGTCACGAAAGCAAGAAGGAAGTCCTTCTAGCAATAGTTCTAGGAATCGCCACTAGCTTGATACTCGATCTGGAGCGTCCGTATTTTACAAGACCGAAATAAATGCTCTTTAAATTTAAGAGTAGTAAATCCAGATACCAAGCACATGAATATTCTTGAAAGACAAAACAAAATTGTTTTAAATTTCGTTATTCAATGTCACGGATGGATCGCGTGCAACTGAAGGAAATGTTATGAAACTAAAGTTAATTTCCCAGCCTTTCGTACAAAAGAGCGAGCAATGTCTTACCTTTGTGGGAAAAGGTCGGTAATCACTGAAGAGCCTTGAGACAGCTAGCTGCTAGCAACGTGTTAAATCTAAATTCAATTAAAGCAGTTAATCTATTCCATCAGCCACTCACACAGTTGACCTTACCAAAAGTTGTCATGACAGCTGAAAGAGTTTTTCAGTTTCAATTTTTTTTACCATCTTTGGTGAAAAATATCCAACATTATTCCATTTCATTATACTTGAAAAATGAGCCTACTATAGAGAATGACAGACCGCAAAACGAGTCTTGAAACAATCAACATATCAGTCATACCAAACAAGCAACATACAATAAAACATGACTATCCAGAGGTTGCATGAAAGAGAATAGAATCCAGTAAATGATTCGAATTTTTCTATGCAAAAGGATATTTCCTCAGATTTCTTTCTTGTTGTAGAAGGGGAAAAGGACATTTGACAATCAAACGGGCCTCGAAACAGAATCTCATTTATTTGTTATTTACATATGTGCCATCAAAATACAGTCAAAACTGCATGAGACTTGTGCTTGTGGGGAAGGAGGTTCACGGTTTTTGAGCTCCGCAATTCATAAACTATATTTCTACACGTAATTGAAAACATGAGTCAGGTTAGCAGCAAGAGTCACATGCTAAATTTTATAGCAAAAAATGTCCGTGCTGGTGTAATAAGCATTGTTTATTTCAGCAAACGGTTTTTGTTTTGATGGACTCTGTGACGAAATAACTGCCCACCCTACTTCTCCCTACTCTAGCAATCTCGCCTCTAGCAATCTCGCACGTCCACCTCTCTAGTGAGCTGTCCACTGCACGTAGGCGGCGATGAATTCGCAACTGCACGACCCTCCCAACAACAGGAAGGCAGCAGAAAAGCGTTCCCCGACCAGCGAACGCTTCTAGGAAAGCGGGTGGGAGTTCGAGCCCCGGTCCCAAGCGTCCTCCCGCTACAATAGCCGGAATTAATGCTCCGACCCGCGCTTTGTGCCTCCCTCCCGCTGGGCGCCGCCACCGCCACCGCCCCGACCCCTGTCACCACTGTCACCGCCATTAGCACCGCCGCCTCCCCCGCCCCCGCCTCCCCCGATTCCTCTACCGCCGCCACCTCCAGCCCCCCACCACAGCTGCCGCCTCCGCTGCCGCTGCCACCCCCCGCGTCTCCCGCTTGCGCCACCTCTACCTTCACCACCCCCTCCGCCGCCACTGCCACCGCCCCGACCCCTGTCACCACTGTCACCGCCATTATCACCGCCGCCCCAAACCCCCGCTCCGCCACCTCCGACCCCGCCCCCCCCCGCCCCCCGCCTCACCCGATTCCTCTACCGCCGCCACCTCCAGCCCGCCACCACAGCTGCCGCTGCCACCCCCGCGTCTCCCGCTTCCGCCACCTCTACCTTCACCACCCCCTCCGCCGCCACTGCCACCGCCCCGACCCCTGTCACCACTGTCACCGCCATTATCACCGCCGCCCCAAACCCCCGCTCCGCCACCTCCGACCCCGCCCCCCCCCGCCCCCCGCCTCACCCGATTCCTCTACCGCCGCCACCTCCAGCCCGCCACCACAGCTGCCGCTGCCACCCCCGCGTCTCCCGCTCCCGCCACCTCTACCTTCACCACCCCCTCCACCGCCATTGCTGCCGCCGTCTGCTAATGACAACGCGCTGTGGCGCTGCAATGCAGGGCGGGGGTCGCGCCGCTCCGCACTGGCGTGAATACAGTGGGCCACAACGCCTAATTCACTCGGCCGACCGTGTGCCACGCCTTCTACATAGCACCCGCTGCTGCGTCTGTTTGGGGTTGGCCTGCGACTGCGGGAGGAGAGGGCTATTGTGCTTGTGGCTACTGAAAGGACGGGGAGAATCCAATCATGTGGCAGAATTCGCACGAATTAGAAAAAAGTTTATAAAAAGTTTTAAAGCACATTGTACCTACTGGCTGAGGTGATGCAGGGCAACTTATTTCACTGAACTGACTCTGACAGTGCTCCTCGGGTTAGAGACCGAACAGTGACAGGATATCTGGGTCAAATACAGTCGCTGCCGGGAGAGAATTCTAGCGGTCGGCTGCTCCGATCGGTTGCTTTCCTCTTTTTTTTTTTTTTTTTTTTTTTTTTTTTTTTTTTTTTTTTTTTGTTTTTTTTGTTTTTTTTTGTTTTGCGATCAGCATCAGACAGCACCAGTAACCTAACAAATGGGCCACGGACACCCTGCGATCTTTCCTTTCTTTCCTTGCCCTACCCCCATCTCCTTCTTTCACACATACACTTAGATTCACTACTCTATCACACATGTCGGGAGACCAGAGCTTGTCACGGTTGGGATGGTGTTCCGTTGGGGATGTACCCAGTAGAGGCCTGGAATAACTATTAATTGATTTGCACAACTCCTTTTCTCTTTAGACACGAATCGTCTATACATACAAATGGATTTCTTAATCCTGCTTAATTCCGCGTTATTCTCCACTCACAGTTTTACAACTAAAATGACACAATTTCTAACTGTTAATAACTTAGACAAGAAATAAATTCAGTTATTACAATACCTTTCGTATCATGACCGTTCTCCGGGTTAGCAAAATCGAGTTATCTAGACATATCTAGATGGTGTTGGACAAGTCAATAAACGACCTTCAATTGTCTTCCTCACCTATAGCAACCATAAAATATTCAAAATTCTTAACAAGTTTCAAATATTTAAAAAATGCAAAGTGATAGATCATAATTAAAAATATATTTACTTTGATTAAAATTTTACTTAAAAATTATTTTCTATTAAATAGTTTTAATAATGTTTACTTTTAATTTCCTAACACTAGTAGTTAATATGAATAAGAGTAGCAAAAGAGGACACGTTGCACGATTTTTTACTATTCACGGCTGTTTTATATTACCTAAAAATTCAATTCTACACATGCCCAGTTCGTGATTCTATTTGAATATATTGAAGTTTAGTCGACCCTTATAAAATGTCAGATACTCTTCAGGCTCCCTTGGCTTTCATATAACGAGAGATCTTCATAATACTTCAATTTAAAAAAACCTTTCGTATTTCCATTTGCCGCGGTCCAAACATTTTCCTTGAAGCTGGCTTTTCGATTCAAATACGGGTCACCACTCATTCCTTTTTATTGCATTCAACCGCCCCCTGCCAACCTCCTCGTGCCATTGTTCCCGTGGTGACCCTTAGCCCATTCTTCTTTCATTCCGGCGGTCTCTTCCAGCTCGCCCTCTTTTCCTCCCTCCATCCCTACTCCCCCATTAGTTTTACTCCCGCCACCAATCTCTCCACGCCGCCCGAGAGTGAGGCTTCAATACCGAAGAACGTGTACGCGTTTTGTTTGCAAGCTCCCACCATAACTTGAGAGCCAGGCTAAACAACGCCCACCGCTCGTACTGGGTCGCGGCGCTCGTGAAGCGGAGTAAATTTACGTGCGTTTGCTCTACATCTCACCTTGACCCGCGCGACCGCCCGACTTCAGCTCAGAGGTACCATTGCTGCTGATTGCAGTGGCTCTGACTGAATGGGCCTAGAGTTCGAGTCCCGACGGTAGCGAATTTTCAACACTAGTTATCTAGCATTTATTCAACAACTGTATGGACGACATGTTGGCGGATCTGATTGGTAGTCTTCGCTTTCTCCACACCAGGTGAATGCTGGGACAGAACCCTAACAAACGGGCTACGAATCGCGCGCGATCTTTCCTTCCCCTACATTTTCCTATTTTCACCCCTTAATTACACACTCTCACACTTACATGCACTACACTGTCACACATGTCGGATGACAGTCGCAGGCTTGTCTCGGCGGGGCAGTACCGCGCTGAGGGAAGTTACTCGTGGGAAAATTCTCCAATAAGCCGACGTGTAGGTCGGCGCGAATTTCACTATGCAGTGAGAAATAAAAGATTTACTGCACTAATGGAACTAATGAGCGAAGCAGTTGACAATCAATCAATCCAGATTCCACCAGATGCCTCAGTGGACCCTTCCTTATGCATCCCATTCCGTGTCAAATTTGCTGTGTTTAGGTCGAAATTCCAATCGTTTCTTTGACCTACCACTCGCTACACTTTTCATCTATCGACGAAAGTCATTTCTATTTGCTTATTATCATATGTATGTTCGAAGATCAATTTCTGAAGGTTATTGTTTCTCACGTAGAAATTAATCGTACACTATTAATAACTCTGCACGTGTTTTGTGAGCGAAGGGAACCTTCACTTGGACTCCAAAGACCAGCGGATATTTAATTGATCCTAATTGATTAGAATCCACTGTTTTTATGCACAAAATTTTGGCTCCAAATTAATTTCAGACGTAAATTTAAATAAAAGTAATAAAAATTATCCATGAATTTTTCAATAATGATTATGATGTTATTAACCTTTTCTTGTTTAATTTTTTTTCTAGTTGCAACACGCTTACCAAATACCGTGTGCAAAGCTGATGAGTATTGACCGGTATTTTGAAGGAAAAGTGTGCAATGATGCATGGTGAATCGTCACAAAGATGCATACACATTCCTCTATTTGTGAATATCGCACAGGATGACAGTTTAAAACCGCATGGTAACTTTCCGCAATCGCACCATCACGCCACCCGCGCTATCCACCCACAGTCCAACAAACATATTCATTGCATCGATCGCCGCGACTTTTGCTTCGCGGGAGCTCTGCGAAATGAACCGTCGGTGCCAGCGCGCTGGGATCGGATGGAGGTGCTATTAGCGTGGGCGGGCGAAACGCGCTTCGCTGGGTTAGGTCGTTTTAGCGTCCGAGCTCCACGTTGCCTCCCCACCTCCCCTCGCCCCCGCCCCCCGTTCGTCCACACACAACACCGTCACCCGGCTTCGGGCTTGCCTGTCTCTCGCTAATCGAGCTCGCCGCTGCCATGGCCACTCATGGCCAAAACTACTCCCCGGCATTCCGGCAACTCGTCATATCGTGTTCCACTATCTCTTCACATCACTGTACACGCGTCTTGCGTCCCTACTCTCCCGCCGTTCATTTTTCCACCAAACTGCCTTCCGCTGCACCACGTCGACGCCATTCTTCCATTTCATCAGCCCGTTTTTCCTTCTACCTGTTGTTCCTCGTCCTCACCACGAGTCTTCATGCAAATCACCTTCCTACAATCCTGCCAGCCCATTTTTCTGCCTCCCTGTGCCTTGCCTATCTGCCACCTCGCTTTCCCCTCAACCAGCCTTTCCGCCATCCTCCCTTCCAGCCTACACACCTTCACGCCAACGTGCCTTCGCACCACCATGCCTCCCTACCTCCCTGCTTTCCCGCCACCCTCCCAACAAGCCCATTGTCGCCTTCCCACCCACCCTCCCATTGTCGCCAAACTTTCTACCCGCCAAAATGCTCTCTTTTGCCAATCTGCCTTTCTTTACACCTGCCTTTCCGCCAACCTGCCTTCCCGAAACCCGCCCTTCCCACCAACCTGCCTTTCCGCGAACCTGCCATTCCACCAACCTGCCTTCCTGCCAACCTGTCATTCCTCCAATATGCTTTCCCGCCAAACTGCCACACCGCCTTCTTGTTTCCCTTCGCCTCAATCCCGCTTTCTCATCTCCTTCTCCTCACCTCCTTACCTCCTCGCCACCAGCCTGCCACCAACTTTCCTCCCCACTCCCCCTTCACACCAACAACCCCAACATTCTGCCTCCCCCTCCCACTTCTCTGCCCCCTCCGCCCACAACGCTGCCTGGCGTTTTGTGCGATGCTGGTTTTTCATTCCTGCCCGAGGCCACCCGACGCCCTTTAATGATGAAAATTTCGTTCGGACCGTGGACCCGGCCGCGGTGCGCGCGCTATTGATCCCCACTCACTTGTGATTTACGGGCCTTCTGAGCGACACCCGACCGCCTGCGCGGGCAGCGTTGCACGGGCTGCTTCGCGTTGGAGCTGACGCGGTTTGCGTGCGTGGGTGCGTGCGTGCGTAGAGTGGCGTTGATAGCATACGGTTCGTGTGTTCTTGTCGCGGTTAAAGGGCCAGTTGGATTTTTTTCGAAGAGATCAAACGGTATTGGGTGCGCGGTTCTGGCCGGCTACATCAAGGTTTGACAATCCTTCAACAGGATAGATTTCTCATGAAATAACTGATTAATTACCTACTTCTGTTAAGTAAACAAAACATTATTATTATTATTATTATTATTATTATTATTATTGCGTGATGATGAGGAGTGAAAGAACTAGGATAATGGTAGGAGGTATTAGATGGGGTAGTCAGAGGTGTTCACCTTAGGATCGAGGGAAACTACGAAAACACCGGTCAGGATGCCCTGCTCGGGGATCGAACCCGGACCTCCCAATTGCGAATCCAGTGCACTACGCACTGAGCCATTTCGCTCCGTGTTATGATTGTTATTGTTATTATTATTTATTATTTATTATTATCTATTATTATTAATATTATTATTATTTATTATTATTAGCATATAATATATCAATAATAATGTATTAACGGTTAATATGGAGTTTTAGAAAACGAAACAAAACTATTTTTATCGCTGCTCTATAAACTACACATAGTGGTAAAATAGATCCGAATAATATATTATCCGAGTATTTGCCGTAGGTTAAAACAGTGCAATAAGGAGGTTACAGGAAACAGGGCGTAGAAGAAAGTCGTGAAATTTTTTGTGTGTTCCAATATGCGATATCTTTTTGAAAATTAACATAATTGTGCACAACTGAAAACTTTCCGTCTCTCTATTACTGTAAACGACGATTTTAATTAAAGAACCATTTGAGTATCAAGTGAACGGCAAATGAGCGGGTTCGACTGCCGGCAGTGGCGGGATATTTGACACTAAATAGATAGCTAGTTCGAATTCACCCGCTATCTGGAGGAGAATTCTAGCGGCCGGCTGTTCTGTTCGGTGGTATTGAGTGGTCCGATCACCAGGCAAATGTTGGAGCAGTGCCATAAATAATAAAAGGGTCTCGGACTGAAAGAGATCTTTCCTATGTCTTCTTAGTCCTTTCCTCACTCTTTACTTACAAAAACACACAGTCTTAAATGCATTACACTACCACACGAGCCGGGAGACCAGTGGTGAGCTTAGAGCTTGTCCCGGCTGGGGCGGTGACCCTCTGGGGGGAGGTACATGGTTGGGAGTAAACTCTGCAGACCGTCAGGTAAGACAGGCGCCGGATCCCCCAGGAGGGAGAATATCATCGCGAACTCACGCCGTAAAACATGAACTACATTTACGGGATTAATTCCTTAGTCCGACCGTCAGGTAAGATAGGCGCCGGATCCCCCCGGAGGGAAACGGTCACTGCCAACTCACGCCGTAAAACATACACTACACTTACGGGATTAATCCCTTATCCTTTGGCGTGTCCGGAATCACTAATCGTTCAATCACCGTCCCCTCCCCGTCACCCCTTGTTCGCCACGTCTCTGCGTCCATCCCAGCTGCTTCCTCGCGCCCTGCCGTTGCTCCCCGCTCTGCGCTGTCGGCGCCTCGCCCGCTGCGTCCGCGCCCTCGCATTCCCCAGACGGCTATTTCCGTCGCCGCCGCTGCCGCCGGGCGCCGACCCCGTGGCCCTGAAGACACTCGTTCCCCGTCCAGCCACGCCCCCGCCACGACAAACACTTCCAGCCCGCTTGCGCAGGTCGGATATCGAAACAAATTCCCGAAAGGGATTCGAAGTTCTACTTTATATACTTCGTGGCCTTCTTTGCCTACTTTGCTTTGATTTTCGTCTTTAATTTGGTTGCCTTCTTCGTGTTTCCTTCCTCTTATTTACGTACTTTGTTTTTTTCGGGTGCTTCGTCTTTTTCGTCCTTCGTCTTCTCTGGGTTCTTCTTCGAAACAAATTCCCGAAAGTGATTCCAAGCTCTACTTTATATACTTCGTATATAAAGTATATATACGTATATTTCGTCTACTTCTTCAAGATTTTCAACTTCTTCTTCGTCTTCATATGTATCATCTTTTTCGTCTATTTTTATCTTGTCTTCTAAGAATTCTTCATCATTGCCATCGTTTTATTTTAATCTTTCTGTTACTTATCTCTACTTTCATTTTCTTCTTCGAGAGGAATGAGATCATTTTTTTTCCGTCACATACATTTATTTTGGCTCTTACTTCAAATTCTCTGTGCTACCTTAATTTTCACATTGTATTATATTTACAATCCTACATGAAATTTACCAACATTTCTTTGACACAAATACAAATTGAAAACATCTACATGTTTAGTGGACAATTCCCTCCTCCCGCTACACACACACACACACACACACACACACGTACCATCACCATACTTCAAATGTAAAGTGATTGCAATCTCTTCCATCTGCATTGTTTAGGTTGGCAGACATCCGTCACTGAAGTATGTACTCCCTCTTTGAACATTATCAGAGAAGATAAAGGTGAAGTGTCCTATCTGTTGCAGTGGGCGACCCGAAATCAGTATTAAAATTACATGAAAACACATAACGCGATTCAAATTCATTGGACAAATAATTTCAACAGTGGCCGTAAACTACGAGTGAAATATCTTTCGTGAACATTATCCTAATTGACGGAGCCAACGGTTCTTGGGCACTTCCCTTAGCCAATCGGGCTAATAAACGAATGTACAAGTTTCCTTTCAGGAGGAGTTTTCTTTTCTCTTGGGTTCAATTTTGATCAGTGATCCCGATTCCTTAAATATTTTTTTTATCATTTACATCTCTGAACTACCTCACGAGAAAACAATATATTTAGGATTTGTTACAAACTGACAGTTGCGATATCCAGCAGCATATGACTCGTAAATGAAATTAATAGCACTTTAATCTGGTTTTAGATTCTCTAAATTTACTTTAATTTTCTTGTTTAATTAAAACGAAAACACATTCACTGAATATTTTTATTTTCACTCATCCATTAATTCGCTTTCAGTCTTGCATCCATTACGTTATTGTCCTCTCATGATCTCATCCACCCACTTGCACGCAGGCTAATGAGATCTGATCCTGAGTGAAATCCTGCACGCGAACGCGAACGCGATCCGGGGGACTCCGACCCTGCCTCTCGTGCTGCCTCTTGGCGGGTCCGCAACCTCGCATTTCTGCCTCCTCGCGTTGCGTTGCTCCTCTGCAGCCTCCCCTCCGCCCCTCTTCTCCACGCCGCCGCTGGAGAGGAAGTACTTGTCCTTCCCCCTTGCTTCCGCTCCGGTTAAGTGATTGGCTTCGCTGCAGGTACCCCGGAGACGCTCTGGACTATAATAATGTTGTCTTGAGCGACGCGTCAGATAAATGAAAACTCGTGAGGGTGAATGTTCAATAATGTGTGATAAAAATATATTTTGATTTAATTTGAAGTTACCCATAACCAAAACGCCACTTTCTGAAGTTGGTTGATATTTTCACTTGTATGTTGGTGCTTGAAAGAAGGTGAATGCAGCATGCGCGCTGCAATGTTTCAAAGAAACTTCAGAAAAACGTAGCTAATAGTTGTTTTTCAATTGATAATGAAGTTTCAATTCAATTGATTGCTGATTTAGATTTATCGAATTCTAACACAAATGTTAAATGAATTTAGCGAAAACTCTTTTGATGACAAATTCCGTTCTGGAAGATAGATTCTCTGCAAGACGTAGTCTGTTTAGTTGGCTAGCTGAGAGAATTTATTTATGTCAGTAAATAATAATCATGCTTCTCAGGGCACCATGCGTCGTGTGCACTGTAATACACAAGAATAATCTTCCAGCAAAGAATGCATCCCTACACCTTTTCGCTCATTTACGTTTTTTCTCTTTGAAATACTGCGGAAAAGCAAATTATGAAATAATATTAAGAAACTTCTATAAATTGTGCTCATATGAAAATAAAATTATGTGCAATTTTTTTACTGAAAAACGTTTCATGAGTAAACAATGTAACCTTGGGACAGGATACTTATGAAGTAGCTATTGTATAACTTCTAGCGCATACCTCTTTTTCACTTATCTCTCAATGTAAATCGCATATCTCTTAAAGTGAAAGAAAAAAATCTTACTGGTTAACATATCTAATATTTAACTTAATTTTACATATTTTCCAAAATTTTTCGTTTGTACTAGAGTAGATAGTTACTCGGAATTCAACAAACAATATTAACTGAACAATATTAACGAAACGCAAAATAACTACAGTTTTCAAATTTCAAAGAAATAAATTTGTTTTATTGTAATATATTCTACAGTGAAGGCTACTGTGAATATTATTTTGGTTAGATATTAATTATTTTTGCAAGCAGGTTTTTTTATATCTGATGACAGAACACTATAATTTACTTACAACAAAGATACATTAATATAACGGAAACTTGTTTCGAAATAATAATAATAATAATAATAATAATAATAATAATTATTATTATTATTATTATAAAGATAATACCCATATATTATTATAAAGATAATAATACATCTACTACTAATAATAATGTAATAATATCAATAATTTTACATGTTTATAATTATTTTATATTGTTAATTTAAAATACCATAAATCATGTGATTTTATATCTACTCATTAACAATAGTAAACAAAGAATTACAATATCACTATATACTACTAATTACACTAATAAAATATTAGTAAAAATAAGTACAAGTAATTTTCTATCAAATAAACATTCTAACGTATTAAACACGTGATTTTCCAAGTATTCTACACTTCTCTTCACGACACTATGGCACTTCGCCTCTTCCTCATTGTATTGTTCACCCATTTCACTATACCACACAATCCTTCATTATAAGTATGACATTCATAAACAGTCATTTATGTATTAACAAAAACATTTTAGTAATAATTAACAATAATAATGGCGTACGCTATGGATTAATAAAATATACTATTATTATACAACATATTTTGAACTTTTGAAAACCGAGAGGAAAGGGTTCAAAGACTGTCGCACGCAATTTACTCCAGTCCATAATGATCTTCCAACATCAGTTCTCTGAGCACCCAACTGTATTTTGTGCATGTGATCCTCTTTCTTAAGGTACGTGGGTCTACGAAGTCGTCTGTAAGTATCTTTCGACAATGGATAAGCGGTGTATGTTCTATAAAAGGCACAGTCTTGCTTTAAAATTTCTGATCTCTACCGACTCCCATTCAACTTTCTTCCTATTACCCAGTAAACTAATTCTATTTTCTGTTTCCAATTTACATTGTAAATTTTCATAAGGGCCGATAAACCGTTTCGTATTCCATTATTAGAAACGTTAACGGATACAAACGTGAATTCAGTATTTTACAGCTTTTAGGAAACAATATTTTCCGTCCCATGTATTGCGTACCTAACGCATAATGATAGATAGGAAACAATAACAATCTGAAACAACTACTTATATTCCCATTCAGGATTTAACTGAATACATGTACTCTTATATAACAAAACCTGTTATTGAAATAACAGACCTGGATATAAACACTCAGACTAATTTCAGTACATAAAGTACACAGATATTTACAAACAGAAAATTTCAGGTGCACTCACATATTTCTTTTCAACAAGTTACTACGGCCGTTTATTCACAAAAATATTGCGTTGGCAAGATATTTGGGCACGGTGCCAGACAGTTTCTCTTTCTTCAGAATAAGCTGATGGTGACTCACATAGCTTAAAATTGAATGCAATTTAGTGCAAAAAATATGCTGGGAAGAACTGCTATACATTATTTGTGGTTTTTATGTAACCTGCATTAATAATCTTAGATGGTTTTTTAAACTTCTTAACTTTCTTGAAAATTTGTTTTATATTTTTTGCATATACGGTATTAATAAAAGGTCACGAAATAAAACAATCACAAAATTACGTCAAAAATACTATGTTTATTATCTCGTATATTGACAACTATTTGTCTACTATTGACAACTATTTGTCTACTACTAACAGTCATTTTTCAAACGTCTTTGTAGGTTTTTTTCGAGCATAGCTAATCCCAGGGAATTACTTTATTCTCTATAGTTCCCCCATTATAATTCTCTTATTTCTTTACTATTTTTTCGGGGGTCGTTGTGAGAATTTTTCATTAAGCTTAGGCATTCATTAAGCATTAGGAAATAGTGAAATGGAGGCAGATCGAAAAGGTGACAGTAAGCGAACAGTCTACATAAGGTTATCTTGCGTTTCAAACGCTGGTTTTCCCTGTAGATTGCGAGTGACAAGCTCATGCCCCAGCTACAGCGGTTTGCGATGCAAGTTTAACGCGGCGGCGGCGGTGGTCTGTAGGGAAGTTTGCCGGCGTCCGCTGTCTCACGGCGCGATGGGCGCCAAATCCGACGTCCGCAAGCCCGCTTCACTTTCCTCTTCTTCTCAGTCTCTCCTTTCGCCCCAGCCACAGGTGGCCCACCTCGGCATTGGAAGTACCTGAAACCTTGAACCCCATTCATGTTTTGGAAAAAGTTTGTCTAGCCAGGCAGATGACTATTCAGGTTTATCAAAATAATGAAGCGCTTACGTTCGCTACCGAGTATGAAGATCCCATTTGGAAATCCTGGATTCGAGTCCCGACGGTGGCAGGATTTTCGACAATAGCTACATAGCTTGGACAAATTGAATCGCTGTCTTTTTCGGTAGGTTCGCCGAGAAACACCGGGCGATTGTGGGGGCAGTACCGTAACAAAAGGGACACGGATCGTGCGCGATCTTTCCTTACTTTCCCTTGTCCTATCCCCACCCCTTACGTACATATCCTTACATTAACATACACTACCGCACATGCCGGGAGACTGGTCGGGAGCTTAGAAGTTCTGGCTAGGGCTGTGCCCTGGTGGGAGGTAAATGGTTGGGGAAAGCCCCGCTAGCCAGTAGTCAGCACCGAATTTCGCCAACCAGCGGGGAAAGTTCACCGCCACCTCCCGAGAAAAATCATGCACTGCACTTACGGAACTAATAACCTTAGAAATTGAATCGCGCCATGAATCACTAACAATCAATCAGTTTTATCAAAAGAGTGAAGCACCTAATATACGGTAACGTTTATTAATATCCCAGACCACCTGTAGAGGTGTTTAAGGCTTATTAGAAAGCTAGATTAGTAATTGAATGGGCTTCCCACCATTTATAATCTGCCGGAAGCATTGTACTTCTCTAACATTTGGCACCGTTTGTAAAACGTTAAGATCACATGGAAACACGCAAGGGCCCATTTGGAAGGGTCAAGATCTGTTTCATTTCCTCAAAGAGCGTCCACCTTGGCGGGAATTTTTAACCAGTCTCATATACACGGAACGTTTAAGTGCCGTTTAAATAGAACACTACCGATTATGATTATTTTTTATCAAACTCTATTTCCTCTAAGGAAAAATCGGAAGTCCAAGCAAGTAGTTGCGCTTTTCCGTTTTCTTCTACTTATCGGTTACTAAAGTTGAAATTATGTTTTCCGCCGTCCCCGCTTCAGTGCGTTTCGCCAACAGCTTTCTTCGAGCCGATGAAATACGAGGACCAGCTCAGGAAATGACATCCACAGCACACTACTCTGTATCTCTTGCTGTTGAAACGTATTTATCGGTGACCGGTTTTGGAGTCTGGAATGGGAGCGTCATTAGTCGTCGTGGATTTGTTTAAAATTACTACGTGTCACATAAATACACAAAATGTGTGTAGTGCTCGAAGATCTTCAGTCCGCTTCACGGTCGACAGCTTTTCCTTATAAGATTGGATGTGTGTGAATAAAGTGTACTTTTTTATCTGAATAATGCCCCCTACCTGTTATGAATGTAGAATTTATGAAATGTGTGTATGAAAAGGTAAATATTTAATATTTATTGCCCATGGAATTATTTGAATCCTAACAAATTCCTAATTTTGTGTGCCACTCGAGTACGTATGAAAAATGTGAAATATACGTTTCATATAATTTTAAAAAATCCCAGTTTGTTATTAAAATTACTTTGTGGTGTCGTCTGGCAGTAAATAACCAAATTCACCTGAAAAAAATGGAAAAGTGAAGTAATTCAGGTCGTTCGAAATAGTAGAAATCCTGTTTCTCAATGTTAGTGTGTAAAATCTCGTAACCTTTTGTTACGTAAGAATCGACCACCCTGCCTCCAGCATCACGTCTCTTCGCCTGTTGCACCTCTTCACCATCTCTGCGAAGGCTTGCGAGTCGTGTGGTATCAACTGAAGAGCTGTCACGATCTATCGGTTAGCGGAGAAAAGCAATACAATACGTGACTCTCGAGTGTCGGACAAACTGTCAGACAGGGCGTGCTCGCAACGTAGTAGATCGGAGAGCTCCGACATGATCCGTCATTTCAGTACCATGCCGCATTATGTGCGCCGTGTGGGAGATGTCGGCGAATGAAAGTTAACGTTCACGATGGGGTTTTTGTCTTAAGAGAGTTTTCTTTTCCTACGTCAGATCTGTTCAGACACTTCAAAAATCAAAGGATAAATTGGTTATTTTTAGTTAGTTTCTACATATAGACTGGTTTCTACTAATAGAAACAACTTGCATCAAAAGAATGACAAAGTGTGGTTGTTGATACATATCCTACACAGTTTTTATTTTCATTTTAAAGGAAAATCAATTTTTTAATGCACCTGTAAACGAATTTGTATATCACGTAGACCTGTAATGACTTGGATTCCTGTGATGTATTTCAGGGTTACATGGTGTATAAGATTCAAAAAAATAAAAATGCTGACTGATGCAAGCTGTGATTTATACAGTGTATTATAGAACATACGATATTGTAATGTTTGTATGCCTTTTTATCTTCCAAGAGACGTCCCTATTAGATGGATAATTCAACCCGTAGTCGGTATGTTTCCGAAATACAAAATAATTAGAAGTTACGAAACAGGAAAAAAGTTTTATAGTTTTATCATAATAGTATAGTTTTACATCTCGCGAATGATTGGATAATTCCTTTCAATATACCAAGAAATGTGCTCTTGTATAAATGTATATCTTGTATCTCAAAAAATGCAGAATCTAGAATTGCGAAGTATTAATTCGAGCACACACTTTCCGCAACGTAACTGTATACGATACGCAACTTGACAATTTCTGTCGAGATATTTTGGTTAGTTTTCCTGACCAAACCTACAGTTTTTACTTTTTTAACCAATGAAATAGTTTATTACTTTTGTGGTGAATGGTAACTTCTCCTTCGCCTTCAATCAGTTAAATAATGTACAAAACCCCGATTATTGTGTTTCATAAACATATTGACGATGCCAGTGCCAATATCAGTTCATCACGCAGCCACCGCTCTCGTACCCACTCATTGCCCTAATGCAGCGCCGTCTATTTACCTAAGTGTTTCGGGGTAGAACAAAAGAAGCCAGGTCGTTGCCGCCGGGAACGAAGTGTCAGGTCGAGTCGAGCGAGGCAGCGTGGCACGGGCGGGGGCGGTGCTGACAGCGGCCCCGGGGGCGGATCCGGCCGCGGCCGCGTGGCAGCCCGCCCACGCGCCGCGTGACCGCCCCCCGCCCCCGCCCCTGCCCGCGCCCTCGCCCCGCGCCCCGCCGCCGCCGATGAGACGATAGGCCCCAGGCGCCGAGGTGCGCCGCGCCACCTCCGACCGATTCCGTGCTCCGGTTCTCTGCGGCGAGCGGCGAACGCCAGAGCTACAGCGAAATGTAATATAATAAAGCTCCAAAACGCATTGACGACAATTAGTAAAGCATTTTATCACAATATTACATATCTATACTAATATGTAAAGACGCAAGGGCGTTGCGTTTCAACGCCATAATCTCTGAGTGTTCAGGATCAATGTCAATGAAACTTTTATGCTAGCTTCCTTTGAAGGTCGGGAGTACTATAAGCTAAGTTTTACCACTAATGTTAACATGTTTAAAACAGTAACGCAAGGTCTCATTTCCATTTTACTCGAATATTAGAAAATTTCAAACGTTACAAATAATGCGAGAAAGAATGAGTTGCTTTAGCACCGCTAACTTATTACAATTTTCCGTGAAGATGATTTCCGTGATGATTATTTTCCGTGCAAATGGTGTGTTCTAATATCTCTTAGATTGAAACTTTAGTGTTTTTTCGACTGTTTTGCGATACGCAATTGCTGTTCATGTGTCTTTACGGAAAAGTATTTTCACACACATTCCTGTAATTTCAGTGATCCAGTATAACATTAAATTAATTTAAAATCATCTTAATTACAAATCTTTTTGGTCTTTCTCGTTTCATACTTCGGTATTTGTGTATTCTTATATTGAAGAACAATATGCAATCCGCATCGTGTGAGTGTGTAACAACCACTCATTACGAGAATGAATAATATATTGAATCACATTTATTTCTTGGAAGTGATTTGCTAATGTCTTGATTCTTTTGTGTCAGGTGAGTACGAGTTATTTTCGAGAACATGCAAAATAGGGTGAGTCTTGTTGCCTTTCGCGATCATAATTTCGTAAACTCCGTAATTCACGCCCCCCTCTGCTCATTAAACGCGTGACACTAGCGACTTGGAAGACTCCGAACAATACACAAAGTCGTTAAACGTTGGCGTTTGCGCGCATAGGGTTCTGCTAAAGTTGGCAGTGTCGCAGTTCCAACAGTCGCATTGTTCCGATTTGCTCGCTCATTGCGCCTTTACTAGTGTGAATCCCCTCGCAGCGACCTGCCTTGGCAGGATCTGCTGAGTCGCTGAGCCGTCAAGCTGATTTCATTGTTGCCAGGTGTTTTCCCAATAGAAAGCGCAGCAAAAAACACCAAAACCTACAACAAAACTACAAATTTCCCCCCCCCCAAAAAAAAGATTACTTAATTTTTAAAATATTTGAGAAGGTATGAAAATTAAAGAAATACGAAAATATATTATTAATTGTGTATGAAGCTTTTTTATATTTTACAGTAAACACCCATATTTGTAATGCATAAAAAATGTATAACCACTGTTTATATAATAATGTGCATACATGTCACGGTGCAAGATACATACCTCCTAGGTGTGTTAAATATCCGCTTTTGGGAAGATATTCTCAGCTATTTCTTACACTATGATATATAAAAAATGATACAATTATTGTATAAGTTGTGTTTTAATGAGTTTCGCACTGTGACCTAGTTATGAATCATAAGAGGTATCTTGCTCTCGCTGATTGTAAAGACTGAAGAAAAGACAATGATAACTTTTTGTAAAACTTTTCTTCAACCAAAATTGTTGTTTTCAGTCCTTTTTTATTGCTGTGATTTATTTCTTTTGATGAACTCTGTTGCCTTCTCCTATCAATCTTTGGTAGTAACATTTAACCGCCCAATTTTAAATGAGGGAATTCATTCAAATATTCTCAAACTTCTGCAAGTGTTTTTACTACGTTTAGTAATATTTGAATAAATATACCTGCAATAATCATAGGGAACTGGTTTTGGGTTTGGTGATTTGATGATATACAATCGATATCTTTTTCAAAAATTAACATTTAAAGAGAACTGAATGAACCCCCATCCAAAAAAGACCCCTAAAATTCCACTGAAGACAAAAAAAGCTCAATTTAGGGGGAAAACCCCTAACCTGGCAACACTGTCTGATCCTCCGGCGAGGGAGGGGGAGGAGAGGAAAAGGGGAACCCCCCTTGCAGTTGGTACGCCTGAGGAGCCGGTGACGCGCCGCGTCGGTTTGCGCCCCAAACAGAGCAACTTTCTAATTGAATTCTGTTGTAACGGCCGTAAGAATTGGGCCGTGGAGTCGCCACGGGCGCAGGGGGCGTTGGATCTCCAGAGGGCGGACGGCAGCGCTGCCGCTGGCGAGGGCGCGGAGAGTAACGGGCGCTGGGGAAGGAAGAGGACGGACAGTTGAAGGTGCCCTTAGGGCGCAAGGGTGGATGAGAAAACTGGATGCGGGGTGCGCGAGAAGGAAAGGCTAGGGCAACACCTGTGGTTCTGCAGATATTTTAGGGGAGTTTTGCATTTCTACTACGTGGTCCAGAACGGTTAGTGAATATTTCACGGTAATTTCCAAATTTATTGCTGATTTATTTTGTTTGTTTTATGTTTGTGAGGCGTAAGTGAAACGACAATGTTTCAATACTTTGTTGTACTCATTCAAAAATATCAGGCAGTAAGAAACTTTCTACTTACCTCGGGAACGGATAAGATACGATAATACCGGATACATTGTACGGCGTCCGCTGTAGAGCCTAACTTCATCGAATGATTCTAATTTGTAGACTCTTGGTAGCTTCATAGTTTGAAAACTTGAAAGTTAATATTTGAGGTAAAAACTTGAAAGTGAATATTGGGGTCACAGATATTGCATAGATTATCAAAGAGATAATGCTTAATTGTTTGAGAAAGTGAAAATCACTCCGAGATCACTATGAATTTTTAAAATGTCCAAATACGAGATAGTTGAAACCACTTCAGTTTGACCTTCCCTGAGAAAGGTTAAGTACAAGTTCAGTGAAACACGATCTTCTATCTGTGTAAGAACAGTCATTTAGTTGTCATTTAATTTTATGTGTTTATTTCTAGTTTTAATGTTGCATAAAAATTGTAGTTGTTAGTGGATTGCCATTCAGGACCTTCAAATCCTGATAAATAATTGGAAAGTATAAATTCGCAGGAGAGTACAGCAGGAACAGTAAAGTGAGGATTGTCAGGGCACGGTAGCGAGAGTACGGAACGACAAGGCAGGTCAGGGTGGGGGAGGGGAAGGTAGTTCTAAACAAGGGACTAGAGGAGCTGTGCGAGTCAGGACAATACAGAGCAGGGAAGGTACGGTGGTTAATTCTAAATGGGGGCTAGAGGAGTTGTTGAGGCCAGGCCAAAGCAGGCAGAGCAAGGTAGGGGAAAGAAGGATAGTCCTAAATGGGTGCCAGAGGGCCTATGTGGACCAGGAAAGGTAGGGCAGGGCAGACCAGGGGTTGAAAAAATAGTCCTAAATACGGAGCCAGAGAGGCCGTGCCAGGAGGCCAAGCCAAGGTAGCGGAGGGTATTACAGCCCTCAATTCGGGGACGGATGGATTGTTAGGGCCAGGCTAAGTCAGGCAGGGCAGGGCAGGGAGGGTGCGGTGGTGAATTCTAAACGGAGGTCAGAGGGGTTGTTGAGGCCAGGCCAAAGCAGGCAGAGCAAGGTAGGGGAAAGGAGGTTAGTCCTAAATGGGGACCAGAGGCTCTATGCGGGCCAGGTAAGGTAGGGCAGGGAGCCAGAGGGGCCGTACAGGCCACGCGAGGAGAGGGGAGGACAGTCCTCAAAGGGGGCCGGGACTGTGAGGGCCAAGTCAAGGCAGGGCAGGGCAAGGCAGGGCAAGGCGGGGCCGTGCGAGGGATGGCGGTGTGGGTGGTGGCACCCCAAATTGATTCCGCCAGAGCCCCGCCCAATTGGCTTAGCCGCAGCCGCCGCCCACGTCACCCCGCGATATCGCGTAAATTGCAATTTCTCTTATTAATTTACCCGCGGCCGCCGCGCCACGTGCCCCGGCTCATCCTCACAAGCGTAGACGCGCCGCCCCTCCTCTCTCCACCCTTCCCTCCCCGCTCCCCTCTCCACAGATTAACGCAAAGTCCGCTTCTTTGATCGCCGGACGAAGAGAAGGCTGTCGCTGGGATATATCTGCTCCTACGTCCGTAGTCCCAAAATTGTTGTCGAGTGTTTGTGTGCTCTCTATTAAAAATGTAAAAAACGTAGAGCACCAGATTTTCGTTCAATTAAGAAACTAAAATACCCAACTAAATGACGTTTATCTTCCACGCTGAGCTTAAGTTTAATAAGTACACTAATACAGAAAGGTTTTATGAATTCTTTTCTACCGATTGACTTTAATATGTCCTTTTGAAACGTTTTTTATACAAGAATGAAACGAATACATTCAATTTATTTTTAATACTGTATCTTGTTAATGCTCGCCATATAGCTTGTGTTTAATTTCGTACAGTCAACAGCACATCATACGCACCGAATGTATCTGATATATAGGTGGACTCTTTGGACATGGAAATAGTAAGATAGTTAATTCAAAAGTTATAAGATAGTTAATTCAAAAGTGGTAAGTATCTCAAAACGTCCACGGTGAAAGAATGTAATCCTTTTTCATTGCTATGGAAAAGATGGTACGATCAACTAAGCATTTTGTAACTAAAGGGTCAAGAATAATGGTTAAAAAATAATTGAATTAAATGCTGTCACAAAATTGTGGGTAGTATTTATGTAAAACTAGTTGAATCTTTTCTATTACATAGCACAAATGGAAGAATTGTAAAAATTACAAGTGAAATGTATAATATATGCACTAGAAGGAAAATCGAAAATCTCAAAATATTGCTTCTTGTGGTTCAAAACTTACTCTGCAAAAATAATGAAATAAGAGATTTGTTCTGTATAATGCAATCACTATTCACTACACACATCGAGCAAAACAAGTTTCTAAAAATGTATTTGAAATGTTTTATAATCACCAATATCTGTATCTGTGTGATGCAGTGGATTACGGATTACAGCACGAAATTCTGTTCACCTCTAAAAGCGTAAAGCATTCGTATAATTATAAACACTGAGTTTTTTGTAAAGCGACGCATATGTCCAAAAATTGCTGGACATTGCGTTTATATACAATCACTAATATTAGCATTCAAAAACACTCCATATATGAAATCAAAAAAAGATCTCTGCCGGTCCGGAGGCCGTACGATCTCGGACCGAAGAATCGGGGGTTCGAGTCCCGCCTCGGGCATGGTTGTATTGTGTTCGTCCTTTCACCCCATGTCATCATCATATCGAGTCACTCGCACAGTTACTATACCGTGACAAGCAATAGTAGTCGGTAATGACCTACAAGTTGATGCAACCTTAAATAATAAAAAAAATCTCGATCTTCGATTAGCTAATTTGAACACTGAAACGTCGACAGCTTTTGATAGATCAACTGCAACTTGCCCAACAAAACTGCCAAGACCAACTACATTCCATCTACACAATGTAGTAGTAGATCTTGAAAAGAACGTAAAAATATCTGACGGCAAATCCGCTTAGTTCGTTCATTAATTATTTAATTCATTCTGTTAATTTTCAAAAGATATTATTTAAATTAAAATTTATCCTATAAAATGTATTGATAAGAGTAAGTGAAAACACATCTTCGTCCGACTGCCTTTCATTTAGAGAGACAATCTCAAAATTTGATTGAGTAGAATGTTAAAATTTCGTTCTAGACGAAAATCTACCGTGTTTATTAATATATATATATATATATATATATATATATATATATATTGTTTAAATAATAATAGTAATAATAATAATAATAATAATAATAATAATAATAATAATAATAATAATAATAATAATAATAATAGAGACTTTATTTACGTGGCGTGACTCGGGCAATCCGGCCTGCCTAGACATGTAATACATAAAATAACGTGTTTCAGCTTAAATTTAAAAAAGAATATATAAATTAGTTCTGAATTAAGTAACTGAAATAAACAGATTGGATAATATTTTACCCACGTAGTTACGTAGTAGTAGAAGAAGACAATGGTCAATGTTGTGTGAATAACGATCAACGTTTGTTATAAATATTTTAGCTTCCGGCCAGACGTTTCATTTGATGAGCCGGATACATTTGCTAAATTATAAACGAATGAATTGCATCTACGAAGCACACGTATCAAACACGATCGTTTACAAATCATTTGAGAAACAATATACGTAAATAAGCAAAGCATCTCATTGCTAAACTTTTTAAACCATGTACGCCTTCGAACTTTTCTGACTCCTAAAATATACTGGAATATTCGTTTGGGAAACCCATGTGAAAACCAAAGGTTCGTATGAGAAAAGTAAACTAGACTACCGCAAATCGTTCGGGCAAATTGCGTGATATTTATTCTATGTACTTCCGTAACAATATATACCTAACACGTACAACTGGTGCATATTCATTATTTGTGAAAAGGCTTGTACACATGCAATTGAGTTTAATTTCATTGTTCTATGAAAAGAAAAATGAAAGTTGCTTTTTTAATACTATTTTTTTCGTACAGAGTATGAAACTAGACTTATGTTAGTTCATTTGTGTTTCTCTCTCAACTTCTTCTTCAGCGTATCTGTCAGGAGTTACGAATTAATTTATGGAAATTCTACACAGACCTAATTATGCATCGTATGATTTCATTTTGAAATATTAATCTGACCTCTCGTCTGTTTATTAACAAATACAATTATTAATACATTTACATAAAGCGTATGCAAATGTTTTCAAAGTAAATTGGCGTATAATTTAGTAGGTGATATCGGTACGTCATATTGGCGATGATCGTAAACGAAGGCACACATGTGGTTGTGTACTTTAGGAAATCGCAGGCACTGGGTAGCCTGTACGAAAACAGTGAGATCTTCCGTACGTTGTATGAAATACGACTGACAGATACACAACGCTGAAACGTAGAGCCTTGAGTATTTCTAAACATGAAATGAAATACTCCACATTAGTTGACTGGTGATTTTTTAAGACGTGCGAAATCACAGTAAATAATTCACTCGTTCTCCTCGTGATTGTCGATGCTTACCTTCAGGGTAATACAAAAGTCGCTCATTGTTTGTACTCTGCTAGCTGCTGTTGATCATACCCATCAAATACTTAGCTTTCATCCCCAACAGCGAATGTTTTTCTGAGCAAATTGACTGTAGATTTTGTAGAAACGTGTACGTGAGCAAAAGTATTCAATATAATTCACTCGCGTTGGGTTTTTGCGGGGTTTCGGGATGGAAACTGAAATGTGATGTGAAATGTGGTTGCGTCTCCCGTACAAACAGCAGTGAGATAGAGGCATTCACACTTTACATGTTTCACGTGGTTTCTTCGATCAATACCAGGCAAATGCCGGAACAGTACTCTAACATTTTTCGTTAATGCAAAACGGCAATAACTGTGATTGTCGATGACTTCACAGTTAATGTGTGATTATTATTATTATTATTATTATTATTATTATTATTATTATTATTATACTGACTTATAGAATTACTGAATTTCATAGTACGTCCTAAACTGCGATAATTATACGTGTAGGAGTTGAAGCAAATCTTTTCCAGTTTCCTTAGGAATCATTTCACTTAATTCTTAGTGGATGGTGCATCATTACGTAATTTAAATGTTTGATAATTCAAATTTTATCCTTCGAACATTATTACCAGAGCACTGCAAATCATTCCAAACAAACCCGATCGTCGATTCCTTTCTCTATGCGAAGAAAGCAAGAATACTGTAGTGATCGCGCTTTGTTTGCGAAATTTTAATCCGATGAAGATGAAACATTGAATTTTTAATGAAAAAATGTAACGTATAGACAGTTAATTTTCATTTCCCGGTGGATCCGGCCACCCCTCACTACACCATTCTCTCTCTCTCTCTCTTACACACATGTACAAGTACATACACACACGCACATGCGCGGACGTCGGGCAGTCAATTCCGCGGCGCCCGGTGTCCACTGCAACATCACGGCCATGTTGTCTGCGGCGAGGAGCGGAGGGCGGTGTGGGTGTTGTTCGCTGGCGCTCTCTCTTGATGGAGTCAACGATTGGCTGCCACGACCTTCGGCAAGGGCAGTGAGCACGCGAGGGAATGTGTGCGGTCGAAAATCGGAATTGAAATGTCAATACTATACTAAACTTCAGCTCGGCGAGAACGTTGTATATTCAACGATAATGCCCGGGAGGTCTTGGCGTTCAACGGTAGCGGATTTGCGGCCCTAGCTAGATAGCTGGAACGAGTTCAACGAATACTAGAGTTTAATTCAAGTGGCTGACAGCTCTAATCGATAATTTCCGTTGTTTCTTTGATCAATCCCAGATGAATGCTGAGCAGGTCCTTAACGAACGGGCTACGCGTCGCGCGCGATCTTTCCTTCCTCCAACTTGTTATATCCTCTCCCCTCAAACACACACGCACGCTCACGCTGTCTCTCTCTCTCTCTCTCTCTCTCTCTCTCTCTCTCTCTCTCTCTCTCTCTCTCTCACACACACACACACACACACACACACACACATAAGCACTACACTGCTAATATCCCGAGACTTTCAGAGATCATAGAGCTAGTCCCGGCTCGGCCTGTACTCTGCTGGTGGAGGTATCTGTAGTAGGGAACCGTGACCGCCCACGCGTTTGTCGGCGACAGCGATCACATTCCAGCAAGGGAGGAATACAACAACCTCCGGGATATGCCTTTCACTTCACTAACGCGATTAATCACTATTATAGTTGACACACACGGATACAATAATTTTTTAGCTTGGTGCAAGAAGGGCGAACGTCAATATTCAATTTTACAGAATTGATGGTTTTCTTACACCATCGAAACAACAAAACAATCGTAGACCACTGTTAAAATCGATTGTAAAATCAGGAGATATAATCGGCTCGTCACTGGACTGTCTTGCACTGAAAGAAGGGGTTTTAAAGTACCTATTTGCTATACAAACCGAAAATCACTAAAATTGGCATTGGCGCTTGTTGCACCAAGCCAAAGAAACAATACAACAACTCAGCTCATCTGGCCGTGTGCTTGCCGGCGTCCGAGTAACTCTATCTTGTATTTACTTGCCTACACCGGAGATGCCGCGTCCTAGGCCCAGATGCCAACATTTCGGCCGCCATACTTCGACCTTCCTTAGGGCGAAATGAAAAGGTATCTTATACATTTGCCCCCGAGAAAGGTCGAAGAACGCGGGCCTGAACTTTTCCATCTGTGCTTAGGACGCGGCCTCTCCCGGACAGCCCAGTAGATACTGATGCCGGCCGCGCCTGCCTACGCTTTCATTTGTCCAACCCGTATGGCAAGGACACATTTACACTCACTCGTGGCATTTCGCCCTGAGGAAGGTCGCAGTATGTATGTTTAAACGTTGGCATCTGTGCGTAGGACGCGGCGTCTCCCAGACAGCCCAGTAACTACTGATGGCTGTCGCGCAAGCTTACGCTTTCAATTCTCTACCGATTTTCGCCGTCAGCCTCACCCGCTTGCCCACTGCTCCCACTGACCCGCGGGCCACTCCAACCATGGCGCACGCGTTGTCGGAGCGCGCCGAAAACACGGCGTCTACTCTCTGACGCGTGCGGGCGAGCAACCGAAAGGGGGCGGGGCCGGCGCGTGACATGACGCCGGGTCACCACGTAGCAGCAACAGCAGCTACAGCAGCAGTAGCAGCGACCGCTCATAACGCCACGCGACACGTGGTGGGCGACGGAGGGTGAGAACAATACACCCCCACACTCACCCCCCCCCCATCCAAAGGGGACGGGTAGGAGTGGGGAGTGCGAAACGGAATAAATGTGTTGGCGTTGCGTGGGTGCTTATCGTGTTGTAGTATTCGCAATGTTGACTGTTATTGGCGTTTTTTTTTTTTGTTGTTGCGAGCGCTCGTTGCGCAGGGTGTTAATGGGATATTCGGTGATGTTGCGCGCGCGTGTGATGTCTACCCTTTGTTTCTTTGTCGACCGCGTCGCGGGTCTTGGCGCTCGTACTTTATTTCTATAGCGCGTTCAAATGCGGGGTTGATGGATGTTTCGGATAACGTGGTGTAGCATGCTGTGTTTTAATGGAATTTTGTGCGTTTCGTTTCAGACAGTTTATGATCCTCGAGTGCAACATTTTGTAGTGTTATCAATAATGTATTATGCGTTTGGGGATGAATTGTGACACTATTCAAAGTTTTTATTTTGCACTAGTGGTTTAGCATTCCACTAAATCCAATCAAGAGTAATTTTGGCTTGAAATCTGCTTTCTTAGAGTAGGAATTTATTCTTAGTGTAAATGTCAATAAAATTCTTTCAACATCGAAAACCAAAATTGTGCTAACATAAAATCCTTTGAAAGTATATTTTGGGTTCAATAAAGGAAAAATCTAAATAATTATGGAATAATAAATATGTATTATACTAATAAATTAAAAAAGTGTTGTTAGTAATATTCTTATTGAAGTATTGTTTAAAAGTACCATATTGTCAGAAGTAATCGAAATGAAATACACTCTTTCCGGTACTTAATGTATTTCTGTTCGTTTTATTCGGCTACTTTCCAAACATTAAAATAAAGCCTATTTATTCTTGTTCTAGAATTTATTATTAATTATTTTGTTCATGTAATAAAAAAACTAAATGCGAAATAGGAGAGCTAAACTTAAGCAGTGTACGTGTCTATGTGCATTATTAATGAAGAAGAAAACGTAACTATTAACTGATGTGTCAAAATAATATTTTCATGCGATTGATCTATCTTTGTACTTCTCAAAAAGAATATTAATGAATTGTTTAAACTGATTTCAAACCGGTTGAAATTAATTTCAAAATAGTTGAAACTGAATTCAAGCTAATTTAATGGGTATGCAGAATGCGTTGTCACGTTGACAATATAAGCACAGAATGTTTATTAGAATTCATCTGGTTGTATACATTTTTTTGAATTTAACTTCTTAAAGAACACAGTAACATTTCTCATCGATATAACGCTTAATGAAACAACTCAATCGGTCTTTATACGAAATACTTTAAAATGCTGCCAAAATTGCGAAAACTCGTTTTGATCTATTTGGTTTTCAAATGCCATTACAACAGAATATTGACACGTGTCACAAAACCTTGCTTTTCGCAAAGCAACTGTGCATTTGGAATTCCAAATCGATTCAATCGTTTGATGAATGATTGGAAATTTAAAAGCGAATGTCATTTTCCGTACCACCAAAGTGAGTGCGTAACGTATTAGTACTTGCCTCTTCTTAATGGGAGGTTCGTAACGTGAGAGGTAAATGAGTTATTCGACACCGTGTGATGTGATTGATACTATCCTACTTCATTACGAATTGTCAGAAAACATCGTTAACACATACGTATAAAATGATCACCTCTCGAGCGTTTTAATGAACAATGCCAATTGCAAACGACACTCGATTCAGAATAATAAACGCGGACTGGTATTAGACGAGTTTTTTCAGGAATTTCGTGTTTGTTATTTGCCGTGTTTACATCGCTTTGATGGCTCTTTTAACAACTAACAAATGGCTCACACTTGTTTTAGTTGGTAGATATAAAAAAAATACAAGTTAAATGAGAAGTTTAACACTCTCAAAGAAATATATTTCTTCAAACCTAGTGGCAATATCTGACATCTGGAAACATTCCTTCCTCTTAGTGTCATTAATAATAACTTATTACTTGACTTCTCTTATTTTTTAAAATCGTGCATTCTTTTAAAGATCTATATTTGACGGATAAATTGCATTGAGAAAGACATCTTTGATATTAATATTGAAGGTGTAGGAGAGCTTCGAAATTAAATGTGATCTTTTACAATTTTCAGAATTGAGTTTTTGATAAATGTTCTAAATTCTATTCGAGTGAAAACTTTTAAGAAAACACTTTCAGCTATTTTCCAGCAACGTTTGAAAAGACCATGTTAAGTTACCAAGGACTTCATGTGAAACCCCCCAAAAGTATATAATAAAAAAATAATGACCTCGTTAACGGCACAATTAGATATTACTCCTGACGTATAGTATTTGCTAAGTTTTAGTTCAAAAGCTTCTAATCTGATACACTCGCCCGTCCAACCATTTATACAGACAGACCTCCCGATTTCCAGATACAAAAATCGGTATATCTCGTCATTTGCACCAATCTTAATCATCTGAAAAACAACGCTACTAGATCTTAATCTTGACGTATGTTCGAAATTATATTTCAATAGGACATTTCACGCAAATTTTACTACTAAAGATTCGATGTCGTTTTGATAATTTGATTCTAATACTTCAACCCTTTTAGTTTCCTTCGATTATAACCCTTAAGGGCACGACTCTTTGGAGCACGGCGAGCGCGTTATCTGCAAATATTGTCGCCACATTCGCGAAAGATGAGCCGATATCCGTTGTAGCTTCCCAGTAGACCCGGCAATGCTTTGCTACTCGTATTATAATGTATTACGCTTCACACGTAACTGGACACGTGATTATTAATCACGTTTTGCGCTACGCTCTGCAATAATATTAATAGATTAAAGACTTTATCGTCAGTATGGGTTTGTTCTATTCCCTGGTTTGGACAAGGTTGTCAGGGTTATCCTATTGTTAAAACCTTCTCCCTCAAGTTTGGGCAAGCATTCGCTATGACCCTGTCTTGGAGAAATTTCGTTTACTTGTCAAAGATAACGTTCAAGTAATAATTCCTGCCGATAGTTCAAGATCGCAGGGGTATATGCAGCGAAGTCGCGCTCAATATTTGAGGGTACGGCAGGATAACGTAGAACTTCTGTACAGGTGCGCTTGAGTCCACATAAACACATGAACTCATCATCAACGCGCTCTTATGTATGGCAGATTTACTGACATTCCTATTGCACTATGCCTATATTCTTTACGCAAGTGCAAGCAATACGTTGACGAAGATTTACTTCAATCGAATGAACGGTATGGCAGCGCATAAAATACGAAAAACAAACATTGATATTTATACACTAGATTGTAAATTTTTACTGTTGATGCCTGTATAAGAAGCTTGTACGTTTCATGCACGAACAAAGCATCGAAAACACAAAAACGCGTAGCTCAAAATATCGATGTTAAAAAAATCTGTTTGAATGCGTCACTGTTTAAAACACTCCAGTTTTTATAGAAACATCAATGTTTTAAAAATACCGGCAACGATGTCGCATCCCTAGTAGTTTCTCCTATTACTAGGGATGCTAGTTAACTACCAGGGTTGCATCGTCGACGCCGATATTTTCTCTCCTGAGTGCGAGAGCCGAGTGAGAGTTCCCTCCACTGCGTGTGTGAACGTGTGCGCGATAACCCGCCCCGACGCCAGAGTGGAGGGCGTGAAGTGTGCTGCCGTCCGTTCTCGGGATGCGTGGTCGTGAGTGTGGGGGCAGGGCCGAGGCTGATGACTTTGCAGAGGCGGCGCGCAGCAGATCACCCGGGCCGGGTGATACGTGACGGACGCAGCTCTCGCTTGTTTCCGCGGGTGACGATGTTTGTAGGACGCGACCCCGTCACCGTTGGACTGCCTGCTGACGCTGCGAGAAGCACGCATGGCTGGTGTGGAGTGATCCTCGCCTCCCCCCCCCGCAACCACGCAGGAAAAGTTGGCATTCCCTGGAGAGTCTTGTGGCATGGCATTTGTTCTCTACGGCTATTACATCCTTTATGCCGCGGTGTCTTAGTATTTTAATGCGCATCTCTACATAATATGGTATTCAAGTAATTTTGAAGGTGTATCTCACATATATTGCACTGACTGTAGACGTAAAATTCATTCTCTCCTTATAAAATGGAGGATACAATGTTTGAATTCCTTTCGGTTATGCAACAAGGTAATTTTTATTTTACATTTTCTTATAAAGCGAAGTAAGAGCTTTACAAGATTGTGTAGAGATTTATTGAAGCTCCCATAACACTACCGACAACACGATATCAAAAAAAAGAAGAAAAAAATTAATTATCAAATTTATTCTTTAATTTAATGCAATGTATTAACTAAAAACTTAACACAGCTATTTATAAAGGATATAGTGATTTCGTTACAAACAAAAGGAAATTTTAGTGGTATTCTCTCTCGCACGCAATAAAAAAATGCGAATTCGATTCCAGAAAACCCTTCACCGAACGGAGGTGTCGAGAGGACAGAGGGTATCGCACCACATCTCTCCTGCGGCATCTGTTGTGTTTGCAAAAAGTACTACACGCCGGCAGGCATGCACCGGCGAACGTTCTGCCGCGAGCTCGCCAATATCCGCAGTGTTTATCCGCTAGCGGGTCGAGGAAGATCGAAAAATCACTCTGAAAGGATCACCAAATTGCGGCTCGCGTAGAAAAAAGAGAACCTATTTTTTTGCGCTCACGGGAGTACGAGATGAGAACTTGGAAAACGCAGAGATGCGAAACAGAGAGATGGGGGTTCTCGGGGAGGGGAGGGCTAGAAAAATGAGGGTGGTAAATCCAGAGGAATTTTTAGCGTAGGTGAGAAAAGGTAAAAGAAGAATTGTGGAGTTTGTAAAAAACCAAAATACTCTCATCGAAATGACGAATGGAATCGATTTTTTGGATTGGAAAGCAAAAGAAAGTACGAATCCTGAATATGAGAAAATGCACAGAACTTTCTCTTACAGTTCTGTCAGTAATGCAAAATTACAAAAACTTTAAAATTGAAGAGAGGTACTGTTGATGAAATTTAAAAATGTAATGAAAAATGTATGGATGAAATAGGAAAAAATGGGGTGAAATTAAAAATATTTGGTGCTGCCTTCTTTTTCGATGTGGTCTGAAGGAATAAGTGCAAGCAGTGATGTTAAATTGAAGTAGTTTCTTCTTCCGAAAAAAAAATAGTTTGAAGACATGTTTTATTAGATTAGATTAGATTTATTAATAATTCTGCAATTAAGTGTGAGAACTTGGTGGCAGAATACACTAACTTAACATTACAGAACTTAACAACTATACAAACTCTACAAACGTTACAAATCTCATGAACATTTCACCGTGCAATCTTTCATAGTACTCCACTTCACCAAACTTCACTTCACCACACTTCACTGCACTGCGATACAGCGAGCTGTAATGTCTTTCTTACTCACTCGTTTCTCTCAGTTGCACAACGTCACTGCACTTCACGCCACTGCACTGCACATAATAATAGTAAAAATAATAATAATAATAATAATAATAATAATAATAATAATAACAACAATAATAATAATGATAATAACATTAATAATAATAATAATAATAATACTTAATTACAAAGAAGACATAGGTAATTACACTGAATTTTATTAAATATATTTATAACATATCCACATTCAAGAAACTAATTTATTTTTAAATTTGCTCAGGCTTTGAGGAAAGGGATCGAAGATTGTCACAGGCAAACTGTTCCAGTCCCTAATAGTGCGATTCGCGAATGAGTATTTCCCAACGTCCGTTTTCTGAATTCTTGTCTGAATTTTGTGCATGTGATCCGCTCTGCCGAAATATGAACATAAAGTATGAACATAAAGTTCATGAAACTTACGTTAGAGCATTGATAATATTATGTTGAGCACCCCGGATGATGGTTAATTGAATTCTTGTGTCGAAGTGTAATATATAGCAAGAAAAAATGTGAAAAAAATGTTTTATATAATGTAAATATTAATTCATTTTAGAGGTATTATTTTTAACTTTCAATTCGTTACAAAAATTATAGTCGGCAGCAAAGTAATCCTAATTCGTTTATTAGATAATCTTTGTCTTCGTGTGTAATAAAATATTAGTTTTAATCTTTCTTCGTCGTTGCCAAAGCTCCCATTACACCTTATCCAGCGCCGTGTGGTGTTGGTGAAACAACTTCGGTCTTTTTCTCTTAAAACGATGGAACGCCGCCACGCCGCACCCGCCCTCCCACTTCTGTGGCATCCTCGCGACTTGCCAGCGGTCCATCTGCTCCGCTCCTGCGCCCCAGCATCTCCGCGCATGACTCCGCGCATGACCCAAGTACCGCCCGAGCCCCGCCCGAGCCCCGCCCGCGCCCCGCCTCCGCCCCGCCTGCGACCTACCCACGCTCCGCCCACGCCCCGCCATCGCCCTGCCCCCGCCCTTCCCGCGCCCCGCCCCCGCTCCGCTCCCCCTTCTCGCGCCTCGCCTTCGCCACCAACCTCACCTTCACCCCCGCATCCATCCCGTTTTAGTTCTCGCTCAAGGCTTTCCCCGACCCTCTTCCCTCCCCATCCCCCCACCTGCTTTTTCATCCCCGGCCCCGCCCCTTTCGCTCTCTCGCCTCCGCCTGGCGCGGCGCCTGTGATCTTCCCGCGAAGCAGCAGCGGCGGCGGCGGCGGCGGTGGCAGCAGCGCTCTCTCGCGGAATTGCGCGGCCACGCCCACTTTCCGTCTGATTGCGGATTAGCGCGCCGCGCTCTCCGGCGGCAGGGGCTGGCAGCCTCGCACATAGGCGCCGCGCGCGGCTCGCCCCTAGGGTTCTCTAGTCTCGATTTCTCTCTCGAAGTTCTCGTTTGAATTTTCAGAAGATCCACTGTTCTCGGTAATTATTATTAACGAGTTCTATGAAAAAAAATGCTGAACAAAAATGTGTCGGCAAAAAAGTGTAGAAGGTAATTGTTTTCGTTGCAACTAAAATAGCATTTGTCTTATACTTCCACGCCGATTTTGTTAAATTGTTACGAATGGTTCAGGTGGTAGAAAACATCAAAATGGCTCCTCAGTATTTAGAATAATGTTCTGATATTTAATAATTTCTATATTTGTTATCGTACATCAGAATTTTATTAAGATATTCTACAGAATTCGTAAATGGCTATCCAGAACTTTAAAGTTCCTTAAATGAATGCTAGATTAATAATTTTAAATTTTCAATAAAATTTAGGTAAATTAAATGAAAAGATTCAGGAACAAAGCTGACGAGGAATAATAAAAACTTCGATCAGAAACCCCTTTTGCTCAATTTTATCACAATATGGATATTTCGGAAATGGTGGGAAAATTGGTTCCTTTTTGCCCAAATTTCTTGGTAATGGTTAACAATGTTTTGGGTTTCGTTGATTATAATTAGAGTTTTGCTAGGTTTATTCTTGTATATGAGATAGCCGCAAGACGACTTAAACATTACCAATACAGCTAAGATCACGATGTTCTTCCTCACAGTTAAGAGACAATTAGTCGTGGTAAAGGATGCATTGTGAAAATGTATATGCACTTTACATACACGTGTACTATTCTGTGATGAATGTTACCATCACATTTATCTTTTTCATGAACTCTATCTTGCGTTGTAATTAACGACAAAGAAATAAATACCAATTGTTCTCTCACCGACCTATACTCATGACTTTATTAAGTTATAGTCACTAGATTAAGAACGCCTCACAAATCGTCCTGTTATATTCAATGTTCTCACTGCCTTCTGATTTAGAAGGATTGTGCTAGAATTATGCCAATAATATACGTAGAATAACGGTCCGAGTAATTTGTTTTTGGCCACTGTTCATTTATGGGTTGGTAAATGCTACAGTATTTTTGAGAGCGCGCATCTCGTCGACATTTGTATTGTATTTGCGGCCCAGAAAGAACACCGCAATTTATTTGCGAGAACATGCTGCGGAGTTTCCATGTCTCGCGCATTTCAAATGGAGTTGGGGATGAAAAAATGCCTCGGTGCCAAATATGCATTGCGTACGTACTTCGGAGTTTGAGACCATGGCTTGTTTGTAATTACACGGCAACAACTAACGCTGACTATAGAACTAATTACAACAGTCTGTTTGAAACTTAAAATCAGTTATGCAAATATAAAAAATAGGAAATGCAATGTAGAAAATATGATGATCTAATTACCATGGTTACAAGATTACTGTAATTACATGAAATTACAAACAACGTCTTGAAACTGTAATAGGCTGCACTTACCAATCTGATACGTTTGCAATTAATTACGATAACCTCATTAACTACGCTAGCATTATTTGTGTTATTTTATGTTGAAAATTACTCCAATTATGTATTTATACGTTTCTTCATATTTTTGATGCGTTAATTCTGCTGATGCTTTGTTCACGTTTCTTTATTACAGCTTTAAGAAACTCTACGCTTTCATTCTTTTGCTTTTTAAAATATTTCGCGCACTTAATTGTTTATCTAAATATCAAGAGCCTTGGGAGTCTCTAGTGTCCCAAGTAATTGTTTAGTGGCAGTCGTCATAATGGAAGCAGATTGTAATATTAAAAAGAAGACAATGTGTCCATGTACGAAACAAACTTGTCTTGACACACGGCTGAAAGTGTCGCAATTCTCGGTTACAAAATCCGGCCTCGCCTCGGTCGGAAACATCTCCCTCGTATTGAAACTCTTTCCGTTCTTGTAACGTGAATTACTACCATGCCCGTGGTTCCCGTGTGCCTTGCGCGAAGGTTTTCCACCCGTCCACACACTCACATACATACACTCACTTACACAATCACACACACACACACACACGTCGTGCATGCACAATCACACACATGGAAACGCGCATGCGCACAACACACAAATTCACAGACATACAGTCTCTCACACTCTCTCACACACCCACACATACCCACACACTCACACGTATATTGATAGACAGTCTCTGTCTCTGTCTCTCTCTATCACACACACACACAAACATGCGCATGTACACACACGCGCACACACACTTACACTCGCATACACAATCACTAGCACACACTCTCACACATCCAGACATACTCACAGACCCACACTCACTCACACACAACACACTTACACACAGACGCGTTCCACACTCGCACACAACACACAATCACACACTCGCACACTCATACTTATTCATTCACACACATACATGCGCACACATACTCACCCACACACTCATACGTATATTTATAGACTCTCTCTTTCTCTCTCTCTCTCTCTCTCTCTCTCTCTCTCTCTCTCTCCACATTCACACATACTCAGCACTTGGTCACTTACACACACTAACACACCCACACAAACACACACGCGCACGTGCGCACGGAAATCATTTGTCTCGCGGCCGCAGTCCACCAACCCCTGTTTCCAAGTTCCTTCTTCTCTCTCCGCCACCGCCTCCTCTCTTCGCGCGCGTTTTTCCCCCTGCTTTGCCCGTGTTTGTCGCGGCGGCGGCGGCATTTATTCCCCCGCCGACGCGACGACGGCGCAACGCTGCGGCGCTCTCAGGCACTGCTGTCTCCATTAATAACCAGTAAAATGTTTTCGCTGAAATATTGCCATTTGCATAGCAACCAAGGCACTTTGAATTAACAATTTCTTCGCTGTTCCGAGCGCCTTAATTTGCGTACCGGAGGCAACACGGGCGCCGGCCGCGTTCGTATTTCGCGTGCGCCTTGCGAGCGACAACTGCATAAAACTAGTTTCGCGACGGTCGTGGTGGTCGGGGCCAGCTTTGTCCATCCTCTGCGTGCGGTGCGCGAGGGGAAATTAGAATCGCGCTGCCAACTTTAGATTTTCGACCGGTTTCGGGGTGGAGGACTGTGTTGCTAGTTGGCGAAGGACTTGACAAACGTGAGCGAGAATAGGCGGTTGAGGGAGAGGGAGAGGGAGGGGGAATGGAGGTCTACGGAAATAGGCGATTGCAGAAGAAGGTGATTGTTGTTGCGTCACGTCGGGGGAGAAATGAGAGTATAGGGATGTGTAGAATTTTTTAAAGCATTTTAAATGAAACGCATTGTTGTTAAGAAGTGTGTCAAATCTCCTAATGGCAGAGAATATTAGCATGATACAAGTATATACAATAGTCATGAGGTGAAATCTTGCAAAATGGAACCAAAATGGGTGTAATCATCACAAAAAGTAAAAACACTTGATCGAAGAAATATTTAATATATTTTCGTATTTGTATAAATATTGGATTAAACATTTGTTGAATATGCCTGAAAGTATTGGCAGTAATTGAAAGTTGTAATTCAAATAGCCTGGTAGTAATGATTTTCGAAATAACCATTGTTTGAGAACTGTTTGCAGATAATAGTATATATTTCTCCAATTATCTAGAGTTTCATGTGTTTTTTTTTTAAATTTACTTAGTAATTCACATTCAAAGTTTGACACAAACAAATTTCTTCAGAATATTGGAGGGAGTTCGCAATAGTATTAGGAAGGATGTGTGTATGTTCTTTCAGTGTTATTGCAAAGGAAAATAGATTCACGAAAATTCAAAGTCTAAAGTGAAATGTAAACAGCTCTCGTAGAAACGTTGAAATTAGGACATCCAAGTTGACCATCGTTTCCACATAATTCCGCGATTCCGTGACATTTATAGTAGTTTCACACCTGTATTTATTAAAATTTTCCTTTTTCATATTATTGTCAATTTTTTACGCACTTCTTTTTTAGAACTCCATTTCTCTTCAACAACGTTCATCAGCTACGTCCCTGCTCTGAACAGAACGAATATATTTCTCAATCGATTGACCATTAGTGGACGATTTCGTTGCATGAAATGTGATTCATTATTGTTAGTGGCGTGAAATTGCAGCGCTCGATTTTCAAATTTCGTAATGGCACTGTCACATTGTTTTTGCACGCGCGTGGCGTTTTTCATTCGTAAAATACCTCTTGTATTTTTAAGCATCGTATCGATGTCGCGAAACGTCAAAATGAAATGAGCTGTAACGAAGTATTTTTGGACGCCTCCGGTTGTTTGATATTTTAAGATTGTGACATCTGTCGCGAGCGAGTGCCAGACATTCGAAACTTGTCGAGCCTGTCGCACTCGAGTCGCATTAGAATGAAGGGTATTTTCGGATAGCGGCTTGTTTGTTCTTTTGAACGCTTTGACTGGAAAGTGTTTTCTTTGGGAATGCAGTCAACAGTAATTCAAGTCGGGAATGATCTCGCTCACATCCAGTCTTTACATTATGGAGTCGTTTTTGCGCCAGACGTCTTCTCAGTATTCAAAATTAATTTAAAATTTGTTTTCTGAGGAACGTTAGCTTTTTTACAAAAGTTACGTTGTTTCTGATATTCACGTTTCTTATTCAAGAAAAAATAGACTAAAAACCGATATTTTAGAAGTAATACCTAGTTGCTTTATATTAAATTTTCTCAGGTATTTATTATGTTAAAAATGTCTAACAGGTAACAGACACATAAAAGTTGATTTTTGGAAACTTTTCATTAAATAAACGATAATTCAACGACTTTTTGTACCCCATGGAGTGAAGAAAATATAGTTTCAAATAATGTCCTGAATACTGGCAGATTCCTGGATCAAAATAACATTATACTGTATGAAGAGAATGAACAGAAAATGTCCCTATATCAAGTTGGTAGAAGAGTAATATGAGACGCCCTTAAATAAGATGACATGACCCAACTATTTCACATTGTAACAGCCATTTGATCTCGAAAAAGGAATATCAATGTTTGGAAATGCTTGTAATCAATTAGTTAACAATATCCAGTTAACAAGTTTCCTGGAAATGATTCGTTGTGAAAACTGCTGTCACTTAAACGTGTAGAAGAAGCCCTCGCCCTAAGTACAAGTTTAAATTTAATGATAAGGTGTGCACCCCGCACGATGGGTACAGCTAGATTAAACCTTCCTTCGTTGTTTTATGAGATATCACCAGTGTAGCGTTCGTTATCGGAGACTATTTGAACGCGATTGTGTCAAACGCATGACGAGTCAATTGCTGACATCAGTTGAACGTTGCATTGCCAGGTTCCGAAAGCAGGGAAGTGATCTCTTATCCGACGTCTCGAGAGACGAACTTCGCCTTACAGGGTACTACAGTCGTCGATACCAACACCGTCGATACAAGAATACTATCTATCTGCAGCTGTTGGGGCCGATGACCCCGCTTCGGTGTCGACAGCATCCCGGGCTCTACTTTGCCCGCCGCGTCCTCCCCCGACCCGCTCACCCCTCTCTCCGGCCCCTTTCTTTACGTCCCGTTCCGCCCCGCCCCGTCCCGCCCAGTCCCACCCTGTCCGGTCCCGTCTCGCCCCAGGACAGGGCCCGCGCCGTCCCGTGTCGTCCCGTCCCGTCCCGTCCCGCCCCGTCCCGCCCCGCCCCGTCCCGCCCCGCCCCGCCCCGTCCCGCCCCTCCCCGCCCCGTCCCTCCCCGCCCCGTCCCGTCCCGTCCCGTCCCGCCCCGCCCCGTCCTGCCCGTCCCGTCCCGCCCCGTCCCGTCCCGTCCCGTCCCGCCCCGTCCCGCCCCGTCCCATCATGTCCGGTCCCGTCCACCACGTCCCGTTCCGTCCCTCTCCATTTCCTACCGCGTTCCACCCGCTCCGCTGCCCTGCTCCTCTCCACCCCGCCGTGTCCCGCTCCCGCGCGGCCCAACTCCTCCCGCCCCGCCCCACTCCACCCCGCCCCGCTCCGCCCGCTCGCCTGTGATTACGCGGTGTAATTTCGGGTGTTCGCGGGCGTGCACGCGCTTCGGCGGCCGGCGCCGCCGCTAATGATTTACACGCGCGGAGCAGTCGCCGCGCCCCATTCATCACGCGCGCGGTGCCGCCCCGATGACGCGACGGACCCTGCGCGGCCACCGCCGCCGCCGCCGCCTCCGCTCGCGAGGACAGTCGGCCCGGCCGCAAGGAAACGGGAAGGAGCACGCGAGTGCGACGCGAACGAGCCGGAGGAAGTGAATTAATCGTGGTTGCGTAGGCTTCCGCGGCCGGACTTTGTTGTCTAGGCTATCCGGGCCAGCGCGCTAGCCATCTGGCAGCAGAAGAACGCCCTGAAGAAGGCCACAGTACGCTGGCCGAAACGTTAGCCACCATGTCAGTGACGTGGCTCGTTCCGGATAGCCTAGACAACACAAGTGAATTAATCATTGTAAACGAGGGCGAATGGATTAGGGCAAGTGAGTGAGAGGCAATGAGAAAGGGAAATGTGATAGAAGGGTAGTGAGACGAGAAAAAAGTTTAGGAAGTGACTGATAGGTAGTGAGGGAGTCATGATTTTGGTGAAGTGAAAAAAGAGTAAAGAATGAAGGAAAATGAATTAGGAAAAGGAACTGGGATGTGGTGAAGGAGAGCAAATAATGCGGGAAGTGAATGAAGGAGGGGAAATGAATTAGGGGAAGAAATTGAAGGGTGGTAAGAGTGGGGAAATGAATCAGGGACACGATACAGGGGTAGTGAGAGAGGTTAAATAAATTTGAGGAAGTAAGAAGTAGTAAGGACTAGTTTTTTGAAGAGTAGTGAGGGAAAAGAAATGAATTAGGGGGAGAGAATGTGGTGTAGAAGGAACAGAAATGATTTAGGGGAAGTGAATGAGGGGTAGTGATTGGCAGGAAATAAATTAGGAAATGAATGAAGCATAATGAGCGTAGAGATGTGATCCAGGTAAAATAAATGAATATCGTGACTGGGTCAAGAATCCCATATTGAGCAGAAAAAATTCCCTCGTGGCATACTTCTCAGAGAAGTGTGTAGATTTGAATCTAACGTAAGAAATCCAATCGACGTGACAACCCCTTTGCCAATAAAGGCAAAACAAAATTACAAACATCCGCATGAAATGATTTGTTGATTCATGACTTTCATAAATACGGAATGCTCTAAAATCTAATTACAGGTAAAAACAGTATATTAAATAATAAATAAGAAATAAATACACATAGTGATAATGGTCCAATTGCAATAGTTTGCTCCCAAATACTACTATATTCTGCCACTGTACTGCCCTCTATTGCTCCTCGTTGACCGTAAACACAACTGCCCCGCCTAGCACGTCTCCAGGAAGCGAACGATCGCGCGTCGGTTCCTCGGCATCCGACGGAAGGGGGCGTGCCCTCGCAGCAACCGGCTCGCAGCGGACCTCGCGCGAAGACGCCGCCGCCGCCACCGCCTCTTGGCACGGCAGATTGCCCCGTGCCAGCGCGTTATCGGCTTCCTAAACTAGATGACGCGTGTGCGCGCGAGATGAAAACTCGACGATGTGCGCCGCGCCGCCCCCTGAAGACGAACGTGCGCAGTAACGCCCCGCCCCCTTCCCCCCTGAGCGAAATTGCTCCTGAGTATTCTTGACTTTCATTACGCTGCTGTTGCGCCTCTTCGTAAAATATGCCGCTTACTGAGCGTCTTTTCTTCTTCTTTTTTTTTCTTCTCTTTCTCTCGCATGACTGGCGCGCTTCCAAGCAATTTGCCGGTGCGTCGTTTTCGATGTACTGTATTTCATCCGGTCTTGTTTCGCATCGGCACGTCATCGCCGGTGTTCTGAATGGAAGAGAAATCGAATTTACGGCTTTCGTAATACCACTAGCAGTGAGCTGAATTGATGTTACCAGTTTGATATTTTGTTTGTTGGCGTTCATCGAGAGTGTTTTATCTGTTAATTATTTACTATCTTTTAGTGCATTTGCTACTATGTATGAAAAATTATGGCAAGAGGAAAAATATTGATTGTGAGCCGATATAATTTGCACACTATGAAGTGAAAAGTGCCATTTGGTTCATAAAGAATTTGCTTTCAAGTTGTGTGCACTAGTCTAATTAAAATATTAAGTTTAGAGTATGACATTTTGTTTCCTCTGTGTAGTGAGCCGATTGCTCTCCTCCTAGCATGCGATGAGGGACAAGAGCTGGCGAGTTAATACAAATAAAAGACTGATTAATTATAAGGCGTGGCTGAGAGAACAATGACGAGGCAGCGCAGAGAGTATTTGCGATACATTGAATGATCATCGAAGTCGGGACTTAACGAGGATCGGAGTTCCCTAACCTCCTGCCCACCCGTACATTAACTAGTGATACAACATCTATTACAATGATGATACGATGTTGCGATGCAATGATGTTTGATGTTAGTCAACACCTACGTTCATAATTAAAACGACCAAACCCCATCGATATTGTATTAAGAGAGATTAAGTATAAGATATCGAAAGCGTACAAATATCGATTACAAAACATCGGCAGTAGTTTATCGATATTTAAAACATGGACGTTGCTACAAAAACATTGATGTTTTAAAAACATGGACATCGATGTCGCATCCCTACCACGAATTGGACATTTCAAGAAAGTTTCTGTAAAACGTAAGATTTTACGGAAAGAGCATAAGAGGAAACGATTTAAATGCTAGTAAATCTGCGAAAGTTTAGTTCAAAACCAATTTTGTATTGATTTATTGGAGTTAACAAGATGAACGTAGTATACTAAAATGATCAAGTTATTTTAGTTTCTTTTCTATTCTAATACTCAAAGGGCCGTCTTGCTCATTATATGTAATCACAAACGGTGTTAAGCTTAGAACCGATGTGGATATTTTGTGAAATTACTTACTAATGGTAGTGATAGCTTTACATTAGAACGCCCGGTTAACATGTATCTTCTAGAAATATTTTTGTGTTGCATGCCTAGTGTTGAATGTTTTTCGTGTTTTAATGTAATAATGTTCGTTTGATGTATATTGTATTACTTCTTTTAAAAATCTACCACCGGGTGTTAAAGCCCACGTAGATCAAATCTATCTATCTATCTATCTATCTATCTATCTATCTATCTATCTATCTATCCATCTATCTATCTATCTATCTATCTATCTATCTATCTATCTAATCTAATCTTTTCCACTCCGTGCCTTCAAGGATACTCTCTAGGAGAAAATATTCGAAAATGTTTATCTATGACACTGTGATACTCTTAACAATAATAATTTATTGAATAATAGAAGTAGCATGGTACATATTAAATATATTTTAAACGTTTATTGTCATAACTGATATGCTGGAAATATGTGATATTGAAAATAGAAGTAGCATGCTGCATGTTAAATATGTATGAAACAATATGGTAAAGGAAATTCCTCCACGGAATTAATGTACGAAACATTTATTATCAATACTGATCTGATGTATGGATGTGAAAAGCTTGTTGGCAATGCGCAAATTAACGGAAAAAAATGTTTAAAAGTACACTTTTAATGTACAAATATTATTGTTTTAATTAGAACATTAGAAACATGTTATAAACTTTTAATTTTAAATATCAATTTCACAAAGAACATAAATTATATTTCCTTGGCACTGAACTTCTCTTTGAAAATTGTTGCATACTTCATTTGGCGCATTTATTTTACATTTTTTTGTTTCACGCTTGTGAGAACTTAATTTACGGTACATGGTAGAATTCTAAAATAACCCCGTGTTTCAAATGTCCCTTTTTCTCAGTTATGTTTAGGCTTTCATTGTATTTATTTTTGTTGTTACTGACTTTACTACACCTATATTATGAACGTGTCTAGTTAGAGAATTCAAAACAGTGATGGCTTGTGGAGACCACACATTGTGTAGAATAGTCTTCAGCCGTTTGATCAACATGTACTTCGTATCCTGAAGCGTGGTTTATAGTTACATTACCCAGGCGTTTCGGTGCGCTACCATCCACAATATTTCCACTTTGTGGAAAAACATTTTTAGTGATCATCCAGCTCATGCCACAATTTTATTCTGTATTAGCTTAATTTGCACGCCATAAAATGTGCAAATACTTCGACTTTGGAAGGCAAAATTCCTGATTATTATCTCTTCCTTAGACTTATAATACAGATACATGTTGTAAAATTTTAAAGTAAAAGTTTTAAAGTACGACTTATAGTAAAGAGAAGTAATTACTCAAATAAAAGCAGAGAAAATATTGAATTCTTCTCAAATTCCAAACATCTTACTAATTTTAATAAGGAAATGAGATGGAGGACTAAAAGAACTAAACATATTTCACCATTCCATCACCTTTTGATGTCCGAAATGGCCTCTTCTGCACTTAAGTCATCATCTAAATTCAAAATATCATACTATCTAAGAAAGTTGAAGAAATATTTTGTAATTGAAGCTCCATTTGATAACAGTGCTATTTATTGTGATAACAATGTGCTCTTTGCAACTTTTGTTTGAAATATTTGATTAAGAAACATTCATTTTCAGTCAATTAAACACGAACATAAAACAATGGAAAGCGAAGAGAAAACGTGCATATTCCGTCTGAAGGTATTAGAAATACTAGGGGAGATATTTGAAAAATATCTGCGTTGAAGTACTTAATGAAACAGAAGGTACAATATGGGATCAATACCCAAGGAGTTAAATTACGCCTCTCCGGTGTTCTAGATAAATTCCGTTATTTTTCAATAAGTATATTATTAGACTCTCTAATTTTTAACGTACTGTAAATAAATGAAAAGTCTTGAAATCACAAACTCCTTTATATAAGAACAAAGAAAAGTATTTCATCATTCGCAGAATTCGAAGTGACGTTGATAGGCTTGCTAGTTAATAATATAATTAAAATTATTTTCACACCAAAGTATTTACTCATAAGTCGAAATATTGTTTTTGATTTGCTATCGGAGGCAACTGTTTGTCAAACCGTATGATTGACTATACTGTAGTGAAATACCTAGTGTATAATTCTCAGCGTGACATTTTGCTCATCTCCTAGTTTCCTTGATTTATGTAGTATCAACTCTATTCACGATGTGTTAGATGTATTGGTTCCATGTCGGTGGCTTCGACGTGTTGACTGAATCCCAAATGTTCTTCTGTCAACCAACCGAAACCTGCCTGTTTCATTTTCGTTTGTATAAGTAAATATTGGCGGACGCTCTCGTGTGTGCTGGATACCACTCCTCTCTACGAGTGGAACGCTAACTTTCAAAAGCACCGAATTCAATGCATCGTGCATTATTTCCAATATTTGCAGATTGATATATCGACCGTTTGCAGAAATTGATCCGAGTTTCTAGTAGGCGTGACCAGAGGCATGGCGATAAGGGCTTGGTAGCTTTCCGACAGGATTAATATTCCGGTCACTCCACGTGAAATATAATGTTGATCAAAGCGAGTGTTGGGTAATGAACTAGTGGCGCTACGGAATGACACAGACTTTCTCGTAATAGTTTTTTTCCTAATCTCCTTTGTCTGGGTTAGCTTTTCTGTTTTGTCCCACCCTCATCCCAGGTGCTAGATAGAAGTACCTAAATGACATTTTTCAACGTTTTCTGTTTTTTTTTCGCTTCTGTAATAGTAGAACTGAAATATCACTTAGAGGATATTACAGAAGATTAAAACCTTGTTCTTTACGAAATTCTCAATGCAGCCACTCTGGGGAAAAGTCGTCTAAAGGTTTCCGAGATCGCTCAAACTTGATCTCATTTTTACAGAAAACGTTTGCATTTTCGGAAAATTTCAAAAGGGATCATGAAAACACTTAAGCTCACAAGTGCAATAATGTGTAAAAACACTTTTCATATAATGTATAAATAAAAGTTTTCAAAAATTGTAGAAGAAAACAATTAGGAGTTTATTTTCAGGCAATCTTGTTATTAAAATTGTCCATATTTCACTCAAAATTACGCCACGAAAACTACTAATATTTAAGAAAATACATTTCATTAGTAAAATATCTAATTAGGCAGTAAAGAATAATTTTTAAGGAAAAGTCTCCGTTTTCAAAATTGTAATATAAGGAAAACGCGTTAACTATTTCAAACTTGTACTTACACGTTGTTCAGAAATTCAGAGACTTTAGCGAAAATAGGATATGCGCCACTTTTAAAAGCGTTTTTTGTTCCATCCGAGAAAAAAGTTAAACAAAAAAATGTGGAACCACAAGTATTGAACAAGCGGGGAGAACTAATTATTGGCGACACGATGGATGACGCATTGACACTTGTTTTTTTCATTGTAGGTTTAGTTGTTTGTCAAATTGCGCATCAGAGAAGACAGCGTCGTGAAAGTTGAAGAGCATAGAGAAAATGAAAAGGACCACCGCAGGCTGCATGGTGCAAATTCTTGCATCTGAGCAGTAAGATCATTCTTGAATCAAAATGAATTTGAAATAATTCTTAAACGCTTAACAATTCCGTGTCCTTTTAAAAGGACAGTGACAACATCTGGGTTGAGTATCAGGCCAGGGTTCATTTTCATACGAATAGAGGTATTCGCAAGTTTTCTCCAAAATCGCACCTGTGTGAAATACTTCACTTCCATCTCTCCCGCACAGCTTCCATCCACCCCTTCCAGACACCACCGACGTTCCCTGACCGCAACACACGTCTATCGGAAACGCTTTCTGAAAAGCTGAAACCCCTTCGCCAGCCTTCGTCGGCGCCACACGTGCGACCGCGTCGCGAAAGTTGCCACGTCGCATGCCACCGGGGAGCGCCGTTGCGACACGTGGCGCCAATTAATTGGGATCGTGTCGCCAGCTGACCGTGCGCGCGGCTGCCGGCGAGCGCTCACCCCGCGTTTTTGTCGCCTTGTTCCGCCAGGGACCCCCCCCCCCCCCTCCAGACCCGCCTCGACGCTCTGGCCCCTGCCACGGCTCGCCACTCCGTCCGACCAGTGCGAATCGCTCCAACATGCCCCGCCCTGTCCCGTCCTGTTCCTCCTCTGCAAGCCCTGTCCCGTCTCATCTCGTTTTACCTCGTCCATTCCGTTTCATTCCGTCTACCCCGCCTTACCCTTCCCATCCCGCTCCACCCAGTCACGCTCCGGTTTCCCCATCTCTTCTTGTCCCACCCTTCCCCATTCTTCCTCACCCCCACCACGCCCTGTCCTACCCCGCCTCACTCTGTTCAACCCCCCTCTTACACGTCCCATTTCGTCCCGGCCGGTACCACCCCGCCCCTTCCTCTCCCATCCCGCCCGGTCCCATACTATCGAATTCTTTCCCATCCTATCCCACCCTGCCCCATCCTTTACTAACCCGTCCCGCCCGGTCTCGTTCCTTCCCCTTGTTGTGCCCTTCCCCGTTCTGCTCCTGCCCATACCGTAAGAACCTGCCCCGCTACATCTCAAATATTTCTCGTCCTTACTCTTTACTGCCGTCTCTCGCCGCCGTGCGCAGTCCCTCTGCGTCTCCGCCTGTTTCCCCTCCTTCCAGGCCAAGTCCCACTTTCCGCGCGATCTTTCAATTACGGCTGCGCCGCTGTGAGGGGCGATGTCGACGTTGCGTATTGGGGGGGGGGGGGGGGGGGCGAGGCGCCACCGTCACTCGATGACCCTGCAACGGCACGCGCCAAGCGTTTCGAGGTTGTCGCTAGCTCTGCTGACACATTTCCCCATAGTTTTAGATACGGAGAATATATTTAAAAAGAATATATATATTATTTTCGTTTCGGCCGACTAGGACCACGCAGGGCAAGCAACCTGCATTTACCGTGGCTCAGTTTTTCATTTAATATCACGGTGGCAGGTGCTTGCGAACACTTCTTTGGAGGGACCAGCATTTAAGCTGGATCCGATTTTTATCCCCCAGGGTTGTTAGTCCTGGGGGTATGAAAGATGAAATGATTATGAGGGGTGAAAGGACGACACACTCATACAAACACACACAAATACACCCATGCCCGAGGCGGGACTCGAACCCGCGATCTTCTGGTCCGAGACCACTCCGGCACTACTGCCTTAGCGATCTCCTGCCTATATATATATAGCCTATATATATAGGCTATATATATATAGCCTATATATATATATATATATATATATATATTTACGAAAAAAACTTAGCTCCGGAAGGGAAAGGAAGAAACTCTTCTTCGAATTAGTCGAAAGGGTAAACCCACTGCGGTAATTCAGTGGAAACATCATTTACCTGGGTCTTAGGGTTCTAGTCCCGACGGTGGCGGTTATTCTACACTAGGTACCTAGCGGAGTCGAATTCAATCATTGTCTGAACAAACGTTGCAGTAGCTGGCTTCTCTGATCAGTAGTTTCTCCGATCAATTCCGGAGAAATACCAGAGTACCATAACACTAGCCGCGCGCGATCTTTCTTTGCTAACCCCATGTCCTCTTCCCAACTTACACCTTACACGCTACCTTTGAACTGAAATATCAAACATTATATTGTCAGTGAATACCTGTCCGGAGCTTAGAGCGTTCCTCGGCTGGGGCGGTGCCCTGCTGGAGGTGATGCCTGGAGGGGAAACTGTGAGCCAACGTGTAAGACATCGACGTATTGTGAGGGGGAAAACACCGCCATCTCCCAGGATATACGCGTAAAATGCATTACACTAACCAAATATAAAGGGACAAATGTCACAAGAAGTTACGCGCTCGAAAACCAAGTACTACTATAAATTACTGCAAGGAGTAATATCTGTTTTCGGTATTCGGTTCCCCACCATATATTTTTAGTGTCTTGGAGATCTGATAGTTGATAGCTAGATTTCGGATTTACAATTTGGGTTTTCGCGATCATGGAGAATTAGGAGTATGAGGAAGATGGGTTAACCAATCGCTCGGTCCTAAGGCTGGCAAGGCGAGCTCCATGGACGCAGTGAGAGATGAAAACTCTAGAGGATTTTATTTCCATGTATAACAAAGGGAGGAAAAAAAGTAATTTAAAAATATAATATTATTCAGACAAAAATATATGAAATATACGATTATTTTTTCTGTCAAAAAATATAAAAGGAATTGTCTCTGAAAAATGATTGAAATATTTTATGTATAGCAATTGTACTCGTAGTTAATTTAAATGAAGTCGTAGGCTTCCGCGGCCAGACTCATGTGCGTGATCTGGGCTGTCCGGGTGACACCGCGTCGAAGGCTGTGCTGCCGACGTTTCGATCATCTTGTCGTGGTCTTCGTCAGGGCTGGTATGCTGGCATACAGCAGCTGGACAGCCCAGATCACGCACTCGTAGGTAATTTGTCAACAAAATAACGAGATGCATGTACCACATCTATATATAAGTACCTAAATAATAAAGTTTTCAAAAGAATAATGCTTTCAAAAGTGTTTTGCATTCATTCTACAGTATTGCTTTTGTGAGAAGACCAACTTATCGCACGGAATCACGAATTTGGCGTCGAAGTTAGTTGAAACGTACTTTTTAAAATACGTACTTTTGGTGTAACGTAGTGAAAATAAAATGGCATTTTGTGAATCCTCAAAGCCAATTTGAGAGAAAAAAAATTGGCGAACTTATCTTCAGTGACCGTTAGTAACTAAGGGAACTGTAATGAATGGCCGTTGGGCAGGAAATAGAGAGGTCGGTCTTTCAGAAATTGCAACGCTTTTCACTTCGAGAACAGAACTTGTGCGGTCGCGAAACGATTTCAACATAATATCTTTCCTGAAACTGAAAAGTACACGTCGAAAGCTCTCGAAACCGCACTGTCTACTACGTTTCACAAGTATTTGCAGAATGAGTTCACGTGACGTTGTGGCTCTCTTTTCGGAGCCTGTTTTGAAGCTCATTTCGCTCTCTGGAAGCGAGTATCTTAGAAAGGGTGTTTTAAACACAATTATTACTGCTGCTGTAATCCGTAATACTGGAGGGAAACGTAAGTATATACAGTATAGCATTGACACTGTCAATTTAAAAAACTTAAAATTGAGGATTGTAATTTTTATTGACCCCTTCTCATAAACAGCCTAGCGATTAAATGGTACGAAATATTAAGCCTCCAGACACCCAGAAATATGGTAGTAGACTCATTTTAAAGCCCAGGAAGCGAACTAACTTATTAAATTAGTTTCACATCCCTATGAACTTCCAACGGGCCATAATAAGCTAAAGAACGACAATGTCTTTGAGCCTGAAAGCGATATTTTATTTCAATTTTTTTGTAAAAATATATTATCTTTCATTTTATTTTGTATTGTTTATTTTTTAGCAGAATCGTGAAGACCCTTTTTACCTAGTTAAATAATACAATTTTACTAACTATTTATATTGTGGTTGGGGTGGAGCAAATATACTTGTTTCATTTCAAAAGCATGCTGAATGATATTTCAGCATTATCTCACGATAACGTTAAATCTCGATAGCAACCACGAATGACATGACGACACTCAGATGGAATTACATCTTCAAACAACGAAATGAGATCTTACAAGCTAAATAGAGTCCAGCCGTAGCAAGAATTTATCACTTGTTGCCAAAGGCCACTCGCAAGAGTAAAGTTTCAAAGTCTTGCCCTGAAGGGATAGCACAGCTAAGCGCAACGCCCATCTTCAAGCGTCCGAGCAATTAAAAAGGAAGGCATTTAAGTAACCGTGACCATTTCCCTTTTGCCCCGCACCTTCAAAGCGCGGTTTGCCGGCTGGAAGGGCAGCTTTCATCCGAAAGGGAAGGTTCTTGTCAGAAGCGCCAAGGGCTCGCTGCCCCCTGCCAAAGGGCTTGGCGGACCCGCCGCGCCCATCGGTCAATAGGCCGGCCGTCCTTTCGTTAGCTAAGCCCTTCTTGGGCCACACGCTCCGGCCCGAAGGCCCTGGCCCGCTCTGCCCCCTCACCTCTTCACCTCTCCCTTCCCTCTTTGCCCGGCCGTTGGAAGAAGCCCAGCGACGCAGTGATAACCCACTTACGACCCTTCCTTCTTTCGCAGTGTGGACTCGTAACTGGGTTGGATCGGAAAAGAACCGACCGGAAATAAACTGCAAAATCAGTTTCTGCGCATTTGTCATTACTCCGTGCGTCTTTACAACTCCCCAAAGGCATGCAGTCGCTCATGTTTCACTTTCCTCTCTCCTTACGTCGAGTTGAAACGGAAGAGGAAGAAGAAATCGCGCAAGTTTATTCACAGCGTTATGGTCTTTCTAAGTTCAGTGTTAAAATTAGAATTAGTGACTACAAAAAGGACACGTTCATCCTTTTAAAGATACATTCATGAGCGATGTAAGTAAAACTTCAACGATACAGGAATATGAAAAGGATAAATGAATAGTTTTTGTAATATAAATAAAAATCCTTAAGCGCCCAGCTCATATTTTTGATACTGTGATGAACCTACTGCAGTGAAATTGAACATCTAAGACGTTGGCTGCCTACAGCGCCAGGAGGCGACACTGGAATAACATGTGAAAATTCACTATCTATGCCCCTAAGAACATGCAGGGTTGACGTTTTCATTATTATGTGCGGCACCGGCTAGTTTAACTATTGGTATTTTTTTTGGCAATTGAAACAATGTTCTTTTTGGCTTGTTATCTCATCAATTGGACACAGAAAAGCTTTGAAAAAATCGATTGAAAGCGCCTCTCCAGGATAAAACAACAAACGACATGAACGATTTTCGTCCCCAACGCTTAGTTTAGTCCCAAAATAAGCATTGCATTTCTACTACGATCCTGTATTCCAATATGTCGACTTACATCACCACAGGAAAATTATTTTCTCTCCAATTATAAAAAAAATAAACAGGCAACGTTGAACTCGTCGCAGTGATAGGATTTTCGGCACTAGCTAGACAGCTAGGTCTAATTCAGTCGCTGTCTGGAGGAGAATTTTAGCAGCCGGGTGCTCTCATCGGCTTTTCTGCGGTTTCTTCGATCAACACCAGGCGAATGCCGGGGCAGTCCCCTAACAAACGGGCCACTGACGCGCGAGATCTTTCCTTCCTCTTCCTTGTCCTATCTTCACTCCTTACTCACACACACTTCAATGCACTAAACTAATACATTACCGGAAAACTGGCCGATAGCTTAAAGCTTGATCCTGCTGAGGCGGTGCCCTCCGGTGGGAGATACGTTGTTGGGGAAATCTTCACTGGCCGACGGGAAGATCGGTGTCGGATACCCACCAGCCAGTGGGGGAAAGATCCGCCACCTCTCAAGGGAGAAAATGCACTATACTTACGCGACTTACGACATTAGCACCAGGAATCGCTAATCAATCAATTAATCAAAAAATTGACTTCCGCCACCTCAGGAAAAGAAGTTTCACTTCAAAAGCGCGAAGGAAAGATAGGCAGTCAACCGTTTCAATGCAACGCCCACATCGTCGTAAAGATTCAACCCCGCTTCTTCCACCTACGCGAGGTAGCGTGCATCCGTGCGATCACGTAAGCGAACCGCTGCGTGCCGCTTCACGACCCCCTTTCCTCCCTTTTTTTTCTTTCTTTACGCGCGGCTATCGAATCGGCCCGGCCCCGCGCGAGACGGCTTGGACGCCGCCATCACCAGTGCGATCCGCGTGACGGCCCCACGAGCCTGTATAGCGCCGCGCGCGTTATCTGCACCGTAAATTCGCCCTTGGGGGACGCCACTCCTCTTTCTCTCTCTCTCTCTCTCTCTCTCTCTCTCTCTCTCTCTCTCTCTCTCTCTCTCTCTCTCTCTCGCCTCGTCGGCACGCCCCGCCGCGTCGCGTCGCGCTGGCGGCGCGCGGAGCGCGCAGTCCACTGCGAGGCGGAGCTGCGGGGCCGTCGTCCGCGACGCGCTGGCGCAGTGGGCCCGGGGATGGACGCTGGACAATGCGAATGTTGGTAATTTGAATATTAGGTGACAAGAGTTGCTCGATGCTTTCAATTACGTGATATTACGACTTGCTGGACACTTTGAATTACTGCACTTCTTTTTGAAATCATAGGATGTTACGAATAATTCAATACTTTAAATTATTGCATATTTCCAATTAGAATGACTAGCTTCTTCGAATGACTGGGTTCGTCAAGTTACTTTGAGGGACTGGGTATTTTGAAAAATGGGTGCTTCTAATTACAATGTTAATCGAATTAGACAGTATTCTGTATATAAATAAGACAGTATTTAAATTTCTCAGAATTCGAATTACACAGTATTCGAATTGCTCAGTATTAGAATTATTCAGTATTCGAATTACCATATTCTGTATAAAACGTAGACAATGAAATTAGTATGTATTTTAAAGGACTAAATACGGTACTTCATATTTCCATACACTTGAAACAAGTGTTAACTTGAAATACCTGATAAAGTTATATTTAGTGTTTCAGATACCCTTACATACTTCGACCTAGTGATAATAATTTCTCTTGAAACGAAAATATTACTGGAACATGAATTGTGTGTTACAAGCTGATTTGTTCGTATTCACATAGCAACAGGATATACCAGCATAGAATAGTCGTAGTTTGATATAACAATTGATGTGAAGTAACTTTTATTGCTTTATATATTTAACTTATAAGAGTGAAATTAGTTTTCAAATTTTCCTTTAATTCAAATTTTTGAGAGTTTATATGGGTATACTTCGAAACCAGACTTTATAATTTTAAATGAATATTTTCTGTAGTATACAAAATACTCAAATAATACAGAACGAATAGTTTTAAGAATATAGTGAATGAATATACAATTGTTGGAAATTAAAGAAATGCTTGTACTAGTAGTAATTTGTGAAACGGGAACATTTTCAGTCTTATTGCTGAGATGTGTATAATCCTTATTGCTAACTTTAGAGATAACATTGGACGTAACACTGAAGAGATTTGATGTAAATGTGATACAAATATATTTCGTATAGGCAATATGTTATCGACTTATGTAAATCCAAGGAATAATCTCAATGTATATTTTATACTTATTCAGCACCTAATCGTTTTTATCTTTGGTGTCAAAATAAATTGTTTGCGGTTTCAATAAAAGTGCTATATGTCTGGCACGTTCTGACAACACATTCATTGAGAAATGAATTGAGTTGTATCATTATTCATCATCATCTTTATTGGTGTGCTACATATTGAAACTTCATTTAGCTGGACGATTTGGGATCAATAGGTTTGCTCCGCCGCCAGTTCACTTAATTTAAAAGTGCTACTGATTCTGACTCACTCAGAATCAGTAGCACTTCAATAGTCATTGTGAAATGTATTGTGTCTTTGTCTCACTGAAACATGATTATACATAAAAGTTTTGTGAAAATTCAGAAATATTAGGGATGAATAAAATATCGATTTAACAGCAGTTATCGTCATTTTAATTGGCCAGTTTAGGATATAAAGTTCATATTTTGGCCAATATTTCAATTGTAATTTAGTAGAGTGAAAGTATACTTTAATTTTATCATTAACGTTTCTAAGGGTTTTACAACAGAATATTCTCGGACTACTATTTCACCTTTAAAAGAGGTTGTAGATATTTCTTGTATAATTTATATACCTGAATGCTGGTAGATGATTAGGTTACGTAGATGCGATTATAAACTTTTGAGAAAGACGAAATGTACTTCGAAAAAAGTTTGTGATCTCTGAACTCGTGCATCACGCCCACTGCGCGGTGTAATCTCGTAGATATGCAGAAGCGTCTTCTTGGTGAGGCTAAGAGGCTTTACAATGCCAGCGGTATCGCGAGATTTCATTAGCGCGAGTGGACAGGAGTCGAGGAAACAGGACAGGGGCGGGGCTGTAAGCGGCGGAAGGGATGGCAATGGCGGTGATGAGGATGACGATATCACTGGTAACGAGGAGGAAAGGCTAACACCATTATCTTCAATTAAGAAAAATGTGCTCCTTGTTAATTCATTAATGATGATTGAAACGTAAACGTTTCTATGTAAGGGCAACATGATAAAATTAAAGTGTAAGTTAGAAATAACTTAATAATGTCTAAATATCTTGAAAGATGTGATGATTTGTTTGGAGGACTTACATTTACTAGCCTGTCCTAATAGGTAAATATATAGTTTAACTTGTTGATTTCGAAACTGCTTTTCGTATTTTATAAAGTTTCTTGATCAAAAAATTGAATTTGGATGTTTTGTTTTGAATATCTTTACGTCACTAATACTTAAGTATTCATAAGTTATTAAATTTATTCTTATCAATTCTTTATTAATACTATTAATTTTATTCACTAGTAAAATACGAAAAATCATTCAAATATCTTTCTTCATTAACATTGACGATTTTAAACGAGTAGTTATTTGCGTAATGAGTATCGTAAAAAGATACAATGTGAATAACATACAATATTTTAGCCACTTTGTAAAAATTCAGTAATTTTTGTTTAAATTTAATTATTTGCCCATCCAAACGTGACATTTATCTTCATCTTCCTCTGCCTCCTCCTTCGTCTCCGCCTCCTCTCCACCACTTTCGCCTTTGTCTTTGCCTCTTCATCCGCCACCTCGTTCGCTTTCTCATCTTCCTCTTTCTCTTCCTCCTCCGCCTCTTGACCGAGAGGTCCTAGTTTTGAGTCTCGACGGTGGCAAGATTTTCGACACTAGCTTTTCAGCTAGATCGAATTCAGTCGCTGTCTGGAGGAGAAATCTAGCAGCCGGTTGCTCTCATCGGTAATTGTTCTTGGGGTCTCCGATCAACACCAGGCGAATGCCGCGGCAGTACCCTAACAAACGGGCTACGGACCTTCCTCTTCCTTGTCTTATCCTCACCCCTTACACACACATACTTACACTAACTCGCACTACACTTGCTGGGAGACCCGTCAGGAGCTAAGAGCTTGTCCCAGCTGGGGCGGTGCCTCGCCGATGGGAGATACCTGATTGTGGAAATCCCTGCTAGCCGACGGTAGGTCGGCGCCGGATCTCGCCATACAGCGGGAAAAGATCACCGCCACCTCCCGAGCAAAGCACATGCATTACACATACGGGACTAATGACTCTGGTAGGTGACGTGCCCGGAATCACTCAACAATCGAATCCTCTGACTCCTCCGTCGCCTCTGGTTGCGTTTCCAAATCCCCTCCCCTTCCCCCGCCTTATCCTCCGTCACCGTTTCCACGTCCGACACCCCTCCCCCTCCCCTCCGCCTTCCTTCACGCTGTCGGCGCGCTTTACGAGCGTCCCGCGGCCCCGGGTTCACGCGCGGCGGCCGCGTGCCGCGCCGGCGCGCTATTTACGAGGCGAAGGCGCGCGTAAACCAATTGGCGCAGGCGGCGGCGCTCCCGCCACGCGACCGAGACCGGGGCAGGGGCGGTGGCGGGGGCCGGAGCGGGGCCGGGGCGGGGCCGAGGGCGCGGGGTGGGAGGTGAAAGGGCCGCGCGCCCGGGATGGCGCGTACACGCCTCCGCAGAAATCTCGAGAAAGATCCCACTCCGCGCGCAAACAGCTCCTCTGTGGAAATAGTTCTCCTCCCCCCCGCCTTTGCGATGAAGGGTTTATTTTTGTGAGGGGTTTTGAACAATTACATCACAATAATTTAATTAATGCAATAGTATAATTAATTTATAATTTTCTTTTACGAGTAGAGTATCACATTATGTTCTGTAATTAACTCTGGAGAAATGACGTTTCTATGATGTTAGAAATAACGAGGGGTCATTTCCGAACCCCGTGAGTTGCGTTTTTAGTATCACATTTTTCTTTAAATCGGCATAAAATCGTTAATTTAAATATGAATTACCGGGAGAGATGGCTCAGGGCATCAACTGATGTCATTGCAGTCCCTCTGACCGGGAGTTCTAGGTTCGAGTCCCGAAGTGGCAGGATTTTCGACACTAACTTGTTAGCTATGTCGAATTCAGTCGCTGTCTGGAGGAAAAATCTGGCAGCCAGCGGCTCTGATCGGTATTTTCCGTGGTTTTTCTGATCACCAGGCGAATGCCGGAGCAGTACCGTAACAAACGGGACACGGACTACGCGCTATCGCACCTTCCTCTTGTCCTATCCTCACCCGTTTCACATACACATTTACACTAACACGCACTACGCTGCCACTCATGCCGGAAGACCGGTCAGGTGCTTAGATCTTTTCCTGGCTGGGGCGGTATTCCGCTGGTAGGAGATACCTGGTTGGGAAAAACCCACTACGTCGGCGCCGTATCTCTCCATACAGGGAGGGGACGAAAGATCATCGCCACCTCCAGAGCAAAAAACATGTTCTCCACTTACAGGGCTAGTGATCCTGGTAGTTGACCTGCCCGTAATCACTAAAAAAATCAATCATAAATATTAATTCATATATTTATTAGAATCATGCATTTTTTTACAAAAAAAATATGTAGTAAATAATTGACGGGGTAGTGAAGAAAAAGAAAAAGCATAGAAACAACGTAAATCGAAAACTTGTGTAATGTTATTTAATGTCAATAACGATGACACCAGCCTTACAATTGTATAGTCCGTCTGGTTGTTTAACAAGTAGAAACACAAGCGAGAATCAACCGTGCCTACGGCGGGACTCACACCCTCGACCCTTAAGACCGAGGCGCTGAATCGGCACACGCTCTAGTTACCTAGACCATCCAGATCGGCTGTAATTTTACTTTTCATGCTAATTAATTTTTAAACTTATCCAATGGTTGATAACAGCTGATCGGCGACGTTTTAACACTTGCTTATAAACGTCCTTCTCCGAATTTGTATGCATATGTTGTAACACAAAGTAAAACATATGATCGTTTAAGGGAAGGTTAAATGCCAAGTTTTAGTTTTATACCAATCATATTTTGTGTATTTTGCTGACATAATGTGATTTAAGGCGAAACAAAACATTTCAGTACCAGTTCCTTCTGAACAATGTGTCCATATGGAATTGACTGAGAACAGACTAATAAATGAGAATGGAGTTGGGTAATCTCGTCCTATTTGGGTGAGGCACTTAGCTTTGTGAGTTTTAAAATGAGGTCAATGAATCCATAAATTACAACGAGAAACAAAACGTAACGATCAAGAGAGTTAACTTAACTCGTTACTCGAACTCTGGATCACTGACAAGAACACAGAGAAGTTTACGACCCAAACAACGTTATCTAAGTTCTTTTATTGACTACATTAAATTGATATTCATTTATTCTCATTGAATCAATTATCAATGAAAAGAACAATCAACAAATGAAAATGAAATGGAACTGATATTCGACATTAATGAGCAGTACTAAATTGATGATTTTAATTTATAAAAAGTGTTCAGCGACATTCATCTTTTATTTGCGAATAAACGGAGTTTCAGAAAATATTCCTTCATTTTATTTCTGAATGTTAAAATTCAACATGTGAGACTTTAACATGATATTTAGGATAAAGTATTCCGTTTACGTCATTTAAAACAATGGATCATGAAATCAGTCCGTTCTACACTGCTTTGACCGGGTGACATTTGGTAATTATTGACAACCTGTTAAATGTCAAATATGCGACCAGTAGCTCGCACTTTTCTGCTGAATTAAACACGTCTATTCGTCGCTGTAAAAGTTGATAAATAGATTTATACATCGTGAACATGTCTCAGCGATGCTTGCATAGCACCGTTAAATTCTCGAGAACATACGTTGTCTCCTCAGGGTCAGAACGTACGTCGCTGAATGTCTACCTGGAAAGACGATGGGAATGTCTTCGTGTGCAACTGGCTCGAGGGAGTTGTAATACCGGTCGGGTGTAGCTGTCACTGGCATGCAATTAGTGCCGGTAATAATTTTCAGGAATTACCTTTACCCCCGAGGGTTCCATTGTCTCCGGGACATTCATTTCCCGAGTAATGCACGTCACAACATTTCTAGAAACGCCTCAGGTGTCTGCGAAATAATTTAATGGTTTCCGGTTTGACTAGAGGCGAATACGTTCCACAAGCAAACCTCATTCCGATACTCTCATTATCTTGAAACAGCCCTCACAACCGTGTCTCTTATTGCTGTTCTGCATCAAGACTTTTCCTACAGCGACTGTTAAATGTCACAGCTGTCCCTTTTGTGCTAACAAGGGTCGTTTATTTCAAGTATTCCATCTTCAGTTCTATTTCTTTCTGTCTTCGCACATCCAATCCTCTTGCGACCATAAAGAAACCTGAAGAAAATGAAGCTTATATTATTGCTTATAATCTGGAACTACCCAATTAGAATATTATCACTATTGTCGTCATGTTATTTATGTCAACGCGGTCTTTACCATTTCTGCCTCCACGAGATCTCTATATCTTACTCTCCTGGGGTCATCAGTCCTGTCTTCGCTTTTACCTTCACTTGTACCGGCTTATTATGATTATCATTTTCCCATTGATTGCCCTGACGCTTACGAGCATTTGCAATCTTCGCAGCAGCCTATAATGCTGCACTGACTTTCTTATTTTACAGTCTTTATTTCAATTAGAGTCTTAATTCCTTTGCTTTCATTGCAGACTCTTTTACACTTCATGTTTCCTTAGGTTTCTCACGCCCCTGGTTATTCCAAGATACCTACTCGATCGTTTAATTTCCCCGACGAACGATCTTCCGCCTTACTAGAAAATTTTTACATGTAAGTAAATATATGTGTTCCCTTCGTTTAATATTCCTACCCATCAACCTATCACTTTGTAAAAATGTTGTCTTATAATAATTAGTTCAATCTTTACAAGGTCCAAACAGCTTAATATTTATTTCCGCCCATTTTTGGTGGAATGATTCCTTTTTGGTTCTGAACTTTCACACTCGTATGTGCTGAATTTTGTATTTTTGACTTATACTGTGTGATTTCTTTTTGTCCTCGACACTATCGTCATGTACACAGCATAGTTAGAATAATACTTCCGCTCTTCATCGACATCTTCTTTCTCAAGATTGCTATATTCGCCACCGCCACCATTTGCCCAAAATGCCATCTCCACCGTGTCCATCGTCACTGCTTTACATGTACTACAACGGTCACGCCCCTGTAATCGTCATTGCTTTATATCTACAACCATCACTGCCTAATGTACAAGATCGTCACCATGTTATTTCCATAATCTTCATAATCGTCACAATAGCTTTGTCTTCATAATCGTCAGTCTACTATGACCCGCCTTTGCCACAGTAGTCAACTCCATTTCTAAATTAATCTCGGTCATCTTTTCCACAATAATTGTGGTTACCACCAAATAATAGTCACCACCACATCATTCCCATAAACGTCACTACTGCCATCCGCCTGATAGTCGTAGACCTTTCTTCCAAACTTGTCACCGTCACATCCACATTAGAGTCACCATCTCTAACACCACTATCATCGCCGTTTCCACAATAGTCTCCTCGCGGATGACTCCACTGTGGCTTCCGCCGCCCCCACGTCGCCCATCCGACACCGCCGGCTGGGGTCGGTCGCGACAGGTCCCTTACGAGGAGAGGGGCGTGTCACCGTAAAGAACACGCGCGCGACATATTTATGGTCCCTTTAGGTGCGCTTCCTCCCGTGCCTTGCAAAGGGAGCACTCGATACGGCCCGCCCCGCCCCTTTTGCAAGCTCCTCAATCCACGAGCACTCGAAGGATGCGAGAACCGAAACCAGTGAAAGTTAGGTTGAAGAGAAGGGTCTAATTGTTGTGTCTGCATCAACGTAACATGATTTGTGTATCTGTTAGCGAATGTTTTTAGAGATTGTTTTTACGGTTTTTCGGTATTATGAACGAACGTAGTCGCCTTAGATTTCGAACTTTCCGATCTTTCTCCATCGGATCCCTTGGTTTCTTCGCAGTCTCTTTTACACTTCCATCTTTCCTTATGTTTCTCATGCTCCTGGTTATTGCCAGATACCAACGCAATCGTTCAATTTCCCCGACCAACGATCTTCCGTCGTACGAGTATATTTTTATATGAAAGTAAATATACATTCCCTCCGTTTAATATTCCTAACCGTCAACCTATCCCTTTTTATTTGTCTGATAATAATTGTTTGAATCTTTATAAGGCCCAAACAGCTCAATTTAATTTCCGCCGATTTTTGGCGGAATATTTCGTTTTTGCTCTGCCCTTTTACAGTCGTATGTGCTGAATTTTGTGTTATTGACTTACACTGTGTGATTGCTCCTCTGAGCTATTGTCAATTGTTTTGAAATATTCGTATTTATCTAGCTATGTTGCTCTAGGACATTCCAATTTGCGAGTTGAACGTCCACTACCGAATGAACTTTTAATAGAATGAAACGTGATGTAGTCGTTCTCGATTCCGTGGGGTTTATCGACTAAGCTTTTACTATTTTTTGCGAAAAAGTCAAAGTTTAAACTAAACCATTGCAATTAAATATAGTATGGTATAAAAAGTATATTTATTATAAAAAACATAAAAAAATTCATCACGCTTATATACGTTTTAAAAAATATTGTATTCCGAACAAGTACTTTGTTTGTAATTCTCTGTATTTTAGATTTACCTGTAATTATTTCATAGAAAGAGATGAAGGTATTTATTTCTTTGAATCGTCTCTAAGCATTTTCTGGTAGATTAAATGCGGGCTTATGGTTTGTGTTCATTATTCTGAACCCTACTTTCATTTTATCTCTATAAATTCCACAAAGATCCATGGATTATAGAACGCTACTGTTTTGTGTGGGTTTGCTTTAAATGCTACAATACACCGTCAAAAGCGATACCAGGAATTGACTATACGAATTTATGATTCCTTTCTGAGAATCATTATTTTTATTCGTGAGGGATTCCTAGAATCATTATTATTGGCTACTTTTAATATTTCTATCTCACTGTTATATTTATTGGAAATGAAATGAATATTTAGGTAATAGATGACTATTACTACAGTGAACTAAGAAAATAAGCTGTTTTTTTTTCAAGTTTATTTGAAATGTTCAAGTACCCTTGAACGCTTTAGAAAATTCTTCTACCTGTTGAATCTTCAGAATGTAATTATAACATTAAAGTGTTCATGTCTGTAAAATATTTTATTTTTTCATGAAAAAATCCGCGCACTAATGTCACAATTATCGCCGCAAATGTAAGCAGAAACATTAAACCATCGTAGAGAATCAGTGATATTCGAGAAAAAAAAATGTTTATAATTTCTCGTAGCTTCGAATCAGTTGCCACTGATTTTTCCTTAGCACTCCTACACTTTCTCTACCGTATATTGCGGTGGTTTAGTGGCAACACTGCCGACCTCTGCAGACTAGTTGACCAGAAGGTACTAGATAGTGATGGAACTGTGGCGGATTTTCGGCCAGCTTCATAGCAGTGTGGAATTTAACCTCTATATGGAAGATAATTATTGAGGCTCGCTGCTCTGTTAAGAAGTTTTGTGAGGTTTCACCGACCAATGTTAGGCAAATTCTAGCGCATCTAGCCTTACACACACACACACACACACACACACACACATAAAAGCCCCAAAATACCGAAATATTATAGATTATCTGAGTTGGGATAGTGCAACGCTGGGGGAGATATAACATTCCATACATTTAATGAATCAATCTACGATGCCCATTTTACGTGGCCTGGTTCAGGTCATCAGGTCTGCACTTCTGCCTGAACAGTAAAATTCCGCTTCGCTCCTTTCGCCATCTACCAGAAAAGGTAACACTTGGACAACGAAACAGGACTACTTGAATTTAGCTCAGGGACTTCTGTTAGGGCTGAGAACTTTTAAATGCACTACATGTACAACATGGGGCAGCTAGTTACTTTCCATTTAAAGGGACGCGTACAAAGGATTCTCCCCCTTAAAAACCCATGGCTCCGATCGGATGTGAACCCGTGATCTGAGGTATTCCAATCCGTCACGCTAATCGTTGCGGCTTCTAAGACTCCATACTAACAATACTATTGGCGTTCGTATTTGACGTCCCCGGAAGCAATTAATTCTTGCTGACACGACTGTCTTCTGAGAGTCGAAGAGCAATCGACCTGCGCTCCAGGACGCGACGCAACGTGACAGGCCCTGCTCTAACACAGGCATCTCGGTGGGCGCCACCCGCGTACCACCCGCGCATGCGGTCAGCCGCACCGGGAACTGGAGTAAGCGATCGCCCACTAGGGATGCGGCATCGATAACAAAACATCGATGTTAGCAAACATCGATGTCCAAAATGAAAATATCGATGTTTAAAATACATCGACTAAAAGCCATCGATGTTTCTCAACAACACTAGATGAGTAACCTCTAACTCAAAATTTGCGAGCATTAAAATTTAATTGACAGTGGTCGTGTTTATCAATTCGCGAACTAAGGGTACGAGAAGAAGAGGCATATTCTACGCCCAGAGTGAATTTGTTGACCATATCCCAATTTGGGAAATTAATATGCAGAAGGAGGAAATATAAGGGCACGGAGGTCATCTCGGTCTAGAGTGTTTTGTCGAAGTCCAGTGTTTCGTCGATTACAACACATGAACTTGCAGTGAATAGTAACTATCAGTTATTATTCCAAATTTCAACTTTTACAGTAGTGTGACCATGGGAAATTTTCATTCAGAAACAAAACATTTGATTAGAAAAAAACAGCGATCACACAACATCTAAGTTAAATAAACATCGATGTTTAAAACATCAATGTTTCTACTAAAACATCGATGCTTTGAAAACATCGACATTGACGTCGCAACCCTATCGCCCTCCAGAACGAGCGGCGTGCGGCGGGCGCGGCGGCGGGGGCGCAGAGACGCGGTGGGTGGGGGGCAATGTGGCCCCTCACCCGGGGAGAGGGGGATTGAGGAAGTACGGTATCCCGCCGATGGCAGATACCTTCTTCAGGAGGGCGTGGGGGGGGGGGGGGCAAGTAGACGTGTGGGTCGGATATGATAAAACATGCAATATACTTACGGAACTAATGACCTTAGCAGTTGACGCGCATGAAAACACTAATCAATCAGTCTTTTTTAATAATATTATTTTAAACCTGATCATTGAATTGAAATAATTTATGAAAATGATTCTGTTGAATTATAAATGATAATTTAATATTTGTTGCTCTTCTGCAGTAATCCGAATGTAGTTATTTTCATTTGCATACACTTGCATTTGAAATTAATGCATATTGAAATTAATTATCACTCTCGGAGCACCATGAGTGGGGTGTGCTTGCGCAAACAAGACACGGCTGAGTCGAGGCGGTCAACCGAAATGAGAGTTGCACTTGAAGATGTCGGAGAGGAACTCGAGTTTCAGCAGCGAAGCACAGCGATGGGAAGTGTTCCAAGCAAAGTCCGCAGTGAGTTGCAGGTGCAACGGGGTCAGCTCGTGGCTTCGCCGGACGAGGGAGCGCGATGGCTAAGCATTGGCCAGTGCAGTGAGCCCAGGATTGGATTAGCCTTCAGAGAGGAGGAGCAACGCAACGAGACGAAGTGAAGTAAATCAGGTTGACGTGGGAGCGGTGGAAACAAATGGGGAGGATTCGCGTGAGACTACGAAACACTGCAGCAGGGGATGACCAACTAAGTTAAGCTTAGAGACAGCTTGGTTACTGAATGTACATTGATTCTATCTGGAAGATCTTAGACGATGGTCTCGATGCTGGCGGATTTGTGATACTAATTACATTGCTACGTCGATTTCAAACACTGTCTCCAGGAAAATTCGAACTGCTCCAGCTCTGTAGTTTTCCGTTATTTACTCCGCGCAAGTCTTTCCTTCCCTTTCCTCGATCAAACTTCTTCCCGTACACTCCACTTACCCTTATGTGAACTACACTATTTCATATTCGCGAGCGGCGATGGTGAAACGGTAGCGTTTCGGACTGGTGTACCCAAGTTGGCGGGTTCAAACCCCATCGCCGTGGATTTTTAAGGGCGAAAAAAACTTCGTACGCCGTCCTTCGGAGGGGAAGTAAAGCCGGCTGTCCCATGTTAGTAGATTTACTTGCATGTAAAAGATCCTCAAGCCTAAATGACGCCTCTAAGCTGAATTCAAATCGCCTGTTTCTCGCCCAGAAATACCTCCTTTCTCTGATAGTTGGTGAAAGGAGCGTAGCGAAATTTGCGTGGTCAGACGGTAGAGCAGGCCTAATGGCCTGAGTCTCGCCACTTAAAATAAGGCATTAATTCAATTCAATTCAATTCAATTCAAATGTTGCGAGACCAGTCGGGAGCTTGGAGTTTGATCTAAAGCCCTTCTTTCCAATTTGAAAAGTGTGTTGTAAAGCCATGTGTCAATGTTTCGTGAGACATAAAACCCTGTCTTTTCTGAAAATGAATTAACCTCATTTATTTTTGTTACCATTCAAATACAACTGAAATAATTGCAATTGTTTCTTTGTTTAATAAAAATATCATTATTTTTTGTTTTATATTTTTGACAATTACTGAGTTTTTTTCAATTTTCTATAAATGTACGTTAAATGAATACATTAATATTAGGTGTTATTTAAAAGTCTCCGTATTCTTGTTATTTGAACATGATTACATATTAGATTATGTATTGTTTATAATTTAAATACTAATTCTATTTTCGTATTGTATCGGTATTGTATGTAAATTTATGTCGCTAATTTTAGCAAATAGTATTTAAATACAGTGGAGTGGATAAATACAAAGTGTCCCGCGACGGGGACGAAGGTCAGGCAGGTGGCAAAACACTGGTGATGACGAGCGTAGGAGAGCGAGTGGCGCTACGCAGGGTGCGGGGCGGTGCATTCTGCCTCGTTGCCCGCCCCTCCCCGCCCCACTCCACCCCGCCCGCCCCCTGGCCGAGTTATGACGCTATAAAGACGCCCTAAAATGTCTCCGCCCGCGACGCCCTCCCCGGGGAAATTAATGAACGCGCGCCCTGGCGGCCCCATCCTCCACGTCCCCCGACCTCCTCCCCGCTTCTGCCGCCCTCGCTCCCCGCTCCTCCCTTTCTGTAACCCCACTTCCCTAGTCTTGCCCCCCACCCCCGCACATCGCGACCTTGCTTCCCATTCTACCCGTCCATTTTCACAGCTCATCCCGTTCTCCCTCGTCTCTCCTCCTACCTCGCTTTCTACTCCTCATTTCCTCTCTCCCCTCTTTCTCCCTTCTCGGCCCCGGCTCATCCCTTCCTTATTCCCGGGGCCTCCCGTCCTCTCTACGCGCTTCTCCCGTTCTCACTTTCTTCTTTATCGCTCCCCCTTCCCCCGTCCTCGATCCAACTTATACCGACCTCCCTCTCCACTCCTCCCGACCTCGTTCCCCCATCCTTCCATCCTCTCTCCTAGCTCCCACATCCTCGCGTCCCGCTAATAAAGTCCCCACACTCCCCCCTCCATCCCCGACCACGCTCGTCCCTTCCCCGCTTCCCGCTCGTCCCGTCCTCGTCTGTTCATCCGGAATTCGCCCCTTGCTCCTCCCGTCATCACTCCCCGTTACCTTCGTTCTTGAAGCTTTCTCTCGCTCTCACTTCCTGCTCGTCCCTTTCCCGTCTTCGATACCCGCTCTTCCAATCCTCGATCCCCGTTCCTCCCGTCCTCGTTCAGCGGTCCCCCTCCTCACTCTCTGCCTGTCCTGTCCTCTACATTCTCCACCTACATTCACTCACCTTCCCTCTCACTTTCCTTCTCACTCTGTTCTCTTTTTCCACCCACTCGTCCGACTCGGCCTCTCTGGTCCCGGTTTTCATCCTTTTGCTTCCCTCCGCCTCCACCTCTCTGCGGCCATGGAATTTCCGAAGCCGTCTCTTCTCACTCACAGCCTCTCCTCTACACTTTCCCTCTTTCCATCTGGAAGTGGCCGAGAGCACTTCGCTCATTATTGCTCATCAGCAGTTCTTGAAATGCAATTTGCTGAATGGGGTTGGTTGAAGCCATATCAACATCGTAAAAGTAAATTACGTGTAGGGCGCACTCTTCTTTGAATTTGTAAAAAGTTACATATACCAGACGCTCAATAATGAAGTGTAACTGAGCAGGTACTCTACCAATTTCATTTTTCGTCTCCTAGATTTATTCTTCGATTTCTATTAAAAATTAACAAACTGATATTATTTCTAATTTTGTTGTATATCATTATCGTCATACTTTTTAAACATTATATTTTGGGTTTTAAGGAATGAAATAAAATTCGTCATTTCTTTCGAATTTACTGAATTATTATTTAAATTTTCCTAACGTTATTAATCGTTTTACCTCATGTCTCTTCACTATTTGCCTCATTTCAGTTGTACAATCTCTCACAAAATTCTTCATCTAAATTGTTATTTCATACATCTCAAAGTCTTTTTTCTCAAGTTTATGAAGGGATACTCTAATCCACCTCCCCCTCAACATCTACTCACGGCTTTCGGGAGGATTCCACCTCCAGGCACCGACCCAGTAGCGAAGAGGTCTAGTTTATGACCGCTCTCTCGACATGTTTGTGCTTGAGTTAGTGTGTATGTATAAGGGAAAAGGAAGGGACAAATATAAGTGTATGAGTAAGGAAAGATTTTGCGCGGTCGGTTTCCCGTTTAAAACTGTATTTCTGCAACATTCACCCGGTATTAAGTGGAGAACCCATGGAAAACTACCAATCAGAACAGCTATTCGCTAGAATCCTTCTCTAGGCAGTGGCTGTATTACACCAAGCTATGTACTCTCTACCTTGTAACCTCTCAATCGTCATAAAGTCACAGATACGTCATTGACTTCCCGTCGACCGCTTCTTATTATGAGAAATGATAGTCCTGTCCTCTACATTCTCCACCTACATTCACTCACCTTCCCTCTCACTTTCCTTCTCACTCTGTTCTCTTTTTCCACCCACTCGTCCGACTCGGCCTCTCTGGTCCCGGTTTTCATCCTTTTGCTTCCCTCCGCCTCCACCTCTCTGCGGCCATGGAATTACTCTCTACCTTGTAACCTCTCAATCGTCATAAAGTCACAGATACGTCATTGACTTCCCGTCGACCGCTTCTTATTATGAGAAATGATAGTCTTCCTTAATAACAATAACAATTTAATAACGAGACTCGCGTTTTACAACTTATATCAAATCCCATCAACTTCTCCAAACACTAAGAAATTATCACTGTTAATATCGTAAGCAAATCAGGGCCACTATTGCATAAAATTCACAATTCGTGGAAACGAGATGCTCTCGACCTAGTCTCCATGGCCTCAAGAAGCGTTCGGCTTGTTTATCCAGTGTCTTATTAACATTATTTCCCATTGCTCGGTAGCGGCAAATGGCAACGATAACCCGCTACGTTCCAAGCTCTGTCGAGACTCGAAGCCTAGGAGCTGGCAGGCAACCACGCCACGGAGGCAACTGTGTTGGCTCGCGTAGTGCTAACCTTTCGATCACCTTTTCCCCTCTCGCCTCCCTTGCCACCGCCGTGCGTCCACCCGCACTCCAGCGCGCTCCCGTCCCCGCGGGACAGCACGCGGTAGCCTGCCGTGGCACGTACTTCCTTCATAATTACGACTATCCCCCCATCCGTTTTTTTCCTTTTTTGCGAGCTTGCCCAACGAATGGTCAGCGTCTCGGGTCCCATTTTGGACAAAATGAACGGGGGAACAAATGAAAATGCAGGACCTGTCACGCGCAGTTAGGAAAGATCCGTGGACATAGGCCTACCGGTAGCGGTGGTGGTGGCGGTGGCGGTGGCGGCGGCAATGGCGGCGGTGGCGACCGTGGTGGTGGCGGCGGCGGCGACACCACCACCAGTGCACCCGTCCAGTGCGGCTAAACATGCTATGGAGTGGTGTTGCCCCTTGCTCCCCTGTCTGTGTTACTTTCGCAGATGCGAAGCAGAGTTCACGCGTAGTGTAATTGGGAATGTTATATGGGGAGGGGAGAGTTCATGAAGATTAGAGGATGCGGGGGCGCCCGTGTTATTTTTTTTGGTCCGGAAGACAAATTTTCATTGCTTTTTGTCATCACTCTTTTGTTCTTCCAACATATATACATGTTGATACCCAAAAATCCTTCGGTCATGTGATCACTATCAGGAGGATGTGTAGATGGGTCTGGGTATCACCAGTATTTATATATAATGCTTCCACGTGTTCATTTTTACAAAATATAAATGTCCCTTCAATCGCAAATTATATGTCTTGTATAGTCTCAAACTGAATCCAAGACTGTTTCTTCAAGAAACGATGCATAGCTGTTGGATTCCATAAAGAATTTGTGCTATTCAAATTTTTATTCAATTTATATAAAATATATCACTTGGCAGAGACACCTTCTCCTTCTGTAGTTGAGGTGAAGCGATACTCTTTACATTTATACTCTTTAGTTTAATTATAGATTTCTCCAAAAACTCAAAGATTTTCACCGAAACTCATGAATAACTAGGATCTTAAAAACCGTAATCTAGAACAACAGGAAGAAAATGTATCGTATGAAGCGAAAGAAATTAGCTGTAAATACTTCCCTAAATTAGTAGTAATTCAATTATTAATGGTGAAATGGTGAACAAATGTAGTTATTGGCCGTTGATGTTGGTTCTCATTTTAATGTGATTTTAAGTACAAACAACAAGATTTTAACTATAAAACAGTATTATATCCATTCTTTTTATAGGAATCAACTATATACAATTGATTTTAGACATAAGTCATGAGTTGCACCATCAACTCTCTGTTCATTTCTTTATTAATCTTCCAAGTGTGTGTTCTTCATCAACCGCGGTTTATTGTATAACGTTTGAATTCGTAATGAGCCATCACATGAGTTGCTCGTAATGAGCAGTCACATTGTTTTAATGAAGACATAGTGCACAATATATCTTGCTCGTGGCTAGCTCCCACGCCCCCTGCATACTACGATGCGTGACCCCTGCGCTCTCCCTCGGCTGCGTAGACGTCTACGCTCCTCTGCTGCCTACTTTTCTTCCGCGTGTTTACGACTGACTCGTAGCTCCATTCTGTATTAATGGGTGGGTTCTCGTCGCCGTGTAGAGTTATTTACTTGAATTAATAATTGCCTCAAAGTCAGCTAAGTTTTGTTGAAGCGTTTGAAATGTCGCCAATATAAATGTCGTTTAAAGTAATATACACCCAGCGAGTTTGCAGTTGCAATTAAATATAAATTGAAATATTTTTTTCAGCATGTAACATGTATTCAGTCATCTCTTTCAGTGAATTCTTCGAGATAAAAACTGAACAGTAGCACGCGTTTTTCATTGGTACTGAAATTATTGCTAGGCTGCAATTACACTTTTTAATAAACAACGTAGATTTGGGACTAAACGTAACATTTCGCTTAGCATGATGTGAAATTCTCTGAACTGTTTTGCATCCACCCAAAACTCCGACTGATTCAGTTTGTTTTGAGTTTGTCAAAACTCATTCAAATAATGGAAAAAATTCAATTTGCCAGCTACACCGCACATTATTGACAAACAGTTGCATGAAAACTGTGTGCTACTAACGTGCGTGAAATTTGCGATTAGGTTTATCAGCCGACTGTATTTGGACAATGCACATTCCTCTGACTCCCGGTATCCCACACACGAGTGAAAAGAAGGAACACAAAAATATGCCTTTATATAATATTTATGTGCGTAGAGGGACATGGTTCACCGTCACCTAATGTTTTCTCGTGTGGAGACCATTTCTCTACACGACGTTCTCCCTTCTCACACCACATCCTCACTCCATAACTTCTTCTGCCAGAACACGCCATACCTCCAAACATGGATATATCTGCTCTCCCACATCTGCATAGCGTCTTACGTCCTTAAAGGCACTTCCCCTTATGCTGATTCCACCTGGTTCGAAAGTGCTGTAGTGCTATAGCACAATAGCAATTTTCTAGAATAAATAAAACAATTATGTTTCAAAAGATCTCATATTTTATTAAATTTACGGATCAAATCGCTAGTGAATTGCTTAAAAATTGCGCGCCTTCTTCGTGTTAGACGCAAGTACTAAAATGCTGACCACTTAGCTTATTGATGGCTGCGAGATTCACAGCATCAAGCATTGCATTTGGCAATTGCTAACAGATCTGCCATCTAACAGTTCCATACTAGAAAAGATGTAGGTGTCAACACATAGTATTGGCAGTCACCGAAGGGAGATGGCGACAAAATCAGATTTGAATATGTGAAACTATTTTAACGTGTACATTTATAACCTTACTGTAAATTAACACTGAATTATCGATAAAAAGATTAGTTATAATATAAATTATTTATATGTTAACTTTCAGGAGAAGGTGTTATAAATTTCATGTAGATGTATTTTAAATTAGGAACAATCATTCAAATATTATTGAGAACAATTTTATTGCGTAATTTAATATTTTTTCTAATATTACTTCAATAAAAGACTATAACAACTACGACATACGCTCAGTAGGACATTTAAAATTTGTATGACCCGGGCATGGTGGAAGATTAGTTATCCCACTGTGCACAACACGCAACTGGTTTTCAGCACCAACCGCCACAGTCCACCCCACCTCCTCTACTGATCTCTAACCTTCCCCGATAGTTCTAGAAGCAGCTCCAGTTACCTCGCCTCGTCAATAATGTCAATAACCACGTGCCGTTACAAAGCCCCGTCTCGTCAGCAGTCTCCATTACCACGATGCTCGAGTCACCCTCATGGCCCTGCAGTTCCCGTTTCCCCATCGACACCGCATCGTCCATTTCTTTTCCTTCTCGTCACTGCATTGTCTCTGACCGGGAGGTTTTGGGGTTCTAGTCCCGACGGTGGCGGAATTTTTGACACCATCTACATAGCTAGGTAGAATTCAGGCGCTGACTGGAGAACTCCCTCTGCTGGCTCCTTTGATCGGTAGGTGTCCGTGGTTTTCCGATCAACTCCAGGCGAATGCCGGAGCCGTACCCTAACAAACGGGCCAGGAATAGTGTGTGACCTTTTCTTCCTCTTTCACGCCATTCATTTGTTCATTCCACTTTCACTATCATGCACCGCACTACAACACAAAAGCCGGGAGACCAGTCAGGAGCTTAGAGCTTGTTGATAGTGGACGCGCCAAGAATCAATAATTAATTATACAAAGAACTTCCATCTGTACCGGCCCTGTCCCGTCGATGCGACCGTTAATGAACGTCATGAATCCTGCTGCTCTCACCGCTTGCACCGTCTCTTCACAATCCACGACTATCTCGTCAGCTTTGGAATCGTCATTATTCCCCATCATTCTTTAGCATTCAGTGCATCCATGTTCTCCGGCCGATCATGCGCCATGTTCGTATTACCCGCCACTCCACACTTCCCCCGCTCCAGCACCCGTGCCCCAACTCCCCGCCACTCCGCCTCATCAATTTTTGGGGCAATGGTAGTGAACCATGTGGATAAGTGAAATACGTGTGGAAGGCTCATAGTTAAGTACAAAATGATTAATAGTTTCTCGATGGAAGCGAGTGAAAATTAATCATATATTTGTATATAATGCTTTGCAATTGCTTTGCGTTGGCTGTACGCAAGGATGTTGTATGTTAATCGCGGAAGCCGAATGTCGGAACTCCGCGGTTGGCTTGGAAAGGGGTGAGCAAAGCAAGTAAAATTGACCTATCAAGTTGTCGATTTGTTCTGCTAAGCTAACTTTCCAACTTCTTTACTTCATACAATGATTTGAATCACCACACGTTTTACAGCGATTTCTACATGTTTTCCTTTTATCCATATGATTTAACAGTTTTTCAGAGAGGTATATCCCCCCTTGCTTTCGTCGTATCTGGTGGTCCCGTCACCCCCACTGCCTCCACCGTCTGCAGTTCTCAAGACAACCGACTGCATCCGTTCCGCTCGCCTCACCGTTCCTCACCCCCATCGTTCCTTCTTTCCCCGCCACGCCCCCCTCTTCCACCTCCTCCTCCTCTTTCTCCTCCTCCGCCTACTCTTCCTCCTCCTCCTCTTCCACCTTCTCCTCCTCCACTTCCTCCACCTCCTCCGCCTACTCCTCCTCCGCCTCCTCCCCTCCTCCTCCTCCTCACCGTCCCACAGGCGCGGCCTCGAGCCCGCACATAGCCCGGGAGGTCACGTAAAGAATTGTACGTCGCCGTTCCCTTTTGTTGACAAATTAAGGCGCGCTCGCGGCGACGGTCGCCGCCCACTGCCCCTTCGCCGCCGCACTGTGGTTCGGATTGGGAGAAAAGCGTACAAGAAATGTGTTCTCAAACGAACGAATTTCACCACTTCGTTGACCCGCAGGTCCTAGGTTCGAGTTCCGACAGTGGATGTTTTAACACCAAATATTTTGATCGTTTGTTTCTGGAAATTTCTTAAATCAGTTTCAGATCGTTTTTGGACTCGTTTTTGGCTTTAACGGACCACGGACTGTACGCAACGCACTGTTTTACGTTGTTATATCGATAATTCCTCATTAAAAGTTAATTGAAAGTTACTCATTTGGTAAAAGTTGGAAATGAAATATTTATGAACGTAGTTCCTAGTAGTTCCATGCATTGAAATAAAATATTTATGAACTTAGTTCCGCATGTTTCATTATATGTCATGCGTATTATTATGAATCAGAAAGCGAAGAGTGGCTTCTAGGAGACTTGACGTTAAAAATTCTATAAATACAAAATTAAAAAAAACCTTTGTGAGTAATAAATATCAAAAATAATTAGGAATAATTGTTGTGTAACAAATAATAAGCGAGAAGAGTGACACCCATACCCAATTAATTTATGACCATCTGACATTTTTTAAACTGTTTATGTTATGAAGCTGTCGATAAAATTATAGCAAATATATTTAAAAAATCTGAACATGAAGTGTAGGACACTTTTATTTCATTATATTAATGTTTGAAGAAAATATATTTTGCAGTGTATCGAAATGTGGCACAAAAGCTTCATAGTCCAAATTGACCCAAGTTTCAATCATGAATAGGTTCGAGGAAAAAATGGAGGCGTAAAGGCTAGCGCATGCGAGTTTTACTTCTCTCTCCCGGGTTCGACTCCTGCAAATATATCTGGAATTCGTGGATTGATAGATAATTTTTGTTCACAGGCGCGTCATTTGTTAAATATTTGTCCCGTATATGTGCTGCATTTTTCCCTTTGGGAGGTTTTGTTTTCAACTGCTGGATAGTGAGATCCGGCGCCTATCTACATGTCGGAACGCGCGGTTTTCTCCAAATCGCTGTTATCGTCCTCCTCCGGGGCATCTCGCCAGCCCGGACAAGTTCTAGAATCTCCGACTGAGCTCCCGACATGTGAGGTAGTGTAATGCATCCTGTAAGTGTGTGTAAGGGGTGAGGATAAAACTAGGAAGAGGACGGAAAAATCGCGTGTGGTCTGTGATTCGTTCGTTAGGGCACTGCCCGGGCATTAGCCCGGTGAAAGAATTCGTGGAGAGAAAGCAAGCTTTCTGTAGATTTTCTCGGGTGTCTCCCGTTTTCCCTGCCTCTTATTCTACCTTTTCTCCATCATTCATCCCACCATCATTATCACTATCATCCACTCACTAGATCCACACTTATGGCTTACAATGATCTCAGCAGATAAATGCGCATAAATCTCAACAAATTAATTAGGCGTGACTGATTGAACTGTGTCTCGCCTACTTTTTCCCGCCTTCTCCTTCCGGCCTTCTTCGTCTCCCTTACTTCGTCCCCCGTACTTCATCCTGCCTTCTTTTCCCCGCCTACTTCTTTCCTCTAAATTTGTCCACTTTACTAAGCCTCACTTTCTTCTCTCAACCTCCTCCCTCACACTTGTTCCTGACGCGTTCATGACGTGAAACTTTAGCCGTTCGATAAGCATATTTTGCCCGCCGTGTGCGTCTTTCAAGCCATTGTGCACGGCCGTGGTGCGTTCTCAGGCCGGGCCCGCCGCGGTTACAGCCGCGAGCCGCGTAAATAAATGAGCAGGCGATATTGCCCCGCGCGGGCATCCCTGTGGCACGCCCGCGTGTTGACACGGCCCGTGATTGTATCGCCCGCGCCGCTCGGCGCCCGTGGCGGCGGCCGGGCCCACGTGGGCGGGGCGGGGCGGCGAGATTGTCCAATTCGGCTTGCGAACCCCACCCGCGGGATTCTTCGCCTCCCACGCGGATTTTTTTGTTTGTTTTGTGGTGGTGGTGGTGGTGGGTTGCGGTGTTTGCCGCCGGTCGCGACTGCTTGCAACCGTACGTTACCGCGGCGCCCGCTCAACCTCCGCACTCCCTCTCACCAGACCAAAAGGCAGCTCAGGGCACCAACTGATGCCGCTGCAGTGCCTCTGACCGGGAAGGTCTAGGGTTTGCGTCCCGGAGGTGGCAGGATTTTCGACACTAGTTTGTCAGCTAGATCGAATTCAGCCGCTTTCTGGGCGAGATCCCTAGCGGTCGGTTGCTCTGATATGTAGTTTTCCTTGGTTTCTCCAATCCTACGCCCTCTCCACCGCCCTCGCCTCTACTCTTGCCACCGCTCTATCTTCCGCACGGGCCGCCGCCTCCACCCTCGCAGCCACTCACGCCGCCACCCTCGCCGCCGCCTTCGCCGCCGCCCTCGCCGCCGCCCTCGCCGCTGCCCTCGCCTCCGCTGTCTTCAAGATCAACGCTCCAGCCATCCGCCTGCAATGTTGCCTTCGCATCTGTCTTAGTTGTCCTCATCCAACCAATTCGCTCCACGAATCCTGCCCACACTTTGTATTTTGTCGCTGTTTTCTGTTGGTGTGTGAGTGTGTGGTGTTGGCGTGATCTCTGTTCAAGATTGCTTGTGTTCGTACGTTATATATTAATGGCACCTTCTTGTAAGGATTTATCAGTATCGTGTTTTCTGTTCAGTGTCTGTTTCTGTGTTTTATTGTTTTTGGGATTCCTCATTCGGTCGTGAAATCTTAATTCAAACAAACTTATTTCTCACCATTGGACGACACTGAATGGGATTTATACTGTAGGTTACTAATAATGTATCCCATCGTTAATGTGCTTTACAGCTCATTTTACAGTATATTTACATCATTCACAAGAAGAAAATTGTCAGTTCACAATTATTGGTCACCAAAATCACCAATAATACGATAACCATCCACCGACTCGCCAATTTTGATTCTTTCACTCCAGCATGAGTTGTCTTGTATCTTTCTCTTCCTGAAGACAACTTACTCTTGTAATCTGCTTTGTCTCTCGTCTCGACTGCTTAAGCTCATAAGCTAATGAATGTACTTGCTACTTTCATTTCCTCGAGTAGCCCCATCATTCAACTTAATACGTACAATATAATTCTCGAGTCGCGCTTACACAACCCACCTCCCACACAAACACAGGCCGTGGTACCTTATTTAACAGTTAAACGCATTGTGGGTAACGTTCTATGTGTACGTAGAAGTACAATCTGTGCATGTTGGCTTTCAAGGCTGGAATTATTTTATAAGCAAGTTACACAGGTTTGCTGCCTTCTGCCATAGACAATTCATAATATCAGCCTAATTGATAATCTTATATATGCAATACATAACAATATATAATTCTTTAATATATAATTAATAATCCTACCTTCAATGTTCCCCGCCGGGATCTTATTGGTCGCTTTCCATGAGGCGACACCAGGTTCGGTCGGTACAGATTAAAGAGTGCGCTTTCCTTGCAATGTCTCAGTATTTCTTGCTGTGTGACGATGAGAAAGCTCACTTCTCAGTCTGACCCAGGGATGTCTGTGTGCTATCCACACCTGCCGATTAACGCATGGTCGCAAGACCGGGACACTGCTGGTAGGCTTTGGCCCCATCAGTGGCCAGACAGTGGACAGACAGACAGACAGACAGACTTCCATGTTCCTCTGTGCCCAGTACAGTATCCACTAACCACTGTAGAATCCAAAGCGGTCGTTTTCTCGTCTCTTCGCCCACGCGTCGCTCGCTCGCCCGCCCACTCGCTACGCGACCACTCGCCCGCCAGCGCGGTGTCCGCCCGCACGCCCACTTGCGGCCGGTCGCCTGCTTAGACGCAACATTCCCTGGGGAAATTTACTGCCGTTGGCTTTCTTCTTTCTTCCGGGCAGCCCGCCCCCGCGTTACCCCTTCCCTCGCCTACATTGCCCTCCCCGCCTCCCCCGCCCCCTGCGCCCGCCCCCGCGCCACGCCCCCGCGCCACGCCCCCGCGCCCCGCTCTCGCCCTGCCGACACCGTGCAGCCTCTTCATTACAATGCCTAAACGCAACGTAGCCTCTTAAGGGCTCAGGGGCGAGGCGCAGGGCCGGTTTGTATCTTTGTATATGCCTGGATGCTGCTGCCAAGCGTTTTAAGCGAAAATCCTTCGCGATTGCGTTTGGGTTGGAAGCGGCGGTAGTGTCTTGGAAGCGGCGGTAGTCGTTTGCAGACGTAGACAAAGCTAGGGAACATTTTAATGCAGTGAGCGGTTGTCATCTGGACGCGCGGTTGTAAAAGACAAAAGTAGAATATATAATAAGATTTACATCTGGTCATGTGGGTACAAAGGAAAAAGATAAAACTACTCAAAAATGGTGAGAGAAGACTGCGTGGATCCGTGTCATCCGTCGTTACGGATCTTAATTGGTGACTTCCGATGAATACAACAGGTGTGAATAACTCTTTCCAGTAAAAAAGTGTAATTATAATGTAATTAATTACAAATACTCACTTTTATTGATCAATTTTAAAAATTTCTGACATAGAATACTCAAGTGTCGTATGGAAGTGCGTGAGTAGATGCTTATTTTCTACAATGCTGGCTGCTTTACTCGACTACTAGTATTGTGACTAGTATTCATCACAGCGTCGCCTCAAAGATCACCTCAAACATCATTCTCCTCAACTTACGTCGCACTTGCAGCCGCCTTAAGTGCGGGTTACATCCGCACTTCCGGTCATCGACGCTACCGTTGACTTTGCAGACCCTACAGTCTCCGCCGTATTTGTCACTTTTTTGCCCCTTATTTGCTCCATATTGACCACGTACTTGCCGCTTTCTCCATATTTGCCACCACTCATAGAGCCGTCGCTGCTCTCGATTGCTCGGTCGCGTTGTCATTCACTCGGAATTTCCTAGTAATCTGGTCTGAACTTGTCGCTCGTACTTGGTGCTGGCTTCCCGCGCGCCGCCTCAACCACCCCCTGCTTTCCACACCGCCCTGCAGCGCAACGCTCCGGCCATCGTCTGTCCCTTAGCGACCACACCCACCTCACCGCTCTCCTTGACGTCTTGTGCCCTTGTTCCCCTCGCGCATTTTCCGTCCCCTTTGCCCTCCCTGACACCTTCATAGTTACATTCACCCTTCGGTGTTCCCACAACTGTTCCCTGTGTCCCCCGGCTGTCCCTTCACTTTCCCCACTTTCCGCCTCCTTTCCCCCGCTTTCCACTCGCTGCCCGCCTTCCACTCAGCGTCGCCAAGTTTTCGCTCTCTGTCAAAAAAGTACTGTTCCCCCGAACATTACATCCGCTGGTTTTTATCATTGTCGCGAACACTCTTCCCCTGCATTTTCTCTCCTCTGGCATGCGTTGCTCATTTCGCCCCCCTCCCACCGCTTCCCCTTGGACACCCTGTTCTTAGTGTTGACGTCCTCTCCTATCCCTTGAACACGATACCCATTCCGCTCATTATTCCCTCCTCCATGGCTTTCTTAACAGTCCTGCCTTTGTCGCTGTCCTCTACCCTTCACCTCTCCACCCACGCTTATCTCGTTACCAGTTAGAAATGTGATTTACCTTTACAATTTTATGGGGGGTATTTGTAAAAATTGTAGAGATCGGTGCTGTCTCTCTAAACTTGAGATTGTTGTGAAGCTTGAATTTCATTGATTGATGTGGATCCTTAGCGTGAAACTTGAATACCTGAGTATTTGAAAGTTACTGTTTTTTCTCTTCATCTTCCTTATACTTTCAAAAGCCTACACCTCTGACGTAGTTTAGTCAAAAATGTAGGTTTTATTATATGACTTTTCAGGTTCGAGTTATCGAAATTACATTTAAAACATTTGTTGACATTATGATCGTCGTTGATGCAAAACTTTATTTGTGGCAATATTTGATAATCGGGGTCCACTGAACATAATTTCAACGTCTATCCCTGAATTACACAGAGCCGATGGGGCAAATGGTTTTTGTCGTCTCTTTGCCTCTCATCCGCTTACCCTCCCACGTGTTCTGTCGCTCTGTCTCTTTCTCTCTCCGCCGGCGGACAGCTCGTTGTCCCTGGTAACGAGTTCCGAATGCTCCAATTACACGTGCACCTTAATTATAAAACGACCTTCCTCGCCCCGTTCCCCTTAGTTCTTTTCTCCGGGGGGCAGCTGGAGCAAGTGGTCGCTGCCAACCTAATCGAGAGGAACGCCCTCTGCGAGCGGTGACTATACGGCGCGGGGGGGGGAGCGGTGCGGTGAACACAGTGGGTCTGTTTATTATTAGTAGTATGGGACGAACTCATTTCATTTTTCTAAAATTTCATTGGTTATTTTCCAGATCGTTTTATTAAAATTTAGTTTGGAGATGGTTTTTATTAGTTGCTTTGTTTTTAAAATTTGTCTCTTTTTCGTTAATTTTTTTCAAATTTGGTATTTTCACGACTTGCACTCGTTTTAATTACTAGACAGTCACGCCTTTGGAACGTTTAAAAAATGAAAAAGAAAGTATTATATCCACTCTTCTCTTTCAATATGTTCATTGCATAATCTAAGCGTCATTTTAAATATTTTTCCATTAGAAGTTTTCAATTTATTTATTTCAATACGTTCGTCCGTTAGACATACGTTCATTTCATTGTCACTCAGAAAGAATTTTTCATGTTCAACATTCATTAGCTTTCGACATTTACGTACTTCTTCGGTGTAGGAGATTTAAAAGTAATTTTTTCCACTTACGAGTACAGTGTTTTTCTGAGCCTTGGATGGTGCCAGAACTCGAGTGTTTGCTTCTTCAGTAGACAGTAATATTGCATTTGAGAACAGACTAATTTGTTTATGATATGACATGAGAATACTGTTCGACTCGCTTATTGAGGAATAATATTGTACTTTTTCAATAATGGAGGTACAGAAATTCAATTTCAGTGTATGAAACGTAATATTTGAGCTCATAAATGATGCATATAAAATTTCCTGTTTATATTTGATTTTATTAAATGCGTTTGAGGAAGAATAAATTAATTCTGAATGACTAATAACACATGTGCACATTTATTATTTTCATTTGTAACTCTGCTCAGCATTTAATTATCTTTGACGCGGCGTCATCTAAAAGATAACTTAATCCAGCTCTTCAAAAACTGTAAATTGTAGCTTTAGAACATATCGATTTTCTTGTGCCCCTCGTATGAGATTACATTCATTTTAAGAAATGTTTACCTTCGTTGCTGCTTCCAATTATAACGTTTCTTTAATTATTTCTATTTCGTTTATATTTGTGTTCATTAAATGCGTTCGAGGAAAAACGAATTAAAAACGATATATTAATAATTACATGTGTGCGCAATTATTATTTTCATCTGTACCACTGCTTAGTATTTGTTTAGCTTTGTAGCCACGACTTCCAAACGCTGACTGTTAATTCAGTTATTCGAGAACATGGGAACGTGGGCATGTGTTATGTATTGATTATCTTATGTGTCCCTGGTATGAGGTTACACTTAATTTAACGCATGTTTACCCTCTCTCTGGTTGCAAATAAACTGCAGCGTTCTTTATCGGAGGTTGTGGGCGCACTGTGGACAGCGGACTCCGCAGTGTGTGGTGTGAGCGTACGGTGCGCGGGGAGGGGGGAGGGAGGGGGCAGGGGGGGCCGCGGTTACCGCCCGAGGGGGCTTTTAATTGAAACGTCGACCGAAGCGAAGGGACCGCGTCGCGGTGCCCTCCTCCGCCTCCCTCGCTGCCGCAACCCCACTCGCCCTCCCCCGCAACGGTCCTTCACCCGTCGCCAAAGCTGTGCGATCGTGACCGCTCCGGTGCGCTGCCATCTCGCCGTCGTGTGCGCGTCTCTACCCGCTTGTACGGACGCATCTACTTCGAACATGTGTTTCGTCCCGCCTTCTTCGTTGCGCATACGTCTGTCGTACTTGGTTTAAAGCCTTATTCGTCCCTCGTACTTCGATCCCACCTACTTTTCTACGCCTACGTTGTCTTGCCTACTTCGTCTTACCTACTTCGTTTTGCCTACTTCGTCTCGCCTACTTCCCGCCTTCTACTTCCGGCCTTCTTCGTCTCCCTACTTCGTCCCCCCTACTTCCTCTCTTCCTTCGTCCCTCCTACTTCATCCTACCTTCTTTGCCCCGCCTACTTCGTTCCTCTAAATTTGTCCCTATTAGTACGCCGCACCTTCACACAACTTCTTCCCACACACTTCCGTCGCACCGTTCTTTCATCCATTACCAAAGTGGTACTCTTGACTATATGCGAATTCATAAAAACCAGATAAACTCTGAAGAGACTTCTTCATAGCCCAAGAGATCCTTGGATGTACTAGGACTAGCAGGAAGGCGACAGTGTTCAGTAAATTTGAACGTAACTTTAAAACGAACATCCATCGCACCCTGCTGGGGAACCCCTCAGAGTATTACATATTCCTTAAACAATGTCTGGTGATGAATTAATGTAATAGAGAAACTTTCCTCGGCGGTGAAACTACTTGCCAGGGGGCGGGTGGGGTGTGTGAAGCCACTTCTTGGGGAGGCATTCGCGTCACGTGCTAGATCTTCCGCTCCGCCGCACCGCCCCCGCCGCGGAGTGGGCGTGGAGGCGCCTGCCGCGCGCGGACCGCCTCCACGGAGCCCTGTCTACGCCTACGCCCAACCCGAGACGATGCTGCAACTTTTGAGAGCGTCCACCGTCGGTTGCAGTCAGCGGCGGTTGTGTGTAAGGAATACAGGTTCGCGCAACACCATATTTAAAGAAATAGATTTTATATCGTTATATTTAAAGCACTAGGGTTTTCATCTAGAAATAAATGTGCGCATTATACTCAATCAAATTTCGTCTACACCTACAACCAACCCGAGACCCTATGCCTAACCCCCGACGCTACAACTTTCGAGAGCGTTCACCATCGGTTGCAGTCAGCGGCGGTTCTGTGTAAGGAATACAGTTTCGCGCAATGCCATATTAAAACAAAGCATTGATATTAAAAAAATAGGGTTTTCGTGTTGAACGAAATTTGCGATTTGCACTAAACCGGGTTTTGTGTACGCCTACTCTCAACCCGAGACGAGGCTAAACTTCTGAGAGCGTTCACGGTCCGTTTCAGTCAGCGGGAGTTCTGTGAAGGGATCACAGGTTCGTGCAACACCATATTTAAAGAAATAGAATTTATATTTTTATATATAAAACACTAGTTGAAATCATTCTACTGAGAGCAACCGGCGTATTATGACGCGAGCAAGCTTATGAGAGTGTGTGGTTATAGTTAGCTAAATCAAGAAAGCAAGTTGTTGTTATTTAAATTTAGAAGATCGGGGTTTTCAAATGCAATGATTAGTCAGTGTATATAAAAGCAATGTCCAGCAATCTTTTGAAATCCATGTCTCTTTATCAAAAATTTTAATTACAAATTCCAGCGACATGTTACATCCTTCAATATAAGTACAATCCGGCGTCCATCTACCGTTCAGATCATTCCGCTACTATAATTCTCTTCCATTCAGCGGGGGAATTCGATGTTGCTCGTTTCTATCTATTTGGCGTCAAAAGTCCTAAATCTTTCGTATTTTTCTTTATGTCATAACGTGATTTGAAACATTTAAATTTGTTTTTAATTATTCGATTGTAATACATATGTATTAAAATGTATTTGACATTTTTGTTTAACATGTATTTAAGCATGTTGAATATTTGTAAATATTTAATGAATCTGGATAAATTGGATAGGAGTTCATTGCTTGGCGTCGACCACTTACTATAGTAAGTGTAAATTATCATTTAGGTACCTAGGAGGTAGATACAGATTACCTCAGTCTTAAGACTCAGACTGAGAAAAACGGGTGATATTTCTAAGTATGTTAGAGGTCAGATTGTGATGGCACGGCACTTGGTGCAATCATATTTGAAACGTCTCATCGAACTCAGCAAAGACGAATTCAGCCGCTGTCTGGGGAAGAATTGTAGCGACGAGCTGCTCTGACCGATAGTTTTACGTGAGATACCAGGCGAATGCCGGAGCAGAACCCTCACAAATAGGCCACGGCCGCTCACAATCTTTCCTTCATCTGCCTTGTCTTATCCTTACCCCTTACTTACACTCTCTTACATTCACATGCGCTACACTACAACATATGCAGAGAGTTATGAACTTGTCCCACCTGGGACGAGTTCCCACTAAAGGAAGATATCTGAATGGAGAAAACCCAGCTAGCTGACGTATAAATCGTCACTGGATGACATCATTCAGCGGAAAAGAACACCGCCACCTCTCGTGAACAGAATACATACATTACTCTTACGGAGCAAATGACGAAATCAGTTGGCGCGCGGAAAAATTTGAAATAATCAATCGAACACAGTTGCGATTGTCAAATATCCATTTGTTCCCTCACATGGTCATGACGTAATGCCTCAACAGCGTTCGTACACGCTCGCTGCCAGGTACTTGAATTCAAGGACTGGAATCTCCTCTACGTTAGCTTCATTGATTGATTAATTAGTTGCGACAACAGCTAAGAAAATTAGTCACGTAAGTTCAGTGCATGTTTTTTCTCTGAAGATGGCGGTGATCTTCCCCTGCCGGTTGGCGAGATCTATCGCCGATCCATATCAGGTTTGTGGAGTTTTCCCTACCAGGTATCTCTCACTACCCCAGCCGGGATAAGCTCTAAGCACCTGTCTGACTTCCCAATATTCTAGTATTGTAGTGCATGTAAGTGTGTGTATGTAAGTAAGAGGTGAGAATAGGACGAGGGAGAGGAAGGAAAGAAAGCGGTCCACGGCCAGCTTGTTAAGGTATTGCTCCAACATTCGTCCAGAGTTGGTCGGAGAAATCACGGAAAACTATCGATCAGAGCATCCAGCCAGTAAACTTCTCCTCCAAAAAACGGCTGCATTCGACCTCGCTATGCATCCAGTGTTGGAAATCACGTACGGGACTCGAACCTAGGACCTCCCGGCCAAAGGCACTGTAGTGACATCAGCTGATGCCCTGAGCCACCTTTCCGGTTTGAGCCTTCGTTGAGGTGGCGACCTGCGCCGGGTTCGCCGCTTGCTTCGCCTCCGCCGCCGGATCCGTTCCGCCAGCTTATAAGCTCTCTGGCAGGGGAATCCCCTCGCGGAGTAGGTTGCCTATCGCGACTCGCAGACGGCGCTCTCGATTCGCTAAAGCTCCGCGCTGTCTTCCGCTCCCACGCGCGCGCTCTGCGGTCGCTGGAGTTTCTGATCGCGTTCACCTCCTGTCAGTCAGCAGCTCTCGGTGAAGATGTCACGCAAGTATTCCTAGGAATACACAGATATGCAACTATATTGGTATCTAACAATGCTAAAATAGAGATACATTTACCGAATTATTTAATTATGAAGCATAATGAAACAATACAGTAATAAATTTTTATTGTTAGAGAAATCATGCTGGCAGTTTCAAGTGGTAGATTTATGGACCTGGAAAATAATAGAGATTCTCTGAAAACTGTGCATGCCTCTCTCGTGCGCACTATTGTTGTAAAAGATTTATCCCCGTCGTGTTATAAGCTCTTGGTTAAGATAAAATGCAAGGAATCCTACTCAAAATTCCAAACTTAGTGCTCATTGCGAAAAGCCAGAAAATCTACACTTTGCATAATGGAGAATTGTTTGCTCTTCATTCGTACCGTGGTTCAAATATCTACGTATTGTCTACAAATTTTGATAAATTGTGCAATTTCTTTGTTCAATGTCGGAAATGTTGCTTTTGTTATAATGCATAATGCAATGTGGCAATTTCTGAAGCTCATCTTCAGGTTGTTCCTAATGCCCTTATAACGTCGTTAGTCACGGGAGCCATGGAGTTTACGGATGTCTCCTTACGCCTAGCGCCATAAATTCTCTAATGACTCTATTCAACTCTATGCCATCTTCTCCTTCTTTCTCAACCATCAGCTTTCCTCAACGTTTACAATTACCGCGCCCGCAATATTCACACCGGCTGATCACACTGTCCACTAAGTCTACAGTTGTTCTCACCATTTTATTTCTCCTTCGTTTTCATCTACCACGCCGCTCTCAGATCTAACATCTGTCTTTTCTGTCGCCGACATATCTACGTCGCTCGCTCGGTCTATCCAACATCAACAATGCCTACGTAACCCTCTCCATTGTCCGCCATTTCCACTTCACCACAGAAAATGCCCACATCATCTTCCTACTTCTTATTCATCACACTTCAGGTTCTACAATTTCCAGTGCATCTACCTACCCTGCTACATTTATGCAACATTTACCAAAGTGTTAAAACTCTCTAGTATTTAACGTGAGTATAAGTGTACACGTTAAGTTTGAAAGGCTTTCATTGCTGGACGTTGATAAAAAATCTTAACTTACTTGCGCTACTTTCAATAAAACCATGCGTTTTGAACCATGAGAACCAGTATTTCTCCACAATATTGACTTACGTCACTCTCCCTTTATCACATTGTTTTTACTTTTCTCAGTCCAGTACCCACCATCTAGATTCTCCCCTCGAATTCAACCTTTATCTCAAGTATACGTCCTACGGCGTATTGCTCTGAGCGATAGTTTATTCCCATTCTCCTAACAATATCAGGCGATATCCTTGTTTTGTGCTCCACCCCCTCTCATTACGCAAACCATTGTACTTTCATAGTCAACCCTAAAACACACGTTGCGAGCATGCCCCGGCAAGGAAGGTACTCCGTTGCGGGAGATACCTAGGGAAACAAACCGTAGGATTGGGCTGCGGTCATCTCCACAGTCTGTTCTCACGTATACAAGCACTTCTCGGAACATAAAATGATTTCCTTCACTTAGGGGACTGATGGCTTGGTTAGTGGACGGGTCAGAAATCAATAAATATCTCATTTTTTTCGGGTTCCTCCCTGCAGTTCGTTCTCTTCACTCGTTTCTCAGTTTACTCTCCACCATTTTTTTTCTCCCTCGTTTCCTATCCACCGCTCCCTCAGCCCCTACATCTCCCTGTGCTCCCGCCAGCTTTTCCACCTCGCCCGAGCACGCTCTCTCCCGCCCGACGCAACGCCGCGGACTGGAATTAGCATTCAGATGCGCGCGCGCTCGAAATGACTCAAACGCGGAGTTGGCGCCCCGCGTCGGCGAAGGCGCGAGCGGGGGCGGCAGCGGCGGCCGGGGCGGGGGCGGAGCCGGGGCGGAGGCGGGGGCGGAAGCGGTGCCCGAGGCGAGATAGCGGCTAAAATGTAGGTATTGTTCAAAAGGCCGCACCCGTTGGTGGCCCGTCCTGCCAGAATTCATCACGGGAACGTTGTTTTCGGAATTTGCAACGCGCGGGGTTTCTTGTTGCTGGGTTCGCTTTTGCACCGTGCGCCAGGTAGGTAGCCAATGGCGTTTGAAGTTCACGCGCCGCGTTCACGCTTGGTTTCGACGAGATGCGGAATTGAAACTGACAAGAGAAGTCCATGGGTGCGGACTGGATTTTGGATTAGGATTTCGTGTAATAGTAGGATGGCATTTGAATTACTCGTATTGATGTGCAAAAAAAGTTTCTTGCTTTACTCGTCCATTTTCGTGAAAATATGCATCAACATTTTGAATATTTTTTGTAGGCACACGTCCTGTAGTCAAATAAACTAATGGTGACCTTTCGTAGCCTACTGAATCACTGATTAAAGTTCTTGTTTTTCAACATTTCAAATTAACTTTATAATAATCATAATTTTTAGTGGCGAATAGAAGCGAATTAACTGTAATATCTATTTTTGTGAAAAGTCCTAAGAAAATATTGACACAAGAGTACTTTTCAAAATTGCAATTTGCCAATTACATGAGCACTTTCATGAAAAAGAAATTTGTGACTAAAATTCATTTATAGAAACCCTTTTATTAAATTTTCAACCCTTATTCCAGGACATTGTAGGTTTCCTTACCGTTCTAAAATGAAATCACAATGAATTAAAAGATAATGTAGAAAACAGATAATTGCAATAAAAACAATTAAATACAGCACAACTGAACACACCTTGATCGATATGTTCAAGAACTGACACTTGATTCAAGTACAAACTGTACAAAATATAAATATCGTTTTGTAGTCATTAAATTATTATTACATTTGTATTTATACAAACATTTAGATTGTTATTTGAGAAATTGCATTTATTATGATTAATTCAATTATCTCGATATTTATTCTTCCAGACGTGGTCAGTTCCCAAATAATTCCTATAATTGAAGTTCCGCAGCCCTTTCTAACACACCACCTCGATGTTGGGGGCGAATCAGGTAGAAGAGTGCAACATTCTCAAAACATTTATCTCATAGTTGCTTTGATAGTACGGCCTACCAATCGTGCACATGACCGCTTCAACTGCACAACAATAAACGCGAGCTTTGATCCCCAACCGAAATTCGCGGAGCGTCGCGGGCCTTGTTAGCAGGTAGAGAGCGTTTGCGAGGCGGCGCGGCGCGGCGACGGAGCCGGCGGAGAGGCGCTGGAAGTGAAGCGAGGCGGAGCGGGGCAAAGCGGGGCGAAGCGGGTCGAAGCGGGACGAAGCGGCCTGGCGCGGAGCGGAGCGGAGGGCCGCCCGAAGCGACCGCAGCGGCGCTGTTGGTCTTGCGTAAAGGATTGTCTGGTCACGCCGCCCCTGCCGCAACCCGCCGACCTCCTCCGCCCTGCCGCGCGCGTTTGCCGGCGCGCCCGCTCCAGTCGGAACAAGCCCTGCTTCTCCTCGACGTTGCTGGAGTGTATTCGCTCTTCTCTGACCTCGCTGCGTATTCACTCTGTGCTCAACCCGCCCTCGCTTCTCTCTGTTTTCGCCATCGCTGCTCTGTCACCCACAGTCCGCATCCCTCTTTGCCACAAGCCGGGCTTTTCTCCTCCCCCCCCCCACGCCATCTCTCCGTTTCCACTCCGACCTCACTTGTCTGTCCTCACCCCTCCCTCACTCCTCTGTGACTCAGGCCTGTCATATCTCCTCTCCGTCCCCACTCTCCCTTACCAATCTCTCCCTACCCTGCATTCACTCGTCTTTGTATCCAACCTGGCTTTTCTCCTCTCAGCCCCCTCCCATCCTTGCCTTTTCTCCTCTCTGCCCCCACACCGTCATCACCCTTCGGTCCTCACTCCGTCCGCCCCACCTTCTCTCTGTCCCAATCCGCACACACTTCTTTGTCCCCATTCTGGTTTATCTCCTCTCTATCCCCATTCTGCCTTCACTCCTTCGTCGTTATAATACCCTCCCACCTTTCGTGCCCTTTCCCTGATTTCTCCGCCCAAATTCGCTGTCCCCCTCCCCGATCTCGCTTCTATATTCTCTCGGGTTCCAGTCTTCTACGCTTTCCGACTCTTACTCTTTCTCTCCTTCAACTCTCCCTATGTCCTTGCCACCGCTCACCATTATATCCTTTTCTCTCCCCCTGTTCCCGACGATTCTCCAGCATCTCCTTTGGTCCCACCCGCCAATGCTACATCTCTTCAATCGTAATTTCCCCGTTTTCTTCCGGCCTTCTGCCTTCAGCCAATCTCTTCGACTCCGGCCCTCGTCGGCTCCGGCCTCCAACAAACCCCGTAACCAGTTAGCGGGCCGCTCCATTCGCACACCAGTTCACCCCACCACGCTCCTACTCCTGGCTTCCTCCAGCTCATTTCGTCCTTGTTCCTCTGTCATACCCCGTTCTGACTACTCCCATCCCCGCCTCACAGAACTGCGTTCTAGCTCTCCTCGTCTTGTCACTGTGAGAGAGACCTTCGCTGTCGCTACAACCGTCACCCGCCCACTCACTCACCCCGCCCGCCCCGCCTCGCCCGGCCACGCCTCGTCTCGTCCGGCCACGCCTCGTCCGGCCCCGCCCCGCCCCTCTCCTCCCCACCCTCTCCTCCCCGCTCTGCCAGCCCCCGCTACTTTTTCAGTCCGCCTCGTCTCTATTCTCCTCGTACATTTTCTGTTCTTTCCCATCTCTAACACTACTGTGCATCTCTATCGCCGCCCCTTTTCTCACCCAAAACAGGTCTCTGCTGGCGCTGCAACAGCTATGTTTCACTTCCCTAGCCTCTTCTCCGCGTTCGACTCGTATCGGTCCGTTCCTCTGCCACGCCCCGTTCCGCCATCTCCACCCGTCCCCGCACCTCCAAATCCTTTCTCGTCCGCTCTTTCTGCAGAGCTGTGCCGCCTGCGCCGCAACCGCTGCCCTCCGACCCTCCCCCCCGAAGCGGATCGTCCTTGCGGCCTGGCTCTGCCGATGCGGCCGCCCTTCCCCTCCCCCGCGCCAACAATAACCTCGCGCCTGCCGGCCCCGCGCATGCCGCTGCGGACCGCAGCCCTCGCGCTCTCGCTGCCTGCCTCCCGCTCCGCAACTCCGGAAATATATATAGGGCGGAGCGCGAGCTCGCTACCACTGGGTATCGGGATTCGAGGCCCGGCCGCTGCACGGGATGTTTGTGGTGGGCGGAGTCGGTGCGGGGCAAATTTTCTCACGAGTCTCAAGTTCGGCTTTCTCTCGCGATTCGCCATCGCTCGCGTAATCATTTCGTCTTACATTGTGAAAGAAGGCTCTGATCAACAAAATCATGATGTTTTAGAATAATGGTTTCTGTTACAATGTGTGTAGTCTTTGCAAATTATATTTTCAAAATTCACCCCTCGGAGAGGGAAAATAAGAATGTACTAATTGAGCGGAAGTAGGTAGCAATGAAGATAATGATTACAGCTGCTTCTTGTAAACGTAGATGGTGGCAAATGAAGCAGGGGTGGACGGGTCGGGACAGGCTAAGTCGTGGTGGGGTGGGGACGCTTTGGGCAGGGCGAGGCAGGGCAAGGCAGGGCAAGACAGGACCAGGCAGGGCAAGGCAGGGATAGGCAGATCACAGTGAGCCCTTCCCGGACAGGGCCGAGCGGGCAGGATGATTCAGGGCAGGGCATTCCTTTACTTGGCTATTGCAGGATTGTTATCAATAATTACAAGTACACAACTCCGGTGTAATTGTGTTTGTCATAATTATTCTTTATATATATAACTTGCAGACTTTCATATTTTCCGTCAGGTTGTATATACATTAATAACTCTTGTCATCTACAATCTATCATTTCAATTGATTTGAAGATCTCTTCTGCCGCAGCCAAAGCGATCTTGGCAACGTACGCCTCTTCTCAAGTTCTTCAGTTGTCTACTTTCCCGTGTGCCCTGGCACTGTCTGATACCACTGCCACTGTACAAAGTAAGCCACATGCAGCCTCTGGCGTCTCTGGCATTTTTTACGCTCTTTTGTAACTCATGCGTAGGGGCTGCTTTGAGTAACAATATAGTATACCTCTGTCTCTGTCTTCCTGAATTCTTCCCTTTCTGTGGAGTTTTCTATTATTCAAACCCTTCGCTGGAAAGCGTTTCTTTTTCTGGCAGTCATGACACTCTACAAAAAAATCTACCCTGGCTTTTTGTGTTTTGCTACACACCATATTACTCCTCATGCTCTGTTTTTTATTTATTTTCTTTCTCCACTTGCCTCAATATACGAGCTATTGCACCTTGCTCTTATATTTCTGTTCTTTTGAAACACTTCACACATCCCAAAGAGCGAAGATCAGCATATGGTATACCACATATTCCGTCGCCTCGACCTCCAGAATACAACAAGACATTTTGATTTCTTAGGTTGTATCAAATTATTTTGCACATCAAATTTGTTCTCCGGCGTTTTTCTGCGGTTGTACACTTCAACCGACAACTAAGCTCATTTGATCTTGTCGTTCTCATCTTTGGCTGAATAATAGTTCCCTTTCATTCCGTTTTGTGTTCTCTCATATATGTCGTATCACTCATTCCATCTTTTCTAATAATTTCTTTCCGGAATTTATAGGGCCACTGATCATTTCAAACTTCGTCACATTATGGCATAATTTTCGGTTCCTCACAATCGAGAGAACGATCCACTTCTTAACATTATCAGAGACCTAAAGTAGTCATAGAAAGCAAATTTGATTATCTCGAACGTAAGAGTTACATGTGTATCTTCATCTATTGCATCTCGTACCGCCACATATTGAGTTTGAATTCTTTTGCAGTGGCAACTCTAATAACTGCCACACTGTACGGTAATCGATATATTCCTTCCAAGATCTTTTCGCCGTCTAGACCTTAAACATTTTCAAGCGAGTATCACTCATCCCATCATATCAAATTCTTCCTCCCTCGAATGCACCGTATCGTGGCTTTCTTCGGACTGCTCCGCACAGGGCGACCGACAGTCCGACCACCCGACAGTCCCACCGACCGACCGACCGACCGACCGACCGACCGTCCGACCGTCCGACCGTCCGTCCGACCGACAGACCGGCCGACCGACTGACCGAGCGCCGGCGGAGCAACGCGGGTGGGCGAGCGCTGGCGTGTGGGCGAACGGGCGGGCGCGGGCTCGGGCGCGGACTTGAATGTAATTGAAATGTTCGCCAAATTGCGGCGTCGACCGCAGCCGCCGCGGCGAGCGCCTCTGTTTTCTGCGTCGGCCGAGCGCTCCGTGGGGGGGGGGGGGAGCGGAGGGGAGGGGAGGGCTGCGGCGGTCGAGTTGCAGAGGGAGTCGACGGTTGAGGGGGCGGACGCCGCAAGGACGGTAGCGAGTATTACTGGTCGGCGTTCGGAAGGGGGGATCGGTGTGGCGGAAAGGAAGAGGGAAGTAGAGGAGATAGCGAGAGAGGGGTAGGAGATGTTGGATAATTATGATTGTGACGGTGTCATGGGGAATAGGATGGGGCTCAGAGGCAGTTTTTGTGGAAACATGATTAAGAATAGGAGACCAAGTGTGGTTGTAACACAAGATGACAAAATACAAGGCGCGTTTAAGAGATTAAAATGTAGCGCGTGGATAGTACTAGTAAGAATAGGGTAAAGCTTGAGCGGTGGTATCACAAAGATTGGTTGGTGCTAAAGACGGCATGGTGAGAAGGGAGAAAAACAACAACAGGAGAGTGAGGTAGCAGGAAGTTCGATAAGAGAGGAATATCGAATTCGTGAGAGAAGCTATAAGAAGATGGAGAATGAGAGAACACTGAAATGAGGTTGGGAGGAAACAGGGAGGCGGTATATGTTAAAGGAAGCATAGTGAGATAAAGAGATATGGCGCAAGATGCAGTAGCGAAAATCGAGAAATGGCGTGACTGACGAAGACAAATTTGCACGGAGGAACGAAACGAGAGCGGGTTGGAGCTGCGTTAGCGTAGGGCGGTGTAGTGCATGCAGCGGTCTGCTCGTAACTTCATGGCGACCTCATCTCGAAGGTGCAGCAGAATTTCCGTCGTGGTTTTCGGGCGAGTGGACCGCCGAAGTTTCCCCTAGTGCCGCCCGTACCCAATGCCATAGCCCATCGTCTTCTCCGCATCCACATTGCCCGAGTAAACTGCACGCCGTCCGCACACACTACCCGCTGTCCACCTCCTGTGCCCTCTACCCACCCTTAGTGACCGCCCCCGCTGCACACTGTCCAGCGACCGCTTACAGTGTGTTCTGATTGCTGCCCAGTGCCTTATCCCACCGCCTTCCCACACTACTCACCAACCGCGTACACCACCTGTCACCCACCACTTCCCTCTGCCCATTGCCCACTACCTGCTCACACTGCCCGCCAGCTGCTCACTGCCTACTGCCCGTCCACACAGTTCTTTGCCCGCTCACACTGCCCGCCGCTTGCCGCCACCCAATGCCGGCAAGTCATTTCTGCCTTTCTTTCCCAACCCACGCCTTGTTGCCTCTCCACTCATACGCCTCTGCCCACAGCCCACCGCCTTCTGACCGCAGTATCCGCTCCGCCGCCACCCTGGGTAGGCTCCGGCTTACTCCCCCGCGCGATCGGATTTTAGCCGCGATGCCTCACCACGCGGCCTCGTTAGTTTCGCTTCGCGTTGCGGTATCCATCCTCTGCGGTGCGACCTGCCAACAATTTCGCAGATTCCTTGTGAGAGGGTGGGCGACGGCACATTCTGGATGGAAGGTAAGAAAGTTGATCGAAATAGTTCTTTGCGTTCCTGGAAATGTGCGGCGTTGCGTATTACAACATTGAATCATCTTGAGAAAATTATCCTGTGTATTTATTACGTTTGCAAAAAGAGTGGCATAAAATTTGCCATTGACTTATTGAATGTAATAGAAAAATGCTCTAATTATATACATAGTATACTAAATACATATGTTTGTCGATAAAAAATTGCTCTTTTCTTGTCCGTTTCAGAGTGAAATAATGCTGATGTGAGAACAACAATGCTGCAAAGCTTTCCCGTAATGCGAAATAAAACTTATTTATACGCGTCTGTTACAAGGCATAATGGACTAATTAGAACTAGATAATTGTTCATTTCTATGAATTATTGCACATGTCGTTGCTAAGTTGAAAGTCCTTTCAACTGATAAATGATAATAATACTTAGATGTATGTACAATTATTTTTGGTTTCAGTATTTTCGAATTTTATTTCAATGTATATAATTTCGAAATTCCGTAATGATTATTCTTTTAGCCTAGAACTATGCATTCTAGTTATCACTTAATATTATTTAAATCATTTCAAATAAATTAGTGGACAAAAGCATGTCTACTAATTGTATGAGAAATTATATACGTTGATTTGTTCTATACTGTCTGCAAAAAAGCTACCTTTAAACCTCAGCCCGCAGTGTCAATACGACGAATGAACACGTTTCCGAAGCTCTGGCACTCCATCTCACTTGTCCATTTCGCTGCCTTTACAGAGGCGGCGTTCGGTTCCCCGTTCTCCTCGACAGCGCCTCTCCGCGAGGTGTTTTACTGCTTGTCCCGTTCCGCGACCACGCCCCCCGAGGTATTACGCGTGCCAGCGGCCGGAGGGGCGGTGCCACCGCCGCCATCTCCACCACCGCCTCCTCCTCCTGAACCGCAGTTGTCTCGTAGTGGCGTCACAGCCGCCGTCTCCAGCGGTGAATTCGCGGCGCCCTGTGGGTAGATACTTTGGATATGCCTCCGTTTCGTCTCACCTTCACATTTGCCACTGCACGTGTTTATCGTTACCTGGCTCTTCTCTCAGTTATTACTCCTCTCTTTTCGTTCGCTTTTTCACTCGCCCTTTCCCCACCTCTACATTCACAACAGCTCTTTTCCCGTCCTTACTCTACCTATTCATCCACCATCCCCCTTTCCCCGTCTTTACCCCCGCCCTTACCCCGCCTTTCCCCTGCCATTGACTCCGTCGCTGCCCCCGCCCTTGCCTCCGCACTTATACCCTTACGTAAAACTTCTCGCTGTGTTTGCCACTCTTGGCGCTCGCTTCTTGTCCCTGTATCAATGTCCAATCCTACTCACGCGCTATCTCTGTCTTGTCTGTACTATTCTAAATGTCCTCGAATCAGCTTCCATCACAGCGTGCGACCGTGAATTTGATCTCATCTGGTACGTCCTCCGCCCGCATACAAACTTTGCCATTTTACGCCTTTCATTCCCGAACTTCTGCCTATTTCGTACTCTGCACTTTATCCGCCTCCACCCGCGACCCTTAACTACTGCAACAACCGACACTATCAGACACCTCCTCAGTCTACCCAGTTAACATTGCAGCTGCCTACGCTGAGCGGAGCGATGCTGGCGTATCCCGGAGACCGCGTTAGCAGCGTGTAAATATCACAGGTGCGACAGCTGCTACATTGGCTGTTAGAACGACGACGGCGGTGGCGTCGGTGACGATGGCGTCGGCGGTGGTGCGTGCACGCTCGCCGTTATTGTATTTCCGCATTCGCCCGAAAAGGAAATATAAATTCCGCCGGGAAAATTGAATATAAGGCTGCCAACTGCACCCCGTAGAAATCGTCTTCATCCCCCGCAACCCCACCCTGTTCTCGCTCGACTGGCGGCTCCTGCGGGAAAGTGGCGACCAGGATAGCCAACCTGTTGGACGGAACGCGATACGCAGTGAAGTGGGGCATAATCGATACCAATTCAATCTCTCGAATTGGTTTTTGTTCGTTGAGGGAGCCCGAGGAAAAGCGGGGGATGGGTGGGTGTGGGGGGTCGCGAACTCCTTCTCTCCTTGCACCTGCCCTCACACCCATCCCTTGCCCCCGCCCCCGCCCCTGTCACCGCTCATGGCCTCGCCTATGGCTCAGCCCACGCCCCCGTCCTCTTTCCCGCTCTTCTCCCCACTTTTGCCCCACCCTTGCCCCCACCCTTGCCCCCACCCTTGCCCTCACCCTTCACCCGCCCTTTCCCCCACTCTTGGCTTCGCCCCTGGCTCCGCCCTTGCCCCCGTCCTTGTCCCCGGCCTTGCCCCCGCCCTTGCCTCCGCCTTTGCCCCCACCATTGCCCAATCCTTGACATCGTCCTTGCCCCCGAACTTGCCCTTGCCCTCGCCCACGCCTTTGCCCTTATTCTCGCCCCGCCCTTTGCCCCGCCCTTGCCCCGCGCTTTCCCCTGCGTCTCTCGTGTGTGCGCCGCTGTGTGGGGGCGGCGCGGCGGCGGTGAGTTTGCGAAACGGCCCCGCGGAGGCGCGCGTATCGATTGTGAGCGCGAGAGGGGCCGTACGCGCGTGGCGGAGCGAGGTGGGGTGTGGCTGGGTTGGGGAGGAAGCATGTGGAAGGTGAAGGGTGAATGGCGATGGAGGTGCGGCGCGGTGTACGTGGAAGATGAATGACAGAGGTCGGGATGACATTTTACGAAACTTCATTGCCATCGGCCTCATGCGAATTTCAATCCGGATAAAAATTCGTCTGACGTTCCTTTTTTATATATATCAAACATAGTATTAAAGGAAATATTGTATATTCGTTGGATGTAAACAGTCATACATACACTGTACCTAAAATATCTTATAGGCCCAATAGACCTATCCCTTTTTGATTTGATATTGTGCTCGCGGACAAAATCACATCAGATAAGAATAAATGAAAACGGAACATTCAAAAGAAGAATCAAAAATATATTTAAATGCACACGGGTTGGACATATTAATATGCCAGTATAGAAGTTATTGGTGGGATTAGGATATTTACATATGGATTAATGAGTTACACGTGATAAATTTATTTAAAATTATCTGTTTTTAATTTTTTTAGTTTAAATTTGAATTTTTTTGAATAGTTTTGAAGTCCGTTTTAAATATATAGTTAGGGAGAAAAAACCAGAAAAGGTATTGTAAATATTTTAAATTTTTTTAATATGATGTTCAATAATTTATCAGTCAATTAGTGAATAATTCCTAATAATTAATAATTAAAATGTTTAAATGAAAATGAAAGATATTGAATATATTACTGATTAGTCTGACATTGACAGTAATAATGGTAACAGCAGATCTCTGTAATATACGGAAATCAGATAATGGGTCAATAACGCACACTTCTCACACTTTCTTCGTTTGAAGTGTCCATTTAGATCACATAAGGCCGTCATGACAGGCACTTCTTAATCACGGCGTAACCTATAATTCCATATCATCATTAATTCATTGATCCATTTGCTAGTATGTGGAGTAAATCTTCGAACGTACCAAAAAGTTAAAGACCGAAAAACGGCTGGGACGGCCCAGTTCGATTATTCTCCACCGTCCATCTTCATTGCGAGTTTTCGATATCATTACAGCCGCGTTTGTCTTTATTACCAGCGGAGAATCACACCCCTGGCTCGAGGCTCTCTCTCACATCCCACACCGACCCCACACGCCTGCCCACATCCCCCACTCCCCATCGAGCGCACGTGTGAGGCTCGCAACGCTGTAAATTAATTTTGTCTCGGAGAGGGTAATTTCGGCAGCATTCCACTACCCCTTTCTTTTTGCTGTTATTTTTCTATCCCTGTCGCAATGGCCCCATTATCCCTTTTATTGTGCCTCCCTGTGTTGCGATCGCCACGCCCCCGCTGCAGGGTGGCGGCCCCTCTAATCTTCGCCCCTCGCCGACGCGTGGGAGTGGTAAAGGTTGAGCTCGACCAGCTAATGGCGAGTTCCTGCAAGCCGAATGACGTACCGACAAAGGTGGCTGGTGCAGTGCCTCTGTCCATATCCTAAAGTTCGAGATAGCGAGGTCGAATTCAACCGTTGACTGGAATAGAATAATTTTAGCGGCCGGCTGCTCTGATCACTAGTTTTCCGTGAGTTATTCGATCAATAACAGGCGAATGCCGGAGCAGTACTCTAAAAAACGAAGTACCGCGCGCGATCTTTCCTTCCTCTTCTTTGCCCCATCCTCACCCCTACTTACGCACACTTATACTCACATGCATTGCACTACTACTCGTACACTTGTCGGGAGACCATAGTGATTGTTCCGGCTGGGGCGGTCCTGAATGGAAGGGAGGTACCTGGCTGGGGAAAACCCCCGAAAGCCGACGTACCTGGTCAGCTACGGATCTCAACATCCAATGGAAAATCACCCTCATCTCCCGTGATAAGAAACATGCTGTACACTTACGGGACTAATGGCCTTAGTAGTTGACGCGCCCCGAATCACTGATCAATCAACCAAATGACATAACTTAAAACAAATAGTGTAAAAACGAAAAAATACAATTACACAAAAGTATTGAACTGAGAAATCTTCGACGAATCGTTTTACAGAACAATTCTGAACTGGAAACATATGTTGTTGTTTAAGCCTTCGATTGCTGAATGTTTCGTTTCTTTCACATCTGATATTGAGGCGTGAATGTTGTTAAAGGTATTCTTCGACCAGCTAATGTTGAGTTGTGTCTAGCCGGCTGAGGTTTTTTAAAAACTCAGAATCGAAATAAAATGTGCAATTAGAAGAATTGAACTGAGAAATGTGACGAATCTCTTTTCAGAATTCAATTCCAAACTCGAAATATAAAATATTTTTCAATAACTCGAATGTCGACTTTAAGATATTGTTCCTGTACGATCATAGGGCGCAGAGGCATAGAGGCATAGAGAGATCAGCTAATGGTGAGTTACAGGAAACCTACCGATGTGATTTCAAAACTCAGTATGAACGCGAAAAATCAGTTGGTTGATGATTATGCGGTTATGCGGTTCTTACACATATTTTTGCAGAAGAAATGCCAGTGTTCATATCAATACAACCTGGAGTTTTTCATCCTGCTTCTGGCTGATCTCGATATCCCAACTCTTAGGTTTAAGGTGTCTCTTTTCCTTTGGTTACAACGTTATGTTTGCTGAGCACAGCAACATATACAAGTAGTCACAATTTGTTCTACTAATCTGGATTAATAATATACGGTTTGTGTGCTGCTACTGTGCGATCTAGAATGTACGGATTTCTTTATATTACAGTAGTTACCACAAATCAAAAGAAGGTATATGTTTATTTGAGTGTTCGTACCAATTAGAACATGTGTTTCGAGGAACTTTGAGGAAAAAAAAATTACATTGGAAGGAACTGCCCTTATGGGCCTTTGCCTTTTATGTAATGTGACTTTGTTTGAATTGAACAATCTGAGATGGTAAGATCAACAACTTCTATCTTATTCAGACAAGTACTCAAAGTATCATCCCTATACATTTTGAGAACTTCTTTACTATAATTAATTCTCATTGCCCCAATCCCGGTATTGCAATTTACTTCATTTTTCCACTTTTAACACACAAAACTTTATTACTCTGCCTATTGTGTATTATTTCCATATATTGTCCGTGAGGTGGATTGTAGCACCAAGATTTCATTATAGTTTGTACCTCACGTTTCATGTCAAGTAGGAGTGGCAGTTCAATGTATGTGTCATTCTGCGTGTCTTTAATAGTTTTCTTCACAATAATTTTAAAATTATAATGCTTATAATCCTATTTCTTAGGTCAGATTTAATGACCAGCATCATTTGCGGATGATCTTGATGACTGACCACATACTTTCCTACCCCTTTAACTCCGAATATGCGAAAAGTTTAATTTTTTCTGAAATGTTTAAAGTGTTATTTTTATTGTTAATATAATAAATGATTTTTAACAACGAAGAACTTTGACCTGCTAGTGAAACGTAAATAATAATAATAATAATTATTATTATTATTACTATTATTATTATATTAATATCTATGTTATTGTTTCGAATGCGTTGTTTCGACTCTGGTGAAAAATAGCTTCCCCTTTAACTGCTCGCTATGCATTTCTCTCTCCATATTTCGCCGCCTGCTCCTCGCGGAGCGGGTGCGTAAGTGGAGTGGGTAGCAGCGTGCGCCGGCGTTGCAACTTTTTGAAATTAACATAGCTTAGCGCCGAGAGGTGGCTGGGCCGGGCCGGGCCGGGCAGGGCTGGGACCGTCGTGGGGGCGCGCGAGGCAGGGCGCAGCGGAGGAGAAGGAGGATGGGAAACATAGCCGCGTTTTCTTCCAGAGTAACTATGATGGTTATGGTGATTATGATGCAGCTGCTCCATGAATTCCGGGGCCCAGCCGGCGCCGAGGCTTCCTCCCGGAGCACGGGTCGCCTGCGTGGGCGTGGGCGGGGGCGGCGGCGTTATAAGTTTCTAAGAGGGCCAAAGTGAAACATTAAAATTAAAGAGGCCCACCACACGATATGCTTAGTGAATGAAAGTTAGGTTCAGGGGCAAGAGGAGTTGGGGAGTCCCGCCAGTGCTCTCGACCCCCCCCCCCCAAGCCACCGATCCGCGGCCTTTCGCCCTCCGTCCTCTCCTTCTTCGTTTCCCGTTCGCAGTTTCTCCGGAACAATTCACTTCGTCTCGCTTCTTTGCCTTTCGGCTTGCGTTACCGCCTCTGTCCTGCCGACCTCCCGCCCCTCCGACGGCCGATCCCTGGTTATCATCTCTTCAGGCCTACCTCCTTTTAGCTTCTGTTCCTGCTTCTCTTGTTCCCAACGTCTCCGTGCCGTGCACATTCGATCCCACCTCGTGGATCGTAGTCCTCCCTCCCTCATCCCTGCTTTTCACGCTTGTTCCTCCCTCTCCCATGCTTCTCCCACACCCCCGTTCTTGGCGCCATCCATTTTCTTCCGCATGTTTTCCTCTTCGTATTCATATTGTCCTGCCACTGTACCTCGTCGTACTGCTATACACTGTCTATTCTCCTTGATGGTTTGCATGTACCACAATATAATCTTCACCAATCTGTTGGTTATTCCCTTGTTAGTTGTCTCCTGCCCCTCATTCCGTTCTATTGTTTCCCTTTTTGTCACCAATCCAAATTTTTGGCCATTCCTCCGTCCTCCAATTATTTGCCCCTCTCCCATTCCCAAATTCCCAACGCCGTCTCTAACCCCGTTATCGCCTTCCCGCTTGTCCAGTGCTCTGCCTCCCATCTGATGATACGATACATATCTCATTTCCCATACCCACCCAGCTTCCCCCATTTGTTTCCTTTAGTGGGTTCTTCTCTCCCTTTCCTTCCCCTACAGTACTCTCTCCACCCACCCCTTCGCTCTCTTCCACTCCATTTCCCGGTACTGCTCTCGCCAGCTCGGCTCAGCCCCTTTTTTTTCCACTCAACATAGAGCAGAAAACTTCTCTTGTTTATCCCTATTACATTACGTCCGCTTTATTCTCCCGCAAAATATGAGATATTAAAAGCGTTGTTTGCGCCCCGCCGTCCATCACCGTGCTAATGTTCTCCAAAATGTCACTGTCACACCTCGAGATCCTCTCCCAACCGGGCGCAAAGTGTTTTTCGATAACGTAGGGCCTTCCCCGAAAGAGGCGTGTCACTTGCCGTTCTTTTGAGTTTCCGTCGGTGGTCCTTGCGTGACTGTGAAGAGGCGGAGACTCGACGTAGGCTAATGGCATGATACAAAGGCTTAAAAAGTATTCTAACCCTTCCGAAATCGCGTTCTGTTTCGACAATACTATAGCTCAATGGCTCGAATAAAAGCGTTGCGCAGGCGCTTAAAATTGATTGTCACCTACACGCCCGGCTGCTGTGATGGGTAGTTTTCTTTCGTTTCTCTAATCAATACCAGGCGAATGCCGGAGCAGTACACTAACAAATGGGTCACGGAACGTAAGCGATATTTCCTGACTCTTTAACCTACGCCGGATTTAACCTAGCATATATGTCGGGTGATCAGTCGGAAGCTTGGGGTTTGCCAGGAATAGAACGGTTCCCTTCTGTTGAGAGATACCTGGTTGAGGGAAAACCCTGCAAGTTCTTTACGTTGGCGCCGTATCTATGCAGCGAGGAAGATCACCGTCATCTGCCACGATAGAACGTGCACCACACGTACGGTACTAATGACCATAGCAGTTGAAGCGCCCGGTAATCAATCAATTAATCATCCTGTACATTCTCCTTACCCATCGGTTGCCTTCGAGAAATTTCCTCGTCGTTGTTTAAAGTGTTGTCCCCACGCTGTACGGTTCGGCGAAATTTGATGCTCGTGCAACACTTTTGAGCCATACGCACAGGGCAAATAGCGTGGTATCAGTTGCCCGTTGCATGACACCGGGGTTTTCCTCTCCAGATGAGCCTGGAGAAAAATGTAACCTCTTTCGCTTCAAGAGGTAAGACTTGTCCGCGAGGTAGTTGAATGTTGAATTACAATTGACTTCCTATTATGCAAACGTTGTATTTCGATTAATTATTAGATTATTATATCCAAATTATATGTTTGTACTTTATATTGGTCTTTGAATACCTAATTAAAACTTCCTTTCTTTCGTTTCCTTAGAGCAAATGAATAAAATAATGATTAGAACTCTAAAAGTATTTTTTATATAATAAGACACCCTCTGGTTGTTAAATTTATTTTATGATGGCAGCAGAAATTTCGTGATACTTAATATTAGGAGTGTCCAGAGGAAATCAAATCCGAAAATAATGTTTTACGCCTTAATAAAATATTAACTACAAACAAAAAAAAACAAATCTTGATTTCAGGATAATTTATCGCCTTATCATCTTCGCTGTAAAAACACTGATATTAAGATTTTTTTAAAAAAAATTATTTTCATTAATGGGAGTTCGCTTACTCATGCGCATAATGAAGCTCACAAAAGCATCTGTATGTAAAGAGGTTATGTGTCTCATTGAAATGTATGGACATCGCTGAGATGTCAGGACGGAGACTGCCCTATGTCTTAAAAATAAAAGCGAAGCAAGATTTTACTCTCCATTAGCACGTATTATTATTTCATTACTCCCCGAGTGCTTTCGCAGAAAAATACTCGTAATCCAGTAAGCTGGCTTAGGGAGCGTCTGCTGCTGCGCGGTTGTTATTACAGGTTTTTAAAAGGCTGCGACGCTGGTGGTGGACAGGCGTAAGAAGTAACGAAAATAATTGTCAGGTGATGAAACGAAAATAATTATGAGGTCGATTGCTCTGATATAAATAGACAAGGGTGTACTAAATGCATTTTTAATAGATTTCTCCCTGACTTCTTGGTCATTTTAATTTTGTAATCAGATTCAGAAATAACGTGTCATTATGGCAGTGATGTTACAGAAGCAAGAGATTGGCATGGATTGAGTCGCGTAATAAATTGGTTGATGAATATAGTTTGAAGCGTCTAGGATCGTTTCCGAGTTGTGACCGAAGACAAAGTGAATTGCAACTTTACATGAGTTGTGTGTTACATGAACCTTTGATTGTACAAGTTGCTGAATTGTTGGCGCATTTCCAAAGTCTGTCAATAATGAACGTGATGCTCTCAATAACTTGATAATCATGGAGTGAAATTTAACTTATTTTATATTGCTTGAGAACATCTTATATACTGTTTTTAAATTACTACTAAAAATGTTCCGGGGGATAAATATTACTAAACTTATTTGTTTCCCTTCCACCAACTTACAAAACAAACCCCATTAGCTTCTTGTCGTCCCAAAATCAGCGACGCTCGTAACGGACGGGCGCGGAAGTTGTAATGTACTGATCTTAACGCCGAGCCCTGTAGCAAATAACCCCAGTGGGATATGGAGATATCACGCGCTTGAACGCTTCCGGAGGTCGGGCGGAGGGGCGAGGAATGTTCGTGTCGTAGGCGGGCGTGGGCGGGCGAGGCGGAGCGGGGCGGGGCGAAAAGGGCGGTCGGGCGGGGCGTGTGCGGGCGCGGGCGGGGCGAGAGGGCGCGACGGGATGGGCGGGCGGAACGAAGTAGCGGGCGGGAGTAGGCGGGCTCGTATGTTAAGGCAGCAGTGTAATCCCGGCCCGCACACCAACCGTGTTTGCACTGCCCGCTTCCTTATCAGAGAACCACAGCAGGACGCCGTAGAGCCTTTCATTACAACTTTCACAAAATCCACGTCCTCTGGATCCTTTCATCTCTCTATACAGCCTCCACTTCCCCTCAAAGTTCAACCTCGCTTTTTTTTATATATTTTTTCGCCCCCCTTCCGCTTCTTTTTTTTCTCTTTTTTACCCCTTTCTATTCTTTTCAGTCTTTGTCTTCTCAAGAAAGTTAAAGAAGTGCAGCTGATTCATTCGATACTTTGTTCCGTCCTGTACCAAAAAAGGATCTTTGTGAATTGTCTGAGATTTTTTTCTTCTTCTAGCTTAAAGGCAAAATTTTAATATTATAAGGCTGTGACTGAACCTCGGAAAGGGCTCTCCTGTAGCGTAATTCAGAAGGAGAGACGTAGTCGACTCGGAACTTTAGTCGAGTCTCCGGAGAGGTTTTGCGGGGTTGTGTGTGGGAGCAGAAATTTCTCCGGTACATGCTCCTTGAGGAACTCCCACTCCTTCGGAGAACATCTACTCCCACGCATAAAGCATGCAGCGGCTTGCCGGTGGCGTTGACGTTGCTGGAGCTTGGGGCCATCAGCCCTCGTCACCTCTGGTCGTTGCCACTTCCGCCCCGCCCACTCCGCCCAGACCTCCAGCCCGCCTCCTCCAGCCCACCGTCTCGAGCCCGCCTACTCCAGCCCACCTTCTCCGCCTCGCCTCTCCATCCTTCCTCCAACTTCGCCCCGCCTTATTTTTTCTCGCTTCCTCTCTCCCCGCCAACTCTTTCTCTCCAATACCTCTTTCTCTTTCTTCTCCCACTACCTCTCTCACCGCCATCTCGCCCCGCCACTTCTCTCCCCGTCACTTCCACTCTTCCCTCCTCCATTCACCTATTTTCTGCCATTTCCACCCTCTCCACTGCCACTCCGCTCGTATCTTCCATTTTCCCCTTCGGTCTCCATCACTTCTTTCATCTTCTCTTCTCTCATCTAAGTCACCTCTGCCCCTTGCTTCCTCCATCCCGCCTTCTGAGTTACCGCCATAACACGCCAATCTTCTTCGTCCCCGCCACCTGTTCCTCAAACTTCCCCGCCACATCTTCCCTCCAGCACGCGTCTTTACCTCTTCCCTCTCGTCACCTCCTCTTCTCGCCGCCTCAAACTGTCTCCCATCTTCGCTTCTTCCCCCAGTCCTGCGTATCCGCGACCGCCGCCTCAGTAGCGATTTCTGAGTGCGTCAAACCGCGAACTCTGCCGGAGGAAGTTATGCGAGTCGGGAAGAGGCTCGCGACTTCAGACGAGCTTGGCGCCCTCTGCAACTTCCCGGTCGACGAAGCGGCGCCGTGCGTTCGAACTTGTTTTGCTCGACAGGACAGTTTACTTTGCAGAGGCACAACGCATTTACGGGCGCCATTTCGTGTTTCAGCGCGAGGAAAATGGCTGCAGTTGCAGACGCGAAACCAAAATATTCCGGAAATAGCAATATTTACACAAACGCGCATGTTATTCATTTTTTGTGGGTTTTACGGGTTGGTAGTTACTTTTGGCAGTGTACATTAGAGAAATATATTAACAAGTAAACATCTTGCGAATTTATCTTAGCAATTGAGATGAACTGCGAACACACTGATGTAAGCGAGATGTGTGTAGCGTTTAGAAAGTAGAAGAAATATTATGCTTACTTCTCGTACTATGTTATCGAAACACTAGCGTGATTTTCTTTGTTATATCAAAGCCAACATTACTCCAAAATAAAGTGATATTAACACTAACATTACATGTACACGTCTTGTATTGTTTGTTTGTAACTCTGAAATGAAATTGTTGGCATTTGTTTGTTGATTTTAATGAAAAGTCAAGCAACTTTTGTTATTATTCTATTTCTCAATATAGAGGTTTAATGTCACAGAAATAGCAGAACATGTGGAATTTTCGAACACGCTCAGAAGAGCTTGACAGAAGTCAGAAGGGAAAACTACCACGTATTACAAATAAGATGTAAATGATCATTCATGTCGAATTTAATGTCTGCATGGTTAATTACTATACTATACTACTAATAACACAATTGGGGACTGAAAATGCCAGATATTTGTAGACTATTAAAATTTGTTTAAAAGAGATTATACAAGTTACCCAGTGATCGGTATTTCGAAACAAATCAGGAGGTGTTTCTTAATATTAAGGTTACAAATAGTGTCCAAATTGTAGGTATGAATTGATGGATTTATCTATATGGTCATACGTTTTAACCTTAGATGCATCCTTCGTCTTTTTCTTATTCTTATCCTACTTACAACAATTGATGTAATGCAACAATTTACATGTTCACCATTGCTGGATAAATCTCGCAGTCTACCAAAATGATCAGAAATACTATTTTTCTAAATGATCAGCTGAGTGTGTAGAGATTCACGTTTGTTAACTCACTACACTGACTGGATTGGAAGCTCTCAGATTTTAGTATCGATGATTGTGGATTTCCGACAATCTATTGATTGGATTTTCAGTGGCCTTTCCGTTCAATACCAGGCGAATAGTAGGAGTAACTTAATAAACGGCCAACGGAACGCAATTTTTTCTTCCTCATGCTTGTCACTTTTCCTCTTACGCACACAGACACACACACACACACACACACACACTTGCATATACTACTCTACCACACACGACGGGATACCAGTCCGAATCTTAGAGAATGTCTGGAGAAGGTGCTCTACTGGGGAAGATACCTGGTTGGGGAAACACTTCAAGTCTATGTGTAGGTCGGCGCCGGATCTCGACATCCAGCGGGGAAATATCACCGTTACCTCCTGGAATATAGCATGCACTAATGTTACGAGACCAGTGATTACAGTAATAGTCGCGCGGAAACGCCAATCAATGTCCTGTCTTGTTAATGTATTAATTTTAAAACTATATTGTAATGTGTTATTCTAAAATATTCTTGTCTTCTTTTACAGGTGAGTACTTGATTTTGTAACGCCAATCCAGCGCTCTCGCCTATCTGGTAAGATAGTTTGTAGAATATCTCGTAAAATTAGAACAATTTTATACCTTCTTTTCTCCGTTTCCAAATACCTCTTCTCTCAGGAGCTGCATCCTTGGGTTTTAGTTAAACGTCAATCAACATCACTTCCTTGCCCACAACAGCCACGTGCATCGAGCGAAGGGGGGTTGCGTATGGGGCTCCAACGTCACGACCGGAAACCGGTGGTAGGGGCGGGGAAAGTGGAAGAGAGAGGAGGGGGGGTGAACGATCGGGTTGGGATTAGTCCGGGGCTGCCCGGAAGGCGGCCGGGGTCGCCGGAATATAATCCCAGGGGTTTCTGGAGGCGACGCGGGCGCTCAGGGATAGGGAAAGAAGAGGGAGTAGGTTGAGCAAAGAGAGAGGGATAGAACCGTGGTGGAAGAGCCTCATATACTTTTTGGATTTGGTGGACTGGGAATACAGGGAAAGGTTCGCAAAAAATGAGTAAATCCATGAACGAGCGTATAATCATGGCCATTATCCACGAGGTGATGTTTACCACACATGGGACGTAGGAGCGAGTGTCGTGATTTCTGCGAGTGGATAATAACCATTATAGGCGCGAAAAATATATTTCTTTATGACTGAAATATTTAGCACAAAAAATATAACTCATTTTACCCCTCTAAGACTGTTATTGTTAGGATTAAGCCTATGTAAAGGCTCAAATTAGGGACTAATTGTCGATAGTAACTACAACTTACTTCAGCCGCTCTCTACATTGGGGGCTCCACCTGCAGGATAATTAACAGTGATTAGCACACGATGAGCAGTCGTGTACAAGCAGTTCATAATACATACAATTTCACACGCCGGTGAAGGAAGGTAAAGTTGAAGTTGTAATCTTGCTTATGTCGAACTATGTAGTTGTATATTGCTAACTAGATATTATTGAATACTGTACAGTAAATTATGTCTTAATTTAACGTATAGTATTCAGATCAGTGTTTTTATAGTTACATGTACGTGTACAAACTTTACATATTTTTATGAAATCACAAATGTTAAATATTTTTGTTATGTTGTTGGCGGTGAATTGTCCCGTGGAGGTAAATTGTTACTTCGATTCAATTTTGGAATCTGAAAATACATATTGGAAATGATACTTTTTCTCCCTAGATTTTGAGTCATTATGGGTTGATTGAATCAAATTTGAAGATATTTTATTGTTTCATTTGAAACAATTGAAAAATTCTTTCAATTCAAGTTACGAACCTATTATTTTTAACCAAGCAAACACTAACATTTATGTACCAAACATTCTAATATTTCTCTTACAAAACAAATTAGGTAAAAATGATTACATTGAAGGGAAAAAAATTATCCAATCCAAAATTAATAGTAAATGAAACAATGTTCTCATTCTTCTCCAATCCAAAAATGCCAACTGTCGTTGCTTCTTCGATTTATCTGGTAAAACTGCGTTGTTGAATTTGCTGCTTCTAAACTTACAGATGACGTACAAATTTCATTCTCACATTCTCACAAGATCAATGTGCAAATGAAACTGCAAAATTTTACTTGTTGACCGCGGTTCATAAGAATCGCGAAATGCAAAGACAATGCAACTCTGTCAATGGATTACGAAAATTGGAGGTACGTGATTGATCAAGAGACCGTGGATTCCAAATAGGAATGTAAAGGATTGTAATCGATGTTATTCTTGAACCAAATATCTAAAAAGAATACATATATTACTAAATGGTCGTAGAGGAAAGGGTATTTCAACGCCGATAGTAGTAAAAACCACGTCTTTGTGCTGAAGCGAACCTGCTATTAGGATGTCGCGGTAGAAATATCGTGCCTGACAAAGTGTTGCAATTTAGTTTAGTAGAGGGTTGAACATCGGTGTGTTGATGGTATCAACCTGAACCGAGTTTACTACAGGCTGTTTGCTCTGATCAGATGTTTCCCTGATCACTTCCAGCACCTTATACAGCAAGCCACGAGCCGAAGAGCCGAATGTCAGCATTCAGTGCGGTAAGAACGCCGCCACATCCCATGATGAAATATGCACCATACGTACGGGACTAGTGATCATAGAAGTTGACGCGCCTAGAAACACAAAATAATCAATCACTCATTAGTGCGGGAGGTATGTAATGGAAACTACGAGACTGAGTGGTTTCTGGTTCCGCCGCGGTGATTCAGTAGAGCAGTTGCACTCATGACTACGCAGTGCATGTATAGGAATGTAGGGATCGAGACTCAAGGCAGGTTAGAACCGGCCGATAATAATGCCTGTCTGAAGGAACCAGCTGAGCGCAAATTGGGATGTACTATACCGAGAAAGCCCGTAGACGAGCCAGGGAAAGGCGAGGGTGATAGAAGTTGGGACCCAAAGGGACAACGAGGCAGAACAACACGACGCGAGTGGCAATCGAATGAGGGAAGCAGCTACAGTAGCAGTACAAAATGAGTACGAAAATAATGAGGAAGAATATAACAAAAGGCGAAGGGAAATCTAGAAATTAGCACGCCAGGATAAGTGAGCAATACGAGCCATACAAGAAGGAATCTGCTGGTCAGAAGAAGGTTACAAGAAAATGACCAAGATGAAAATAAAGTAAAAGCTAGGTAGGCGGTGGTTAAAATATTACAGAATTGACTGGACAGAAAAAGAGTGGTAAAATAATGAGCAACCCGTCAGAAATACAAGCATTATTGCTTGTATGGGTTCTAGGAGACACGAGCCTCAGCGTAGTCAGCAAGGCAAACGAGAAAGGGGAACATCTGAATGCAAATTAACAGCAACAGTAATGATGAAGGAAATATTAAAAGAGGGAAGAGAATTTAAATTAAAATATGCAACAAGGATTAAACAAAGAAACCGGATGGACACAGCAGATGTAGGGACAAAGTAGATGGGGCGGGAGTGGGGAGAACGTGGTGAATTCGAGACAAAATGGGCGACGCGGGGAAGAGCTTGGCACGGAAGGGTGAGAAGGAATGTGGGTGAAGTGAGGAGTGGGTCAGACGGGGAGTGAGCGAGGCGATGAAGAGGGGAAGCGGGGAATGCGCGGGGCGGAGAATGAGCTATGCGGGGAACGTGTGAGGCGGGGACTGGGCCACGCGAACAATGAGCTGTGGAAGAATTGGGCGAGGAGGGGGAATGGGTGGGGTGGGGAATGGGGCAGGCGGGGACAGGCGAGGCGAGGAGGTGCCAGCGGCAGACGGGCGGTTTACTGGGCATGTTTTATTCAATCCGCGGGGCGAACCGGAGCCGGCACCGCGCGCGTCGGCTGATCCAATTTAGGCGGCGACGGGGCGGGGGGGGGGGGGGGTCGAGGCGGGGGCTGCGTCTGCGAGTCCGCGCCTTAGAGGAAAGAGAGAGGATGCGTGGGCCCGTATGGGACCGGGCGACTTTTATTCGGTAGGGCCTAGCATTAGCTTTCTGCTGAATAGGGAAGAGATGAAAATGTAAGGCGATAACAAATTCGCTGCTCAAATATCGTGGTAGGGCCTCATGTAAAAATTCGCTTTTGATATTTCAGTTATGGGTTTCTTCCTTATTTCACATTCTATGTAATAACTATTATCATTTGTCAAGAATATATCCATATGGAGGAAACATTTGCTACAAAGCAAATGATTTTACGAAGAGAATTATCATTCTGCTAATACGTCACTTTTAAATATTTCACTAGTGTTTTTTTTAATATATCCTAAGCTAGTCAAGAAATAGGATACTCGTGATTGGATTTTTCATTACTTCAGGTATAATGATGTGAAACTAAAATATTTAAGCACTGAAATAAATGTTTTCAAAAGTGTCCTTTACGGAATCACATACTACAACTTTCATATATTGTGTGCCAGTGAATTGAGAAAAGTAGTTGTGAGGTTGTCGGGCATTGTTTCCTTTGCTTGGAAAGTTAAATTTTATTTCAGAAAAGTATGACTAGCGTGAATATTATGGCGGTATTTTTACAATAAAGTTATTCGTCCGTCCATACACATGTCACACGGCTAGAAACATCGTACGATGATATTTCTAAAAGTATGTTTTATTGTAATTAATCATGGTAAGGTATTTTAAAATGGAACGTTACACACGACATATTTTTAAGTTTTTCAACAGTTATCAAATGAAATATTGCACTGTGTTCGAAGGTAGAACGTATTTAATAGATTGTGAATTCATTCCATGAAATCTTTGTGAATATTAGAAAAATTGCCGACCGTCTGAATACGATGGAAACAGTTGAAACCAATATTATTCTACAGCCAGCACATATGCTTTTACGTTGTTTTTTTTCATTCACGTGTCATCCGTAACCTCAATATTCTGAAATAATAAATTGTTCTCGTCAAAATAGTCTTCGTTTATATCAATAACGGCAAGAATCATATGTGTATATGGAGGCCGTCATTCTCACTTTTTATTGGACAGTGTAAGAGATATAGTAATTTTTATGCACTTGTTACAGAACTTGTAATTTTATTACTCCAGCTCTGAATATAAAGAATAATGTTTTCTATCGTTAAATTAAAATGGCCTACCGATGTCGTAATACTGGATTAAATTTCTAATGCCAGAGTCATCACCTGAAATAATGTATTACTTTTTCTAATATGCAAATTCTCCGATAAGTGCCATGTATTCTCTACCATTAGATTTACAAGACCTCGAGGCGTAACGTGACTGGTACGCACTTCATTCTATGAGCATGTAGAATGGAACATCAAATCAAAACGAATTTGACATGTATCGATGTTTCTTGATTGAGACAGAGAGGAATTATCTACCATGAAATTTCCATAAGCATGCTGTATCTGCACGTATGTCAAAAACGTTCATCTAGAATCGGAAAGACGGGCTGAGGTGGCCCAAACCATCAGTTGATGTCGCTACCGTGCAGTGCCTCTGACCGGGAGATTCTAGGGTTCGAGTCCCAGTTTTTTGACAGCCGATTGATAGCAAGAGGACTTGTAGCGGTGCCCTAACAAACGGGCAACGGATCGCGCGCAATATTTCCTTTTTCCTCACTGTCGTATCTTCGCCCCTTACATTTTCATTTACGTGCACTACACTAGCACACATGTCGAGAGACCAGTCGGGAGCTTAAAGTGTGGTTCCGCTTTGGCCAGAGGACCGCTGGTGGGAGATACCTGGTTGAACAAAATCCCACAAGCCGACATGTAGGTTTGCGCCGGATCTCACCATCTAGCGGGAGGGGCGGACATCCCCTCCTTGCTTATGAAAACGCGTACTGCGTTTGCGAGACCAATGACCATAGCAGTTCACGCACGTGGAAACATGTAATAATCAGTCAATCAATAGAGCTATCAATCATGGAAGCACGTGCTCGGCACGAACCGTGTTGGTCTGCTTTCTCTGTCCTTGATCCATAATTCAACTGACTGCAAATCCATAAATCAATTTCAGTCTCTCAACAATTGTCACAGAAATCGAAAGCCCCTTGGATTGTAGAACGAGATAAAAATTATTTTTGTAATCACGACCACACTTAAATTCAAGGGAAATATTAATGGGTGATTGATCAAATAATAAGTTCTATTTTACCGACTCTAATACACTAGATTCAAAACGTTGACAAACTAATAGAGTATATAATTAGACCAACCACTCATTAACATTTCCCAAAAAATAATAAAGAGTACTTAAAATTGTATATGTTATTTTATAATTCATTTCAGCCACATGACGCTAAATGTTTTTTCCTCTGTTAAGGAATAAGGTACGAGTAATCAGTTTCATTGGGTGACACTTGGTTAGCACGTGGCACAACTTCTTTTCAAACTGAGGTTTTTTGTATCAAACTGCTACATATTCAGAAGGCCTAAATATCTAAAGACGACTAGCAAATCAGAACCTACACTTGGAATCGAACTCGTAACCACGTGCTCGGAACGAAGCGTGTCAGCCTGCATAGTCCTCTCTCCCATCTATAATCCAGCTTAAAGTTGCAGGCCCGCGAAATCGTAGCTCAACCACTACCCTCGGCCGAAGACAAAGCTCTCCGCCCGGCCCAGCCACGCCCCCGCCTCGGCGCGCCTCTCGTACGCTTTATCTCCGTCAGCCGGCACACCCCCCTCCCCCTCCCCACCACCCCCTTCCCACAGACCACTCGCGCAGCGCCATTCATTTCGTTTCACCCCCTTCAACCACCCCCTCCCCTTCCCCACCCTCATCCTCCTCCGCAAAGCCCCCGACTTCCCATCCGCGCCGTGCGTTATTCGATTGTCCTCTTAAATAATCCCGTCCTTCCGCAGCTCGTCTTGAGTAATTTCGCCGTTTCGTTGGGTCCAACTAGAACCTCGCTTCCTACTTCCCCCTCCCTTTTCCCTCTCCTCCTCCTCCTCCTCCGCTTTCGCGGTCCCGGGGGTTCGCTCGCTGCCAGCCCAGTGCGTGTTCCTTGATTCGTTCTTGTCGTCACGCGGTTGAGTTCGATCTCGTGCTCTCATTTGCTCTCGTTCCCCCATCTGCTTGTTTTTTCCCTCGAATGGCTGAGATTACGCCGTTAGCTGATGAGTTATACAAATGAATGTGGTTTCCAGAGTAATGATGGAACCATCACCGCGATGAATAGTTTTAATTCGCGAGAATTCTGTTCTTATTAGATTGAGTACACAGCATGCAACACGTCTGTATTGCAAACTCTTTGAAAATGAATTCTTCATTTAAAGCTAAGAGTAAATCTTCATTACAATATGGGATCTGAAAAAAGCTTAATAGAGTAATAAGTCGTAATGAATTGATTGATGTGTCCATGTGCCACAATAAATGTCCAAAGTTCCCTTCACCCAAACCAGAACAGACCTCTGCCTGTCTACGCATGAAGTTTTGAATGTGTTCTTGAATACCTTATGTAGTGCGTAGTGTCTGATAGGCTGCCACGGAATTCGTACGGAAATTTTGTTCCTCACGCGCAGCAATTGCGTTCATCAAAGACTAAAGTATTCGCTAATGTTTTGTTGGCAAGAAAAATCCCTTGTTTTCGTAGGATGCGATGAATTCTATCAAGTGGTTTCTCAGTATGACAAACAGCGGGTTGAATATATTTTTTGACATGTTCAGTCATCAGACGTAGCATTACTATCTCACAAACGTTGCATGTAATGCATTCACGCGAGTTCATTTGTGAATATTTAGGCGGACTGAATATTAGTGAAAATTAACTTATTACTAACTTACCATTGTACTTTGAAAGCACAATAAATAGCTAAACGAAACTATCATATATTGCTATGTGTGTAGAGTGTGGAACATTAGTTGCGAGGGCAAAAAAGTTTTTAGATAAATATCACATTTAGTCTCAGCTTGTATAATCGTGTATCAATTGTAACTAGATCGTCACATTTTAAGTTCAGGGATGTTGAGTGAGTGTTTGATATCACCGTCTTGAAAAGAACTAATTAGTCTCCGTGACGGATGGAATCCACGTCTAGGTGTCTCATTTGCCATTTCCACATTTTGAATGTTCCCGCCACGGAAACAAACCTTCAAAAGAGCATTCTTATAATTTATTCGAAATGTGCTGCATAAGCAAATACCGTCTTCTTTACATTCAGTTCACCGATTTTTTCTCCCCACATTGAGGTTTTGAACATCCTTCTTCGGAGCAAATCGGTGATGTTGCACATGAATATATTTATAGAAACTTGTTTTCCATTTGCGTCATGGCGCAGAAGAAACGTATTTATTAGAGTGGTAACATGAAATAATAAAACATTCGGGAAGAAGATCAGTCTCTTTTGAAGATATTTTTTCATTTCATTTACCCTCTCTATAATAGGGATTAGGTTACTCGCGTGTAATAAGCAGATCATCACCCCAAAAGCTGTTTATGTGAATCTTCAATATTTATATGAAAAACCGAAAAGGAGCAGCCAACCGAGGTGGAATAAAGTGCATATTCGTTCATGAACGAGAATACACAGCCGAATGTGCTGCTGTGGTCAAGACATGTGGTGTCGGAATCATCCTATGAGAGAGAAATCAGGACAACTGCGATTCAGTTCCTGAAAGACGACCTTTAGAACTGGCTGAAAAAACAGAGTGCAAAATCATCAAACACAGCACGAATGAACGTTATTCATTCCATTATAACAACTTCATAAGAAAATAGCACAGTAGTTCTACATTTCCATACACGGAATATTCATAGTACTCGACGAATGACAGGATACTTCTAATGAATGTGTTCCCTACTAGATGTCCCTTCTGAAAAAATAGAATTTTTTCTTTGCCAGAGATTAATCCATTTTAGGGGCTTCCTTCATTATTTGCTCATGTTGAAATGTACAGATTAAGAGAGAGAATCCAAAAGAAGATAATAGAACAAAACGTTCCTGAAACCATTTTTACGATTCATTTTGACTGTTGTGAAAGCAAAGATTGTCTTCATTTCTCTCAGAAAATTCTTCGTTTCGTCCTTCTCCATGGAAAAAAAATCAATTCCCACCGTACGTAGCTATTCTAACCATCTAAAGATATCAGGACCCTAAAAGCAATCTCACCCAAATATATCTAAAATTTAGTGCTAACTTTGGGCTAATTAAATGTTATATTCCCGAATTTTAAAATTTATTGGTTCTCCCAAAATCGTGGTGCCGCTAACGTTAGTCTAAATTTAGTAGCACCCATTTCAGAAAAAAAAAACAACAACAATCATTACAGGACAATGCATTCATAATTAAAGGCCAATTGTAGGCTGTAGGAAACAAATTGTTCCACTCTATGTTTTCCAAAAAGCAGCGCTGTATAAAGAGAAACAGTCAGAAACAATTAGCACACGTTCTTATGGGCGAAACCAAAACCTTAGAAAAATATGAAATTCAGTTCAAAATTTAAGGCAAATTTTAGGCTGTACGAAACAAGTCAGGTATTCATTTTCCAAAAATGTCGAATATGGTTCGATTGAGATTGACTTTGGAGCTGAGAACCTTAGACGGCCAGTTACTCCGCCAAGCGTGAACTTGTTAGGCTGTCGCGTCGGGCGGGCGGCTGGTTCGAAAGCGGCTTCGCGCGTCAGCCGCCGAAGACGAATCGCGCGCAGCCGCGTCCGCGGACAGCTCCCCTCCATTACCGGCCCGCGGGACGTCAAAACGCGACCTCCTCGACCTCGCCGCGTCTGAATAATTCAGGGCTCTTCCTGGGGCCGTGTTGAACACGGCCTTCGCGGCTGCGGCGGTGGCAGCAGCGGCGGCGGCTGGTCGGAAAGCCGGGTGTGGACGGGTTGAGTTGGTGAGGGAGGGGACTACAGAACCGAGGAGATAGGGCGTTCGAACATTCGCAGAAGAGAGTAGAGTCCAGGATTTTGAATGGGAAGGGATCGAAGTGTGGGGAATGGAGGGAGAGGGATGGAGGGAGTGTGGAACTGAGAACAGAGATTTTGAGGGCGGGGAGTTGAAAATCAGGTAGGGGAGGTTCGGACATGGGGTGAGCGAGCGAGCGAGCGAGCGAGAGAGAGAGAGAGAGAGAGAGAGAGAGAGGGAGAGAGAGAGAGAGAGAGAGAGAGAGAGAGAGTAGAACTCAAGGCTCAGAAGGCTGAGCATGAATATGGGAGAGGAAAATGCTGAAGAAAGGGCCGATGTGAAGTGTGGAAGGGGCTGAAAAGTTGTGAAGCAGGAGGAGGAGGTTCGGGCAAGGAGAGATGATCCCAGGACTCAGGAATGTAAGTGTCTGAAGTTCGAAGTGTGGAGAGTGGTGGGGACGGTAGCAGTGAACGGAAGGGGAATGGCGATATTTAAAGGCGGAGAGTGGATAGGAAAGATCTTAGGCAGAAGAAGAGAAGGAGCAGAGGAACCTCTGTCGAAGAAGCACGAATGAGACTGTCATCGAGTCGTGTTGGTTGTGCCTGTGGATGGAGAGGAGTGAAAAGTACGTGTGATATTCTCGAATCACTTTTCTTGAACTTAACGGGAAAGGCAGGGTAACACTTAGGATGGAAAAGTGAGAAATAGTTTGTAGTAAAAACACGGCAATTGAATCTGTCAAACGTAGTTCAAACAACTGTGCGGGCAAACAATTCAGAAAAAGTAACGTGAGACGTTCCTATTCGTGCGTGGGAAATATTAATACTATTTGTCATAGAGCTAGGAATATAGGGAGACGGGATGACGTCACAAACGGGAATCAAGGAAGCATCCAGCACGGTCGCAGGCGCACGGAACGCAGCCTACGTCGTGTGTCGCGTCTACGTGGGTCATAGGTGGACCGGAGGTGGAGTGAAAGTGGAAGCTGGAGGTCTACCTCCCGTCCCACCTGCGCCGTCACGCTGTAATGGAGACGCATCCCCTTGCCTAATGGAGACGCACGGTGTCCGCTCCGAGCCGCTCGTCCCCGCCGCACGCACCCGCGCCCTGTGCCACCCGGCCTTGCTCTTTCCCGTCCCACTCCGCTCCAGTCTGCCCCGCCCTATCTCGCTTGGTCTCGGCCAGAGCGTCATCGTACCCCCGTGCTTCGCCCCGCTTCCCCCACTCAACCCCGCTCCACCCAATACACACCCGCCACACTCCGCTCATCCCTGCCCCCCTTCCACTCTGATTTGCCCGGCTCCGCTCCGCCCCGCTCCGCTCCGCTCTGCCCCGCTCAGACCCGCTCACCCCCCCTGAGTCCAGTTTTGGCCCGCCATTCCCGCCCTGCCCTGCCACGCCCTGCCCCGCCCTGCCCCGCCCTGATCCGCCCTGCCCTGCCCTACCCCGTCCTGCCTCGCCATGCCCCGCTTCGCTCCTCACACAACCCCCCTCCAAGCAACGCGCCATTACCGTCCGCCTCGCCCAGCTCCGCCCGGCTGCGCCCCGTCCCGCCCCGCTCCGTCTCACCTCATTCGGCCCCTGGCCCACCTCGACCTCGCTCTGACCCCGTCCCCAGCTATTCTCATGCCTCGAGTCGCCCCTTCCTGCTCCGTCATCCGGGTCGCGGTGTCCTCCTGTCCCTCCCCTTCCTTCCCCTGCTTCCTCTCCTTCTCCTCCCCTGAGGGAATCGTCCGTGATGTTGGCGAGCTAGAGAGCCACGGCCGTCTCGCCTCGTCCCACGCCATTCTTCTTATTTCCCCTCCTCAATTTCCAAAGCACTCCCCGGTTTCTGACAAAGACTCGACAGCACAGTGCGGAGCTATACTTAGCAAAGCGGCCAGATATATTTCCAGCTCCGGGTTTCGAACTTCATATTCCGACATCTCATGTGGATTTTATGAAGGCAAAATGCAGTATCATTACCGGATCATTCTTTGGGGTTCTCGAATTTCCTGCCTCTAGTTCCACCATTGTCGGCCCCAATGCTGCAGGAGCTTGGAGCTCCATGTACGCCGAACCGAAGGGTTACTCTTCGAATTCCACCCCAGGCATTGCGTTTAAGTCACATTGATGTCAATGTGGGTGTGTGTTTTTAATTTCTATTATCGACGTGTATTTCATCTGACTCTATACTTCTATTTACAGTCGCTAATCTCTCATCATTATTCACATATCATGACCAATACTATTATCCATTCTGTGAATGAAGAGCAAGCCTTTTCTGTGATCACAAACTCAGGAAAAAGGAGAACATTAAGACGTAACATTTCTCCGTCGTCTACGCTTAGTAATGAGTACAGACACTTGCTATCACCAATGCCATAATTATTCATTAGTTTTATCTATTCACAGAGATACAGCCCCGCATTCATCCAAGGTAAAATCGAGAATGTTGAAAATCACTGTAATTAAAAAGTACATATTTGCTATATAGCGCATTTGGTCACACACATAATGTTTGTTACTTTCTCTACTAGAATTTGTACCTTGCATATTTACAGGTCGAATTATAGTCTGATAACAACATAGAGTTTTAAAATTTCGATATGACCACTACCTTTTTGGATAGAATGCCTCGAAAATTTTCTCTTTGTGTTTAACAACTTCAATTTTAATATCCTCTTTCTCAGCATTTACATTCCTGTTGTAGCTACATTTCTCTCTGCATCCCACTTACTTCAGCTATGTCCCTTCTTCCGGGTTATCTACATTTCTCACCTTCCTCCTTCGTATTCTATTCCGCTTTATATTAAACATCACCCTCAACCGCCCTTGGCCGCAAGCTTATTGGTAGAGGGCTACCCCCTCGCGATATTGTGTTGAATAAGGTATTGCCTGAAAATTCGATAGCGAACCGTGAAATGCAAAGAGGGTCAGAGCGAGGGGCAAAAATATAAATCTCATTTAATGAATACCGGCAATGAAAATTCCTATATATCTGCGCTTGCGTGAAATAGCGTTTTATGCGCGCATTTTATTCAGTTATTTGGGGAAAAAGAAGGTAACACTGTATTGATTTTTTCATGTCCTGCGAAATTACGTTGTGTTAAAACTGTATTAAAAGACTGAAATTATAATAGGATATCTGTATTAAACATACCGGCATGAAAGTTGCACTTTATGTTCACGGTAACTCACGGTTCACATATACTTAAGTCAACAAAAACTGTCGCTGTTACGTACAAAAAATAAATGTATTTAAATTAAGCTTAAAATAAATTATATAAAATTTCAATATTATTAATGTATTTCTATTATATGAATATTAAATTGTAATAAATTGTAACTAATTCTCACAGAATGTCTGGAGTGTTTTTTTTACGATTTAGGTCGTAAACAAAGCGTTCTGGTAATAAATTCAATTCAGGCAATAAATTCATTCAATTTGGGGCAATATATTCAAAAGTCAATAAGTTAGCAATACCTCATCATGATAAATAGTGAACAACTCAGTAGAACTCCTTTAACAAACTCTAATAGAGTTTACTCTAAGAAATGTACAACCACTCCATGAATAGACTCAAACATCTCCATATCTCTATATCTCCCTTCTAAGATACGTTATTGGAATATATTTCTGCAATATATTTGCTTCCGAACGTCTCCGAAGTTTCGTAGCATTGTTGACGAAGTATCTTCGCAGCCACAACTTTTGTCCCGGCAACCCACCAGTTCCGTAGCGAAATTTCCAGCACAAAGTTTCCCCGTGAATGGAACTATCCGGCGAGAGTTAGTACAGCACCCACACAGCTGAATGGGGGCGTAAGCCGAGACGGCGCCTATACACTCCTCAGTGTGAGCCCCCGCGACGCAAAAGAAGTCTGGAAGTGGGCGGGGCTTCTTTCTTTGAGGACTGCCGGGACGGCCTTGCAAGTGGCACTGCGAGGCCCGTAGACAGCGGTGGTCCAGGCTGTGGGAACGGTCACGGGTGACGAAAGTCAATGGAGAGGATGGAGAAGGAGAAAGACAAGAAGAAGAAGAAAGGCCAAACGGAGTTGTAGGAAGACTTCTTCGAGCGCTGTTTGCTGGGATGAAAAGAGAACATTTGCGACAGGCCGGAGCAGATGGAGGAAGGTTAAAACAAGTGTGGATAGGGGCTAAGATAAATGTGGATAAAGGCTAACTAAACGCTAAGAAGTAGACGAATGGAGAGACGACGGACGAGGAATTGGAAGGGAAGAAGGATGTATTTCAGAAGATGTAGGTGCAGGAGATGTAGAACGGGAAAGCTGAGGTGGAGATGGTGGAGGAGAAGAACAAAGGGAATGACACTGCGATCGAGGACACTAGAAGAGGAGTTTAAGAAGGTGTATAAGTGTAGAAGGAGGAGAATGAGAGGGGGGAAGTAGGAAGAGCAGAAAACGGAGTTGCGAGGGAGATGGTGAACGGATCAACTTTGGAAAAGAAAGCGGGGTAAGAGAAAGAAAACTTTTATAAGTAGGGGAAGACGGACACAGCTCCAGAGAAGACAGTGGGGGAGGAGAAGGCGTAGAAGGCAATGGTAGAGAGTCGGCGAAGCACAAAGATCCGAGGTAGTCCCTGGAAGGTTTCTCTGTGTTTGCTGTTTACTAGGGGGAAGAGAAAACATTCACAAGAGTGGTGGGGCGGGGCGGAGGGGGGTGGAGAGAAAGGCGACAAGAGCCGTGGGCGGCGGGTGGAAGGAGACGGAGGCGGAGGCAGAGTTCCACAATAGCGCATCTGAGGAGGAGAGAAGAAAGAGCGGGGAAGGGAGGGAGAGGGGAACGTCCCGTAAAAATGGAGGGAAATTCCTGAGCGTGGCTCGGCGGGCAGTGTATGAAAGACGTGCGCCCGCGCTGAGTGCGACAAAGGACTCCTGCAGTCCATGAATCACGCGGCCAGTGGCGGACAGCACCGGCTCCCAGCCGTTCTGCTGCCGGGGCCGGGGCTGCCGCTGTTGTAGCTACTCTGGATCCGGGCTTAGTTGAAATTCTTTTCGACGCACCACTGCTGGGTTTCGTGACACGTTTGTGACTACTACTGTTACTTTTTTTCGGTGGTTAGTGTTGGTTGAAATGCGTTTTGACACATTGGTGGTTCCTGTTTGAACACGTTTCTAGCTGCTACGGCTACTGGATCCGGCCTTAGTTGAAATACTTTTCAATGCACCGCTGCTGGGTTTTGTGACATGGTTGTGGCCGCTGCTGCTGATTTTTTTCGGTGTTTACTGGTGGTTAAAAATCCGTTTTGACACATTGGTGTTTGCGGTTCGGACACGTTACTGGCTGTTTCTGCTACTGGGTCCTTAATTAAAATACTTTTTCACGTAGCGCTGCTGGCGTTTGTGACACGTTTGTAGATTTTGCTGTTGATTTTTTCGGATTTTATCGATTGAAGTTCGTTTTGACACATTGATGTTTGCTGTTCGGACACGTTACAGGCTGCTACAGCTACTGGATCCGGCCTTAGTGGAAATACTTTTTGACGCACCGCTGCTGGCTTTTGTGACACGTTTGTTGCAGCTGTTGTTGATTTTTTTCGGGGTTTACTGTTGGTTGAAATGCGTTTTGTCACATTGATGTTAGCTGTTCTGACACCTTATTGGCTGATAGAGCTACTGTTGTTATTTTGTACATCTCAGTTGAATCTACTTAAAAATACAGTTGCTGGCTTCTTGCTGATTCTGGTTTTACTGTTAGAGTGAAAGACGTTTTGGAACTACGGTGCTGGCGGCTCTGACAGATTACGAGCGTAAAGATTCCTAAGGGTGCTTTTGTAACTCCTCTGTATTTGGCCCCAATCGAAATTCACTTTTATGCAGATGTGTACCGATATTTATCTAAATGTGGTCGATGTGTATTTGCTATTCATAGATAATTGCACAGGGTTTTCATTTAGTAGTAATCATATTTAGTCCACATATTCGTTGTATCCGCGTTACAGGGCACCTCTACACTCATTGCATTTCAAAATAACTTGTGGCATCAAGTCAGGGGCAGAAATTGATCAATTTCTTCGTATCGACTTGATATTGGAAACCACTTCTTTGACTTTGCTTTAGCAATCTTGTAATTTGATGTTCATAACTTGATTGGTTATAAATGTTTCATTTGATACTTTTAACGTTTTCTTAAATTTTACATTTCTCTTATTATTTTGTTTAAAGATTCTCCAACTTTCATGTTCCGCTGTTAATTCTATGTTTGAAGTGAATGTATTGTTTAGAACATTTTATTATCACGACACAGTGCTAATGTAATACCTATCATAATTATACTAGTGTAAATATGTACTATTAGGTAGGTTATGTAATACTGTGTATGAGTAGGATTTTTTGATTAATTATTTAATTGTAATATGCATCCTGGGATCTTTCTCGCTTTAGGTGTCTTAAGAAATTATTGATAGCTATCTCCGAATTTTCGGAATAGTCATGTCGCTGTGCTCACAAAACGGCTACGTTCAGTTCCTCTACTTCAAACTGAAGCACGTGCATTTCCTGTAGAAGTACGTTCAAACTTAGTCAGGGCATGTTAAACAACTCGTCACTTATTTTCTTTGTGTAGAATGTTTATGTATGGAAAGTCTCCATTTCTTTCATTAATTCATTCATTTTTAAATAATGGAAGTTGAGGAGATTCTTCATTCTCTCATGCACATTGTGTATTTACATACCATTATATGATACTTTTAAATATTTGAATATTAACATTAAAGCGTACATATGGCATTTTCATTGCATATTGACTTATTTATTGTGTTTTCCTTTAATTCATTGAAGTAATTTTAAATCAAGAGAATGTGTAAATATTGTTCCCAGCAGGTAGAGCCCTTTTCATTGATTACATGTACTTCAATTTAAATAAACAAATATAGAAACTAACAAAATATTACTACTATTATCTCTGCCATATATTGCTCAGAATACTAGCCTGGCAAATAAACACGCGTATATGTAATAAAACATGCTGTTGTTGAACAATTTTATGAAAATAAATATTTAGTTTATTAACAACAAATATAACTTCGCGAAGTTTTTGTTATTCAATACGTAATTGTTTGCATCCTTTATACAACAATTCGCTCAACATTCTGGGTTTACATTAGAGATTGAAACTTCAGGAAGTTAGGGAACGATGCTTTGTAAAGCAACTGAGTTGAAGGGTAAGTTTCTCATCTCGGTATAAATTCAAGACACAGAAGGTTTATTCTATAAATTAGGCGTTAAGATTTTTTAAACTCGTGTTATGTAGCTAATTAATAATGTGTTAACTTAACTGAAACATTAATTGCGGTTTGAAGTTGACATATTGCATGTTTGTTCTGTTTTTGAACTAAAATACATTGGAAACATGCAGTTTATCATTCAGAGAACTTTCTTCAATTACGTATTTTTAGCTCGTTTTAATTTTTTGAAAAACTGCTTATATTAAAGACGCTCCTGATTTCTTCGTTTGTTATTTAAATAGATACGTTTATCCTGCAAAATGTGCAATTGAATTGTTTTTTAAATGAATTATCTGAAATTGTAGTTGTGTTTATAAAGTTTGACTTGTTTTTTTATATCAAGTCGTTTCTTTAGGTTTGAGTTACCGTCGTTTTCTCTTTTATCTACAATATTTAAATTCTACTAGCACAATTTCTTACGCATCGACAGCTTACCACGCACCTAGCACATCTACAACATCTATTAAGCATAATTTATCACATAAAATACAAACTCTTAGAGGAAAAATGGCAACTAAGTAGGAAAGGGTAACATTTGTAATGAATTGTACATAAAGCGTTTTTGGTCGCATTTCGATCAGCCTTCGTGCTACACAAATAAGTAAATTATAAATATAACAATAAATACACATACTAACCATATGTAAAGAAGGCTTACATTTTAACTATTAGGTTCAATGATTGAAAATATATGAAACTAGTAAGAAATATTCACGAAATATTACCTTGACCTTTTCCCATATTGGCTGTAATAAATCTGTAATGTTTAACTTCACTATGCCACCTTACAAGTACACTTGAACTCCACTTTATAAGATGCTATGCCACTCTCTCCTGCTTATGTCATTTCCCATAAGTGAAGCGCTCTGCATTTTTCTCCTGTCCGTCACATAACCAGCTTTGTCTGTAAGTGGTGGGAGGGCGTGGTGTAATTATTAGCGCATGCGCTTTTCTATATCCAAATTAATTAAATAAACAAATAAGTAATTAGCCCTTGAGATGGTAATTGTACAGCGGGCTAGCTTACTGTGGTGAAATCCCCAGTTCGTTTTCCGGTCGGGGCAAGAATAGAGTTCCAGTTTTCTAATACTGTCCCGGTTTCCATAGCTGAGTGGCGAAAGAAAAGCTCAGGCATGCTAAGTATGAGAATACTTCCCGCTCGCCACAGATCTCCATTACCCTCAGGCGTGTATAGTAAATAAAACAATAGGGGAACACTCTAGTTGGGAAAAGTGCCATTAATACAACTCTATTGTGTCAAATACATACGTACATAGTTACGTGAACAAACGTTATTCTTTAAATGTTAATTTCAGCTCATCTTTATCGCACCCTCTTGTTCTTTTTTTAATAACAGCATAACAGGTTGCTAGACCATTTTTTTAAAACAAAACACTACCTTCGTCAGCTTTAATCGTTCCGGCGAATGCAGATCCCCCCCCCCTCCCCCAACCGAATGCGCTTGGGATGAGGGAGAGGGGGGCGCGGCGACGAAGAGTTGGCAGCGACGCTGGGGGGCTTTTTACGCCCAGGGGCGATCCATCACGCGTCCCCGCGCGCGCCTGTCGCCGCCGCCTCCTCTCCCCCTCCCTCCACTCCTCCGCCCGACGCGCCAGCCCCGCCCCCTCCCTCCGATAAATCGGCGTGCGTCGAAGTCCCCAGATAAGGCTTAGCATTGGCGCCGCGGGGACGCGCGAGATGGGACGCGGCGCCGGCCGGGGAGTTTGAATGAGTGCGCGCTTTGGTGTGCGTTCCGTGTGATGCGCCTGGTGGGCGGGACAAGGGTGAAATTCGGCAGAATCACATTTAGCTGGCCGTTATTTTCGTCGCAAAAGGTGCTTCATTAATTGATTGATTTCTGATTCCGGGTGCGTCAACTGTTGAGGTCATTAGTTTCGTAAGGGTAGTGCATATTTTTATCGCGGGTGTGTCTTCCGCTTTTTATCGCTGGGCGCCGAGATCAGTAACCGATCTACGTCGGCTTCAGGGTATTTCCCCAACCAGGTATCTCCCACCAGCGGAGAACCGCCACAGCGGGGACAAGCTCTAAGATCTCGACGGGTCTCCCCGCATGTGCGGTAGTGCGTGTAAGTGTGTGTGTGTGTGTGTTAGTAAGAGGTAAAGACAGGTCAAGAAAAGGGAAGGAAAGATCGCGCGCGGTCCGTTTGTTGGGGTAATTCTTCGGCATTCGTCTGGTGTTTCATAAAGTTCTGGTTTCTGTCTGATAAAGTTCTTCTCGAGACAGCGGCTGAATTCGAACTAGCTGACAAGCTAATGTCAAAAATCCTGTCGCCGTCGGAACTCGAACTCTAGAAACTCCCATACAGAGGCACTGTAGCAGAGAGTTTGAATGAGTTCGCGGTTTTGTGTGTTTTCGGGGGCTGCGGATAGCGGATGGGACGAGTGTGAAATGCACCAGAGGTAGCAGATTTAGTAATATTAGCTTGGCGTTAAATTCGTCGCGTAAGCTGCTTCAACTAGTGGGTATTATGTTTTGTCAGAAAGGTACAAAGTACCTTAACGTAGCTTAATGGAAAATATAGTTGACTCCATTGATAGTGAACCTGTAGGGACTAATGTTTTGTTGACTCTCTTACAAGTTCACTATATCCGATGATGATAGGGTATAATATTCAGTTTTTGAAGAATGATTGGCTGCATTTATTTCAGTGCAGTAACATATCTATTTATAACGAAGTCAAAATTTTAATATCTTCAATCGTTATTCTACTCTATCCACACACCAATAATATTAGTGCAGCCTTGACACACTGATATTCTTCACTGTTGGAGAGCTCTCATTATTTTTGTACCTTCATCATCACACTTGTTTTCTCGCGTTCCGAAAGACCTTTTCCCGCATTCAGAATGCCCTTGGTACATCGGATTTAATAAGATTAGTTCCACTTGTAATCCGCACCCTTGACGTCTTCGGCCTGGACAGATCTACCATTGGAGAGCACTTTCTTCAGTAGTTCCGTCTATCATTTTCATACTCTGTAAATATTTTAAACCTAACTCGTCAGTCATCAGACCCTTTACCTCTTAACCGTTAGTGTTATAGGCACTCGTGTAAATGAGGCGTGTAAACGAGGAGAATTTTCCCTCTTTAAGTTGCGTTCACTATGCTCAATATAACCCATGTTCAGAGTTCAAAACAATCGAGTCTTCTTCTGCTTATTTGTTATGGATACTGGGAACAATGATTTCGTAATAGCTGAGTACATTATATGAAAATATGACTATATATTATACAGTACTGAAAATATTTTTGTACTAAATATACATATAAAATAGAACCTCCCTTTCGTTCAAGTGAAAGGTTGGAATCTGTAATGTTAGCGTCATCTCACATCTTATTATTCCGCAGATCAGATACCTATATATCAAATAAATTTTGTTGATTATAGCTTATTCATACAGTTCATCTTCAATAACACAATGTTACCAAAACAAATTGCAACGATAATAAGACTGCATTAGTTGACTGTAGCAGTAAACATTCTGTTGAACAAAACCACAAAAAGGTTTCAAAGAACGTTGAACGTACACTGCTCAAGAACAACAAATAAAACATTCGCTTATAACACTGCATCAAATTAAATGTGTTAGCAAGAAAACAGTCCTCACAAATACTTTTTGTAATTGATTTTTAAATTTTTTCCGAGTACAGAAAGAAACCATACACAACTCTCACTTGGATGGAGACAATATAGTTAATTTTTGCACGCAATGGAAATTAGTAATATAGATATTTTTGGATATTAACCGAGTTCCTGAGTATCTGAAAAAATCAAATACATCCCTAACATGGGCGGAATTTGTACATAGTATTTCTTTCAATTTCCGCACGCTTTCGAAAATAGTCATGTAGACACTCTAGTTTCAAAATAAGTTTCTAAAATAGGAGGAACTATTTTAATGTTAAAGAATAAGATGAAATATTACATCACATTGTTTTGCAATAGGATTAAATTTATCGATTGTGCTCGTGTATACATATATCATTTTTGTGCTCAAACGCGATATTCATGACTACCCATTCTGCTGCGGTTCGTGATGTATTGGTCAGTCTTCTTCTCTTCTACCACTGGAATGATGGAACTGACCCGGTCGAATCTTCTAGAATTTGTTATACAGAAAGTGAGTTTTGTGGTCAAGCTTCCGTTTCCCCTGCCTCTTTCAGCAGCATTGCTTCATTGATGGGGTTTTGTGTCTGCCACTTCAAAATCGCAGTACAGTAAAAACAAACCTCATGTTTCATTGCGTCACCACAAATTTCAACCATTCCAAGCCTTGTTTGAGAACTTCCGAACTCTCTAGTGGTTGGTGTGGGGGTAGGAGAAGAATGCCCATAGGACAGAAGGTGAAGGATTATGAATAATATTTCACTTCCCGCTACATGAAAATTAATTGCGTCCTAACACATAATATTTTCTTTTCCTGTCCAGTCGACGTTAAAGCAACGTTTCACACTCACCTTGTTTATCGCACATTTGAGGGGGACCAAATGGAAACGGTTTTAATTAAACCAGCCTTCAGTGTGTTACTTTCGATATTGCAGTGCGAGCTGTCTCTTGAAGTAAAGCAATCTTGCATATACGCGCCACTACTCATCCAAATATCTAGAATCATGTTCCGCCCGATTTTGTATCTCCTTCGTCTTTTTATTGCTTCACTTCTCAATTCAATATCTTTACTCCGCCGTCCCTTTTCCCGTTGGAGCACCCTTTGGAACACCATTCATTTTCGCACTATTGCACTATTCAACCCCTCTCAGAGGGAAGCAATCGTAAAGGAACTACTACTGGCGAAACAAGCGTTTAGTGTGTACATGACAATGAGGTATCTCCACCTATATTTCTATAGTGAAATATCGCCCTTTTTCATATGTCTGACTTCTTGTACATCTACACATTTTTGATCTTGCTTCGTCGGATTTTGTATTTCTTTGGTCTTCGCTCACCTGCTCACACTTCCTTTTCCCAGTTGTCAATCACTCCCGACGACCCAAACGGCCGAACAACTTGTGAGCCATCATAATCTTCTACTTCTATCCCTGATATTAAAGAAAAAACCTTGGGAAACTAGATTTCAGATGCGTTAATCACAATTTTGTTACATGTGTTCACTTCACCGACAGCTATAGTAAAGAAATATTCCTTTTCATAGCTGCTCCACCTCATACATATCGACCTCTGGAATCTTCTCCTCTGGATTTTGGAGCTCCCTTGTCTTCGTTTCTCCCGCCCCCATCATCTTCACTTCCCCCGCCCCCCGCCGACGTTGGAGCAACGTCGGAACCGCCCCTGTCTTTCGAGCGGCCGCCCAATTTGGCCGACGTCCAAGAAAAATCGCCAGCCACCCCCCTCCCCCTCCTGCCTGAGTTCCCTCTTCCCCTCCCCGGCCGCCCGGCCGCCCGCCGCCGTATCTCTTGGCCATCTCACTCCGAGCTCCCTTTAACATTCTGCCCCTCAAGTGCGGACGGGTTTAAGTAGGTTAGCTAGCGAGTCTGGAGTTCGCCAACGACGCACTCCCATGTTAAACTTGGAGCCCTGCGGTTTTGATCCACGTTTAGTTCGGCTGCCGGTCCGAGCTTACATTGAACGGGTGGAAACCTGAACGGTATAAGTGACATTTTATAAATTTTGAGAAAGCTGTTTAAGTCAATATTACTGTAAAGTCATGGTGCTTAGATTCATCATTAAAACCATGGAATTTCAATTCTTCATTAAAACCACGAAAATACATTGCCACTAAAATATAGTCTAAAATAAACACGTTTTCTCTGAATTAATAAAATGTCACTTATACTGTTCTGGTTTTCACCCATTCAATTTTCCGGGTGCTCCTGCTGTTCAAGTACCGATTGTGACGTGATTTTCGATAGTAGCTACACATCTAGGTGGAATTCAGCCACAGTCTGGAGGAGAATTTTAGCGGGCGGCTACTCTGATCGTAGTTTTCTGTGGTTTCTCCGATCAACATAATGCCGAAGGAATATCCTTATCAACTAGACCACGGACCGCGCGCGATTTCTCCTTGTCCTAACCTTAACCATTAGACGCACTTACTTTTACATGCAGTACACTAAATCACATGTCGTGCGATCGGTCGGGTGCTTAGATCTTGTCCCGGCTGGGAAGGTGCCCCGTTGATGTGAGGTCATCGCCGAATCTTAGAGGGTCTAATCATTCATTCAAAAATTCATTATAAAGATCACTGCCTCATCTTGCGATAAAAACATGCATTTCTCTTACCGGACTAATGACATTAACTATGGCCGCGTCCCGAAACACTAATCTATGAATCAATTCTCACGAGAACTTGTTCATGGCACCAAAGGTTGGAATCTCCTATAAAATCTCTTCTTAGTTTTTTTATAATTAGTTCAAATAGACATTGTAACGTTTTCCGATAGTTGGTTTAGGTAAATGGAAGTAAAGTGCCGTCTTCGAAAATAAACATAGGTCAGTTTTTTCAAGAATGTTTGTAACATTGTGTTTGAAATGAAACTATTGTGTAGATTTAATTTTTGATTAGTCATTACAATTTATAAAGACGTGAGGAAATGAAAGAGTAAATATAAAAATACGAAAATTAGTTTAAAATTGAAATAAAGTTTGAATAAGGTAAGTTAATGTGTCAAACTACTCAATTTAATACTTCGGAGCTATAATAGCATTAGAGTCATAGAGAAACAATTCACCTGAAAATTTGAAAGTATCCAAACGGTGGAACACGCGTGGTTACATATTACTGCCGTAACATTCATGAAACATAATTAACTAGAAAATAGGAAATCAATAATTGAAAATTTTATTATTGTGGCACTATGGTATTTATGCACTAACAATTCTAAACGCCCAATATTCTTCTTGCACTAATGTACTTAATTGTAGTACTAAATCGATTCCACAATACAAAAGCGGACTTTGTGATTTTGAATTAAGAATTTCAATATTCTAAGGGTTGCAGAAGGTCTTCACCTTATAGCAACATACGTTGAATTTATGTAGAATCGTATATGGTTTATATTGCCGCAACCGAAACGACAACGTTAAAAAAATTGTGTGTTTTAATATTTCCGTTCGATGCAGTTTTTAGTAGGACGTTCTTATGAGTGATTGTATATAGTAATGGATCGTAAACGAACCTTGGCAAACATGATATTCTCATTTCTTCAGAAGATATTCTTCTCTTGCTTAGAGTGTTGTTACCACTACATTACTCCACTCGCGAAGTTGTTTCGTGCTTGAAATATCTTGGGTTTCCTAGTGTAAGGTTTCCTACAATATAAACCATAGAGACTGCGTGAAAGGTGCCGAAGTAAACGACTGAAATGGGTTTTTGCATAGCCGGCACTATACGCTTTAATGATGTTTATTTACGAGTGGAAAAGAAAGAAGCAGAAACGGCGACAACTCACAGAATCATAAACTCCACGATTTGAATTGCAGATACATCGTCTCCCCACCAGCGGGAAAGACCTAAATTTACAGCCAGACGTATTGAAATAACTCTTCATCTCTTTTATCCCTAGCTACATTCTGTTCCTTTTTTAGAAAAAAAATGACTGGAGTGCTTGCTGTATTTCTTTTTATTATATAAAAACACGTCTTTAATGGAATCGCGTTTATAGCTGGTCTATTCTGTGAATGAAACACATGCATTTCATCTTTTAAATTTCGCGGAGAGCACATTCTCTGAAAGGTTCCTGAGGGAAAAAAATATTTTGAAAACGTCTGTCGTAAATCATGTTTCTTTGGCTGAAATACCTTACGTGTCACAGAGATCTCTCAGACCAGCTCCACAATTCTTGCGCTCTGGCCTAGGACTCATTGTTCTTCTCTTTACCTTCTCCAATAACTCAGAGACATTTGAAATCCAGGTGGTACGCATTGAGCAGAAAGTAATCAAAAGAACGATTTTAACACGCGTTGCGCGAAACACGGTTTCTCGTTCTACTTTTTCGTGAGCGAAACATCTAATTTTTTAACTGTATGCGAAACATCGCAAAGCATGTGCGAAACATCTGTAACGATTCCCAATTGTCTTTCGTCTTGACGACGTCTTTGTTTTTATTTACAAACAATAGTGTTACGACACTGACTGGAATCCATTTACCTTTGTACAAGTAACGTATTTCTTGTTATTTTATATTTGATTTATATTCCTTTACTGGACGCATTTCGTTTTTCTCGCGACGTGTAAAAAGTAGTATACGCAACACGATCGCGAGGTGATTCCTACTCTAGTCTCGTGCGTGAATGGCCTGTTTCGCATCCTTGTTATGTAAACTACATTTCCGAATTTTCTGAGACTTTTTTATGATTGAAACATGTCAAATAACAAATATTAAAGCGAACGTTACCTGTATCATTAAATAAAAAAGAAACATAAAAAGCCTACTCGTTTTTAACACTCTTCTCAAAGTGCTCTTAATATACAGTTTTCTTCGAAAGGATATGGAATTTAACCAAATGCGTTATGTGTTTTTTACACATCTGGAAGTTATGAAGTAAACGGGAACAATTTATAACTGCGCATTCATCTCAAGACGTTTGTTAACGACAGTTTGATTTATGCTTAATGATTCGTGTTTACGTATGTATTTTAGAAATGAAATAACTTCGCCCAAATAATTATTGAAAGGAGGAATAATTATAGGGACTAACGAAGTAGTATTTGCAACATGTTCAATCATTACATAGCTTTCCATTCCCTATAGTTGAAAACAATATTTTTTTATCTATATATCTGAAAAAAAACAACGAAAAGAACATCTTGTCTACAGTAGAAAATTTTACTTTGATATTAACTGTAATAAATGATGCAATCACATCAAAAGTAATTATTTCATTGTATTTTTTCCAAAATTTATTCTCGAGTAACGAGTTTTACTCTTTTTCATTTTTCATATAGACCATTTTTTGTCCATTTTGCTTCAGAGTGCGACATTTTTCAACTCAGTATATCACTTCCCACCCTGCCTCCGTTCATTGCACGACCAAGCGTGACAAAAAATGACCAGCCCATTGGAATGCTACAAAATGCATGAAACCATTTAATACTCATTGCGTATCGATATCAGTTTTCATCCAGACGATTGCCGGCGCTAGGACACAGTTGACGATTGACATAAAATACGCAGATGTGTGGGCGTGGCCGCAAACGCGATTTAGTACTCCTGGAAGCAGAGAGAGGGTTCAGTGGGAATCAGAGGGGGGTGAGAGTGAAAGCGGAGGCGATGGTGTGCGCCATGTACCATTATCTTGATTACTACCTTAACGGTTTTATTTTATTGTCCTTATTTCGTTTTGATAAGACGCGATCGCTCTTGAGTGGATGAGAGTGGCGGATATATTGTAGAAGTTGTTGCTTTCTTCTGTACGAAGCAAGTGCTCCTCGTTTGATAGGAATGTAGTAAAGTTTCCGAAGTATAACATGTGGACTCAAATTATTTACCTTTAAATTTAATTACTTCCACTCTCCTGTCCCAAGACAATGAGTATCTTCGAAAGAACTCAGATTTAAGAAATTATTAGTAACACATGAAATTTTTGGACAAATTATTGTTATATTAAAAATTATTTAATTATATTAAAGAAACGTAGTGAGTTTATCATAATTCATAATGCAAGCTCCAACTGCATATATCTCTAATTAACTCTATTAATAACTATTCTTTTGAATTTTAAAGCAAAAAATTATTATATAACCTATGACATCTCCGCTCACCATAGAGTATATTACATTGAAAATAAAGAAGAAAAACACTAGTTTTCTTTACACTCCCAGCAGTTTCTTGCGCAGAGATGTTCTTATTCAAGTTTGTTCCTGAAATAATTTCTGTTACCTTTTCATGAAGCGCTTTGAAAGACAATTTTGACCGTTAGAAAACGTATGTCCTTGCATTGTGTTTTTGTCTGTGTCTTTGTTGACATCTTAAATATACTGAGACAGAAGAAGGAAGATATCGCGGTGAGAAGAGTAAAAAAGGAACGCTGAAATCTCAGCTGATGTGTATTATAACGAGGAAAATTGAAATGGCTGATGTGTATTAACCGATTAATATGAAGTGGCAGAAATGTTTGAGTGAGTTTGAGTGAAAGTTAAAGAGAACGAAAGTGTAACGAAGAATTAGAGAAAAGAAATTCACTATCGTGTAGATAGGGAAAGTAATATGTAACCTGTCTCCCTTTTCGTTAACTTGTTCTCCCGTATCATCTCTTAACCATGCTTTTCGCCTTTCTTTCTTTCTTTCTTTTCCTTTAATTTGTTTGGTCTTTATAATACCTCCCTCTTTCTTTTCTTTGCTTCTTTTTAATCTCCATCTTTTCTTTTTGGTTATTTTTTTGCTTTTCAGCCTACCACAACGATCAAGAGATAATAATTTAAAATAATTTAATGGAACTACTATATTTGATAATCACTGAATGAATGTCGGCAATCAAATACAATTATTTACATACGTCATTTGAAATATATTTATTTGTTATCAATAATGTGATAAAAAGATAATTATTTGGTTATTGGACGTCAGATAATTGTAGGTTGCAATGCTACTCAGTTCGTGTGTCTGAAAGAGCGAGGATATGTCTGGTAAAAAATAAAAAATGCAATAAATATATATTCAAAATGGAAGATAGGAAATTACTTTTTATATTTTATAATTACTAATAAATCAAATAAATTCATCTGTGAAAGTCATTTGTTGCTACTATTTTTGAAAAAGTTTTATAAATGTATATTTCTTTGTTCTAATTAATGTTATAATCCTAACATTACCTTTTGTCCTGTTAACAAATGGAACGCTCGCGCATAACCTAATGGTTCAGATCAAGTAACATTGGAGGGGAAAGAACAATATTCACCTCAGAGAGAAAATGAAAAACGTTTTGTTTCTGTGTCAGCTGTCTGAGAAATTTGACTACCACATTTCTCATTGAGCGTAGACGAATTTGTTCACGTCTTCCGACTCAGCTCATAGTGTTATATCTTCCACGAAAAGACTTCAGAATAGCGCGAAACAAAACGCTCTTAGAAGTCATTGCTTATTCTTAACCATTGGTGCGATGATTAATGCAAACATGTCACGTTGCCGGAATGTATTTGTGCTGAAACAGACATGATAGTCAACATTCAACGATATTTCATGAGCTGAAGTGGAAATTATAGAAAAATTCAATTTTTCTGAATGATGATGTAACCCTTCATTGTCTTTCCAAGGTATTTACATTATATTTTATAAATTAATTCTATTTTAATAAATTTTATTAACAAGTATACAAATAATTTACTATAAAATGAAGATAAAAATGGAACATATGTTGTACTATACGGACTTGAAGTTGTCAGTGAATAGTTTTTTTTTTTTTTAAATATTGATGTGAACGAAAATATTTTCTCTACGACCATTTAATAATTTACGTATTCCTGCTGTATCGGCGAATGACCTCAATTACACATCCTGTGGATTCCTTTTCAGTACCCACGGCTTGTCGATCAATCACTTTCCTAGAATATTTTGCGTAGAATTTCGTAGAATATGTAATGCGCTTATTTTGAATCACAGTAGACAAGTGAATACTTTTGCTGTTTCATGTACGTAACCTAGACATAGTTGTACTCGTATTTCTCTTTGCATTTCGCATTGATGATTCATCAGAAAATGAATGAAAATATTTATACACTGCTCATAGTGCTAACTTGCACTGTCTAACTGCAGTAATTTCGCCATTAATTTTGCCAGAAAATAAATTTAGACTTCTTATGTATTTTATAGTACAACACTGTTTCATGCAAGTAATCCTTATACTTGAGTTTTAAATAAAACAAAATTTGTTGAAAATCTGTTCTGAATATTTCAAGGTCGTAGGGAAAGTATATTCTTCTAAGCATAATGGCTATTATTCACACGTAGAATTTGCGACACCCGCTTCTATGTCGTTCGTGTCATAAACATTAACTCGTGAATAATAATCATCTTTATGCTCTCGTTGAAGAATATACTATTAATGCCATTCAAATGTACTGTAGGTGCAACACATTTGGGTAACTGGAATTTTTTTTTTGTATTTAAAATAGAGAATTATATTTTCTAATTTAACACATAAACGGGACCATTTGATGGTACAGCAATGTAGGTTTTTCATTACATATCCAAATTTATGAAAAAGAGTAGTATACTGCTAGATTATACATGATCAGGATTTGATTTTCAAATGTTCAATTTTTTCAGTTCAAATACACATTCCTCAAAGCAAACTTTTATTTAAATGAGTTGAATTTATTTGTACTCTTTTGATAATCTTGAAAGATATGAGATCAATACTTATATAATAATAAATTACGTTTAATTAAACTTCTTTAGTATTTTTGTGTAATAACCATGAAATAGTTATTTTTGTAACATTTGTTAAAATTATTTTTATATATGAGTGTATCGCATGTTTACAGTAGAAAGTTTGGTGTCATTAAAGAGGAAGGAAATGTGCCCACTCACCGATGACTGTCCAATTCATTCTGGAAGCAATGTATGTGGCTCACGTCATTATTTCCGATTTCCAGGATGAATCAGTGACTTTCAAATTTCCTCTTCAGATAATTTATTTTCTGTCCCTACCCTTTCGTGACGATTCTAGTACGCTTAATATTAATATTTTACGTCAGAAAAAATGTTTTGAGGTTCTAAGTATTTAAGCAGCAATATAGGAAACGGCACGTAAAAACACGCGTGGAGGAAGCAAATGGTCGTGAGACGCAACGGGAAATGGGTCTTCACCGCGCGGGCTGGCAGCGCCTCCGGGGCAGGTGCATGGACGAGCCGCGTTGTCTGTTGTAATTAGGATCCTCCCTCGCGAGGGCTCCCGACGGAAGCGGCGTCGCCGGAAGGAACAGATCGTCTCTGCAACGGCCACGCCCCCTGGCGCCCCCGCCGCGCACCTCCTACCCCCGAGCCCAATGCTGCAACCCTGGAGGCGACGCCTCTCCCGCCGCCGTCCCCAGTGCCATTGGCACAGGCCTCGCTAAACCCCGCCTCCCAACCACGCGCCCACCCCCATGAGGTCGGACCCGCGCCCCACCTTCCGTCCCCACCCGCACTCTCGACCTTACAAACGAGCCACGGACCGCGCGCGATCGTTCCTTCCTCTTCCTTGTCCTATCCTCACCCTTTACTTACACACACGCTTACATGCACTACACGATTACATGTTTGGGGAGCTTAGAGCTTTTCTCGGCTGGGACGGCGCCCCGCTAGTTGCAGATATTTGGTTGGGGATAACTCTGCTACCCAACTGGCAGGCAGGCACTGGATTTCACTATTCAGCGGGGGAAGATCACTACCGTCTTCCGAGCGAAAAAAAACATGCATTGTACTTGCCGGGCTAATACCTTCAGCAGTTGACGTGCTCAGAATCATTAATCAATCAATCCACAGAACTGCTCATCCGGCTGCTACCCCTGTAGTGCCCTCTGACCCGAACCTGCTGCCCCTCGTCTCTCTATCCTCGTCTCGCCGTCGACCCCTTGACCTGCTCGCCCCACAGCTGTCCATCCATTCCCTGTCCCCCTCCCGTTATCCGCTCCCCTGCCTCCCGTGCCCCGCGCGGTCTCGCTGCTGCAGCTCTGGCAGCCGCCGGCAGTAATGTTGGCGTTACACTCCTTGCCGCCTCCTCCCCCCTCTGGGGCCAACGCCCGAGCACCGTTCCTGACCCCGCCGTTGTCTCACGTCAGTGCCCCACTAGTACCTCGCAGACGCCACTACCACCTCCCCGTCGCCCATCGAGACTGCCTTGATCGCTTTGGGCAGAAACTTTGGGCCTCCGCTACCACCGCCTCCGCCATCATTACCGTCGCCTCCATCGCCACCACTACATTCACACGTCCTCCACCACCAACGCCCCCACCTTCACTTCTAACACCAACCTCACCACCGCCACTGCCGTCACTTCCTCCGTCTCCACCATCACCCTCCGCCACTTTCAGCACCTTCTTCATCACAGCCACTGCCTCCAGCTTCTCCTTTAGCTCCAACTCCACCCCCGCTTCCGTGCATGCCAAATCCAACACCTCTCCTATGAATCACCCACACTCATCGTCCTAGCCACCACTGCCGCCTCCAGCCCCTCACACCGCCGCCGGCGATCCTGCGGGCACTGGCAATGGCCCTGGCAATGGCCCTGGCAATGGCACTGGCAATGGCACTGGCAATGGCACTGGCAATGGCAATGGCACTGGTCGATGGCGGCGGTCGCAGCTACGGCAGCGGTTGCGTCGTGGGGGCGGCGGCGGCGGCGCGAGACAAAGGTGGACATCCATCACGGCGGGGGGGGCGGGGCGCACCGCGGGGGCGCCTGCAATTTGGCCGCCTCCCAACATCAACGGCGGCGGGGGCGTGGGTGGAGGCGGAGGCGAGGTCACCGGTGCACGCCGCCCGGGCCCCGAGCCAGGAGGCTTCCCACCCAACCCACCCCTGGCCACTCTCGCGATGCGAATGCACTGGGAGCCTCCGCCGCTGCGGCTGGTAAGGGGACTCTGGCACCTCTCGCGTCGCTGCAAAGTTTCTAGTGCGCTGGTTCTTGTCGGTGCTGGTTTCGCCTGAACGTCATGAGGCTTGGGGTGGGGCCGGGGAATGGTCAAGTGCGGTAGGGGATGGAGCGTTTTGGGGTACGGTGGAACATTGTGCAGGATCTAGATAAGAAGGGCGATGTGTGCAGTGATGAGTGAGCGGTGCAGAGCCATGAGCGATAGGGAGACTCATGTAGTCGTAATTTTCCTGCAGAGCGAACATTGCCGCAGTGCCTGTCTCTGCAGTGACTCTGACCGAGCGCTCTTAGGGTTCCCAATGGTGACGGATTTTCAATTCCAGCTGTACAGCTAGATCGAATTCTCCAGCCGCGGCCTGAAGAACAATTATAGCGGTCGGCTGCTCTGATCGATTGTTTTTCTGGTTTTCTTTATCAGTTCCCTTTCTACGATCAGTACCTTACCAAACAGGTCATGGACAGTGTACGATCTTTCCTTCCTCTTCCTTGTCCTCTTCTCCACACTTACCTCACACACACACACTTACGCTTAAGTGCACCACGCTACCACACATGCCTCAAGACCGGTCGGGAACTTGGAGTTTGTCTCGACTGATGCGCTATCCCGCCGGAGGGATATACTTGGAAGAGGAAATCTCCAGCACGTTGACGTGTAGGTCGGCACAGAACAGTAGTCGGCTGGTCGGTAGAGCAATCACCGCGTCCTACCAGGATAAAATACTCACTACACTATCATGACTACTAATCATTATAGTTGACGTGCCCGAAGGTATCAATCAATGAATCACTATGCCTCGGAGTATCGCTGGCTGACACTTCGAAGGTTTCATGCTTTACGCCTACAATTTGGGCGTCCGCCGTTGCTTGGGAATTCTTAAATAATTTGCATCTCTAAGTATTTTGTCGCCTAAGAACTTCTGTATTTTATCCCATGTTCTCAAGTCTGTGACGGCTTGCCTTAGAATCTTACCATAATATATTGGCTCTTCATCCCATGCGTGGTCATACAATGTCGCGCACCTCACTAAACAGAGACAAAGAACAGGTTGCGGAGGTGGAAGGTTCATCAGGAGCAGAATAATAGGCATTGGAGGGGAACAGGGGGGATGAAACGGACTAGTAAGAGACGGATACGTCGGAGACGGAGACGTCGACGGGACGGAGATGTGAGAAGCTTGTTGTGCTCGCCAGTTGAGGACGAAGAGGATGAAGCGATGGGATGTTGTCGGACGCACAATGCTCAATCAGAAGATGAGAAATTAGGGGTGATGAGTGGGTGAGAAGACAGGGCGGGGTAAGAGCAATTGATCGGTGAGATCAGGAAATGGTTGACTGACCGGCGTGGACTTGGAGGTGATCACCGTAGCGGCGAGAACGGGACGGTTGGAGGATGTGCTCTGGGGATGAGGAGGTAGGTGATTGAGAAGCAAGGGTGTGTGGGGGATGGTGAGCGGTGAAGACGGGAAATAGGTCGACGAGAATGGACGGGCCGGGTGGTGGATAAGCTCCAGGTAGGGGTGGGTGAGTAGCGAGGAGGGAGTGTGAGTAGGTGAGAAGTTAAGGATGGTTGAGTAACGGGGGAGGACGTTGAGGTGGTCGGGTGAGCGGCGAAGACGGAGCGGTTGCAGCGCGGGTGATCGGCGGGGACGTCGAGCGGAGGATGAGCGGACCGCGAGGGGGCCGCACGGCGTCGAGGCCCCCGGGGCGAGACGGATGGACGACATGACAAGTGGACGGCCGCCTGATTAACCGCCGGCTAAACTTGGGCCGCGGCCGCGCCCTGGGCTCGTCTCCTCCTGGAGGCCCGCCCGGCGCCCCGGCGCTGCCCGAGGTCGCTTTCTTGCCAGCGCTCCAACTCCCGCTGGCGGCTTTTAGCGGACAGTCCCCCGCTGGGGGGCTTCCGAGGGTGGAGATAATGCAGAGGCCAGCAAGAACGCAGATGGCTTTTTTCTATGTAGGTAAAATGGAGTGACAGATGTGAATTTAGTCAGTGCGTATTGCCTACATGTAGTAAATGTTTTCAAAAGGATGATTGCGGATATTCCTGCGAATAACTAAGGATGATGCACATTTTGTAAATAAAATCGTTTGTTTTTAATGAAAAGATGAGAATTATAACTTTCGTAAGTGCAGAAGTTATTAAACTTGCTTGGTTTAAGAGTTATTTTGGAGATAAATATCGTATGACATCTTATTACAATACGTGTTCGAAAATTTCCTATATGTCGTTTTCCCTTGATTGTTAGGCAGTAGTGTACCTCATGCAGTAGAGTTCGCTAGGACACGTTTTGACACTGTCAGAGATATTTCTGTAAGTACCTGCCCAACATCGACTCATGAGGATTTGCCTAACAATCATCATTACATATAACGCTTGCTCTTCATGTAATGACGAGGATGGAGGTCGTTAAACATTTCTAATATTTTATAAACGTCTTTGTACACTACGCATTTACGAGTAATGGAATAAACATTGCAATTTGTTATATTGGAGCGGTTTTGCAAACGACAAATGCTCTCATCTTTCGACTCATTATTATTAATTAATTAGAAAAGATTTTCTAAACATTCACATTCTCTAGAATGTGCTCCAGATCCGTAAACTATCTTAAAGGTTTGGAGTTGTCATACATCTTCAAACTCTTGAACAATGTGTTTGACTGCGCCTCATTCAATTACAAATTGTCTAAGAATTATTGGATACTATTTGATGATTAGCAACGTAGTTTGTACAGACGCTTTTACACTGGAAATATTTTTGAATACCTATTCGCACAATTTCTACTAATTTTGTTTATGTGATTTGAAAACATTTTTATTGGTCAAATACATTGAGAATAAAACGTTTATTTATCGATTGGATTGCTTTTGACAAAATTAAAATGAAATTGAATGCGAAATATTCAAGGGAATTCACAGTTAGGTGTCAGGAAGAAAATATATTGAAGAATCGAAAGATTTGAAATGGATTTTAATTATTTTTGTATCTAGAACTCGGGAAGTATTTTTACTACATTTATACACTTAGATTACAATTAAAATGTGGTATAGATTTTATTAATATTTACATGTTTACGTATTTATGACAGATATTTATCCTGACCCTTTTGAAGTTGATTTTCTGAGCAATTACATATATATATATATATATATATATATATATATATATATATATATAAGTAGCACTATCAATCATTGAAACAATAATAATGGAATGTTGGGGAAAATTTCATAGTAAATTAAATGAGCTAAAGACTAAAAGCATTCCACAATTCCTCAGAAAAAAACCTTTTCCAAATTACCTCCCTTATCCCCCCGCCCCCGCGCTACTTGCGAATAAGAAAGTGAGCCCCGCCAGCCGCGGAAAATAGAAAGACGCATTATGGAGACCGCCTTGTTCAAAATTTGAGGGAAGCGCAAAAAGGGGGGGGGGGGAATGCGCTGCTATTAAGCGTCTGAATGCTTGCAGGAAATCGCTCCGAAAACGTTCAGCCACGACGCCGCTAATTCTCAGTGGAAGAATTAAGAACCAATCACAGAGAGAGCTGGCCGAATACTCGAGAAGGTAGCAGCAACCGCTAAGATAACCAGCGCTGTATTAAACTTCGTTGAATGGGCTGCTATCGTCCTCTTCGCTTAAAACGAGTCCCCGCGAAAAATGGATGAAGATGGTAGGAATTTCACTTCGGACTCGCAATCATCCATTCTAAAAGTTTACACTGTTGATATTCTAAATTGTAAAAAACGAAAAATAGAGAAAAATCTGTTCTCGGATTTGCGTTGTTTTAACAAGTTCACTATAAATTACTCTCGCACGTTATCATGCCGTGAACGGTTGCGAAAACACCAATTAAAGCCTGAGAACTATTTAGGTTTTAGTTATTGTACATAATGATATTCTTTTAGTCTTACTTGGTAAATCATATTGACTTCCCTTCAGAGATGTATTCCTTTCTTCGGTATTGATTTTGCAATGATTAATGTACTTAAACATTAATCATTTCCATAGAACAAAGTAGCCGTTAAAGATTTAGGCTACCGCGCGCACATTGCGGGAGTGCCTAGTGAGTGTGTACATCAAAAACAGAACCTGTAACCGACCACACATGTCATATTTTCTCGCGAATCATTTGCTCGTTGCGATTGGAAACATCTGCGACCAGTTTTAATACACGAGTACATACAATCCATATCTCTACATGCTAAGGGCGGTTCTCATGCGAATGAGATGGATTCCGCGGCAGTTGCCCGCCAAATCATCTGTGTCGACGTTCACTTGGTGAAGTTTGAATTGAATAAATTAATCGCTAATATTTCCAGTGACCTCAGACAGGTTTTAATTTGTTCTACGAGTTAAAAAGCGCGAGAGAGGCCGCGACGCCATTATTGTCCGATCAGACGTCTGCTGCAACAGTCTCCCGTAACTGACGCATTCGACAGCGATCGCGTGCGCCGATCGCACGCGACGGCGCGTCGCCTGCGCCCTCTGAACGGGCGTGCATGAATTACCATAGCGCGCCTCTTCGGTCGGCCCCGACGCGACGGCAGGCAATCTCCTCCCGCAATCCAGCTAAGATAAGCTGGATTATCTGGAGGCAGGTTTCCAGCGCCCTTGAATAGCCCGAAGGGCCGGGGAGGAGGACGAGGAGAAGGAGGTGGAGGAGGCGGCGGTGTTCAGACGACGGGGTGAAAGCGGCGAGGACGGCGGCGGTGAATATGTGCGCGGAGAGGCGGGGTGCGCCAGACAGGCGGATGAGGGGACGTGGTAGGGGGGGGGGGAAGAGATTTGCAGCCCGATGGAGAGAGGTGTGCTCCTAAGAGGGGGACCGCGCCGCGATGGGTTGCGGCTGAAAGAAAGATCGTCTCCCCTGACGCTTTCCTTGTCGCCCCCCTCCCCCCGTTCGCGTCGTCCTCGAAGTCTTCTGTCCTCACTCTCCGCGCCGTCCTCGCCAGGGCGGAGGGTCCTCGACGGCCGGAACTGCGGATCTGCTGAGGCGGCACTCGCCCGCAAGGGGCTGGTAATTACGATCCGGGGAGACGAGAGCCTGCCTATCTATCCGCGGGGCTTAACACGCCGCGGTTTAGGTTTCTTCGCGGTTGCGGTCACCTTTCGCGAGCGAGCAGTAGGTTAGTAGGCTTTCTAAGCGATTGGATCTCAATGCGACTAATAGTGCTGAAATGATTGTCTGCGATCATGGAACGAAGAAATAGCAGGAACTGTTTTTTTAAGGTCTCGCGGAGATCGTGTCTGCTAAACTGCAGGTTTAGAACATACTAGAATAATAAGAACTGTTTAAGAAAAAAATGTGGGTGAAAGAAAAAGAGTGTGACCAATGTAAAATTATCTGAATAATAAATACGGAGTCGCATCTATTCATTAAATAAAATGAAATGTAGTGTAGCAGACGAGAGAAGCCTTTTTAGGAACGGCATGGCGAAACATTAGGGACTGATTGGTAAATTCATTGATTATTTGAATAAATTGTCTTCGGACTGAGGTTTTCGTGCACTCAACTAAACTTTACAAAACACATTAAAACCAATCCAAATTTTCTTTTAATTCAGAGACGTGCGTTGAATATTATACTTGTCTTGTATGATTTTCTGTCTCTAAACAATTCTAGTTGACGATAGAATGAGAATTTTATTTGTAGGTTATCAATGACCTAAAAGAAATATGGCCGTCTAAATGTCTATCATTATTATAAAATTATCATTTATTTTCAATATTTTGTTTGTATGTACAACTGTGAAATCTACATTCGGTAATTTAAAACCAAATGTAAGGGTTTTACATTCTCCAAAATAATTACGTTGGTTTGCTGGAAGTTAAAGCAGAAATAAATTCGTTTTTATACTATGAATAAGGTGTTTAATGATAGAATAGGAGCATAATGTTTTAAACTTACAAATCTCTTTACATTTTTATAATATTAAGTTCTAAATAAGACATAATTGGTGTTACTCAAAAGAAAGATCTGTTTCTTGTTTATAATTAAGAGTTAGTTGCTTAATCAGAGATACATTAATGAACCAGCGGACTCAGATTTTGTTTTTGATCACCGTTATTATGAGTTCCCAATATTTTTATCGATATTATATTTTATTTTAGTACAAAACTTTACAAACATGGTTTAATTCTATATGATTAAGTTGCAACGGTTAGAACTACTTTTCACATTCTTTTTGATTACAAATGTTTAATTTTTACTTTCTCGCTACTGCTTACGCAGTATATAGAGAAAGTATTGTAATGCTTCGGAAAAAGGAAAACTTTCGATAGAAAAACTCGTTTTCGCTGTGGAAGCGCAAAGGTGTATACATTGTATATAGTATAGTAATGTATAGTAAATTTCTTCCTCTAACACGTGTAGTCAGAATTCTTGTTTTGTGGGTCCTTGGTACCGAACAATTGATTGACGGTGAAACATCTGTCCGATCCACTGCCCGTCCCACTGCCCGTCCCACTGCCCGTCCCACTGCGCGTTCCACTGTCCGTCCCACTGTCCGTCAGTCAGTCTGTCTGTCTATCTGTGAACATCGCTAGCCGCTAATACGTAAACAGCACTTTCACCGAAATTAATGCTCCCCAATTGAACTGGCTGATGTTGCGGCCCCTTTAATTATGAACCGATATTTTAATGTTGGGGGTTCTTTGCGAATACATCAAGACCTTGAAACATTTTCTAAAAATGTCACCAACATTTTTGATGAAATTCAGCAGATGCAGGTTTCATTTACATTAAAATCTCTAATTTTTCAAAAATTCAAAATTTTTTTTGCGTCTTTTCACAAAAATTTCACATAAAATAATATTTTTAGTAATTTGAAGCATTTTCACGACACCTGTGTAGGAACTTGCATCGATCCATTATTACGTGCATAGACGTAGGGGATTTTTTTTTATTTTCATATTTGTGATGAAATTTATTGAATCAGGAATGTTTTGTGACACTTATGAAAAGACAAATGGCCAGTCAGAGGTGAGATTATAAACGTAATATTACTTGTTTGAATCCTTCTATGAAACTCACAGCATACAACTATGTACTATTATTCAAAAATTATGAGTGATTTATTAATTAATGTTAAACTTCTAGAGTAGTAAACTAAAGTTGATTTTGCATCTAGGAGCTCTCACAGCTAGACCACGTTCTAAGAATTATACCATACCGCATCATACGCTTGAGAACACGATTCTGCTATTTTTGTAAAATGACACTTTCTGATTGAATAATGCATACAGCATTGTTGATCCTTTTTACTTTATAAACGTACTTGAGCAGTTACATTGCAGTCTGTAGTTTATTAAGTGCTCTGTTTGACATGCATTTATTATCTTAAAAGTCACTGAACACAATAACAGACATTTGGTACTATTGTCAACGAAGTGCATTCTGCTGTAAAAGGGTACTGAAATGACTAAAAAGAATCGTAAAGCTTGGGATATTCGTAACCACAGTCCCCATTGAATGAAATTGCTATAGATTGAAACTCGAAGCTCAAAATAAATAATTCCTTTACGTCTCCAAAAATGTGATTTTGTTAAAGAGAAATATTTTGGTTAGGAATTGATGGTTGAATGTCCAAAGTGACATAAAACGTTAACACCTAGCTGCATCTAAAAATGTGTTTTAAAAATGTCCAAAAGAAATCCTACGATGTTTATCAATCAATATTGACCCTTGTTATAACTCAACTGGATAATTTACCTTTCAAGCAGACGCGCGCTGTTCCAAATTGTGTATGAGAAACTTCGTTTTAGGAGCTTTTCCACTACATTGAGATTAAATTTCCACTACTTGCCCTACTTGCCTTTGACGTTTCTAAAAAGTATTTAGAACAGCATTATCTTATTCAGGATGTCTGACAATAAACTCTACAAACTTCTACATCATGTACGTGGATCAAAGACGATAACTTTTCCCCTATGAACTTGTTTTCTTGATTCCCTCTTCTTGTCCTCGAAGTTTGGAACATTTTTCTGTGACACCTGCAAATTTGCATTTTTGTAACATGAAGTTCCTTTTGATATTAATTTCGTAAGACATCTACAATACGACATTGAAGTTCTTCTCGTAACCCATCGAGTATTATAGTAAGTTGTAACGAAACGAATATCTTACAACGTTAAATCGACTTTCAAACATTCAAATAATCTATACTTGTCGTTTACATTTGACCTTTTTGTCTGCAAAACGTGACAATCTTATGTTGATATAGTTTATAAGACGTCGTGGATTGTTAGAATTCTGTGTGACAACATTTGCTCTTCATTACGGAATTAATCATTCTGGTTAAGAGTAGACCATGGATTCATTATTAGAATTGATTATTGAGCACATTATTGAATTGATTATCATTAAAGGGATTTATTATTGTGTTCTAATAACTATTATTTTTAATCTGATCGGTAGATCTCGGATGCTCAGGTATTTATTTTATCTACAATAGGTCAACAGGTAGGCAAAACATTTTTTTGTACTAGGCACGAAAAAGACATTTATTCTAGCTAAAGAAGGAGGTGAAAGACAGGTATACAATGAAAAATCACGTTTGAAAAGAGTTTTTTAACGCAGTCTGTTCTTCCTAGACTAAACACGGCCGTGCCTTCGTGTTGTTCGGACCTGCAGGTTTACATCCAGCTTCATGGAGATCGGTGCCAGACAAAAAACGCATAATATTGACAAGACAAAAAGGCAAACATAATACAAAATGACAAAAAAAGGTATTAACAGCTAAAATAGGCAAAAAAGGCAAAATGAAAATCTACTAAAGCAACTCCAGAACTGCAGTTATGGGATTTCTGTTGTTAAATATCATAAAATAGTGACAGTAACAAAAAGGCATTCTTCCAAACTTCCGGGCTCTACTGGTTTGAATTTCGCAACGTTTGACTTGAGATAACCAAAGTGGATAAATGACTCTTTCTCATCATCGAATGTTCTGTGTGCTTTCCCTCGTCCCCCTTCACGCCGCATTCCGTGTTGCTGTCGCTTCCTCTATCGACGCCCTCACCCTCTAGGAGGGGGGATTGTGGGGTTCGCAAGGGCAGAGGCGGGCGGCCGCGGGCGGTCGCGCCCCATCGCCCACGCTCACGCCCACGCCCACGCCTACGCCCCGCCCGCGGGTGCGAATGCGCCCGGGCGCCTCTCGCCCTCGCCTGCGAGGTAGGTAGCTTATTACAGACTAAGGGCCCTCGCCCTTAACTTGGCACGAGGCGCGAATACGAGATGAAGCTCGCGCTGGGGCTCCGCCGCGCCTCTGCTGATCGAACTGCGAAGGGGCGCAGGCGACCTCCAGGGAGGAGGCGGCAGAGGCAGTGGTGGTGGAAAAGGCAGAGAAGGGGGGCGCAAAGGAGGAGGACGATGAGGAGGAGGATTACAGAAAAATGGCTGAGGGGAAGAAGAAAAAGGTTGAGGAGCAGGAGGAAAAGAATGAAAGTGGAATAGAAGGAAGAGGAAACGGTGGCAGAGAAGGAAACAGTGGAGGAGAAGAGAAATGCTGTGGAACGGAAAAAGGGGGAAACGGCGAAGAAGAGAATGAAAAGGCTGAGAAGTGTAGGTGGCCGAAAAGCTAAAGACGAGGGTTAAAAGGTCGAAGAGGAGGAGAAGGAAAACGGATGATCCGAAGGTGTCAGAGAGTGAGGTGCTGAAGGGGCAGGAAGAGGTGGAGGAAAGTAAAGGAATCAAAAGGAAAAAAAGAAGGATGGGAACACGAGAGTGAGAGTAATAAAGAACGGATGTCTTTGTTGGATGTTACGGGTGTGCGAGAGATATTTTGTGAGACGTTCACGAACGCCGTGCTTAGTGAAATAGAACGTGATTTATGGGCATAAAATCATAATCGATTCTTTTAAAATTTGTTTATTTAAAGTCGCATTAACTTCGAGGTCGCATTAACGTCGATTAGCCACCACATTTTTTATTATAACGTTTGGGTACCTGTGAAAGTAGTCCGTTGTTAAGAGGACCAGGTAGCATCTACGCATACGCTCTTTACACTCGCTTCTGCGACAATACTTAACAGTCAGAATTGGGAAGGAATTAGGACAGTAGAAGAGTTTAGGCCACTTCTCAAGGGTTGGTCTAGCTCCTTTAAAGTGTGCTTAACCCCACCAAGTGTTGGAATAGTCCCCCGTGAAGTGTCCTAAACCCTACCAGGGGTTGGAGTAGAACTTGTGAAACACTGAAGATCGTTTTATGAGAAAAAATTTCATATGCGATGGTCCGGGAAACGAACCCGGACCTCTATGGTGAAAAGCAACCGTCTGTCGTGCTGAGCCATGAGGTGACGTCAGTGATCGATTGACCACTGACCCCCCGCCACCTAATAATGCCAGGTTAGTAATGTAGTTCGAAAGAAAGTTGAATGTGTACACGGAAATTCAGACGATTTAATAAAATTCGAATATTCGTCAAATTTAGTAGCGTATTTTGCTCTAAATTTAAAATTTTAGCAAAGTCATTTCGCAATCCAGGACCCAAGATATAATGTTTGAAAACAAAAGAACAAGAGTCGAAACATGACAAAAAATAAATTATGGAAGAACGGCATGAGTGTGTCTGTTATGAAACATATGTGAGACTATGTTTGTCCTTCAAAATAATACGTCTCCCATGTCGTGTACTCTCAGATGGATCCGCAACCGATGTAAACGGTGGCTTTTGACAGTCAAAAGAAATTGCGTCCTGGAGTTCCCGAGGGCAGTTCTTCCTGCGCGGCGACGCCTTCCAGTGAATCTGCAAGCTGAGAACCCCACGTGGGGAGAGGCTGAGTATTGCCAGCGCCACAAAGACCCAAGCTCTGCTCTATTCTCCCAAAGGTGCCGTTGGAGGGACCTCGGCTGTTATTCGAGCCCGGGTGGTTCTTGCGCCTGATTACGGCAAGAACGGAGCTCCGTTAGCTCGCTAGCGGTCCGACCTTAACGACATCCTATTGCCGTTGAAATATCGTATCTGGTACAACGGGCTTTCAAGATGACCCGAAGTTTGTCTTGGGTATGCATTTATTCTGGTTCTGAATAAGAGTTGCCCATAGCAGGTGATAATTCCATTTAGAACGTTCCTGATTGATTTAATGCAGTGTACTCGAATTACGCTACTTCGGAGTTCTGATAGATGGAACTTATTGCTCGAGAACTAATTGGAGCCATGATCAGTTATTAAGAATAAGCAATATTAAATCATTTTTGTACGTTAAGAGGCTTGCAGTCAATCTGATGAAAAGCAGACTACAAAGAAACGAATAACATTAACAACATAAATAACATTATCCATCAACATTAACTGAAAACTAATTTAAAATAATTCTGTACTTGAATGACTTGCAAGTTCGTACAAGTTAGTACATATACACAAGATTTTCTAACAAAGATTAAACATTGTTGTTCTTATTTATTTTTTAAATATCGGCAACTCGACACGTTTCGAAATTTCACTCAAAGACCGTATTCAGAAATAAAAGTTATCTTTTTGAATTGATACGCAGTAAAAGAGAACCTTCTTTATTTTTGCTTTACAAGCGTGTTGATTTAAAAATATGTGTTATATTTTCGAGTACGGAAGTATTTGCAGGTGATTTTCTATACATGCGATAGAGTTACTGGGCAGTGAAATGTTAAATCTGTTGTTGGAAGTTTGGAATATTGCAAAACGTATCTTGAAATTAACCATAAAATGTTTGCCAGTAAAATATTCACGGCGTTGCTTATCATGTTTTCAGTATATAGAGGGCGTTTGTCTCATTTCATGTTTAAAAAATCTATTTTGGGAAATGACATTCAATAAGCTTAGTGGGAACTAGCATTACTGAAAGCTTTTCTTCTCTTATTGGCACTAATTATTCAACACTGCACATATTTTTTAAATATATGAAGTCATTTAAAGATCTACAATTGATGGCTAAATTGCACTGAGAAGAAATTTCTGGTTTTAACTTCCGAGGTATAAGACAGATTTGAAAATATGTTTAAACTTTCCAGTTTTCATAATTTCGTTGGTTTTAATAAAAATTGAAATTAAACATTTTTTGCTATTGCACCTTCTTGTCATTCACAAGCAAAAATAAGGGAAACATTTGCAGACATTTTCCAAAAAAATTTGAAATACAAGAGCTTCATATAAAGTATCCCGAAATTTTAATCAGATCATTAATATCTTAATGATCTCCAGAAAGGCGCAACTTTGTAACTCTTATTACCACACTTTGGGTTTTAGAACAAACGCCTATTTAGTTCCTTCAGGAAGTTGTGGAAAATGTTTACGAATCACGAAAAAGTAGATCTTCTGAGAGTATCTATTACTGCCTACAATGTACTAAAAGGAGCGGTTGATGCCTTTTTTTCTCTCCTAGAAAAAGCAATTTGGAGGAATTATACTTTCATTTCTCATTTTTTTGAATTTGTTATACTAAAACGCCAATACTTTCCTGAATTTCCCGAAACGCTAATATTCCCTGATTGACGAATACGCAATCGACTTCGCACGGAAATATCTCATCCAACAAACCGAACATAACGAACTCTCTGCAAGAAAATATGAAGATGTTTCACGCTCGTGTGCAATCATCACGCACTTTTTTGGTAATTGCACCCATTCCCTGTGCAGCAGAGCAGTTGACAGGTTGAGTCTTATCGCAGCGGCGCGTCGTCTGAAGAATCCCGGCGAGGAAAGTCATAGGGTAGGCAAAAGTCTACAGTCAGAAAAGTGATCTTACAAAATGGACCCGTGTTGCACCCCAAGAAAGTAAAAAGGGCCATTTCCATTTTTCTTCTGTGTATGCGTGTGAGGAGGAGGTAGGGTTCGAATCAAATCTTGATTACATACTGTGCTATTTAATTATGTAAGTGATTAAAATAATATGCTTTTAGTCACTCTCATGAATGGAAAAATAATTGTCATTCTTTAATAGTAAAATTGCCTAAATTAATCGTTTTGTGATGAGATATAGACAGCAGAATCATAACTTTTAGTATATAATGGTTTTCAAACGCATCATTAAATCAATTTGCAATGTATTTTAAGTGCCTAAAACGTCACTTTTAATGCCTAATTTCATCAATTCATTATCTATTTTGGGTGCCAAATTTATCGCTTTTTATTCCCCAAATACCGAGGTCTACTTATAACTGATGTGTATACCAAGTATCAGCCGAAAAGCGTCTAATCCGAAAAAAATGAATACACTTGTTCACAAAGAAAAATTACCCCCCCCCCAAAAAAAAGCAGTCGAATTGTGTAAGGTGGGTGCTTTTTTCTGTGTTATTTTTTCTCTCTAAACAAATATATCATTTCTTTTGTAAATAATAAAAAAAATGTTGTTTAAACATTTTGTTTTTTAAGTGTTTATATGCTTCTGCAATGCAAAGTTGTACATAGAAAGTATTTTTTCAAACCAACTTTTGAGAGCGTATTACGGCTCAGACATTCGAAATAGCCGAGGAGTTTATTGGCAAAATATGCTTAAAATTATCTTAAAAGCTTATTTTTGAAGTTTCGACGTTTCCTCCGTGAACATGATGTATAAAGTACGTTCCAATATTCGGGTACAAAATTGCGTTCATCTCCTTGTCACTTGCATCAATCTTAACCATCTTTAAAGAATTACTAATAGGCCTTAGATTTGTGAAATGGGCGAAGTTACAGCTCAAAATAACCTTAAATACTGATTTTACGATTGAAAATTTGAGATCGTGTTCTTATTGCACTTTTGATTGAGATTTGCATTTTGATAAACTTGGAACATATATCCTCCCAACACTAGGTAGAATTAGGAGGAAAACACTGAAGTACTTGGTTACTTTTGGTGGTTTCTTAAAATGTGTTTTGAAGTAAATAGAACTAGTATATTAATACTGGTGAAGTTAAGGAACATAATTCTTGACAGATCATGAAACTAAGAGATAATTGACAACACTGAATTCTTAAAGAGCTGTTCTGAAACGATCTGAAGCGACCATGGCCATGTAAGCTGTACAAAATGTGCAGATATACTTTATACGGTTTAGGCCGCCAACAAATAGCTTAGCAACAGTGACATCAGATGGTCTTTAGTTTGTCTAATTTTATAGTTGGATGTAAAAACTCGCGCATGTTTATTGCGTCAACAGCTGAGAAAAAGGAATCTAGGCCACGGCGTATTTAACATTTAAAAAAAACGAATCGGGCGCTTGAAGAAAGACCGTAAAACTGTGAAAACCCGTCGCGGACTTGGGCAGGGAACGATCGTTGGATTCGCGGGCTCTGTTGACATGTCCGAGAGAGTCGTCGGCGGGCCCCGACGGGTTATTGTCGAAGTAAAATGCTTTTACGGTCGCTGAAGATCAGCTCAATTCCAGCGCTCGTAAAACATTTGAAGGCGTCGCGAGAAGAGCGGGGGGGAGGGAGAGGGGAGAGGACATGAGGGGGCGGGGAAAAGAGGGGAGGAAGGCGGGGGTTGCGCCTAATTACCGCGAGTCGTTTCCGCGAAAGGTCCTTGGTGAGACCTCCAGGGCACACGTCTCGCCTCTAACCCGCCTCGACCCCGCCCCCGGCCACGCTTCAGTGGACGCGAAGTGGTGAGTTGCTGCACGCATAATGATGACGAAGGACCTATTTATTTACTGGGACTCGTTAAGTGAGCGACAATAGTGAAAAAAAACACGCCTACAAGTGTAAATACTACAATATACATATATTCTGTCTCGTTAATAAAAGTGCCCGTTAATACATTTTATGCACTTGATTATCAAAAGTCCAAACTCTTTGCGAAACTGCGATTAGTTTCTCAATCTCTTATCGTAATAAGATGACTTACGGTAAGTACTTATTCCGGTGGTAGCTATTTTCCATCACAGCTGTATAAAACTCTTTGTTCTACGACAAAAAATAGATATTTTATTTTCTAGTGTAATCATGCACTTTAATTGTCTGCTGCAAATTATTTCATGGCTATGAAGTATGAAATTGCTGATATCTTCCTGATAAATGTTTCTATGAAACAGTGAAGTATGTGATTTCCTTGATTTCGCGTACTTTAGGTGTTTTATTAGAATTCTCTGAATGGATTATTGACCCATTCTAGCATGATAGCAACCATTTTACTTCTTGAATACTGGAATCCAACGTATATTTTCACTTAAATCAAAAATGAAATTGCGGTAAAAAATTAAACTGCATTCTCTTTTATAAAGAAAGTAACAATAGGAAGAATTATTTTATTAATATTTCAAGTTTAACTGAATAGGTTATTTCAAAAATTCCCCTTCTCGCTTTAGTCGTTCAGCGTGCGTGATGGTTCCATATCTTGGAAGAAGTGGCTAATTCGGAGTAGAGAACTTGATTAGATATTTAAGGAACAGCAGATAAGTAATGTTTTCACAACTAACAAAGCTAAACACGTGTATATTCTCTAAATCAAATTTTTAGTTTACTTTATTTTCATTAGAATCGGAGAGTTTGTCTATTCAAAATAACCGATTAAAATGTAATTTGTACGAACGTGATCAACATATTTGCGATGCGTTGCGTTGCGTTGCGCCTCCAAAAACGGCCGCGTGAATTTCATTTTATACTAGAAACATAAAACACCTCAAATTTTTGTTTAATTTGTGTCTCGTGTGCTAACATTTTTACCAGTACATTTTTTTTACATTTAAGGTATTCTTAAGGTACAAGTTCTAAGTATTAAACATCATTAATTGTTTCCTGCTCTTTAATGTGTACGCAAATACTTTTCGTAAAATCCGCGTATGTTTATTTAGGGTTTTAATGGAATGGGATATTTTTAATATTTTGAAGAGCTTTTTAATAAATTAAAACCTTTTGCCATTACCCTCAGATATAATACTTGTTCGAATGTTTCACATCAATTTAGTCCTTGTTTCGCGTTTTTTATAAATTTTTATTGCCTTCTTTTATGTATTTTTTTACCCCTTTTTACCACTTTTCCGTTTGTTGCTGTTTCTATCTTCTCTTACTCAGTATATCAGTATTGAGTAAAATTCTCATTTACTCCCGCTGAATTTCAGTTTTCAAATCTAAACGTAACACTTGCCTAGCGCGTTGCTGTTGTCATCAGATGTTCCTGTGCGTACTCCTTCCATTCTTTTACTTGTCTCTGTTACAAAATACTCGTTTCTGAGATCATTATCAGTATTGGCGTGGATTCTCAAATGCTCCCTTGTCCTCGAGATTTTGAATCCAAACCGAAAGCGTGCGTAGCTCATCGCTGCTATCATCAGTTCCTGCTGTACCTTTGTGTGCGACCTTCTCACTTAGGCAGAGAACATGTCCCTCGGTACACGAAGGCAACAAGACCGCTCTTGAATCTCTGATCCCTTTGAAAGGGCTCGGAACACTCGTGCCTACCGGCCCTCGCCACAGAATTTGCATGATCTCATTGTCGTCAATCGCCAATTTTGCTCTCCCGCTTTCTCTTCCTCATCTCGCTTTCGAACTTCTCCCGCTCTGGACGATTCTCGCGTACGTCGCGTTAGGGGAGGGTAGAAACATGAAAGAGTTCGGCGAATTGGTGGCGTGGAGAGATTGAGAAGGGAACTGAAATGTATACTTCGATTAAAACATTATGCTCGTTGACACTTGATCAGCTGCAACTCTGTCATCCAATCGGGAGCATGAACATCACCATAGTGACGTCACTATGGTGACGTTAAGGTTTCCGATTGGATGACAGCATTACAGATGATCAAGTCTCAAGGGACATAATGTTTTAATCGAAGTATGCTAGTAGTATTCGCCCACCTCCTGGCCTCAATGAGGTAGGGGTTTGAAACCCCATCTAACACTCACAAACCTGGAAACTAGGATGGGCATGGAATTTTACCGGCGTGTTCAGCACATTTCTAAAAACTCGTAAATGTAAAATATTAAGAGCTGTGAAGCATTTTAAATCGTGTTTTTGCGACAGTTAGGATTCAGACCTTTTGTGACCTTACTGCTTGCCGAAGCGCGGAAATCGCTACGCGCCGCCGGGCTTGTGTTCGTCAATCAGGAGTGGAATAGAAGTCAACATAACGCGCGTTTTCTTGCTATCAACGCGCGACGCCCGCTAGGCGACGTGTGTTGGCAGCAACGCACGTCGCCAAGAGCGCTCGTATGCGGTTTCTCGTAACATAGTGTTAATCTGCGACGCGCGTTAAGTGACTCGTATGCGCTGGCATGGACGCTCGTAGACGCTGATGACGCCAGCGTAAGGTGACAAACTCAACGTTCGTGTGACACAGGCCTAAGGAGTTTAACAGTTCACCGTCCGTTTACAAAAAACTAGAATAAGTGAGTTGTTCCTAAAGATGTCTTAAGAGTATTCGTATTCCAAAAGCGTTACTTATTATTTACAAGATTTTTTCTGATAAGAAGGTAATATTACCAAAAGTATTGTTCGTCACACGGCTGATATTACAAATTACTTGGTTCTTGGTTGGATATAAATCTCAGTTATTGTGTCGGTGTACAAACTTCAACGTCGTCCGTTATTTGCAGTACCTATTGAAGTTAATAGCTATTATTCAGTGGACATTTTCTCTGTAATCTCTCTCACGACTCCACAACTCCGACCACCTTCACCGGATCTTTCCCACACTCCCCGTGCCCCCAACGGCCGTGCTTTTATTCGCTTGTCTCCCCGAGGAGCCGTTTGCGCCGTTACGATTCGCTCAGAGCCGTTTCTGCGCAGCTTCCTTTACGACTTCGCTTTCTGCACGTTTTACCATTCGCAGATCGACCGATAACATGTGAGGTTGTACATGCGAAGCATTTGTTGGCGTGTCGTGTTACAGCTCGTTTGTCATTGGCACTTGATTGTTGAAGGTTCCCCTGAGCAAAAAGAAAAAAAACGTATAAAGGTGTCTTTAACACTTAAAGAACGTGAACATGAATGTATTTATTATTTTTTTTAAATTTTTGTTACGGTCTTTTGCGTCAAGTTACTCATATTTATGCTGACTTCAACCGTGAAGATAGGTTTCTTTCGGTAAGACGTGTGGGCATTCTGCGGAAATGCCAAAAATGTAGCATGCATTGCGTTACCGAATTCCATTTCTTACAGGCGAATTACGTTAGGTAATAGCGATTATAATGTAATTTTTGTCTTTATCTAATAAAATTTCGTGTTCGAAAGAAATCATTGCAACATAAAAGATATGTAGCTCAAGTTTACTATGAATAGTATTTTTTTTCTTTCCTTAACTGTCATTTTATAGTTATTTAGCTTCTCCTAGCAATAATGAGATGAAACAAGTGCCTACAGTAGTTGTTGTAAGATAGGCTTAACTTGAGTATGGTTCTATTTTCATGTTGAGGTATAATAGGAAAATCTCGAACTATGTTAAATTTCATCAAATATTCGAGTCAAGTTATTGCTTTGCTTCCCTGTATAACGAATGGTTCTGAATTGTCAATGGTCCCCTGCATAAGGAATGGTTCTGAATCTAATATTTAAGATAAATAAACACTAACATTATGTAATGACAAACAAATTCTGTAACTTCAGAAAAGTTGAGCTCAAAACTGTTGAAGCCATGTTAGTAGGTGTGTATGTTATGTTAGTAGTTGATAGTAGAAAAAGTTAAATATAATTTAATGCAATGTCAATTTTTTTATGAGTTTTAATATTTTTTTAAATACACCAGCTTAAAGCCTATTTAATTTTCTACCCGTTTATGATATTCTCTGAAACCTCAATCAATTGCATTCTTAGTACACTCACTTTATACGATATCTCGGCAAATCTCTGACATATCGTAACCACCTGCAAATCAAATACGTAGTCTCACATCACACAAGATGACCCTTATCTCCTTCTACAGAGTAACTTTGCGAAAAGGAAGGTTAAATTTCAGCTCCTTTGAACGTTCATTACCGCGTCACGGCCGTTTTTTTACCGACTCTGGCTTAGTGGGCCGGCTTAGCTGTCTTCTTTTTGCACAGATTTCTTACACAGAGTTCTCTGACGTTACGTCGTTCTTTAAGTGAATGGTACCTTCAGAACAAAAGATTACCTTTTCATGTAAGTTTATCAAAGACATTTTTCTGACAAAAATATTCCAAGAAGATAAATGGATATTTAAATTGAATTAATGGATGTTGTAGAGGTTGAGATGAGAACAGTATGCCTACTTCTAAATCTGTCAGCCTGAGTGCAACTAGCGTGTTCGATTTTAAAATAAACCAGAAAGTAAATGTCTTACAATATGTTTTCAAAAATAAAACAGTCGTTAGTTGCCGCTGTGTTCGATGTTTCCACTTCCATTTCATCCGAAACTATATGACTTTTATTTAATACATCCTTTTTTGTAGTGGCCGTAATGTAATGTTCTTTAACTGTATGATTAAATTCGTCTTGATTGGAAACAAAATAGTACCATTTGAATTTACGTTAGTTAAAACCGAGTAAAGGGCATATTTCGTGTTGTTCCTTGCCTTTCCAAATCGGAGTCAAATGATGCCTCTGCAACGGCCATGATGTATTTCTGTTTTAAAATATCACGAATTTAATTATTTTATTTAAAATATATTTATAAATATAGCAATACTGAATTGACATCTCTTTCAGTATTTTACTTCTGTTCTAATACTTTAATTTATACGATATTTGATATTATTGAACACTTTTTGATGGTTTTTTTGCATACATAGTTGGAATTTTCAATGACATTTTCGACATTTTATACATTTATACGTTTTTCCTGATACATCAGTTATTTTTGAACAGGTTTTGAGAAGTTGACTATTCTTTCATGTTAATTTATGTGAAATACATTTTTGTTAATTTTGCAAATTTTTACTTGAAGACTAGCGTGTTTATAGCTCATCAATGTTCACATCGTCAGCAAACGTCAGCAGTAAGGAAATCATTAGAATGTCCAGCGTTGTTTGGTGCATTTATTACGAACAGAATGCAGCCAATGATACTCGCGATAATGACTAAGGGATTTTGCACTATCATTGTAGCGCTGTCATTTCGAAATTGTCCTTTAAAACTACTCTAATTAAGGCAAACTACTTCAATATCTCATGATGTAATTTTGCTTATAATAAGTACAATTCGTCTCCAGCCAAGATAGTTTTAACGCAAAATCCAATTGCCGAAGTCCACACCATTTTAAGATATGTGTGTAAGATATGCGTATGCGGGGGAAGTTACTTTCGTAGATGAAAAAAGAGAGATATCAGTCTTTTCTAAATACAGAGGATTAATAGGAATAGTTTAGGAAACATTTGCAACAGAGTAGAGTTAAGTAATTTTATTTGGTTCACAAACACGTTACAAGTAGAAACAAATATTTTTCCTTAAATGTCACCCACCCACGTCCACATCACTTACTGTAAATCTACTTGGACCTCGTTGGCAAGTAAGGCAACCTTCCAAAAAGGGCTCCGCAGTCCTCCGAAATGGTCTCCACTTTGACCCCTGCGGCGCTCCGGGTGCAATCTTCCTTTCGAGAGCCGCTCTTTTGTGACAACCGCCCCCTTCCAACCGCCGGGCGCGTCTTCTTCGTGCTTCCAGCTCGCGTACTCCTCTGGCCACACTCCCTTTGGTCGCGCGGTTAAAATCCACCACGGTCCCTTTGACGGTCCGGGGCGCCTGTTCGTCCAGCAGCAGCGAAACAGGAAGCTTCTCCTCGCTTTATACGGGCGCGTTTTTCCCCGTCTCTCTCTCTCTCTCTCTCTCTCTCTCTCTCTCTCTCTCTCTCTCTCTCTCTCTGTCTGTCTGTCTTTCTCTCTCTCACTCACCCCCTCTCACTCGTACTCACAATCACCTTCTCCCTCTCGCTGTCTTTCTCCTTTTTTCGAGCGAAAAATCTCGTCTCGTAAGCTTAATTGAATTAGCGCGGGTATAAAGGCAAAGATTTCTGAAAGTTACAACGCAGTTTCGTCATGCGAATAACACACCCGCCTTCCGCGTACTCCGAGAGGTCCCGCACGAAACTCCGCGCTCTTTCTCTAGTTTCTCTTTGCCGTCGCTTCTCTTTCCGGCGCCTCCGAGTGGCGAGAGATGGACTTTTGATACGGTGCCTCTACCAAGTGGCCGCGTTGCAACGGCATGCGGGGCGGGCGCGGGGAATCGAAACTTGATTATCTCTAATTTCATTCTGGTTTTAATAGAGCTCGCGAAAACTTTGGCAATCCGTTTTATTGTTGTACTCATAATCCGTTTCATCTCATATATTAGTTAGTAATTGTTCAAATTAAACCAGATTACCCGCCGATGAAGTTAAAGCCGTAGATTCTACGGACGCTTCGGCTTTCTGCTGTTAAAACGGCGAAGCATGTAGACTTGACAGACAAGTTTTCTTGGTGTCTGAATTGATATGAAGTGGTAGATTTTGGTTAGGAGTCTTGCGCAATAATAAGTCTACTAATGTTGTAACGCTTTTACCTTAGATAAATCCGTAATTTGTTTTCGATGAGTTCAATGTGTTTTCAATAATATCGGAAAAATATAATTCCAATGAACATAAATCAAGAGGTACAATTAGCATAACTTTAAAGTGTAAAAAGCATATTTGTTTTGTAACAGGTTACTTATTTCTTTTACGTTGATTTTCTGTGTAACCTTCGAGTCATATTTCTCCCTGAAAAAGGAAACAAAGATACCTATGAAAAGACCCAAATAATGTTTTACGAATGCTTGGAGAGTTTTAATACATTATGCATATGTATAGATTACTACAGATAAATTAAAGCAGTTCTAACGTATTGAAGTGGCCACAGAGGAAAGATATTTCTAAAATCGACCCATTTACTTAGCACAAAAAATTGGTGTTGAGTTAAGGCAATAAAAACATTTTCAGTTTATTCCTTTACTCATTTGATTCTCGTAGTATATTATAATTATAATTTTCATACTATTGAATATAAATATCTGAATTGTGAGGACTCTTTGTTAGGGCATTGTTCCGGCATTCGCCTGGAGTATATCGGAGAAACCACAGAAACCTACCGGTCAGAGCTGCCGGCTTCTTGAATTCTCCTCTATACAGCGGCTGAATTTGACGTAGCTGGCAAGCTAGTGTCAACAATCCTCTCACCGTCGGGACTCAAACCCCAGGACCTCCCGGTCACAGACACAGCAGTGTCATCAATCGATGCCCTGAGCCGCCTTCTCCGATTCAATTGATTTTGACTTCCATATTAGCGACAAGGGAGAGCACAATGACATTATGTAATATTTATCCATTACTTGAGGCTCTTCCCGGCTAAGCAAATTTGGGATCTGATTAGAACGGTAATTGTAGGAGGATTTGGCGAAGAATTAAGTCAGGGTACTTTTACATGCCGCGAGTACCACACGATCACTGTGGATTTTCTGCTCTTCAAAAATCCACTCACCTCAACAAGGATAGAACACTTCTCTGGGGGTTTAGGGGCCAGAAAGCAAATAATTCACTCATGCAGATACGTGAAAAAATTGTGGGTGCGTCATATTTGGTTACGGATAGCGCATATGAGTTTCGCAACGCAAATAGGGAATAAAATAAGAAATATCAACGAATTTCAACTATTGTGTTTCAATGTTGTTAAATATCTTATTGAATTTTATTGATTTACATTGTATTTTATTCACCTGCCCCAACCATCCACATCGCGCCACACACGATGCGTATTTTCACTAGGCTGAACGCCCCTGGGTTTGGGCGTCCCTTCAGTAATTATGGCCAGGTGTACGAGGGAGCGAGAGGAGGCGGAAGGGGGTGGCAAGCAGAGAGAAAGGGTCAGGGAGAGGAGGGGTCGCAGAGGGGGTGGGCGCGACAGGGGGCGGAATTGGACGCGTGGTCGGACTTCGCAAGTAGGAGTACCCCAGGGTCCCTCTCCGCGGCTCATCTGTCATTAGCGCCTCCTGCGTGGGTGGGTAGCAGAGGCGGCTTTAGGACGATTTGAACTCCTTTTAGGGATGTATTATCACGGACGTCATCGCGAATGTCTTTCACGCCTGTGGTCATGATGTGGAGGAATTGAGTTTGGGTTTCCATCTAGGTGGATGTAATGACTAGATGGATACCGTATGGGATGTAATTGGGCATCTGTTGCACACATTTTAGTGTATTGTACTTTATTTCCCTCTAGTATTAACGTGTTGATCACTGTGAATGTGAGTTTTTGTATTCACGATTTGATGTTTAATACATTGCTTGCAGGTTTGAAAGAATTAGAAAGAGTGTGAAAGTTCATCAACATTATCGATGCCGTAATGAATAAAATAGCAAATATATCATGAAACATTGCATATAAAAGAAATGAACTTCATCCACTGGCGAGAACTTAACTTCTCAACTGTACCCTATGCTTAAATATTCCCGAACAACCTAGTGTACTGTAATTAGATGTTACAAACAGTTATTTTGATTCAGATACTGTATATAATTAGGACAATTTTTTTCTAAACGTTTTATTTACAAAAAAATAAATTTTTGTTTCTGCTAACAACCCTAAAATATACTCGTATTTTGCTCTTGTAAAGTGCTGTATCTGGAAGCGATCGAAAAAGGTAAGGTATACTGTTTTACACCAATATGTCATTTTGTAACAAGTTCCACAAAATTTTACTAACGGGTGTTAACGTCAATTTCTCCTCCAAATGTAAATTTCTAGTATCGGTATTCTAGAGATCACCTGCAGAGAGGAATGTAATATATAAGCGTGGACCCAGTTTTCTGACAATTTCGTGAGTTCATTAGTGCTTTGACATTGTTTTATTTCTCCTTTAAAGCTCGGTGCTGTCAAATCATAATTTTCGAATAGACTGAAATAGGAACAGATAACTTAGTAGATTATTTTTCCACGTTTTCGAACAATGCAATTTTTGCAACGCAGCACAGTGACGTTATCGTGCTGCTCCTTGAAGCTGTCGTTTCTCATCCCCGGGACCTCTCTTAGGCATGAATGAGAAGGCGACCTCTATTGAGATTTGAGCACCAGATCCTGCATGAAGCGAGCTGCCTTTGTATCTCTCCATGTCAACCCGTCGGTGGATTTATAACTCGGAATAAATTCTCTTCAAAACTTTTGTCTCTTCTCGTCGGGTCCGTTCGATGGCCCCCGCGCCCGAAGCCTTATTCCTTCGCCCCCGCCCCCGCCCCCGCCCCCGTCCTGGCGCCTTTGTTCTGCGGAGCGGCGCCGCGTGCAATGAGCCGGAACCCGGTACCCGATCTCGGCCCCTTCTCCCCCACCCCCGCTCCCACCCCGCCCACAACGCCTCAGAACCCGCCCCTCCGTCGCAGCCCTGAGTCGCTCCCCAGCCTTCCTCTCTTTTCTCGCCCTTCCACGTACTTCCTTTCGTTGAAAGAAAATCCATGGTGACACCTTGACATTGAAACTCAACCTCAAACGTTGAAAAATATTAACAAAGGGTGACCGAAAACGTTATTTTTCATCAAATATATTGCTTCAGCGGTAATATATTGACACTTTTTTTATTTATGTTGCTGTCGTAACTAAGTTCCGAGCTTTATACGGATTTGAACACGAATTAATTCTCCATGAATGTAGTCATTCTGTCATTCTGTCATTACGTCACTGCCTAAACACTATCGCCCAGGGGCTCGGCGTCTTTGTTATCCGGAGTTGCCAGACGGTCACCCATCCAGAGATCCTCGGTACCTCGAGCTGTTTAACCGCCTTATCTTTATGGAACATTGTTAAGCTGAACGGCTACCAACGCAGGAATGCGATTTTGAATGATTTTTCGGAATTTTGTGTGACTTGTTATGCCGTTTTCACTTTTTGAGAGGTGATTCAAAGTGTAAAATTTGTTTACTGTTTGCAACCTTCCTGCAAATAAAATTAACTGATTAGTTTTGGACAAATTTCCGTCCTGTGTGCCAAATACATAAAATTTGTTAAAAAATCGGAAGCGACCACGATTCCATGACAACGGCCAAGATGTTATCCGAGTAAAATATTGCGAAGTAAATCAGTGACATTTTTTTAACAGAAACACGAAAAAGAGAAAATTCAAAGCCTAAACGAGAATCGCCACAATTTACTATGAAAATCAGAATTCGAAACTGAAATGTATTGTAATTATCGAAAGCAGAATTAATTAAAACCGTTTGCTGCGTTCACTGAAACGACAATTTTTCCACTTATTCAACCACGCCCTCTCTGACTCCATATTTCTCTACACTCCTTTCTTGCTGACCTCGTCCTTATGCTCCTACCACTTACGCAGTAGAGAAAAAGTTATACAACGCTTCGCAATAAAACCGCAAATTTTCGGCGAAAAACCTCTTAACACCGGGCACTAGTAGTGAAAAAGTAGATAAATGTAGTTGCTAAAGTTAGAAAGAAAGTCCTCTAACGTGTGGTGTAGTCAGAATCCATGTTTTGTGGGTCCTTGATACCGAAAAATCGAATGACGGGAAAAAGTCTGTCCGTCCTATCGTCCGTCCGATTGTGATCTACGCTAGCAGCTAAACCGTTGATTGATATTCAAATTGATATTTCACGTTACGATCACATTGTCTTTTCGAATCCCCTTTAACATTTTCTACGCGTAATGTTGTCTAAATGCCAACTGTGTGTTCATCACCGCAAGTGTATTTTCTTGACTACACGTCAGTGCCATTTTTCTTCCTTCATTTCCACCCCTTCTTCTAAACTTCCTTGCTAATCTCTATCACCTCCTCTGTCTTCCTCCACACCAACTACACTCTCGTCTTCATTTACTATCTCCAAGAACGAGGAATTAAAGATCGCGCGCGGCTCGTGGCCCGTTTGTTAGGGTACTGCATTCGCCTAGAAGTGATCGGAGAAACCACGGGAAACTACCGATTAGAACAGCCGGCCGCTAGAATTCTCCTCCCTAGAGCAGCTTCATTCTCACTTTCGCTTTCTTCTGTCTCACTTCCCTTTCCCTACCTTCCATTACCACCCCCGTCCTCCCACCCAACTACGCCCTCACTCCCGAATCCGTTGTCCGCCTGCCGTCTTTTGTCGCGCGAAGCCGCGCGCTAACGAGGCGACCGACGCCCTTACTGTCCTCGCCGCCCTCACCGCCCTCACCGCCCTCGAAGCCCTCGCCGCTCTCACCGCCCTCACCGCCCTCACCGCCCTCACCGCCCTCACCGATCTCACCGCCCTCGCCGCCCTCACCGCCCTCACCGATCTCACCGCCCTCGCCGCCCGCACCGCCCTCACCCCCTCACCCTTGTCCTCACCGCCGTCGCCCCCGCCACCGTCCTCGCTGCCCGCGGCGCGGCGTCCCCGTCCCCTCATCCGCCGTCGTCGCGCTCGGTAACTTTGCGCCCCGCGGTTTCCTATGCGCAAGTAGAGCCGCCCTGAGCGGCGCGGCCTCCGGGGTAATGAAGAAGCGAGTCGGGGCGTGCGCAGGAAGTGAATTGTTGAGCGAGAGCACGGAACCGGGCCCGAAAGGGCTAGCGGAAGACTGCGAAAGTAAACGAGTTTGTTTGCACGGAATGGGCAAACAAATTGACGAAGGGAATATTAGGATTATTAAAAAATGAGTATGTTGAGGTAATGGGGGTTTTCGAATCAGTTTCTGCTTGGGAGAAACCGAGCTATCCGACGGTAGGTCCGCGCCGGATCTTGCCATTCAGCGGGGGAAGGTCACTGCCACTCCCGAGGAAAAACACATGCACCATCTCAGGGGACTAATGACCTCAGTACTAGATTTACTAACATCCAACCAACGAACAAATCGAATCAGTCAATCGAATCTTTCGCATAAACCTCTTCGTAAATTCCTTTAACTTTTATCTTCTGTGGACCTACTCCAGAAGAGATTGGATTGATTTATTGGCAGTGGCTCCGGGTGCGTCAAGTGCTAAGATCCCATATGTGTAGTGCATGTTTATCGCGGGAGGAGCGCTAAGCTCGCGACTGGTCTCACGGCATGTGTGGTAATGTAATTCATGTTATTTTGTGTGTAAATAAGGGATGATGATAAGACAAGGGAGAGGAAGGATATACTCGTATTGCGCTCGATCCGTGGCCCGTTTGTGAGGGTACTGCTTCGGCAATCGCTTGGTTGGAAGTATCTGAACAATGTTTGAAGTCGTTCGAACTATCTGTACAAAGTACATGAGTGTCTAACCCTGTGAGTATTCATTTGACAGTGTGGAACCACGTTCCCGAGCACCTGCACAATCATGGAATTAGCTTTGAAGCAATTAGTGGGAGTAAATGATATTGTTGTTATTTTATGATCTTTGCAAAATTGTAAAATAAATTTTATTGCGAATTTTCAGATGTAAGACAAAATAATTTATCTATCAAGAACAGTTTCAACAGAGTATGTAAACGAAATTAGATACGTTAACGATAAAAAGTTAATCAGGGATTTACTCTTTCCTGGTAGGGTTACAACAGTGTAAGGCAATTACTAGAGTGCAAAACTCAATTTTTGATCCCTTGGGATTCTTCTTTTCTTTTTCTCCAATATTCCTTCGTTTCTTTGAATTATCCTCTGACTTTCCTAAGATCACATTGGGTATTGGTCTACTATTTTTTCCTTCGAAATTATTTTTACCTTTTCGTATACGTACGTATATACGGAGTAATGTGTGTAGTATAGAGAAAGTTATGTAATGCTGCGGAAAATCAATTTCCAGATTTCAACGGAAATACACGTTGTGGGGTATACCGAAATAGTGTTTCTTGCAAAACGCCGATCGGTCTGTCTGGTGTACGTAAACCACACTAGCGCCTAATCGATGCGAAGGATTTTTTCCAAATTGAAGAAACCCCTGTCCATTTGGTCTGAGTCGAATCTCTGCGATTTTGAAAATCATTCATTACTTTGTGAGAGTACTTTACATGAAGCCTTTGGAACATTTTCAAAATTTTCTCAAAAATGGCTCAATATTTTTTCTTTAAATTTCTTGTAATAATTGAGTAAAATGCATTTGTAAATGTGACATAGACCCAATTTTCACGATTCAAAAATTTCAAAAGTTTGAATTTTTTCTGCATTTTTCTACAACTACAAATTAAAGATAGATATTTTTCCTTCAAATGAAAGTTTAGTATTTTTTGCGCAATGTTGTGCAATTTTAAAAAGTCACAATAAAACAGATTTTATCAAAAACGGCTTCTTTTTTTAAACTCTAAGTTGGGAATGTGTTATATGCACTCTATAAGGTGACATAAACGCCATATTGCTTTATTTGTTTGTTGTTTCAAAAATGAATACATGTAATTTTTTTGACTTGGCTCTTACATCGTTAATATTTACATTCGTGACAATTTGTTCACATTATTATATTTATGAGTACATGTGCCTTAAATAATGTCATATAAAATTTCTTGAAAACTCAACCTTTTCTGTCAGAACTATCTCAAAATTTGGCAATTTCAGAAGCGCTTAAACGCATTTTTTTAAAAAAAACTGCTCCAAATGTTTCTTCAAACTGTTCGAAAAGATATTTCTAATTGCAGCTTTAATATGACATAAAGTTCATTTCGGGGTATTGTTTTGTTCTGTCAAAAATTTGACAAATGTATTTTTTAATATCTCTCACACAGGTTATATGCACATTTACAGAAATTTGTAAACACTTTTGTATTTGTGAGTTAAAGTGTTTTACATGACTTCAAATGAAGTTTTTCTAAAACTAAAAACTATTTTGTGAAAAAGTGCTTCAAATTTCTAATTTACTGTAGCGTTAAGCACCATTTCCTTCCAAACGGCTCCAAATTGCCAAAAGAAAATTGCCATTTAGGTCACGGTTTACTGTTCTTTAATATTTTTGAAATAATATTTCCGTTCTGTTATTAAGACATATAAAAATGAAGAAAATGTTGAATGAAATGTACTTTAGGCGGCGATGGATTGCAGCTGGCAATATGTGGCAAGTTTGTAGAGCAGGCCGCGACCAAAGGAAATTGAAAAGTAATACGGGAAAGTCTGTGCCATTACGTAGCACTACTAGATTAATTTTCTTAGGCTTCATATTTTATTCATCCTCCATTTCTTACTCTTTTGACACATGTTCATCTTACAGTTACTTTCTTTTCTCAGTAAGGTCTTTTTCTTCGTTCTCATTCCGTGTTCAAATAACGGTAGATCTTAAGCAGTGTGACATTACATTCGCCTATAAGTTTGCTTTTAGATTTTCTTACAACGGACACCTGTGTGAGAACACTCAAATTAATGCACGTTAGTGCCAATAATTCAACGTCTTCGGTGAATTCGGTACTTGAGTAACTGTGACTGTGTACAAATAGAATAAATGTGTGATAACACCAATGATGCGAATGCAATTGCATTGCGTGTAATTATAGCTAATTCACCAACCATGCATCAATATAGCAGAAATCGACTGAACAATGAAATCAACGCGCACATTAAATAGTTGGAATATGTATCTAAATACCCGAAATAGTTGCTGCATTGCATCCATTCACACGGTACTGATGGAAATAATAGTACATTATCCAGGCTAATTCCAATTGTGTATATTCAGAGAAAATTCTATTATTATCGAGAATATAAATTAAAAACTAAATGTTAATTAATTATTGCAGGAATACAATTTGTATTCGGGTGATGTATTTAAAACCCAGATTGTTTTTCGAATATTTTTTAAAAATATTCACGAGGGTACATTCAAACAGTTCATTCTCAATTGAGTATCTCACTGTTTCGTGTCTCGGTTCATGGCTGATAAACATACTATATTATTGTTAAACTATAAAAATAAGGTATTAAACGTTTATTTCGTTTAAATATGTAATCGCGAAAGTGCAATGAATTTCGCATAAATATGCAAGGTTTTTCTAAACGTTATTTAGTGTACAGCATCTCAGCACAACATGAATGATAATGCACCATATCCTCGGAAAACGATTCATTTAACCCAGCCCACTTTTTTTCGAACGTTCTCATTTCTCAAGCAATTCCCGAGGATACACCCTAACGAGTTCATTTTTCTCAATTGAGTACCTCGGAGCGTTTAGCTGCACGACCTCCGCACAAGGCCGGCGGAGCTAATCAGGTCAGCTGTTGCTTGATGGGGGCGTGGAGACGCATTATGCAATATCCTCCCTTCAAAGTCAGTCGCCGCTAACTGAGATTCTCTCCGCGCGACTGCCAGTCTCAACGCAGAGGCGATGAAGGCTCTCGGCATTTGGCAGCCGTTTTGTGATTACGCCGCAACTGACGTACAAGCACACACCGCCAGGGGTAGATTAATACTTGAGCAGACTATTAACGTCCGTGTGGTCTCCCCATAGGGATACCCATATTTTTAACTAAATTTTATATTCTGCCATAAGCATTTAAAATATTTTCAAATAAAACTTTAAAATTTGTTATTCAAGGGACCGCAACATTAGTACTATCAAGGAATATCAATTTCTGTCGTACCGACAGTTTTGCCTGTAGCTCTGTTCACAGACAGACAAAAGGACTGACAGACGGATGGACAGTCGGCGGGCAGACGGACAGACACGCACAGGGGAGGACGCACGGACGGACAGACAAAATATTTGCAGGAGCCTGTTCAATTAAAGCATGGCCCATGCAAAATCCCCAGTTGTGGATGGTTGAAAGACCCACAGTTGTTCCGTAAAGCAATTTTTCGTAATCAAGAACTCACAAAAAGGAAATTATGACTCTATAATGTGTTAGAGGAAGTAATTTACTATATGTGGTAGCGATAATTATCCATTTTCTCAGTTTGAAGAACCCACAATACGAATTTTTCTGTCAAAAAGTCGCCGTTTTATTTCCTGGCTTATTACGATAGTACGTTGTCTGTACGACGTAAGTAATGCGCGAGGAAGAAAAGCATACGTAATGTCCAGGTGAAGCATGAAGTTAACCGAGCTTGCACTCTGCTTCCACTATCACTGCAAATCCTCGTCTCCTTCCGCCCTCAGTCGCCGTTCCCGCCGCTACCACCGCCATCGCCGCCTCCGCCGTCTCCGCCGCCGCCGCCGCCGCCGCCACCGCCTCCGCCACCGCCGCCACCGCTGCCGCCACCGCCGCCGCCGCCACCGCCGCCGCCGCCGCCGCCGCCGCCACCGCTACCGCCGCCCCCGCTACCGCCGCCCCCGCCGCCGCCCCCGCCCCCGCCCCCGCCCCCGCCGCCGCCGCTCCTCCGCCGCCGGTCCGCCGCCGCTAGTTCTTCCGCGCGCGTGGCGAAATTGCCTTCCTAATGGGCGGTCGTCGTCTTGGGCGCCCTGCTGCTTTGTCGTGGGCATTTGCAGGGGCCTGTAATTAAAGCATGGCGCTGCGGATGGCTGTAATCTGTTCGCAAGGGCCGCTCGCTGCACTGCCCCGGTGTCCTTCCCGGGCGACGGCGGTCCCCGCTCGCAGTTCCTCCGGGCGCTGTCTAGCTCTGCGTTTGGAATCTTCGCTGCCACGGTCCAATTTAGCTCAATAATTTGGGCTCAAACACAATTATGCTGAATAACTTACCGGATCAAGTTTAATTATACTGATATATAACTACGCGACACAAACATTTCAAATATGAAAGAAAATTAGTGGTGCTGCAAAAGCACATTCTTGTGCATTATGCACAGTGCATTATTTCTATCTCTTCCTCTATATTATACTTCTACACAAACCTGCGAACGTTTTTTCGAGTTAACTTGCCGACTCATACACTACGCCACAAAAGTTTCGTGTGAGTCGAACTCGGGTAGATCCATAAAAACGTCAATTCTCGCTTCAAGTAAAAAAATACTTTAAGATACCAAAATATCCGTTTCAAACTCCAAAAGCCTCAACTTTGTTCATATTTATCTAGGAATATCAATTTTGGAGAAAATGGGCTGAACGGTTCATGCGCTAGAGTTGACCGTAGACGGACTAACTGAGAGACAGCCGTTAATCGGCTTCATTATCAAGGACCCACAAAATGTGGATTCTGACTACACCACGTATTAGAGCAAGCTGTTTCGGTAGTTATCATATCTATTCATCCAATTTTAAGTTACCAAAGCCCGCGAATAGGAGATTTTCTGCGGAAAATTGGTCGTTTTTGGCGTACGATTATATAACCTTCTCTTCCTTCGAAGTATCATCGTAAGGACGAGACGGTGAAAAGGATTGCAGAATATTCAGTCGAGGTTCTGAGAATACGTGTTCTGTGTGTGTGTGTGTGTGTGTGTGTGTGTGTTCGGGAGTGTTAACGGATAATGCATTCAATTCGAAATGCTAGGAAGTTTTTCAGATTATAATGTGAATAATTGATGTCTATTTGTATTATATATTATTGTATACTCGTGTGTCAATAAGAGCGTCTAACTCCGTCTCCATAGGTCTCAATGGTTCCAAATTATTGGAGACAGTGCGATTCAATAGCTAACGTCGAGCTTACTGGGGTGTCCCTTCCAACAGATCTCATACAGCAAAAATTACGGGAGAAACGCCTCTTGGGCCGACCGCCAGTAATGTGAATGGTTCTCTGTCTTCCACACACATCCCTGCCCCTTGTGCCGCCATTCCCCGTCGTGATTTCGCTTCAAAACCACCGCGTGCATTGCATGCACTTCGCAGAAACGCCGCTTACCTCCTCCTTCCCCCAACCCTGCCAGCCTGACCGCCGAGCGTCGTGCGCGCCGCGTCGGCGTCGCGGCGCCGGCGTCGCGGCGCCGGACGGTCGGCCGGCCGGCTCATCAGTCGATTGGCCGCTGATTTCGCGCGGTCAGAGGTGCCCGGTCAAAGCGCGGGGCAGCCTTTGATTCCACCGCCGCAGTCAACATGTAACCCCCCCCCCCCTCTGCGCGCCCGGCTCGCCTTTGGCCCCCGCAGCGAGCCCGGGCGCCGCCGCCGAGCCGCTCCAGCTGAGCGTGACAAACGCTGGCCTGGCGCCCTCGCCGCCGCGCCGCCACTTCCTCGCAGACGCCTCTGGGTTTGTCCCACACCTCCGCCTTGGCCACCGATGAGACTCCGTCTCCACCTCCACTGCCGCCTCAACCTATACCTCCACTTTTGTCGCCATCTACACATTGCCTCCACCTCCACTTCTGCTTACACTTCTCCTCCACTTCCACTTCAACTGCCACCTCCACTTCAGCTGCCTACTCAGCCTCCGCCGCTACCTCCACTGTTATTTTCATCTACACATATGCCTGCACATTCACTTCTGCCTCTACCTCGAATTCTCCTCCATCTCCACTTCAACTGGCACCTCCCCTTCGACTGTCACCTTCCCCGCCGCCCATACCACCATTTATACGTCTGCCTCCACCTTAACTTCTGTCACTACCTCCAGTTCTACCTTCAATTCTGCCTCTTCCTCCATGTCCTCCACTTCTACTTAAATCTCCATTTTTCTTCTCTCCATTGTCACCGCCTCCACCTCTACCTCCACCTCCGCTTTATCTTCGACGCCTACTTTTCTGTACGACATCCCCTCCGCCTGCATCTCCCCCTCCATTTCTGCTAGATTGTTTGTAACCTTACTTCTGTTAAGTAGCTTTGCGGTCGCAATGCCAGACCTGGAGAGGTGGTTCAGTGCGACAACTGATGCCACAGCAGTGCCTCTGACCAGGTACGAGTCCCGACAGGTTTGAGCCCCAGCAGTGGCAAGATATTCGAAACGAGATTGTCAGCTAGGTCTAATTTAGTGGCTGTCTGGAGGAGAATTCTAGAAGCCGCCTGCTCTGATCTCTAGTTTTCCGTGGTTTCCCCGATCAACACCAGGCGAATGGCGGGGCAGCACCGTAACAAATGAACCACGAACCGTGCGTGATCTGTGACACACACACACACTAACATGCTCTACACTACCACACATGTAGGGAGACCGGTCGAGAGCTTGGAGCTTGTCACGGCTGGGGCGGTGCTCTGCTGGTGGGAGATACCTGGTTGAGAAAAAATTCGCTAGCCGACGGTAGGACGGCGCCGAATCTAGTCATACAGCACGGGAAGACCATCGCCACCTCCCGAGGAGAAAACATGCACTACACTTTCTGGAATAGTGGCTTCAGTAGTTGACGTGTCCGAAATCACAACCAACTAATCAACCAACTAACCAACTGCAATGCTAGTAGGTAATGCGAAATGAAAATGCATTGTCCCTTATAAAATTACAAATGGTGATATGTAAACTGTAACCGTCACAAGGGCTCGTGCCCTTGTACTCCTAAAGACTATGGGTGCTAATACTCCTAAATACTATTAGAACATATTACTATATCGTTATCTTAGGGGGTTATTAAGCGACTGGGTATATATTGGAAGTTCGGCGGTCGACGCCCCGCTGCGGCAGAAATCTGGTTGCAACATTGAGTACATTTTACAGTCAACAGATTAATAACATCTTTAGTCGTGAATCACGGGGATAATAATAGTAATAATAATAATAGTAGTAATATTAATAATAATGACAATAATAATGATAATAATGATAATAATGATAATAATAATAATAGTAATAATAATAATAATAATAATAATAATAATAATAATAATAATAATAATAATAATAATAATAATAATAATAATAATATGTTACTTTCCTGTTTAATAGAATCGAAGCGAAAGTAGTCGCAAAATCGTTTCTCCTTTCCTCTTAGGTATTTGAAAGTGGAAAATACTTCTAAGACTGTTATTTCCTGGTCCCTCCTTGTGTGGGCACCCCTGTTTTCCTCACAGCTCATCGACTCGCTCGCTCCCTAGACTCTCATTAAGACGTCCATCCGCCCCAGTTGCGCCGGATGCGTCCAGTTCGTGCCCGGAGCACGGCGAGGCTGCCTGCGGTATCTCGTCGCTAATAGCGTGGAAACTGGCAATGTTAAGTGCACCGCGCACACAGACCATATTAGTCGCCCCTTGTAGCGTTGGGGTCGTATGCGCTAGACTCGGGATTCCCGCCCACTCACTATGCGCGAAATAGTGTGTTAGTTTTGTCATCTGGAGTATTGTCCGATTCAAATATAGTGATTCCTCAAGGTCGGGAGCTGAAAGATGGGGACACTGTTATCCAATCGAGGACTTCGTTACGACTTAGATGTTTAGCATTGAAGCTCCCAGTTGGATGGCACTAAATTTGGGAAGTCACTAAATTTCAATCGGATAGTAGTATAGAAACTGAGGCAGTCGTTAAACGATTAGTAAACTCAATACGCGTCATTTTGCATTCTTGTAGTGGCGAACGGTTAGACAGTGGTGATTGTAAGGGTTCACATTTTGGTGGGAGTACTGTTACTGGTGTAGAGGTAGGTTTTGTGTCTAACGATATCAAAAGTCATTTCAATTTTACCCGCGGTTTAAAAGGAGACTGATTTTTTTTACTTATCCTACACTCTCCCAGTGTCTAGATTAACGTGTAGCTATGTCTGTAGTACTTCTCGGGTTTTGAAGGTTGTGGTACTGGCTGTGTTACACTGGAAAAGTTACTCTGGAAAAGTGTGCTTCTCATTGCAACTTTCTGATTTCAGCACATAAATGGCAAAATTGCCCAATCTTTAACACAATCATGTTCCATATAATCCACAAAATTTAATCAATAAGAACTCAACTTCCATAGAGCACAATCTGTGACATGAAAGTGTTAGTTACTCGTATCAGTGATATGCAGTGCATTTGATTTCTGACAGAGTAGCTCAACATTCTGTCTCATCCTGGCTAGTCTTTCGTGAAGACTTCTTGAAATAGTAAGTGTGGAGGGGGAGTAGTGTCTTCCCCGTCTTCCTCAATCTCCCACCCCTTTCGTGAGCGAGTACCAAGCCTACCGCACCGGAATGCTTCTACGCATAGGTTGAAATTCACTGTCAGAGCTTTCGCCTCCGGCGTCTAATATCCAAGAATATTTGCATCCGCGCTCCCTCTTCGGCTTATGATTGCCATTTGCCTGGCCCCACCGCGTCCTCAGACCCGCCGAGGACGCTTCCGCTTCTTCCGCCGCGTGGTCCTTGGCTTCCGCCTCAGCGCCTGCGGTTTACTGCTCATCTCGCCCTCCTTTCCCCTACCCACCCTTCTCTTCGCGCTCTCTTCTCTCCCCCGCCCGCATCTTTTTTTCCCTCTTCTCTGTTCTCACACCCGCTCTCTCGCCTCCCTATCAATCTCCTCTCCCCTTCTCTTCCACCACTTCTCCGTTTTCTCAAACTACTTTCATCCCCTCCCATTTCCCTCTTTCCTCTGCTCTGTTATCGCATTCGCCCTTTCCCTCTCCTGTCAATGTCCTATCCCCTTCCATCTCTTTTCGTACCTCCCGCAATCCCTTCCTTCCCCTCCCTCCTCCCTCATTCCTGTTCTCTGCCCTCACATTCCCAAATTCACTCCTTATCAATCTCTCCCCCCTTTTCTCCCCTCCTCTTCCATATCCCCTCCCCTTCTGAAACCCCTTCCTACTCCTCCCATCTCCTAATTTATTCTGCTCTGTCATCACATCCGTCCTCTCCACTCCATATCAATCTCTCCTCGCCGTCCACTCCTTCAATATATTCTCCCCGTCCTCGTCCTTCTCTTCCCACCTCATCTCCGCTTCCTAGTTTTCCTCCATCTTTCTGTCCATTCTTCTGCGTCCACTCCCTGTCCTCCCGGACATTCTTTTTCCTTTCCACACTCTCCATCCCTTTTTTCATCCCTTCCCTTGCCCTCCTTTACCCTCTTCCTCACACCCTCTCCGCACTGCTCGTCGCCCTCTTTCGCTCCTGATCCCCAAGGAGCCTTCCCAGACCGGAAGCCGCGTCGTTACGAGATGGCGCAATTTCCGGCACGCTGCGCCATGTCCTGTCATTTGTTTTCGTGTGAGCCGCGCTGTTAAATCGCGTTGAAGAGATGAATAATAATTTTCTTTCGTCTTGAAGGAAAGGAAGCGGGGTTATCTTTACCCTCCGCTATAAATATGAGTCGAAGTTTTTTTCACCAAATCCTTTTGTCGCCGGGGGGGGGGGCTTTGCAGCACTTACGTTGTAATGGCTTGTGTTGTTGCGGTGGCGAAAACAGATATTGGATTAGCAGTAAAGGATAACGTACAGATCGCTCATTGTCTAATGTTGGTTATGCAGGGGGACTCGGGCAAGGCTATCAGAATCAATGGCTATCAGAATCAAAGATACTTTTCTACTAAATGAATGATCGAAAAATAATTTCATACACATTCACACATTTTTATATCTTATTCTGGTGCCTTGAGTTTGAAGGGTTCCGATTGGTTTACAACAATGACGAGGGAGTGTGTTTAACTATCTTTTATCTTATCCTCATTGTAGTTTTGTAGTACGTTCGCTCTAACATTAAACGTTTGCACTGCACGGTGCTTGTTATATTCAGGCAATCTAGTTTTTGTTAGTTATTAATTTGTTAGTTGATAGCATTATTAAAATATTTGGCTAAGTAAAATGGTTGTTTGATTGAAAGATTTTGAAGTTTCATTGAAACACTTAAAAACATCTTTGAGATGCACAGTTGAAAAATTGGTTCTAGAAGCACTACAGCCATCTAATCCATATTCAAGGCATTGTCCGTGCCCTGAGAGACCAGCTCAGATTTGAGAACGTGTCCATTCTGGTTAGATGTGATATATTTTCTTCAAAATGTAATGAATATGGGGAGTATTCCAAGTGTTATTTTAAATTTTAAATTCTGGAGACGTATTAGGTCGTATAGTAACTCTGATATCCCTATTTCCCAGCGAATAGGCATTCTTCGTAGGGCACACCGAGTATGTCACCAGCATAGCGTTGCGTCTCCCCGTGCTCTTGTCACGGGTCGTTGCGGGGGACGAAACATATGCAAAGCGGTTCGTTAACGTTTTGTTTACAGTGGTCGCTAACTAATGACGCAATTACGAGCAAGTCGGCGCTGGAAGGGAGCGCTAGCGGTTGGTCGGCTCGCTGGCAGCGGGTAGGGAGGGCAGGGGAAACGAGAGAGGGAGGTCTTTTATGGTGGCGATTCTAAGAATTTTAATTCATTGCTCTTGTAAACTTGTCCCTCGGGAAGGGGCCCGCGGCAGCGACAGCATTAATCATCGTCATTATCGCCATTAAAGTTTCGGGATTCCGCCGCCCGGATCCCCTTCGCCGGGCAGTGTCGTTTGCCCCCGCTCCCGCCGGCCCCGCCCCCGCCCACTCAGTGGTCGCTTTCATACGCGCCCCCTTCGCCCTTTCTGCTGCGTCGCCACTGCGACGAGAATGTTCTCGTCGCCGCTGCCGCTCTCCACCCCACGGCCGTTCTCTCTATCGGAACCAACACTGTCCCCGCCACTGTACTTCCCGCCGCCAGTCCCCGCCACTGTAGACCCCGCCACTGTAGACCCCGCCACTGTAGTCTCTGCCAATGTAGTTCGAACCACTACATTCCCCATCACTGTAGTTCCCGGCGCTGTATTCCTCACCACTGTAGTTCCCGTCACTATAGTCTCCGTCAAAGTAGCCCCAACCACAGCAGTCTGCGCCACCGTAGTTTCCGCCACTGTAGTTCCCGCCACTGTAGCCTCTGCCAGTGTACTCGCCGTCGAGTGCCCGTCCCTGAGTTCGCACCACTGTTGCCCCGAGCGCCTCCGCGCCTCTGTTACCCCACCGCTATTCGCCTCGCCACTATTTCTCCGACCATTTTTGTCTCCGACACGGTTCACCCTATGTCGGTCATCCCGACTCCGTTGATCATGCTTTTGTACGACTATGATTCAAACCGCCCCAACGTTACCTTCCCCACCAAATGTCCCACTAGCGTCCCCACTACTGCGTCCCGCCTCTGCCGCCATTCCCTGCTTGTTCTGCCGCCTCTTCAATACGTCCCCGCCACTGCTACAGGAACCTCTACCGTCATTGTTCACGCTCACATCATACTCTTTCCATCATTATCTCTCACATTATTATCCCCGCCTCATCACGATTTTAACGTCTCTGTCCCCAACGTGCACGCCCTTTCTGCCCCTTCCATCCGGCCGAGATTGCCGTCGCCATCCTCCCTCGTGCTTCTCCGCCCTGCTGTCCCAGCCACCCCCGCTGCAGCCGATTCCGCCCCAGCCGCACCCTTGTTCTCCTCCTCGGCCGCCCGCACTTCCGTTTCCGCTCCCGCGCCCTCCCTGCCGCCCGCGTCGCACTTCATTACCCAGCGGCCCGGCGGACGCGCGTGTTTGCGCCTCCGCGCCCCGCGCCCCGCGCCCCGCACTGCGCGGCCCCTTCCAAATTGCCTCGCCTGGCAGCCGCGTTGCGACAGCGCCGGAGAGGAAGGCAGATTAGTGTGTACTCTTTTTGGTAGAGTTCAGCGATTGGGCGTCTGCTTAATGGCTTTTTGCGTTTTCGTGTGTTAACTGTGGCTATTGTCGAAAGTCAAACCGAATGGGTTTAGCTCAAAGACACCATCGCCGCTGTCTCTGCATCATGAGGTTCTATGCTTCGATAGCGGCGGATACTGATTAAATAGCTAGTAGGTAGAATTCAGACGCTGCCTACAGGAGAATTTTCGCGAACGGCTGCTCTAATCGGAGGTTTTCCGTGGTTTCTACGGTAAATGCCAGCGAAATGCCGGAGTAATAGCCTCGGGCACAAACCAAGGGGCCACAGACCGCGCGCGATATTTCCTTCCTCTTCTTTGTCCCATTGGCTCCCTTTCAGTACTCACGCGCACTTCAATGCTCTGCTCTACCCCACATGTCGGGACTCCAGTAAGAGCTTGTCGGGACTCCAGTAAGACTCCAGCTCCCCTAAGAGCTTGTCTTGACTTGGGCGGTGCACTGCTGGGGGATATCCTCCCGCAAGTCCATGTATTGGCCGGCGTCAGATTTCACCTTCCAGCGACGAAAACCCCCCGCTATCGAAGCTATCGAAGAATCTCATGATACGAGTCGTTGCAGACACGTTCAAGCATAACAAAATCACAACACCGACAGTAGAAGCTGACGTGAACGGAAACATTAATCAATCAATCGCAAGTCGACTGTCAATGCAGTTATTTTAAAGTTCTTTTTTAGACTTATTGCTGGCAAATATATAAATTGGTAAATTAATAAACCAAAATCACGACTAAAATGGCACGTTAATTTGCAAAAGCCAATTGTGTCTCACGACGAACTAGAAAACTGTTTTGCTTTTATAAGCATCGTCTTTGCGCTTGTACTTTGATTTCTGTGTAATGCTCTTTTTTGTAGACAAGAGAAAACTTTTATTTTGATTCATTATTCTTGCTTCTAATATTAATGCTACATTGCTAAAATAATCACTTCCGCGTTAAAAAATTGTCGTTTGAATTTATTAATTTGCTGAAATCTTTTCAAGCACACAGTATTGCTTGATATAGGAATTGGTGGATTTAAACTCTTTCAGGTAATAATACATTTTAAAAAATATTTCAAGAACTTGGAAGAAAGAAACGCCTTGCCGAAATAATTGAAGACGTGTTTGGTTAAGTGGCGAAAAAATTGGTGTGTTGAAAAGCGATACAGAGTTGAAAAGGCGAATAGATATAATTGGAATGACTTCTTTCAATGTAAGGGGAAGTGGGGCTGGTCTCGTTAATTTTATTTCTGATACCTGGTTTTCTAAATGACTCGTGACGTGTAACTCGTCTTCAAACACGTAAAATGCCTTCTTGGCCTACTCCATCAATCTAGACCTGAAGAACTCTTGTAGCTCTCGTTACCAACTCTTGAGATCGGCTTCCTCAAGAAAGAATATCGATAAAATGTCAGAAGGTAAACGAATTGTATTGACAAACCACTAAGACATCAGTGGCGTAGAAGACAGCGAATAAAGTTGTATGACGTAATCAATAACATCTGCCAATATCGTCAAAGCTCTTTTGCAGTTTGCATTATTTTCTCGTCTGCCCTTTCCTCTGATATTTTTAGAAAAGCCTCTTATAAAAGCACGACGTGAATTTTATTGTTTAAAAACTTTTTGTTTCTTTTTAAGTTCTTTTATCTGACAGTTTGTTCTTTTTGTTTCTAGGTGAGTACCCTGCAACCTTGAATCGATTGATTATCCAGGACCACTGAGAAACCTAAACATGGTAACGTACTGATGATCGCGTGTATTTTCTACACGGAATATACCCGACTCATTATTCGTATATACTTTTATGCTGAATATTTTCACAATTTTCTTACTTATTATCTTAAAAATTTGTATATTAAAACACTGGTTGTAATTGGTAAAAGCGTATTTTATTGACATTGAGCTCTTTAAAAGATCGTAAAATATGTTTTAAACATTTTGTCAAATTGATAATGTGATATTTATTACAAATTCTTTTTTCATTCCAACATGCAATGAATAACATTCATAAATATTTGTTTTTAGTCTACTGCGTTAACAGTTATGGTATTTCACGCTATTTTGAAAGCCGGTTGTCATGGATCAACATTATGAACAACATAATTCGTAACTAAATTTCAAGTAGTCCCTTCTTGGAAACGATGTCATCTCAGAAAATAGACGCAAATCAAATTCCATCCCCTTTGCAATAAAAACAAACTGTTATGCACCCTTCGTTTCAAACGCAAAAACTCGAAAGTTTTTTTTGTGCTTCTCCGGCTCGAGGCAATTCAACAAAGTAGCTCTTGTCCCAGAAGATTCTTCATGCCAAGACTGAGGAACGAGGTTGCTTATTACACAACAAAACAAGGTTGACGTCAAAGCGGCATAAACGTTTCTTCTCTGCGTACCCTCCACCAGCTCCCACACCATCTCCGTTCTCGCAAGCTGCCTCTTGCACTCCTTCCAACCCGATTCTCCCCGGCAGTCTCCGCTCGTATCTTGGCTCCACCCTCGCCACACACACACCACGCCTCTCAGCACCTTACCACACTATCCCACGGCACGCCATGTTCCAGTGATGTTCCCTCCTGACCACGTTCCTGCCACAGCGCGTTCCCAACATGCCACGTTCCTACCAGTCCAACCTCCCGCCAGAGCACGTTCCTGCCACATTAGCCTCCTTCCATTTCATTTCCCGCCACGCTACGCCTTTGCTACAACACGTCCCTGATCCCTCACATCCCCGACACTCTACGTCACTAATATTAGTCTTTACAACCACACCATTTCCCCGCTCCATCATGTCCATGCCACTCCACGGCCCTCCCACGCAACACCCCACACACAACGTGCCCCCCCCCACTACAGCTCCTTCACGTCGGGTCTCCGCTCCGGTGTGCATATACCCGTTTCATCCCGTCACACCTTGCCCCATCACGCCTATGTCGACGGTCCACAGCTCCCCGCCTCATCGGCTCTCATGCCAACCCGTTCCATCCCCCGACACGCCTCATCCCCGCTCTCTCTTCGCTTCGCCCCCGCCTTTTACATCCTCTCCCCCGCCCCCGCCCCTACCACGCCTTCTTCATTGATGACGCGCCCCATCCCTGTCCTATCTTCGCGCCACCCGTGCCTCTCCTGTCCTTTCCCCCGCCCCTGCCCCGTCCCGCCCTCGCCATTGCCACTGAAGCGCTCCGCTTGTCTTGCTCCAGTCGCAGCGAGGAAGGCGGAGGCGGAGACGGAGGTGGAGGTGGGCACGTCTTGCTCACATCCCCGGCAGCCGCGACAGCCGCGTGGGGTGACCCGTTTAACTCGTGACCCGCGCACGGCTTAGGAGGCAATTTCCGGCCTTAGGGCGCGCCTGGCAGGCGGGCGGGAAAGGGGGATGGGCGAGGCTAGGGGGCGGGGCGGGAGAACGCGGCGCCGGGCGGTGTTTTATTCATAGACGGCGCCACTCGAGAAGATTGCTCGCGCCACCTGCTGCCGAGGCGCGCCGCCTCCCCGCTCGCCCGATCCCTTTCTTTTGCGTCGCGCCGCGCCGCGCCGCGCCGGGCGCCAAGCCACGCCCCCTTCCCGCGATACAGGATGCAACGGAATAAGTGCGCGCAATTCGGGAGACGATTCATTGATTGATTTATTGATTAGTGATTCCGGGCTCGTCAACTGTTAAAGTCATTAGTCCCGTAAGGGTAGTGCATGTTTTTCGTCGGGGGGGGGGCGGTGGTGGTGGCGATGATCTTCCTCCACCAAATGGTGAGGTCCGGCGCCGATCTGCGCATGCGATATTCGGTATCCCTCCTCCAGGTATCTCCCACCAGCGCAACGGAACGCCGCACCATCCGGGGCAAGCTCTTAGCTCCTGATAGTCTCCCAGCGAGTGAGGTAGTGTAGTGTATGTGACAGGTGTGGCCATGTAGTACATGTGTAAGGAAGGGGCGAGGATAGGACAAGGAGGAAGCAAATGTCGCCTTTTTTCCTTTATTCGGTAATGTTCTCTGCTTCGCTTCTCCCCATAATAGAATTGATTTCATAAAAGGAGAAAGAATTTATCACAATTCATTATTGAAAAATAGTTGAATCCGGTGAATTTTTGAATTTGAATATAAATTTTCGGAGAAGAACAAATGACAACGCTTTGCATTTTTTTCTGTCAGTATGTAGTACGTTCCGAATTTCGGGCACATGTTTCGTGCTCATCCTGTACAGGGGAGACGCCGGCGATTGTTCGCGTCGTCGATGGCTGTGTACTAACGGTCGCTGCAACGCAATCCAGCTGCTCCCGCTCTGACCCCCCCCCCCCGGGCAATCGCTTTTGCCGGCGCCTCCCACCCACTTCCGAACGCGCTTCGTTCCCTGGATCTGCCTCCTGTCTCAGCCTCTGGACCCGCTCCTGCCTCCCTTCCCCCCACTTGCGCCTCCAATCCGTCCTCACCTCCTCCTCTGCCTCCGCTTCCCTCACCACCCCTGATTCCTCCCCACCGCCGACTCCGCCGCACCTCAGACTCCCCCCCGTCCCCGTTTCCGCCCCGCGCCAGCCTCCAACTAGTACCACCTCCGACTAGTACCTGCCCCGCCTTCGGCTCTATCTCCTTCGCCCCAGCCTCACTCAGGCCAGCACCCACATCTCCTCTCCCGCCCCCGCCTTTCACCGCGTTCGTCCTGCCAATGTCTCCGTTTCAGCCTCCACCCCCCCTTCATTCCCGCTTGTGCCTCTGCCTCTGCCTCTACCTCATCCCCCGCCCATGCCTCAGTCCCCATTTCACCTTCACCCCAACCCCCTCTTTTATATCCCACTGCGTCGCGACGCTTGTGCTGAAATGAAGGCCACGCCTACACAGCCTCGTTGTAGAATGTCCACAACTGGCAGAGATAGCCTGATAAGTTTAAGGAATCGCCATCAGACCCAGTCGAGAAGAGATTAGAAGGCGTCATAAGAGCTAATGTCACTCGGAATGCTCGTAAATTCTGTTTTATTTCTATCATCACAGCAAAGATGTTTCCAGAAGATTACGAAGTCCTGGGAATAAATTTGGTTATTCTGAATTCACAAATATCCGCATGTTACGTCTTCTACATCACTCCTACCACCAACTTCTCGCACGGGAAAATAAAATATCTTAATTGAAAAAAAACAACAAGACTTTATTTTAAATTTGACAAACTGCACATATTTACTAATGAAAGTGAATTCAACAACATGAACCGATATCGATACCAAAAAAAGGTGTGTTGAAGAGTTATGAAATATTTATATATATACACGCCAGAGGTCGGTAGCGGGCTGTCAGAGCTGGTAAATAATCTAAAGGCCTGTAATAATGCGCGAGATAAACTTCTTAATCTAATGGCAATGTACTGAAAATAAAATAATATTATTTTATTAAAATTTTAACCAATTACAATAAAAAGAATAATCATAAACACTGTGGTTTACATAAAATTGATCTTTTTTCAAGGAATGGATATGAAGAAAGTTCAGGCAACGCCGGGTATATTGCTAGTAAAATATTGTCAGTAAATCATTCAATGCTACTACGTCTTTAATGAAATGTTTTAATTTTCTACTATTTTTAATGTTTTCGATTAATTATATTTTTCTTCAGTATTTCAGAGTTTTCAGCAAGTCATGCACAGTTTCACTGCTCAATTAATTAACATTTTTATAATAAATGAAGTCTTAAGTGTTCAAAGAATTGCCCCGGTCCGGAATCAAATCCGTTCCCTCCGGTATACCGCCATCTGCTCTAAAAGGGAGAAGCATCACCAAAATTTAGCAAGCGAGAACAATTTCAAATTCAGCCAATTCAGTACTTAATTGTAAACCCTGATTGTATTTACATTCCTGCAACAAGTGATGAAAAGAGGACGGTCAACTCGCAATTTCCGGAAATTTAGGCTTTCCCCTTTGAAACTAGCCATTTGTTTGTCAGCTGTACAAATTGGTCATTATCTCTTATTTTTGTTTGATGTTTCGGTTTAGGCTCGTTTGCTAACGGAAATAACAGACTTTGAAATTGATTATTTGAATCATTTATTTACACGTGGTCTATTACTCTTTATTTGTTTATTGATTTTCTCTCTTTATTGTCCCTTTATTTTTATTATTTATTATTATTACTATTCTCCTTTCATTTCTGCTTCTCCTTTTATTCACTTACTGTTGATTACTGTTAATCCCTATAATTGATGTCAATTATGCCATTTTCATTTCGATTTTAATCGATTAATCACAGTTAAGTCACTAAATCATATTTATATACTATCCATTATATCACGGATTTCAAGTTCACGAACATTTTCAGAAGCTTTTGAATTTACTATCAGTGAATTAATAATTCCATCTATATGCACTTTGAATAATAAAGTATGTAACTATTTTCATATTTAAATTTTGGTCAAATTGGTTTTTGATCACTTTGAACGTGGTTATCTAAACTGGAGTTCCAATATCAAAAGTTTGTATGTCGTAACAAAGCTCTCGATTGGATAACCGCATTCCACTTGGTCGCATTCAATTCGCCTTACATTTAAATCAGAATACAAAGTACTACATTTTTTTCCGACTTAAACAGTGTATTTGCGTACCTTATTTTATCGATAGCATAATTATTCGTTACTCAACACCACCTTAAAAATCTCAGTGTATAAGGTACTAAAGATGTACACAGCCTTCAAAACGCAGGGCTTTGTACGCACTTCCCCAATAATTCAGTTCTACCACCTGTTTTGCGGTGCCTCCGTTCCGGTTACCACGATTTCCGCATTTCCCCTCGGCCGGGTGAGCGCCTTCAGGCTGCCCAATCACCGCTCACCGCATACACCCCCTCCCCTACACCCACCTGAGCTGCACTCCCCGCCGCAATCCAATTAAACGAGGGGCACTGCCCACCCGAGCACGGGCATCGCGGCGTCTCAGGAGCAAATCCACCGCTGCTCCGTCCGCCGCCCCCCGGCCGCCGCGCCGCTGCAACCGATTGCTCCCACTACACCCACCGCCACGACCTCCCTGCCGCTGCCCCCCCCCCACAAGCTCCCACGCCGCCGCTGCTGCAACTGATTGCTCCCACTGCACCCACCGCCACGACCTCCCTGCCGCTGCCCCCCCCCACAAGCTCCCACGCCGCCGCTGCTGCAACCGTTTGCTCCCACTGCACCCACCGCCACGACCTCCCTGCCGCTGCCCCCCCCCCCCCCACAAGCTCCCACGCCGCCGCTGCTGCAACCGATTGCTCCAATTGCACCCACCGCCACGATCTCCCTGCCGTCGCCGTTTCCACCTCCTTTGCCCTCCCCGCCAACCACTACGTCTCTGACAGACGTTCCCGCATCAAAGCCGTATCCATGACTCAACAGCACCGGTTACAATGGACATGCTACAGTCGTATCCGATGGAATCGTTACCACCACCGGCAATATCCTTTATTATTTCTCATATCTCCGTCGCAAGCATCCTGTCTTTCTCTCGCTGCCATTAGTCTTCCTGGCCGTATTTGAGATTTCTACTTTTCCCGCGGTCCCCGCTCCCCGGCCTCCTCACTACAACGCCATGACAGACGTCACCACCCTGATTGCCGTCACCGCCCCCGCCATCTTCACTGTCCTCCCGCTGTCCCGCTGACCCGCTGGCCTCCTGGCCCCTCCATCCTCACCGCTGTCTTCATCACCACCACCCTCGCCGTACACAGCGTTCTCGCCACTCTCACTTCCTCGTCAACTTCATCATCTCCGCCACACCATGATCACCACCCTCGCCAATCTCACCGCCTCACCCAGCCTCACCGCCATCGCTACCCTACCGCTTTCGCCATCTTCACAACCTTCGTCGTTCTCATTGCCCCACCATCCTCTCCGCCCTTTTCATTACCGTACCCTCGTAATCCACTCTACCCTCGCCATCTCTATCGCCCTCGCCATACTCTCCATTCTCATCGCCCCTGCCATCCTCGTCGCTCTTGTCATCCCACGCCCTCGCCGTCCTCAATGCCCCCACCACACTCACCGCTCACACCATATTCTCCGCCCACGACGCCCCCTATGCCTTCGCCATCATCGCCCCTGCCTTCCTCACCGCCCTTGCCATCCTCAGCACTCGTGCCATGTCACGCCCTCGCCGTCCTCAATGCCCCCACCTCACTCACTGCTCACGCCATATTATCCGCCCACGCCGCCCCTACGCCTTCCCCGCCATCGCCCCTGCCGTCCTCACCGCTCCCACCGTCCTCACCGCCCTCACCGTTCTCATCTCGCATCATCCTCGAGGGCACGCGCACGCTCTCGCCGATAACCAATTAGGGCGCGAGCGGCGTCTGATTCGCCGAGAGCCGCCCTCGCCGCTTGCCCTTTCGTGGAGCTGGTTGCCTCTGCGGGGACTGGAGGAAGGCGGTTGGGGAATCGCAAATTACTTGTGCAGAGCACGATGGAGGGGAATTGAAACTCTTTGACTTTCGGAAAGCTTCTCTTTGAGGAATTTATATATTCTAGGAACTTAATATTGAGCAGAGAATTCTACGAGTATATTTCAGTTTGATAAATCCTTTTCGAATAGAAAATTAGAACGTGAATTGTGCCACAACAGATTACGAAGATTTCAGAGGAAATGTTTGCAATTTTCTGGTGTGTCCGTAGATAACAATGCTCTGGCTAGTATTAAGCCCCATCATTTCCGCCCTTTCAATATCCGCGTAGATCCCAGGTGGATCGAACCTATGCTCTGGAGGTGTAAACAGTGAAGAAGCAACTCCCACAAATCTCCCAGGGGGGCGTGGCTTTAGTTGGTTATTCAGTGGCCAAATAATACCACAGTATAGGAGCCTTATTGAACCACACTCAGTCACTTTTTACAGCAGCTAGAAGTTAGAGATGCCCGGAACGGAGTAACACTTTCATCTCACATTTCAAGTGATAACCGGGACAATGAAGGAAATAAGGTCTGAACTTGTCAGGCAGTCCCCAATCCTGTGTGCGGCATTATTTTTCTTCAATACTCAAGTGTTATCTCTTGCAAAGGTACGCCAAGAACACTTTGAACGCCGGAGGAAAATTTAAACTCGGGTTGCCTGACAACGCATTCTTGGCTACCTGGGATGAGCCGCGTCTCGGTCAATTGTACTGACGTTTCGGCCATCTTGCTGTGGCCTTCTTCAGAGGTATACTGCTGACGACCGGACAATTGTGGAAGAATTGATCTCTGTCGTAGAGTCACAATTGGTGAGTTACTGAGCGAACCCGGTTTCCAGAAACTTAGACGCACCTCCTCCCTGCACCCACTTTGCCGCTAACGACGTGAGTACCGTCGAGAAACTCGAGTCCGGGTGGACATTTCCAAACTCCCCCACCACCCTCAGACCTTTCCGCCCCCCTTCCTCCCGAGCACTGAGGTTAGCGAGAACGTCGTGCAGCACGTCACGGAGGAAGTAAGGGAAACAAAACACGGTAAAAATTCTGCTCGCCTACCTTTATATCGGCCACGACGCTGCCACATCCGCACTTCGTCTTTTAGCGCGCGGCGTCGCGGTTACAAGCAACGGCGCTCGCTCGCTCGCTCGCCCGCGCGCTCAACGACGCGTTGCGTAGCGTGCAGCGCCATCTGGCGCTGGGATGGAGCGCTGCATTATTCACGCAATCCATTCACCCGCGGGCGATAGGCTACGTGCCTCGTCTTCGCCCAGCGCCGCCAGGCGCGAGGCAACGGCGCGCTCGCACGCGGGCGCGGGCGTGGGGATGAAGTGTCGGCCTGGGTTCTCGGCGGGGTTGCGAGTTCGTGTTGAAGCGGGCGAGGAAGGGGATGTTTAAGTGTAACGTACGGTTGAAGAGCGTGGTCATGAAGTAACTGAGCCATGGCTACATTTTGGATCAATACGCTCATTAGAGATAGTTTCTTAACAATTATCACACAGTACGTTCACTCAGTGGTGATAGGCTGTGTGCCCCGTCTTCACACATCGACGCCAGTTGCATTCTCGTGGATAGGACGCTTATGTTCTCTGGGGGGTTGTGATATCGAGTTGAACTGGAAAAGGAAGGGAATGTTTACGTTTAACATACTGTTGTGTGTGATCTTTAAGAACGAAATATAGCTGCACATAGGAATAACTAACTTATTTTAGTGACCCATGCCAGAGTTAGATGAAATAATCTAACTACAAAAAGGCGTGGAACTAGTTTTTCTTTAGATAATTTCATTTATCCATCCCTACATTTTATTGTATTACGCATTTCAGTCTCCCCCCGTCACTCCCGGGACGCCCCTCATTGTTCTCCACCATTAGCAGCCGTGCTGCTCGGAATGCTGGCTGGGAGCGCGTCTAAGCGGGCCGCCCGCCTTGTCGCGGGCAACGCGGCAAAGCATGCGAGGGCCCATTTGCCGGGGCGCGACGCCGCATCCGGCATGAGTCGGCGGTGGAGGTGGGGAAAGGCCGCGCTCCCGTGCGCCTGTCACTTTGTCCCGGGGATCGTTGCAAATGGCCGCGGTCTCCACGGCGGGCTGGGCGCAACCCCCCCCCCCTCCCGCGCGGGAAAGGGAAAAGAAAAGGAATTGGGATAGAATAGGACAGAGGTGGATTGTCATTGTGTGTTTCGTCACACGGAGAGAGAGAGAGGGGGGACAGGGAGGGATTATTTTGTTTATTCGAGGTCGCATTAACAACGAGGTCATTAGCGACCGCAAGACTGATGGGGGTAACTGTAAGGGGAACGTGAACACAAACAAGGTATTCCTGGGGCGAGATTCGAAACCGCGCCCCTTCATGCCGAGGGAGCTACGGCCCTTCAGCCTTAGCACCCTCTACTATCCAGGCCGACAGAAAGGGATTTTGTGATGGTGCTAGGAAAGGTGTCTGTTGGATGAGTCAGGGTATCAATTGATGTTACCCCTGTTCCTCTGACCGGGAGGTACTAGGGTGCGAGTTCCGATGGTGGCAGGATTTTTGTTGTAGATAGGTCGAATTCAGCTCCTGTTTGGAAGAGAATTCCAGTGGTCGGCTGCTCTGATCGGTAGTTTTCTGTGCAAACCGCGGGGAGTTCAGCGACGGATCTTGCCTTTCGCCGCCACCTATCACGAAAAAAATACTCATTACAGTTATGGATCTACTGACCTTATTTGGCGCCCCCTGAATCACTAATCAAACAAAAGCGGAGAGAAAATCAATAAGGAAGAGATTTTAAGTGCGAGAACAAGGAAAAAAATATGGGGGTGCGAGATTCTGTGACACAGAGAGGAGGAGATAGAGAGTAAGTTTTTTATGATTTTAAGATAGTTGCTTGTTGACGCTCTCTAATATAGATCACTTTGTGAAACATATCCAAGATAAGGGCGCAAATTTTGTCCTCTGTAACCAAAAACAAATGGATTTACCTTAGATACGTTGCTGTGTTCGTGGCGGTGTTCCCCCAACGCGGAAAAAGCGCGGTGAATGCACTAAAGAGAATTGAGGGTGTGTAGGTACAAGGAAGGAATGTGAGAGTGTGAACTTGGCTGTCAGAGGGACGTAGACAAGAAGAGATTGTTTGTTGTTTATTTCACTGAAGATATACCAACAAGGTGAAACATTTCATCAATGTAGACTAATTAGACACTTTAAGTTTAACATGGTTAACATGAATGTGTTATAAAAAATATCTCCCGTTTTCCTAATCACCTAAACAGTATTGGGCATTCACGTGAATTCAATGTCGATTTGCTGCAATGAGAGTCGTCTCCCATTACCATGTAAGACAGCACAAGTGAGTTCTTTGGCTATTTTCTGCCTGAAGGATGAACAGGGTTATCTCTGTGTTTGTTTCTACCCATTCTTAAGATTGAGGGATGTTGAGAATGCATGATACACAGCAAACATACATTACATGCGTTACACATGTCACATATTGTGACAAACACATAAGTTAACAAGAGAGTTAGGGACGTAGACATGCGTGATATGTCTCGCGTGATCTGCTTGACACAGAAAGCTGTTGAAGATTGCGTCCGTACAAAGATCGCGTGACCCCCTAGAGTGCCCATTACAGTTCCTAATCATTTGGATGAGTCTTCTCGCATCATCGTGCCCCTAAAAACAATTCTGTCGTATTTTATATTTTCGAATGTTATCTACAAAAGATCATTCGTTCCAGCATGAATCCCAATTTAATTGTTGTTGTTATTGAGAAAGCCCCTTTAAATTATTTATCAAAACATTGCGTTTAGTGATGAATTTTGATTATGACGTTAATTAAACTGAGAAGTATTCTCATTATTAGGGTTCAGGTTTTAATGCCAATGCACATTTTTCACCTGTAGTCAAGAAGTACACTTACTTCGTATGTGCGTGAAACAGAGTTCCTTGTTATTTAAATATTATTTGGTTATGCATATGTTATTTTCTTAATGTAGTTTAAATTTCTGTAAATTGCTTATTAATCTGCTCACTTTGCTATTAATGTACATTATGTACATTTTAAGAAATTTCATACTTAATTATGCAATGTGTGTTTCTGTATTTGTGGTAGCTAATATCAATATCCTGTATCTGAATTATCCATGATAGTTAGCAGGGACATCACGATCGTTTCGAGTAATACGTGCCGTCGAATTCATGTTGAGAATCGGTAACAGTGATGAACCAACACGCGTGACTAGAATTTCCTTAAGTCGCTTAGAAGGCTTCTCTCACAAATTAAAACAAAAAATAATGATGAAAAGGAACTTACCTTTTCATTATATGAAAGGGGCTACTAAGGGAATTTCGAAATTATACTCAAACGTAGTTCTAATTCTAATTGTTAAATGTATGTAGCAGCAGACATTCAATGATGAAAGCTAATACTTCTGATACTTCTCTTCGACATTTCGTTGAGCATAGTTCGTTCAGTGACCGCAATAAGCCAGATTTTTGGGTTAATAAAGTTTATAACGTATATTTTAGTGCATATTTTCGAGAGTTTTTACTGCATAAAAACATAAGCCCTTTCTCATTAAATAGGTTATTAATGCATATAATTCCTGCCCTACTCATTATGACGTCTTTTGTTGGGAAGTGTAGTAGGCTGAGTAGCTGCGTATGTGTTTGCTGATCCACACTGCATTTATGGGTCACGAGGCGCTCTCAATGTTCAGAGAAGGGTAAAAGCATTCCAGTCACACGTGATTACAGTGTGATAACTTTCCATCCCTTTGTACGGCAAGTTGGGTGAGCCCTCGACAATACCAGTTGCACGAGAGTTAAGTGACAGTACCATCAGCGTTTCCTGATACGGCCGGGCTACTTTCATCTAACACAGGGGTAAACGCTATGGATCTTAGAGCTAAGTTTCTCCAACTGGATGTACAGCGATCGATACAGGCCAACAAGCCACATCGCCGCAATGGATTGAGAAACTAATACGCCTCACGGCCGAATAGAGGAATGTGAGGAGTCAGCGAACAGCCAAAGGCGCAAAGATGTAAAACAGTAAAAAATACGGAAAATGAGTATATCTCGTGGTGAGGTAAATGAAGTATTGAAAATGAATAACGCATGCCATTTTTCAATACTCGTGCATAGAAATTATGACATTCCTTGATAGGAAAGCGTTACTTTGCATTGATTGCAAGAAATTGCTACCGCAAAAACGTCACGTTCGTATACAACAAATATATAACAACCAGGTCCTGGCAAAGTAAACAAAACACTGAGTGCGCATGATTCAACACGGCTGAGGCCTCGCATTTTGAAAACGATCTAATAAGTTCATACTTATAAACTTCCATTAATTCGTACTAAATATAATAATGTACGCATCTCGTAGGAAAATGTCTGTGGCGTATTAATTTCAAAATGCTGAAGTCGGGTTCTATCGTCTTCTCCGTCGACATTTCGTTCGTACGCCGAAGACTCACTTTCCATGCTAGCTACGTAAATAACTGTTTTTCTACGTCTTTGAGTGCTTTTGATTGATTAGTGATTCCGGGAGCGTCAACTGCCAAGATTATTAACTAACCGGTAACTAGGACATTTGTTTTATCGCGGAGGTGGCGGTGATTTTCTCTCGCTGGCTGGCGAGATCTGGCACCCACCTATCCACAAAGTATCTCCCACTAGCGGGGTATTGCGCGCTGGAACAAGCTCGAAGTTCCAGACTGCCCTCCCATCAAGTACGATATGTACGTGGATGTAAGTGTACGTGTGTGAGGTTAGGACAAGAAAGAGGGAGGAAAGATCGCGCGCGGTCCGTGACCCGTTCGTTAGAATATTGCTCAGCGATCAGAGTCGCTAGAATTCTCCTACGGTCAGCGCGTGAATTCGCCCTAACTGACAAGCCGCGTCGACACTCCTGCCACCGTGGGACTCGAACTCCAGGACCTCCCGATTAGAACCACTGCAGTGAGATCAGTCGAAGCCCTGAGCCACCTTTGTTGGTTTGCCGTACCCTTTCGCAGAACGGTCTCTTGAACTCTCCGAACCCTCCAAGAGGCTCCCGTGGAAGCGAGGTCGCTGGTCGAGTGCGGCTGGGAGCGCGACGTCGCCTCGTCGGCAGCGGCGGCCGAGCGGCCGCGGCGTCCTCGCTTTATTGTGGGCGCGGCGCGGCGCCCACACCCGGCCGCGGGCGTCGTCGGCGCCGCATCCGTCTCGCTATTCAGCAGAAGCCCCGCCGCCGGCGGAGGTGGCCGCGGTATGCTCGCGTCCGCTTTGACGGCGCGCTCTCCACGCCCCCTCGTACCACGCCCACTTCTCGGTTCTCGGCGTTCGCTCGCGTCCCGGCGACGACGGGCTGCTGTGGCTGTGTTCCCTGTAATTGCTCTTGCTAATTGAAGCAGGACTTGCCGCCGGGGTGGGTTGTAAGTTGGATTAGGCGACATTAGTTGAAGTGTACGTCGTTGGCCGGGTATTTATTTATGGTAAAATTGTACTGTAGCGACATGACGCTACCAGACATTAGAGAGTTTTTGCACTTAACCGAAACGGATAACGTAACATCGAATCCTGTGAGAAGCTCAAAGAGAGAGTGTTTGCAAAGCGCCTACTCTTATAAGGTGCTAACAACTAGTAGCAACAGTAATACGTTACACAAAAGTTTGGTGCCTTTCCGATTTAATTTATCGATTTTTCCATTTGCATACTGTGTTTTCCATAATGAAAAGTTTTTTCATCATGCTAGTTTTGACTTTGTACTTCGATTATTTACATCGTAATCGTTGCATTCCGAGAAAAAATACAGAGAAGCAATTTCCGAGTGTAGCCAGGTGTTCACTTCTTTTCCTCCCTCTGAATGTGTACGAAGGCCAGGTGTTTATGAAGAGTTCTTCCCAGTGTATGTAGTTGTCATTGTTGCTCCGTGCTATAGAAGACAAGAAAATTGAAACTTGTGCAATAGTAAATATTGACAAAGACGATGTAGAAAATACAATTCTGCACGAAATTGTTGAACCAAATGAACCTGCAATAGTAAAGCCTGTAAAATTTGAAACGTTGAATTGCTTCGTATTTTAAAGGGTTTCGCTGATTCCGAAACCTCAAGAATTTCAATATTCCTGCTCTCTGGTTTCCATCGTTATATAGAGTGGAAGTCAACACTTCTTTCAATAGCAGACATCATATTTTGAATTGAATTGTTGCCTTATTTTATGTGGCGCGACCCAGGTCATGAGGTGTACTCTTCCGTCTGTGCATTCTTGGCTATGAGTCGCGTCTCGGTCAATTGTACTGACATTCCGCCATCTCGCTGTGGCCTTCTTCAGAGCTATACTGCTGCAGTAAGCAGAATTCATTGACTCCGGCCGCGGAAGCCTACGAACCTACAATGCTCTTCCGTCTGACCACGCAATTTTGCTACCCTCCTTTCATCAACTAGTGGAGAAAAGAGGTATTTCTTGGGCGACGAAACATGCGATTTGAATTTAGCTCAGAGGCTTGAGATCTTTTACATGCAGTAAATCTACTATAATGGACAGCCGGCTTTACTTTCTTTGCGATAGAAGGCGTTCGAAGACTTTTTTGCAATAAAAATCCACGACTTCGATCGGGTTTGAATCCACGTACTTAAGGATATCAACAGTACAGCGACCGTTAAAAACAATAGAAACGAATGAGTTGTAGGTAATGATGGCGGATGAGAACTCATATTTCAAGAAAATGTATTTCTTACGTAAATGATTTTTTGAGATTATGAAATAGTGTATTATAAAACGAAGATGAAATGATGGATATTAATACATAAGTGTAAAGAGATTTTACGATATTTTTACTTCATAAGAATGTATTAATATCCATTACATCGAGTTTCATACAGTACTGTTTATACGCCTAATGCTTACTACTATGACTTAGGCTTTTACTTTAGTCGGTTACGTGGCAGTTGGTGTGCTCTATTCAGCAAACATTAACCTAGAGACTTACCTGTTACGTGTAACTATTGTTGACGCATAAACACTCCTCGACTGTAAATGAACAGTCCACGAACTATGTTACGATTAAATATTTGAAGAAATATCATTGAAGTTTAGTATCTGTTCTTATTTCGAATCAGTTTCATAACTGCTGCTATCTCGACAGAGAGTTCAGTATTTTGATTGCCTTGTGAGTTTTCGAAACTGAGGAGAGCATGTACGGATTGCTAACCCTTCTCCACGAGGTGCCTCGGTGCAGTAAAATCCAACAAAACATTTAATAGTACGATGACCAATGAAGGATTACTTCTCAAATATAAACTTAATTAGTCAAACACATGTACTATAATGAATAGGTATCATAATTGAAGGAGTTCCAGCCAAGGAATAGAAGAATTGTACAATGGGAGTAGAAAAAGTATTGAATGACGGACCACGGTTAAAACAAAAATCATATTCCGTTTCTATTATCAAAACACTGTATCACAAATAACATACTTCGCTTTACAACAATTCCTAGACATACACTAGATATTGATAGCCGAGTTTCTCTTCCAGAACGAATCTGCCCGAATATTGATTGCGATTGCTGCATGATGCCCCGAAAAGTCAAGAGTGTGGGCAACACAGATATGAATAACAGGAAGGCCACCTGGAAGACGATCCGGAAGTCTTGTGATTAAATTATAACTAACACAACTCTGTACAAAATAAGTTCTGTTTCTACCAGCTACAATACAGAATCATATCAAATATGCCAATACATCTGGTAGATGTACCAAAGAGTAACCTACTTTCTGTATACCCAGAAGATGCCTAATATGTGGAGCAGTTCGTTTGCCCAGCAAAAAAAAAATGCCAATTTCCGTTTTCTGCTTGTCAGGACTACGCACTACAACTTTCACTTGCAACTCGGCTCTGTTGCTCTCTCTAGAACATTCTCTGTTTTTTTTCAGTCGCCACGACTCTCCTTTATTCTCCGCGGAGAGGAGTTCACTGACCAGCGGGCGTTGTCGGCGGTAGCGGTTTTAATGCGATCCCTACGGCTTCGGCACTTTCTCAGCCGAGACGACCGCCTCAAGCTCGCCTCGGGCGCGTTCTCTGTGCGGTCCAACAACGTCATAGGTGACCGAGGACGAAGCGCAGCTCCTAAAGTACGATTTTTATAAAGCCGCCTCTAAAGGCCTGTCGTCAATGTGGCACTATGTCACTGATTTCGCGTCTTTCTCGGTCATGCCGCTGGATGTCGCATTATCGAGCAAAGCTTGATATTGTCGCGATCATACGACTGCTAGCGGCACGACCTAAAAAGACGCAAAATGTAGTGACATAATGCTACTCTGAAGACGGGACTTGAGAGGCAGCTTTATAAAAATCGCACTCAGTCGTCGACCTCAGTTCGATCCCCGCAATCGACGTCACAGGAGTCCGAGGATCGACGCTCGGCCAAGCACAGCTCCTAGTCGGGCGTGCGGGGTCACGCGACGTGACGCGGGACGCCGTCGTCTGCACCGGCGCACGCACGCGTGCGGCGGCGGCGAACGTGTCGGCGACCAACTCGAGCGTGTTCCGTCAAATGACGGCGAAATTATCGCATAAATCCCAGCGGAGCCGGCGCGAGGCCCCGAGGTGTAAACTGCAGTAAATTGCACCACTTAATGGCGTCCGGATATTGCACACGCGCGCGCGCGCCGAGCGGAGCGGTGCGGTGCGGAGCCGAGCGGCGCGGCGTGGGCGACCCGGGCGAAATGGTCCTGCGGCGTGGGCTGTGGGGGTGGCGGGCCGAACTGTGCAGGGACGGGGCGAAGCGGGGCGGGTTCTGGTGGAATGGGGTAACGAGTCGCTGCACGCAGTGGGCAAAAGGACTGTTCTAGGTGGACAATTGGGAGTGTGGGCAAGATTCCAAAACCAGCTTAATAATAATAATAATAATAATAATAATAATAATAATAATAATAATAATAAATTGCTTAACTTTGAACGCAAAAAAGACAAATGTACAAATATTTTGTATTGTTACCAAACTTCATTGTATGACCAAAAAAAACAAACAAAAAAAAACAAACAAACAATATTTCTAAATTATCTGAAACTTAAACAGCTAAAATGTTTGTGTAGGAATGCGTACATACGGATTTGCGAATTTTAAAAGTATTGTATTTTTTACTAATATGAAGATTATTTGGGATGATGAGAATTCGTTGGAATGATAAAGATTCGTTGGGATGATGGGGTATCTCCGAGATGACGATTCGATAGAACGATGCTAATTTATGAGAATTTATCAGGATTAAAAGGATTTATTAGAATTATAAAGATATATTAGGATTACGTGCATTTATTGAAGATTGATAGGAACTATAAGTATTTTTTAGGTTTCTGTACGATTAACTACAAACCAGGGAACATTTTCGATTTTTTTTCAACCTTCCTCTCTTTTTTCAACCAAATTCGCCCCCCCCTTTTTTTGATCGCGCGCTATTATTCTCAGCCACTGCGCCCCCCTCTCCCCTGTCGGGCGACGTGCTCCGCGCCCGCGGCGAAGCCTAACTGCTCCGCTCATCTCAGGCTGGCGTCCGGTGGCGCCGCGCCGCGCCGCGCCGGGGCCCACGCGCGCACGTAAACAAGGGCACGTGTGGCGACACGCGCTTCCGCCTGCTGTTCATCTGGGCACCGGCGACAATGGACGAGAACGGGAGGAAGCGGCGGGCACAACCATACTGACAAGGGTGACGCATTGGACGAAATTAATGAATGAGCTTTTGTTTTATTTAGGTTTAATACGGTTTTTAATGGCTAGTACGCTGATAAAGGAATCTTTTAAGGCCGTGATGCTAATTATTTACTTACAAGTGACGAAAAAAGACCATTATTTGATAGTTTGTTACTCACGAGTGTCTTAGTGCGAGTGTAAAATCACTAGCGAGCACATTATGCTATTTTACACACGTTGCATATTTTATTGAAATCGAACGCTTTTTTTTATAGTTTAATATATTTTGTAACTATAGTGAAATAGTACCATGAGACAGTGCATAGGGTACAATAAAGATCCATTTTATTCACTGCAGGAAGCGTTGCTTTGTGTATAATAGCGAGGCGATTAGATACGATTTTTAACTACTCGCGTGGGCGCTTCGAGCTGTAAACAACTCGTGCTGGCTGGTCATTTTTTTTAAAAATTCAAACGGATGCAATAAAATCGTTTATGATTTAATCTACTCGTCGATAAGTAAATGTTGTCACCTGTACAGAGATACCTCTCGCGTTTCGTTGTCACTCGTAAAGTAATAATTTTCTGTCGCGGATAAAGTATAAAATTTTCGTCACATATAACAAATTACTATACCTTTGTATACTTTCGAAACATACGTTTCATTAGCATATGATTAAACAACATGCCAATAGCTTGTAATACATTCATACTTTCAAAACGACGAAAAAGGTCAAATTTCTTTCTGTAGAAATGGTATCATCATGATTAACAGAAGTCCGTGTCCTGGGTTGGGAGGGAGGTTGGGAGCGTTGGTGAGGGAGTGGGTAGGGTTGCAGGTGGAACTGAAAGTGTCAAGGAGGAGGTAGGGTGTGGCGCCAGGCGTCAGGGCGAGAGGGGTGTGGAGCTCTCATTCCGATACAGAAGGGGGAATGGTCATGGATGGATTCAGACAGGATGAAGAGGAAGGTTAGGTGAGGATCAGGGACGGGGGAGAATTGGAGAGGATCAGAGAGAATCGGGAGGTTGAAGGAGAATTGACGAGGATTAGGGAGGATCGGAGATGATGGATTCTAGAATTGTCGAGAGTCGTCGAAAGTCTCCAAAATAGTCGAAGAAGTGGGAATGATCGGTAAAAAGGCGACGTCCGAAGGCAATGTAAGTGTCGCTCAGGCAGTGGATGTAGAGCTTCCATGCAGATAACGGAGTGGCAATGGTCTTGGAAGAAGATTGCAGAGAGGCAGAGGCGAGGTGAGGGTGTGCAAAGTTCGGAGGGGATAAGGGCCAAGTGATGAGGGTGTCGCTCGGGCAACGGATGTGACGGCGAATTCGAAGCTTCCATGCGGATACGGGAGTGGCAACGGTCTTGGAAGAAGTCTGGGGAGAAACGGAGGCGAGGAGAGGGCGGGTAGAGGACGATAGAGGAAGGGAAGATGTACAGGGTTGGCGCTGAAGGTGTCGCCATGCGGATATGGGAAAGGAAACAGTCTTGGAAGGAGTCTGAGAAGAGATGAAGGCTTGCAGAGGACGGGGTCCGGGGCCAGGGGGCGGGAGGTGTCGCCATGCGGATACAGGAGTGGCAACGCTCTTGGAGTCTGAAGAAAGGCGGAGGCAGCGGGAGGGAGTATAGTGGACGGAGGGGGTCGGGGAGGGGGCGGGGTCCGGCGCCGAGCGCTGGAGGTGTCGCGGCGGCGGCGCCGCGGCGCCTGAGCTGCGAACAAGGGCGCCTTTGTGGCGCGACCCCGTGCTAACGGCCGCCCGGCGCCGGCGCCCGCTCCGCCCGCACCGCCCGCACTGCCCGCCCAGGCGTCGAATGGGCAGCGCCGCGACGCCACCGCCCCTCCCCTTTCCTCCCACGCTGTTAGCTTCCGCTGGCGTCGGGTGACGGCCAGGACGCTCGCGAAAGGACGAGGTAGACTTGCAGCTACGACACGGCAGGGCTAAAGCCGGCCGCCTTCAAAGCAAGAGAATCTACTAAGAGGAGGAGTTGTAATTTTCTTATTTCACTTCTCAAGAAAGAATGGTGCTTGTTAGGCAAATATTGTCAGAAATTATTACGTCTTGATTCTTGGCTCGTTACGCAGAGATTCTCCAAGTACAAGAACAAACCTGCCGGCTCTTATTAAGGGATATTAAAAATATTTAATGTATTCGAAAAAAGTATGTGTGTTTGATGAATAATAGATTTGCTAAATGTACTGTAATATTATTTTTAACATCATCAACAACATAAATCTTTGAGTACATTCAACATAACCAATGAAATAAATTCGAACACTTTTAACTTTTTTTTTAATGTCGACTTATTTATTGTGTTACAAGAGAATTAAAAACCAAACTATTTTCACGCAACAAACTATTTTCTTTCAAATAGATTATTTGTCATATAGGATTAATATCAATCATCTTTTGTTCCAGTCGTGGCGTTTTCCCAATTTTAATTTTCTTTCAGGAAGTACATAATATCCTCTTATGTTTGGCCTTATACATAGAAATATTCTACAAAAATGAGCTATTATCACTCTGCTGTACTATTATGCTTTACTTTTTTGAATTTATGAAGATAATATATTGTTATTCTTTCTTTCTATCAAATGTATGAGACAATGTCTCTACGCTGAAACACTCGAGCTACAAGAATCCTTCCAAAACAACGACTTTATTTGATTTTAGAGAAACATTTGACTATTTCTGAAAATAAATCTCCACTAAAGTGAAATAAAATTAGTTTTCTTTTCGGTATTGTACTTTCAAGAGTGCGAATGCTAAAAATTTATGCATCTGTAATCACGAATATATATTTGCAACACATGTATTACAGGTATGTCATAATTGTATTTAGTGTACTGCACGCAGATTTAGTTCATGTATTTATAGTTTTGTTTCCGTACTGTTAACTGCATTTCATATGTTTTCACTGAAATATTGAAATATTAATACCACTTGTATTTTATGAATTTGTTTTTGTTTGTTCATGAATTTCGGAATTAATTTTTTATCAACAAAATAACGCAGGTCGTACAATAATTGGAAGAAATCGAAAAAGTAATACGTTTGAAAACGAAGAGCCTACCTTCTAATCAAATGCTTAACTTCACTTGTCCAAAAGGGTTCATGTAATTCATTCACCATTTATCAATCAAGCAAGTGATTCTGATTTACAAATGTCTTTGTAGGGATCATAAAACACTGCCAGAAGGAGATATCTGTTTAAATTAATATCTATATCTGTTATGGCAGATTCTACACCTGTTATGAAATAGTCTTGTCATCTTCAATTTTGTATATTACCCAAGACTTGTAAAAATGTAATATATTCTTGAACACATTTCAAAAAGTAGACAACTGATAAACCCAGAAAGAAGGTGAATAAGGAGGAGCAGACAAACGAAAAGGGTCAATGAAAGAAAAGACAAACGAAAATAAATAAGAAGCCGTTATCTCCATGCCGAATGCGACAAGAAATATGAAAAAAAAAAGAAGTGGAAGTGAAACAATAAGCGGCGTCATGTGGCGCCGAGCGCAGTGAGGCGAAGGCGGGCGTTGCATCGTGTCCAGAATTTCCCGCTGGCGAAGCACTCGCCGCAGAGGAAACGAAGGCGCCTGCCAGCGGCCGGCGCGAGCGGTCAGCGACCAGCCGGCGAGCGGGCGGGCGGGCGGGCGGGCGGGCGGGCGGGCGGGCGGGCGGGCGGGCGGGCGGGCGGGCGGGCGGGCGGGCGGGCGGGCGGGCGGGCGGGCAATGGGGAGTACGGGTGTGCGGGTGAACGGGCGTGCGGGTGAACGGGGCGTGTGGGGCGGGGAGGGGTGGGACTGGGGGAGGACTGCACGGTGGGGTGGGACGAAATGGTTCAGGACGGTGCGGGCCGCGCCGGGCGTACGAGCGAGAGGGGGGCGGGGGCGAGCGGGTGAGCGGGCGAGTGGCGGTGCCGGATGTGCGCGCTGGCGGTCGGGCGGAAGACGGCCGCGTGGCGGCGGTGGCGTCAGCTGTGGCGCAGGCCGTCCCGACGGGCCCTCGCTCGACTCCCAGGAGACACCGCCGCGCCGTTTCCGCATGAGTTTGCGTCTTCCCCACAGAACCCGCGCTAGTTTTCGCAGCCGCTGCAGCTTTCGTATCCGCGCTCGCCGATACTGATGCCATCAGCTGACACTCTTTCCGTCGCCGCCGTTTCCGTGGTTTCTCCGGGCAACACCAAGCGAATGCCGGAGCAGTACACTAACAAACGGCCGCACTCGATAATTATTTCCACTTCCTTGTCCTATTTTCTCCCCTCACCTACACTCACATGCACTACACTGCCACAATCGTCGGGAGAACAGTGGGAAGCTTCGAGCTTGTCTCGGCTGGGGTGATGCCCCGCTGGTGGAAAAAACTATTTATTGGGAAATCTCGTTAACCAATGTGTATATCTGCGCCGGATCTCGTCATCCGCGGAGGAAAGATCATCGCTCCCGCAGTGAAAATACGCACTACCCTTAGGAGACTAATGATGTTAGAAGTTTAGATATTATATGTATTTTTAAAGTAGTGAATGATTCTATTCCTGGAAGGGGCGACATTCCTCCACCTCTGGGTGGCGAGATCAGGTGCCGACTTACCCAGCGACTAGAGAGTAACCCCCCCCCCCCCCCGAGACAAGACTAACCTCCTTACTGGTCTTCAGATGTATGTGGTAGTGTAGTGCGTGCACGTGCATGTGTAGATGTGTGTGAATATGGGGATCAGATGGAGGGAAGAAGGGGAAAGATCGTGAGACATTTCTTAGGGTACTACTCCGGCATTCTTCTTTTGTTGACGGAAAACCACCGATCTGAGCAGCTGGCCTCTATAATTCTCATCCACACCACTAGTAGTTACTAATTCTACCAATCTAGCTAGTGTCGCAATTACTGCTATGGCTGGGACACAAACCCTAGGACTTTCCGATCACAGTCGCTGCAGAGACGGTGGTAATACCGGCTCTGAGATAAACGCAGCCGATTTCCACCGCCCCGCTCCGACGCCTTCACCTCCGCCTTGGTATCCTCCCTCGCCCTCGCCCCACAAACATCTCCGCCCCGCCCCCTTTACCACCATCCCCCCCTCCGCACATACAACCACCTCTGCCTCCGTCTCTGCCTCTTGTCTTCGCCTCCGACCCAACCCGCGGGCGTGCAGACCGTCTCGGACGCAGCCAGCCGGCCTGCCAGCAGCCCGCCCGCCGGCCCGCCGGCCCGCCGGCCCGCCGGCCCGCCGGCCCGCCCACCCACCCGCCCGCCCGCCCCCCGCCCGCCCGTCCGCCCGTCCGCCCGTCCGCCCGTCCGCCCGTCCGCCCGTCCGCCCGTCCGCCCGTCCGCCCGTCCGCCCGTCCGCCCGTCCGCTCGCCCGCCCGCCCGCCCGCCCGCCCGCCCGTCCGCCCGTCCGCCCGTCCGCCCGTCCGCCCGTCCGCCCGTCCGCCCGTCCGCCCGTCCGCTCGCCCGCCCGCCCGCCCGCCCGTACGCACGCACGCACGCCATCACAATCACCGCTCCTACCACCGCCCCCGCCCCAGCCCGCGGGTCCGCAGGCCGCCTCGGACGCAGCCAGCCAGCCGGCCTGCCAGCCGCCCGCCGCCGGGCACCGGCCGGTGCGGGAGGCGAGCCGCTTAGTGCAGCGGGGCGTGCTGCCGCTCGCCGACCCGCGCATGCGGAGGGAGGGGGGTAGCGTGTTTTCGGGGGCTTAAAGCGGGGGCGGGGAGGGATGCGGGGTTGCGGACCGTCGACCGTTGTGCTCCCCGCGCTGTCTGTTGCGGAAGTCTCGTTATGCGGTCCAGTGCGGCAGCAGCTCGAGACCCGGGGTTGTGGCCGGGCGAGGACCGGGGCTTTGATTTGGGGTGGTAGACTCCTCGGGTACAGTAAGTGTACCATTGTACAGTACACGTACGGTAGTACAGCTCACGATAGCGCTCGTTCGTAGCTGTCTCTCTGTTGGTCTGCTCCATATCCTTTCGTTTCTAACATGCTTTGCCAAGACATGTTGACGAACATCGGTCTCAGAGACCGATTTAAAACCTTACACACTTCCAGTGCATGTAGCTGAGATGGGAGTCGTGCCAAATGCTAATGATCATGAGATGAGAAATTTAGTATATCGACGTTACACTCTTCACATTTGTGTGAGTTCCCCTGAGTGTTAGCCAATTCATCTTTGAATGGTGTTAGGTAGGTCTGAAATGTCTTTGCTCCAGAACGTGCCCTGTCAAATAGGACGAGTCTTCTAATCAGTTGCAAATGTTATAGGTGTAATACATTTTCCCTCGCGTTCATTTACTCACGTTCATTAACAAAAAGGGATTTTCTTCAGCCGTCCTACACGAACTAGAAGTACGCAATTAATTGATTATTTCGCATCTCGCGTCAACTGCCAAGGCCATTAGTTGGGTACGTGCAGTACTTGTTTTCATCGCGGGAGGTGGCGGTGATCTTGTCCCTCTGGATAGGCGTGGGCTTGCGAGTTTTCCCTAGATACATATCTCCCACCAGCGGTCGTTGATGTCCACCTCCAGATATTGCTTCCACCTCCAGATATTTTCTACCATCAGGCCACGCGCCAGTCGGGACAAGCTGTATGCTCCCGACAGGTATTCCGACAGATGTGATAGTGTAGAGCAAGTAAACGTAAGTGTAATGGGGTAGGGAGAATAGTTCCAGCAAAAGAAAGGAAAGATCGCCCGTTGTTCCTCGCCCGTTCGTACTGTGCCGTCATTCGACTGGCGTTGATCGGAGAAACGCGGGAAAACTACTGATCAGAGCAGTCGGTCCTCAGAATTCTCTTGCAGACAGCGGATACATTCGACCTAACAATATAGCTAGTTTTGAAAATCTTGCCACTGTCGAAACTCGAACGCCAGGATCTCCGGTTCAGAGGCACTACAGTGATATGAACTGCATACTCGTATGAGATGTCCAGAACCGTGTCAGCTGGCTTAACATTTTAGTTTATTTTGCAGCATGGGATTGAGTAATATGCTGACAAACCTAATCTAATTTCATCAAATTTTTATCGAAGTAAATCGATTTCCAATAAAACATTTTAATTATAACGTTAATTTTAAACATCAGGGAAACATGTTCGTGAAAGGAAGTTTTTTTTAGCATTTTTTAAAGTCCTGTTGTTCTTTTTGCGTCCCAAACTGCATTCTCTCTTAATTTTTAGCCACACGACCATTAATAACTCTTCTTCCTCGCCAGTCCATCCATCGTCCGAAGTGTCCAGCGCCTGAAGGCGCGCGGAAATTCCAGGGCGACCACCCACCACACCACCGACTCACTTCCTCCTCCCCCGCTCCCAGCCTTTCCCGTTCCACTCCTCGCCCTCTCCCACTTCGAAGTCCCCTCACGCTCGCCCATTCCCCGCCCGCTCACCATTCATACCCTGCCCGCTCCCAGCCCCTTCCTGTACTCTTTCTAGCATGTTTTTCCTCGGGAGATGGAGATGGTCTTCCTCTGCTGATGGCAAGATCCGGCGCCGAACTACCGTCGGCTAGCCAGGTATATGACGCCAGCGATGCACCACCCCAGCCGGGGTAAGATCTAAGCTTGGAAACTCTAACCACGGAACACATAGCAGCCATCTGCTGTATTTCTCGTCCACACAGTGACTAAATTCAACCTAGCCATCTAGCGAGTGTGGAAAATCCCACCATCGTCGGTACTCAAACCTAAGACCTCCCCGTCTGATGCACTACAGTGATATCTGTTGATGCCCTGAGCCACCAACCCCAGACCGCTCTCTCTTCCCCACAACCCTCTGCTCCAGTCCCACACACACCGCTTTCCCCCGGCCCTCTCAAATCCGGACGATCATTCACCACTACATCGCTTCGCTCCACCCACCCCATTCCTCCTTCCTCCGTCCCATCCCACCCTGTCCCGCCTAGCGTCCCTCCGCCCGCCCCGCGTTGCCCCGACCCGGCGGCAGTGAGTCCCGGCGCGGCCGACCGTCCGCGGCGCCCGTGACTGACATTCTGGGCGGCGGCAAATGTCAGCACGCAAATGGCACAAGAATGCGGCTGACGGACGGCGCGCCTGGCCTTCAGCGGCGCCTCGTGCGCGCTCTTTGGCCGCCGAGAGGGCGCCCGGGGCGGCGCGCCGGCGCTGGCGCAGGGGGCGGCGGGAGGCGACCGGCGACAGGAGAGAGAGATGAGCTGTGGGGGCCGGTGGGTGGAGGAATGGAGTGGGCGGCGGCAGCGTGCGATGGTCAGATGGAGGAGGGTGGTGAGTGGGGAGCGGTGGGTGGCGAGCGAAGCGTGACGGTTAGTGGGTGATTGACAATGGGTTAATGGTAGTGAGAGGAAGATAAGTCGGTGGTAGTAGGCAATGGGCGGAGAGGGCAGCGGGGTGGGGGTTGCAGGCGAACTGGCGAACAGCCGCTGGAGCGGCGGGCGGGGGACGGCGGCGGTGGCCTATGAGCTGTGGGCCGTGGTGGCTAGTGGGTGGAAGGCGGCGAAATTGAATGAGCTGCGGTGGCGGCGTGCGATAGGCAGAGGGTGGAATGTAGTAGGGGGCGAGAGGAGCCTGACGGGTAGTGGGTGATGGGTGAAGAGGTGTGAGGCAGTGAGAGGCAGATGGATCCGTGGCGGCAGGTACTAGGCAATGGGCGGAGAGCGTGAACGGGCAGGGGGCAGGCAGTGGTCTCGGGAAGGTGTTCGGGCGAATGGGCGAACTGGCGGGCGGGTGAAGGGGCGGATGTCCAAGCGAGCGGGTGGGCAGACGAGTGGCGGGTGGGCGGGCGGGAAGGCAGGGACAGAAAGAGATCAGTAGGTAGTTGCGAGCGCGGGTTGGAAGCGCGATGCCAATGGGCCAATCGTTACAGCCGAAAATTCGAAGAAGAAAATGAAATGGCAATAAATGCATCCTAAGGAGTCAAAGCGAAACCGTACCTTTTAAAATTCGTTTCATTAGTGAAACCAAAACTACATAAAAGTGTGTGAACAATAAATAAAATGGCCAATTCGATTTAAAACCAAAACAGGAATTAACATATATGTTACTATAAAACGAAACCGAATCCGAGTCCCAAATATATTATTAAGAGATACCGATCGTTATTTGAGACGTTTTCATATCGTAATGTTTCCAGAGAAGAAAGATCAGAGTTGACCTAGGAGAAAATCTTCTGGGGAAGTTCTTTGAAAGAACTTATCCTCCGGCAAGAAAATATATAACATAACAAAACTGATTATTGATTTTTCATACATTTACTGACCAGCTTCGCATTCAAAGCAAAATCGCAACCCCTTTAATATCCCCTATCTGCAAGCAACCCGGCGATTACCCGCCCGGGCGAGCAAGCTATTAAGCAACAGTTGGCGCGGAGATGCCCCTTATGGCGGTTATCGCGACGTTTGTGGGTGATCGCCCCAGCCAGCCCGGCCGCCTCGTAATGACCCCTCTCTATCTGTTAAATCAGTCGATTATGATTGGCGTCCAATTGAGAATCAATGCGCCGCGTCGCCGATCAATAAAGCGCATTTATTACGGGTTGATCAGATGCCGGCCCAAGCGGAGTAATCGACTGCGGCTGCTGCTGCTGCTGCTGCTGCATTCAGCTCGGCGACCCGGCGCGGCGGGCTCTCCAGCGAGGATGATTTCCGACTCTGCACATGACGGTCACGTGACCTCATGGGTCTGTTTCGAGATTTGTGCTGCATGACCCTTGCCCCGGGTCCTTTTCTGCGCTCCCAATACGTCAAGGTTTGGTTCGTGGTGGATTAATTGTTTTGGCGGCTCGTAGATTCGTAGTTTTCATGGACGTAAGAAATACAATTTTTTCATCACATGACTTCCACACAATCATTTATGATTATTCTGCAATGAACATAAACATTATCGAATGTACATTTAGTATACTTTTGTAACAATATTAAGTTTGAAGTAGATTTGTCCGTCATTATATTTTTATGAGGCGCAGTCTGCACTTATTGAAAGGGGACTTTTTAATATTTATATTTCAAATATTATGAAGTTCAGTACTTCATAATATTTTCTTCAATATAATTTTCAAACATGAAATGCCAGCTTGAACATTGTTAATGTCTCTTACCAGCAAAATTATAATTCAGAACGTAAGATCTAGCCGAAACAATTCTGTTTTTCTCCCATTATATAAAGCCTTAAAAAGCTTGAGTTCTTGGTCCAACTGACCAATGTAATTGAGGCCACTTGGGAAATGAAGTGAACTCGAATGAATCGTGAAAAATTGGTCGATCGATTCGCGTGCTTATTCGAAACACCACTTGAGTGTTATTTGGCAGTTACGTCATATAGTTTCTTTGCTCTTACAAAATGATATACATCGTAAGAGATCGTTTTGGTCCTTTTAATTGAACTAGAATTACTCTTAAGTCCACAGACTGCATCTATTGGAAATGGAATTAATCACATTGTGTTTTTTCTATTACTATTGAATTCGTCCAATTCTACTTGAATTCGACTAATTATATTCAAGTTCTCTGATTCATTCGCTATCCGAAATCACTAAATCGTGATAAATCGTACGGAAGTATACAACGACGAAGCCAACAAGAAGAAACATCTAAGACCCATAAATTAAAAGATTTAAGTATCACACTGTATCGACAACAAAAGGGAGAAGCCAAAAGCTGAATAAACTATAAAAAACTACAATTTTGGTGGTTATCATTCTTTGCGCTCCAGACTTTCAATTTGGGAGATATGACCCACAAAATAAGAAGGATATTATATGTGAATTTCGGCCAAGTTATACGATTGTGAAACATTTCGTTTCATGAATGTTTGTCTGAACAGGGATTTGGAACCCGTCGCCCCGGAGGGCGTGTAACTATTCCGTGTCCTTTGTGGGCGTGCTTCCATCGCGCGGCAGCGGAAAGGGGGCGTGACCGGGTATTCTGGGCGCGGCGGCGGCGGCGGCGTCGCGCGGATTACGCAGCCGAGCGGCGCCGCGTCGCAGCTCCACGCGCCGGCGATCAAGCGCCGATCCGCCACGCCCCGCCACACCCTCGCACACCGCACCCATCGCTTCGCCCGCCCCGCTCCACCCTCATCCCGCGTGCCGCTCCCCCCGCAAGCCCGCCTTTCCCCAGCTCGTGTTAGCCCAGCAGCCCAGCAGCCCCGCCACGCCCCACCTTACCAACCCGTCTCGCCCCAACTCCCACCCCTCGCCATAGATCTCCCCCAGAATTCTCCCCACCCCAAGACTCCTCTCCCCTGCTCACCTCGCTCAGCTCTAGCTCGTCCCACCCCAGCCCGCCGCGCCCCAGCCAGCCCCACCCCAGTTTGCCCTGCCCCAGCTCGCCCTGCCCCAGCTCGCCCTGACCCAGTTCGCTCTGTCCCAGCTCGCCCTGCCCCAGCTCGCCCTGCCCCAGCTCGCCCCGCCCAGCTCGCCCTGCCCCAGCTCGCCCTGCCCCAGCTCGCCCTGCCCCAGCTCGCCCTGCCCCAGCTCGCCCTGCCCCAGCTCGCCTGTCTCTGCTCGCCTCGTTTCAGGTCGGTCCAAGTCAAAGCACCGCTCCTGCCAATCCGACCCACCTCTCCCAATCTTATTACGCCTCACTCTGTCCGCCCGGATGCACCCCACGTCACCCAACCAAACGCAACTTGGCCCCACGTAACTTCATGCCTGTTCTACCTCACTTTCTCTTCTGATCTCCATCCCGCACTCTTCCAGCCTGCGGCTCGCTTTCTGTTCCTTTCTCTGTCCCCTTCTTCCTTTGCTCCCTTTGTTCCCTGTATTTTCTCCAGTTCTCTCTACCATTATTCCGACTCTCTCCCCCACCCTGCACCCATAGCACCTTGCCTTGCTCCGTCCTGCCAGGCTCTGCCCGGCGAACCTCCTGAGTAGTTGCAATCGCGGATACATAGATCGTTTTTAGCTGGACATAATTGATACTGTTTGATTTACATGTATGTCTCATTTGGATATTCCTGTACAGAATATTACAGTTTGAGGGAATACAATAACAAAACTAGTATTTTTTAAGAGACGATTCCAGAAAGTAAGCTTCTCAAAGTCGCGCAATGCTGATCGGGCAGGAGTTCAATGAAGTAGTCAAAGAAAACATAGAAATTGATAGGGGCGGGATCCGGGCTTTAGGGTGGATGCTCATTCGATCGGTCCCTTGCTGCTTTGCTCACAACAGAACTTGTGAAGCATTTTTGCTAAGAGGTGTTCGACACATACCATTGTCGGGATCTCTTCCCACGCGATTTCCGATCTTTCTTACACCTCAAAAATGTCCTTTTTGGTCTGCATTATGCGTTAGACTGTGATAAAAAAATACAGGTGACGGTAAAACCTCGTACCTATCTTAGTGGTAGACGTCTACCACTTAGCGACACAATGGTTGATCTCACCGTACGAGGAATGTCTCAATTCCGGGGGTGGTGAAGATGTGACAAAAATATTTTCTGAATCTGCTATAATAAAACATGACATTTTTTTAATGACGAATTTGGGAAACTTACTTCCTGGATGCGTCGCTTTTGCACTTTCTGGTACTCTAATCAGTGATCTCGTATTGGTCACTACATATCTAATTTTAACACTTCGAAACCTAATGAATAAATTGACTACTTGCATTTATGCACAAGGCTCTGTTGACTGATTAATTCAAGGAACAATTTTGTGGCGCCACCATTATGATTGGATCCCTTAGCTATAAAACAGCGTATGCTGCGTTTGAATTCAGTGTTCATGAAATGTTTATGGCATTAAAAAATGTCGCCAACAAATCACGCCCATTATCAAAACGCAATAATGGCCAAATAATTGAACACTTAATTCAGTTCCGGATCGATTAAAACCCGCTGGATTAAATTTAGCTCAATGGATTATTTAGAACATTTTAAAGACCCACTTGTCGGAGATTAACGTGGCCATTAGCGAGCGTACTAAAGCAGCGAGTAAAAATCGTGCTCCAGTGTTACTTATTATTCATTTCACTAACGTGAAAATGAGTGTTATTTTTTTATATGCTGTACTCGTGTGGCAGTTGCATTGTGAAAAATCAGTTTTCTATTCTTCCACCATCAGGTAATTTAATAGAATATTGCATTCAAAAATAAATATAAATAACACTGCAAATCAAGAACAAAGTACCAAACACATTTTCCGCCTTATTTGTATGCCGGAAGGCAAATTATTTAGTGAAGGTTAATGTGAAACACATTGAGCGAATAGGCATCAACACTGCACTCACGTTACATATTATACATTGATTCGTACAGGCAATTTATTAGAATATTGCACTCTTGGATATCACTGGCAGATTAAGAACAAAAGTACCTGATATATCAGTTGCACTTGCGTATTGCATTGGCAGATTAAGAACAAAAGTACAGATCACATTGTGCCGTATTTGTATGTCGGAAGGCAAATTATTTAGTGAAAGTTAATGTGAAACACATTGAGCGAATCGGCAACAACATTGCACTCGCGGTACACATTGAAAACTAACTAGTAATCAGCAGTGTTGCCAGGTCCGATGGACATTCGGCCGCTAGATGGCACGCGTAATTCCGCTAGATTCCGCTAAATTTAAAACTTCTTGCCGCTAACTTTTCCGCTAAATCAAGATATTTAATTTTACATATTGGATATGTTTTTACATATTGGAGTTTGAGTGGATATTTGGTGGAGAATCTCCGGCCGCTAGCCAATGAGAAAGGCACCACGCGCCTAGTTGAGTGTTAAGGTAATATGATTCAGATATCAGATTTATGGTTCCAGCGGTATTTGTTTACTTTGGATAATAAGGGACGGAATACTTTACATTAGTTTTTGGTCATCGAAACAAAAGTTTATAAATGGAAACATGTTTCAACCTTGTCGCTAGAAATTCCGCTAATTTGCTTTTAGATTCGTTTCATTCCGCTAGATTTTCCGCTAGCCGCTAAATCATTATTTCTCGCCGCTAGAACGGTTAAAATTCCGCTAGATCTAGCGGCTAATCCGCTAAACTGGCAACACTGGTAATCAGTCGAAAATAAAAAGATTTGCAGGGCGCCTCGCGGGCACGTCTGCTCGGGCGAGTGCCAAAGAAGCTACTGATTTCTTCTGTTAAAAGCCTTTCCTTTGCAAAGGTTAGTTCTGTTGCACCAACCCCCTCCCCCCCTCGGGGAATACAGGTAGCCTTTTGATTATAGTACAGTGAGGAAAATGTATTATTTCTTTGGAGGTAATTAATAAAATACTGACAATAGAACAACTCTCAACAGTAGAATTAATTGTGAAGAGCTTCAAAGATAAATATCAATGAACGTATTTGTCTTGGCTATCCGGGTGACGCAGTGACGCCCTGAAGAAGCCTGCGACATGTCAGGCGAAACGTCGGCCTCCCTGCTAACGAATTGGCGTCTACCGGATAGCCGAGAATTTATGGATTCGAGCCGCGGAAGCTTACGTGTACATCATAACGTATTTGACATTTGCATTTGAAAAGTTAACTCAGTAATTTGAAACAATTCATACACAGTTTTTTACAAACAAATAGGAATTCAAAATAAATGAGAAAAAATCTTATATTTTATGATTAAGTTCCAGAACTATCCGATCAAAACTTGACATTGAGAGATCACTGAAGTCATCACGTTGTCTGGACAGCTCTTGACTCTGTCATTATTAACACATTATTATTAAAGTTTTCCCGGAAATTGAAATTAAATAATCTATTGTAATTAAATAATCTATTAATTGAAATATTTAAGAAGTAATTATTGTTGTTCTCAGAAAATCCTTCACAGAATTATTTTATAATTTGTATACCGTTTTGCCTTCACGTTGCCTCATCAAGCTTATGTTTGAAATATTCTGTATTTCCTATTTTATCACATATTTACATAATATGAATGTTCGGGGAAACTAATTGTGATGAGGAACGCGTCCACAAAATTTGTAATATTTTTTAATTGATTGGTATTTAGAATGTTTTTTCCTTCCGCACTACAGTCATATTAGATAATCTATTGATTTGTATCTTGATAGTCTAAATATTCCTGTTGGAGATACTTCAGCAACAATCCCTTTTTCTCGTAAACATGTCAAGCCACAATCCCCAAGGGATAGACCTTTCTTTACGGCGACACGCTACTTCTGTAAAATCCCGCCGCCTCGCGATCCTTTCTTACGAATCACCCACTGTGTCACGCGGGACAAATCCGGTTTTGCTTTGAGCGGCGCGCGCGCCGTTTAGCCAGCGAAGAACCCGGAGCACGACAGGCTTAATCTGGGCGTCGAGTCCCCACGCCTTCGATTGGGTCAGTTCTAAAGCTGCAGCTGGCATGCGCGCCATTTCTCTCGGCCAAGATTCCGGTTAAAAGAAGTGATGACCGGGCCGGGGCTAGTCATTGCCTCGCAGGCGAACGCCGAGCCCGTCCCGCCCCTCCCGCTGTGTTGGCGCCCAACACGACAACGCTGGGCTTTGGGGATTCGGGCAGCGTTTGTCACTGTCACTGGGTTTTCTCACCAGGCGCCGTGACGTCCGCACCTTTTGTGCTTTCGCTGCTGTGCTGTAGTGAATTTCAAAGGTTTGGGGGGCGGCTTTTGAAAGTTTTCAGAACATGAAACTTTCTTTTGTTGCGGAATTTGTAATCTCTACGGTGGGTATTTTTCCTAATGTCTGGGAATAAATTGCACTCCAGCGGATATTCAATAATGCGTGAATCGTCATGTAGTGAAATGTCATTTAAGTTTTAAGTTAATGGTAATTTTAAATACAAATTTAAATATATTTTTGAAATATTGTGTTTTTATATTCACATAACGCCAACGTAGATAAGAATGAAAATTTACTCTTCTCAGCTGAAACAATTCAATCTGTTAGTCTCGTGATCCTATTCAATCAAAACAAAACAATAAAAAGTTGATGAAGGGAATGACATTATAGTAAATATCATTTTTTGTTTATACGAACGATTCTGATGATGATAATCATGTAAGTATTTGTAATTTTAGGGTCGAATTAATACTTTTCTCATCTAGCGGTTCTTCCAGTCCTGAATATTGTTTTCATTTATTATTCATTCCTGGGTAAGGGAGGCGTCTGGCGAGCGTGACGAATTTCCTTCTTCGTATCTAGCATACGAGCTCTGCCTGACGAGTCCTAGGACCAAGTAAATAACTAACTGATATTTTAACTATAACACTACTCCGTGTGTTTTGTCTAACTTCCGTTTCAAACAGACTTGTAAAAACAATAATCCGTCTTGATATAAACGACCTAGTATTCTCGTACTTGCAAAAGTAAAGTAAACAAATTTTATATTTTCTAAATATAGTATATACAAATGATTTTGAAATGAAAATGAGAATGAAAATGAGAATTTCTGTGTAACAATCATAAATCACGCCAATACAATTTTCATATACAATTCAGGTTTGGTGGATCACGAAGCAGAAGGGAGGAAATATCGTGAGCCGCTTTTGGCCCGTTTCTTGCAGTACGTCTTGGAATTCGTCTAATTCGTCTATCGTAGAAACCACGTGAAACTACCAACCAGAGCAGCCAGCACCAGAATTCTCCTCTAGATAGCGACTGAATTTGACCCAACCGTGAAGCTAGCTAGTGGCAAAATACAACACTTTCGGGACTTGAACCGAAGGACCTTCCGGTCTGTGAGGGTAAGGACGCAACGGCGTTGACACTGAGCAAAAGAACTGGCTGAGGTGCTTCGGGGAATAAATTGATGTCACTGCAGTGCCTCTGATTGGGAGGTCCTAGCGTTTGAATCCTGACGGTTGCATAGTTTTCGTCACTATCTACATACTCAGGCTGAATTCTGCTGCTGTCTGGAGGAGAAATCTAACGTTTGGCTGCTCTGTTCGATAGTTTTTCGTGGTTTCTCCGATCTACACCAGGCGAATGCCGGAGCAGTACACTAACAAACGGACCACGAACCGCACGCGATCTTTTCTTCTTCTTTCTAGTCCTAACCTTACTTACGCACACACACATGTACATGCACTATCACACATTTTAGGGAGAGTAGTCGAAAGATTAGAGCTTTTCCCGGTGGGGAGCGAACCGCTTGTGGGAAATAACTTGTTAAATTGGGGAAATTACCGCATGCCGACGTTGTGGTCAGCGCCGTAGCCCACAATTCAACAGAGAAAGTACATTCTCTGATCTTTCTCCCCTTCCTATTCCGTGATAAAACATGCACTACACTATTGAGACTAATGACCATAACAGTAGCGTCGCACTGAAACACGAAAAAAAAAAAAAAACATTAATCTGAACGAAAGCGCTGCGAGAGAGTTCGTCGGCGGCCGCGCTGTGGTTGCGAGAACGCGAAACTGTCGCGCGCGTCGCTGCCACTTCTGCCGCTGACTCACGCGTGCCACGCACGACCGCGCGTGCGAGCCAGAGAGCACGCACGCACGCACGCATGTGCGCACGTGCGCGCGCGTTGATCTTGGCCTGGATGCCGCGGGCGGCGCTCCGCCACGCGGAAGAGACCGCCAAGCGTGGCGCTGCCCTTCGCCCGCGAAAACCGACCGCGACGCGACACGCTGGCAGCGTGGCCCCGCGGAGACATTTCGCGTCTGAATCACCACCACTGTCACGCACGCTCCGAGTGACGCAGATGTCGGCAGTTTGGTAATATCAATGTTATATGATCGCTCTCTCATCTACTTCCCGCTCTACCCTTTCCCGTCTCTTTCTCTCCCTTCCTGGCCCGCGCGTTCTGTTTCTCTCTTTCCTTGTGTCTCATCCTAACTTCCTCGGTTCGTACTTCTACTGTTTTCTTATCTTTCTTCGCGTTATTATTTTCCCCTTTCTTCCTTCCCTCGCTCTTCCTCTCCTCTGTCTTCCTCACGTCTCTCTTCGCTGTTCTGTCTTTCTTCTCTCTCTCTCTCTCTCTCTCTCTCTCTCTCTCAATTTCTTTCCTAATTTCACACTATTTTACTCCTCGTCTCCCTTTTACTTTCCATATCTCCTTAAACAGTCTGTCAGCACTCTCCTCTCTCTTTTTACTCTTCTCTCTGTACTTTTCCTCCTCTCTATTCTTACTCCCATGTCTGTTCTTTCTTCTCTCTCTCTTTCTCTCTCTCTCTTTCTCTCTCTTTCTCTCTCTCTCTCTTTCTCTCTCTCTTTCTCTTTCTCTCTCTCTTTCCCTCTCTCTTTTTCTCTCTCTCTCTTTTTTCTCTCTTGCCTTTCTCTCCTATCTGTTCTTTCTCTCCTCTCTGTTCTTTGTCCCTTCTGTGTTCCCTCTCTGTTATCTTTTTTTTCCTCTTTCTGGTCTTACTTCCCTGTGTTCTTTCTTCCCTCACTGTTTCCATTGACTGGGAAAGTCTCATCGGGTTCGCGATACACGATGCATGCGTGAAATCGTTCTTAATGTCCCTCGCTTGACCTTTCATCAAAAGCTGCGTACCCAGTACCCACTCTACACTTTCCCTCCCCACCACAAGCAACCCTGCGGATACCTCCCGTCTATTCTTCGATTAAATAGAAGGTCACGAGCTGAAAAGAGAGAGGAACACCGTCATCTAATCGGGAGCTTTAATAGAAAATATTTAAATTGTAATGAAACTCACAATTGGACAGTATTCCCCTCGTCCTACCAGTACGTGAACTTGAAAGGATTTTCTAGCTCTGACCTAGTACACGCTTTCCCCTCCGATTCGAAGAATAGGTGAGGTAGCTCAGATAATTTCAAACGATGATAGTCCGCCACTTTTAGATAGAAAAACGCCAATGGCACGGGCTGCAGAAAATTTCAAATTTCCGAACAAACAGCGAGACCAGTCATGGAGGCTGTTGGCGCCGAGCCCCTTTTCAACGGCGTTCTATTCTCCGGCGCCCGATCGCCTTTTGTCTCCACCTGCGGGCTCTCGTGCAGCGACCGGGATAGCCTTCCTTCCCCTTGAGTGGACCAACGCCTCGGCAGCCTGGTCGGGTGTCGCTGAAAGGCGCCGCGACGGCGCACAGTGTGGCCAACAGGCTAAAAATGGCAAAATTGGTCAAAACCTCCAACGACTTCAAATTCAATCAAATCACACAGCAAGTAGTACCAGTGGAGACAAGTGGATATTGTGTTAAAAAATCTGATACGATCTGCAGGGACCCCAGAGTTTGTCATAGATTGATTACTTCGTATTTCCTGGCCCGTCAACGGCTGTGGACATTATTACCGTAAGTGTAGTGTATGTTTTGACGCGGAAGGTGGTGATTATAATCTTCAACTAGATGATGAGATCCGCCGCCGACCTTCACGTTGGTTTGCGGAGTTTTCCCCGACCAAGTACCTGCCACCAGCAGTGGTGGGACAAACTCTAAACTTCCGACTAATGTTCCGACATGTTTGTTAGTGTGTAAATAAGGGATGAAAATAGGAAATGGATGATGAAGGAATGATCTCGCGCGGTCGTTCGCCTGTTTTTTAGGATGCTGCTCGGGCATTCGCCAGATGTTGATCGCAGAAGTCATGGAAAAGCTCCGATCAGAACAACCGGTCTCTAGAATTCTTCCCCAGATAGCATTCGATCAAGATCTCCAACTAGTATAAAAAATCCAGCTATCCAAAAATCTTAGGACTGAAATCCTAGGACCAAAATATCCCAGAGTTGTTTAATAGTTCAGCATACTGCACACCACAGATGTCAAAGAGTCAAAATATCGTGAAGTCGGGATTGCGCTGGAATTCTTGCAGGGCTGCCAGTAGCTGCTAGACTACTTACCATGAAGAGGCAATCAATCAAATCGCGTGTGGAGAGGGTTGTCTTGCGATTAGACGCATGCGTAGTGTGTGATTTATAAGATGTGTTGAAAACAACAACAACCGTTGTTTGAATGGCATTTCATCTGGACTGTATGCACGTAAGCCATCCGGATTTGCACTTAAGCCATTAATGCTGTGTGTTGTAGCATTGTGTGCTCATATCTAGCATACCACATATCACCCTTCAGCTTAAATCCTCATCTTCATTCCTTGCTTTCCACCGCGAAGTTAAGTGAAATGAAACAAGATACAAGAAACGTACGGGCTTACGGGCCTTGGCGGCAGTGTTATGTGTAGTCTGGCTCGCTTACTGTAGTAGAGGACAAAACGCGATGGAAGCGTAAGGTTCCGCGGCTGTCTGGGGGAAGTCGAGAGCTTTAAAACGTCGTTGTTAGTAAATTCTGGATTGCCACGCCCTAGCTCGCGAACACATCGCGTCTCGTATTTACTCTCCTGACCTGGAGACGCCGCGTCGTAGAGACAAATTCCAAAGTTGCTGCCGTCATGTTTCGACCATCTTCAGGGCGAAATGCTCTGCATCTCGGAAGCGTTTAAACTCGCCCGTTAGTTCTCTAACTTTACATTTCTCCCTGAGGAAGGAAACTACGTGACAGCCGACAGCCGCAACCTATCGCGTCGTGCCTAGATGCGAGGTCTCCTAGACAGTCAATTAGATAATAAAATCTATAGGTTCACGAGGTATTCCGGTCCAGTTTAGCATGTTCTAACAATGGTTAAGGCGTGCAAGTCTCATTCGAGTAAAGGATAGGGCACTGGTGCATTCCACAATGGTATTACGTGGAAGAAAAAGTTTCAGCTGGGCGGGGACATTTGTTGGCACCGACAGGTGAAAATACATAAAACAGAATAAGAGGAACCGGCTGATATTAGCTCCTGAGACGTAAAGAGAGCGCTGTGGTCGTGAAGTTGCCGACTAGGACGTGACCATGAGCCGGGGAGACTGGTAGGAGGTGATCGGGGAGCGGTGGGTAATGACAGAACGCCAGACAAGTTGGGAGATCTGTAAGGGCCAGAGGCAGTTAGAGAGAGAGAGAACATATATAATGATCAACGAACTGTGAGTTCGTGGCGGGAGTTGTGAGACAACAGACATTGACGTGAGACCTGAAGTCAGGGACAGTGGCGGTTGACGGTGGGTAGTAATCTAGTGATGGTAATTTAGACGAGGTGCTAGAGGCAACTGTGGATAGGTGTGGGTGTCGGAATCTGTCAGAGTTGAGTGGTAGGATCGAAGGGTGATGGACGAGGTACTGTGGATGGGAAAGGTGAGATGCAGCGGGGGGGAAGAGCTTGGGTGATGGTAAGTAAGCGAGGATAAAGGGACAGAGAGCGATAGTCACTGCAGAAGGAGCAGTAGTCGTGATGCAGAAAGCGAGGGTTCACGGACGAAGAGTGGAGGCGAGAAGCAGTGAGAGGACAGTGGGTACGAGCAAAGTGGGTATGTTTTTGAGGCTGCAGTCTGGGCACGAAGCAGGGCTCACGGGAAAGTAGACGGACATTTATACTCCTATTTAAACATAGTGGCACTTCAAGATCACAACCTGGACGGAAAAGGGGAGACTGTCTCCCAATCGGGAACGTCGAACGACTTTGTTATTGGAGCTCCCTATTGGATGACAGTGTCCTTGTCGCATATTTTGGCACTTGAAGATTACGAGCTCGAAGGAGAGGGGGACATTGCCAACCAATCGAGAGCTTCAATACCAACAATTTTAGTCGTAACAAAGCTCCGGATTGGAGGACAGTGTCCCCTTCTCCATCCAGCTCGTGTCCTTCAAGACACGCTGCATCGGAGTACGTTGACGATAGTCGAGGGGCTAGAGACGCTTTCGGGTCGGACAGAGGTGCGAGGGGGCGTGGCTCTGGGCGCGGGCTGGCTGCGGTGGGCCGCGCCGCGTCGCGCCGTGGCCGCACAAAGGCTGCGGGGTCGCGCTCCGGAGCATATCGATCGGCCAGGCCTCCGCTCCCGCGCCCTTACCCCCGCTGCCTCCCCGCGCCGACCAAGACAATGCGCGCCGGCGGGGAGCGGCGGAGGCGGCGAGCGGCGCGGCGCCTCTCGCGTCGCCGCCGGCGCCACTGGCGCAACTCCTCGGCCGGCGCGGCTTTCGCGCCGTTGTGCCATCGCGTGGGGCTGCGTGCGTTCGCGTCCGATGCGCGGGAGTGGGAACTGGCGGATGGCGGTGATAGAGGGGAAGATTGGGAGGTGGTGGTCGGTGTAACAGAGGGTGATCTAATGGTGATGCTTGCGTGGAAATGGAAAAAAGCTGGGGTGGGGTGTGTGCGTACGGAGAAGGAATTAACAGAGGTAGTACGTAAGGTTAACGGTAGTAGAATGGAGGGTTGAGTAGTTGTGTGGCAATGACGATGGCAGTAATCGTGGTGATGCAGGTGACTGATATTTCCGGCAATGCCAACGGCTGTAGTCATTGGTTCACTATACTAGGTTTATGCTCCCTGGAGGTGGCTGTGTCCTTCCCCAGCAGGGTGGTGGGATCCGCCACCGACCTCCAAAGGAATTCTCCATGCAGTTAACACCCACAGTGGAGCTCCGCTCTAGCTGGGAGAAGCTCTTGAGTTCTTAACTGCTATCCGTACATGTGTGGTAGTGTAGTGCACGTAAGAGGTGAGGATAGAACAAGGAAGAGAAAGGAAATATTGCGCGCGGCTCTTGGCCCGTTTGTTAGAGTACTGAACGAGCATTCATCGGTATTGATCGAAAAAAAAACACCGAAAAACATTCAGAATAGCCGCCGCATAAAGTTCTCCTTCTAATTCGAGCTAATAAGGAAACTAAAGCCCAAAGTCCGGAGCTGCCGGAATTCGTAACCCTGACCTGTCGGGCATAGACGCCGCAGAGACAGCGACAATGCTAGCTCCGAGCTAATCTCGACCGGTTGATGGAGGGGAGTTGGTGATGCTGGCAGGTGAAGTGTTGGAGGAGGTACGTACGCGTCTAATACCTGAGTTGTCTGTGGCGAGCGTAGGCACAGGCGGGAGAATTTGCGGATACCAGTGATAGAGGATGAGAGATGAAAGCGTTTGTGGTGATCGGTTGGTGGAGGTTCGACGTTTATGGTGAAACTGAGCGTGGTGGTGTGAGTAGATACAATAAAGATGGTCGTGTTATTAGTTGGAACAGGGTTGATGGCCATGATTGCGCTCGTGGTGGAGCCGGTAAGTATGCAGAGACGATTGATATTTCTTTGCGATAATGGGTTTTGTTAAAATATTATATTACTAAATTCCATTGCACGCAAAAACGGAATGAAAACTAACCAATCTCTCGCCATGTGGGAGGTGTCTATGATTTTGTTACAAGCCCAAGAACTTGCGGAAAATCCAAATAATAAATTAGTTTTGATCAGAAGTGAAAAAGGCAAATATTTGATTGTTATTCCCCCTCTTTTTATTGTTATAGACGCGGTTATAGATGGAATTATCGTACTCATTGCGTCACTGCTGACACAGCTGACGTCATGCAAAAGCAAATCTTCCAGAAAGTGGCCGCCTCAATTAAATACATGTTATTTATATGATGCATTAAGAAATATCAATATTTTTTTGTATTTTTGATATGTAAATAAATATTTTACTGAATAAATATTCTTCAGGATTAGGCAATACTCTTTTTCTTAAATTATTTGTAATATATTGCAATGTTGTACGGGAGTATCTTTTTTAGTTTTTAAATAATGTGCTTGTAAGTAATGTACTTTGTGAGTTCAGTCATTGCTAGTTTAATGAAGACGATTTTTTTTCGTAAATTATTTGCGGTTGAAATTTATTTATGCGTACAACAACTCACCGAAATCAATCGAAAAGGCGATGCCGACTAACTCTTGGCTTATAATTTCCTGGCGTGTACCTCAGGTCAAGGTGTATTCAATATTTCACTTCCCAAGTTCCGTGTGGCGCGGCCGAACATGCTTTCACCATACGCTGCCAGGGAGCGGCTTCCAAATCAGAAGGATATCAGCTCTACCCGCGGCTGCGCTCGCAGAACGCGGAACAGCGGTAAGCACTCGCCCGCGCTGACGGACGCCTTGTAAGAGAGCGAGAGCGGGTGGAGGTGAGACAAAGGAATGGGCAAGGGCCTGGGCGTCGGCGAAGAGGAAGGCAAGGAGAAGGCAAGGAAGAAAGCAAGTAAGGGGACGGGAAAGGAGAGGGTAGGAACCAGAAAGAGGGCAAGGGCAATGGAGAGGGGCAAGAACAAGGAAAAGGTTAACGGAAAAACAATGGAAGGGCGAAGGACTGGGATGAGAGTAATAGCAATGAGAGGAGCAAGAACAAGGGGGGAAGGAGATAGCAATGAAACGGCAAGGGAGAAGGGCTGGGATGAGGGCCAGAGCACTAGGAGGAGCGAGAACAAGGGGAGGATAAGAAAAAAAAGCAAAGTCGAAAAACTGGAAGGAAGCTCAGAGCAATAGGTGCCAAGCATAAGGGGGAGGGTAAGAGGAAATGCAATGGAAAGGCAAGGGCGAGGGAGAATGAAAGCACTAGAAAGACAAGGCCAATGGGGGCCAAGGGCCAGCGATCTTGGCCATCCGATAGTTAGGAAGAAAGCAATGAAAGATCAAGGGCGAGGGAAAAGGCAAGGACTGCAATGATAACAAGGGAAATGTGGGGTTTGGGGAAGAGAAAGAGCGTAGGGCAATAGAGACAGGGTAGTCCTTCCTCTATGGTGGGAGAAAAGAAAGGTCGACAGTAAAAGTCAGTGTGGGCGCGAGCGAGGGGCAAGCTATGGTGCGGTAGGAAATGAAGGGCAAGGTGAGAGTGAGAACGCCGGAGAGAGAGAGGGAGAGAGAGAAAGAGAATGAGAGAGAAAGAGAGAGAGAAGGGGGAGGGGGCTCCGGCGAGAGTGAGAGATCTGAGGTGGGAGGCCGGGAGGGGATAATTTTGCACAGATATACTGTATCCATCTGTAAAGTGAATCTTTAATTGTATTAAAAGTACAAGTAGTAGTCTACAAGACATACTATTCCACCAAAATAATGGAAAGTTCAGAGATATGCAGTATTTTCAGAATTGTTTACACCTCGATTTGGAGAGAGGCCTTTGGAGACGTATTATCCAAATGATTTTATTTCACTCAAGAGTTGTGCAATCAATTTTATCATTTTGCACGTGTACATTGTTTGACGGCAATGGCCAGATATTGTATTATTCTTTGTCTATATGAGATCCATATTTTCCCGCAAAATCTGTGCTTTTCTGAAACAATACGTGATTTTGTAAGTACATGAAACATCTTTTATTGAATACCACTTCCAAAACCTCTGTCTAAATTTGCTTAAAGAGAACCGGTAACTTAAAACATGAGTTTGGAAATCTTCTTGCGCTATGCTTCAAATGTGTGTTCCGGAATCCTTTATTGGAAACCCGCGTCTGTGTACACGTGTCTCGTGTATCGGTGTTATCGTGTCCGCGCTCCCCAAAGTTAGTAGAACCGTTTAGACCACGCGCGCCCCACGAGTTTGAACAGGGTATCTCTGATCCCTTGAATTACGACCTGGTGGGCGACCCTAGCAGGGCGCCCTGCGAGGGCCGTCGCGTCGAGGGAATGGAAGATCCCTGGCGAGGGGCCAGGAGGAGGGGGGAGGGACAGCCAATGAGAAGAAGGAAGAGCGCCCCTCTGGGGAAGGTCGGTGAGATAATACACCTGATATAATTAGAATCTAAATGAACCGAGGTGAACCCGCGAGGGGGCGTGGAAGGTGGAGGCGGAAGAAGGGGCGGTGAGGGTGAAGGGAATTGTGGGAAGGCTCCAAATGGAGGGGGACAAATGGGCGGCACGCGGGAGGAGGGAGTAGTGACGTGGTGAAAACAGATTTGACGTTGATCATAATTTATTGTTGAGATGGAATATATGGAATTGAGTTTACAATGGGAGAGTTAGGTTTTGTAAAAGTTATTTCAAATAATTAGGTAATTACAAGGGGAGGCCTGTTGTGTTGATATTCTGATCCAGATCTGCTGTTTTAATGGCACCTTCCCGCAGTTGATGCCATAGATAAATTATTAATTTAGTAAGTTCTCGATCATATGCAGCTTGAAAAACGTGCATGGGGCTCTACTTGTATATTGGAATATTTATTGGCCTCATACAGCCTCTAGTTGGATGAGGTCAAATTTGGTAAAATTTATTTTGGTCAGAGAACAGGGGGGAAATGTGTGTACATGCGGGGGAGAAATATAATGTGAGCACTTTCTGGCGAGCGAGGAAACCCCTCTCCATCCTTTTATTTTTCCATTTGGCAATCAAAGCTCTAGGTGTGATATTAAACACAATGCTCCGGATTGCAACGGAGTCAGCATGGCGTCTATTGAGACAAACAGCTTCCCGAACTCGTACCAGAAGAGAAAATGAAAAGGCGTGTTCGGTGTAAAGGCCATCGCAGAATGATTGGAACTTTACGCACATTTTCTAGATGGGATTTGAATCAACGACTCTTTCAATCGAGGCAGGAATTCCGCTTCTTTTAGGATTCCAGGGTGATCAGTTATGGTATTTTACAAAACAGCTGATACGTCTTGAATTAAATAATTTTCAATAGTTTAAGCCTCAATTTTGTTTTTAATCTCTCACATTCTCAAAGCTAACTCTACTCCTCATGGGCTCACTTTGAAAGTGCTTCCAATAACAACATCACTTGTTGGTCAGCTAAGGGGATTGTGACTTCATCCAACTCCATCACAAACGAAAGCGCCTAACTAAAGGAGGTATTGTCTACTCGTAATCCAAAGCTCTCCCAATTCCTCCTTCATATCGCCACAGATTGCCACGGATTCTCCACTGCATTCACAAGCAAAACGTCCCGCGTGCCTCGCCAGACAAGGAAACTGCAGTGTATAGTCGCTGGAACGGTTGAGCCAATCGGCGGCGAACAGGTAAAAGGGGAACGGGAAGGGGGGTCGTGACCCGTACAGAGGGCAGCGGCATTGTCCTATCTCCTCCGTGTTTAATTACGGTGCCCGTGACAGCCGCCCGCCGCCATGCCCGCAGCCCTCCACGACGTCTAGACTGTTTGAATCAGTGCCTTTGCGAAGGTCCGCAGGTCGCCAATAGCCGCTTTGATGTGGCTCGCGACCGCCGAGTTAACGCGCCGAGTCCACTCCCGCGCGCCGACGCACCGCCTCGCTTCATTCCGCGGCCTGCGCCATAAAGGAAGACCCACCACGTGAATGCGGGTGTGCTCCTTGCAATTCCCCCGCCCCTGACCCTCCGCTGTTGGGGCTGGCGGAATGAGGACTTTAGACGTCTGATGGTCTGGGTCAATCACGTGTTTCGAAAGCTTATGAAAGGCCGGTTTGTGATGGTACCTTGATTGAGATTGGTTGTCCAGAAGGTATTGATTAGTGATTTCCTTTGAATGTCTGTGGTGAAAATAATATCGAAACGTGGGGTTCATATTGCGACGAAGAGGTGATGTATGAGATGTAAGGTTGTGTTGAGGGAAACGGAAACCTGTTAAATCCTGTATATTATCCCACATTAATTCAACATAAAGTTAAATTTATTAACTACATTTTCATAAATATTAATTTATCGTTTCTCAGTAATTTTAAAATCCAGAGCCCTGATGTAGTTTTAATTACCTATGATACGTTTAAACAATTATGGCATGTACGTAGTAAGGAGGTTTCTGCCTGTCAATATTTTCTTGGAAACATTAATATGGCAATTTCACATTGGATCTTATTAGCGTCATTTGGTATACTTGTATCAGAGAGCAGAACACATTACAAAGTTAAAGGTTAGTTTAATTTTGAGATTAGGTTTATTTTTAAGTCAACACTAGTTTAAGATGATATTGGGATAAGATGTATGTCTGAACATTAGTTGTTTTTTTCTGATGTTCGCATAGCGATTTCTATTCGCCTAGAGTACCACTCTCTAGTGTTCTTTGGAAATCATTGCTTCAATTTCATTAAACTCTTATTAACAATTATCGTCTAGAAAAATAAAAAATCTATTTGACTATTTGTATTTTATTTAATTTCAATCAACATGACATCTATTTACCCTAAATTATTATCTCTCATCAATCTGTAAAATGGTAATTTTGTAGTGAATAACTTATTACATATATGTACTAACTAGACGGGAAATTGAACAAATAGAAATGAAATTAATTTTATATAACTTAAAATTTAATTCTGTGAATATATTAACATAAGTAGTTTTCTTTAACAATATAAAAGAACATGAGTATAAACAAGAATTCAAAATTGTGTTCTGTTTTACTTCTACACTATTTTTAAACAACGGAGTAAGACATTTTACAGTATTTTCCTTTTGGGTTCCGGCTTTAACCCCGACATTTACTGCTTCGTGCTCCCAACAGTTCCGAATTTCCGCGCAGTTTTCGAGGGCCTTTTCCGCGAGGTGAAGACGTCCGGGCCCGCGGGTGCGCAGAGCGTTTGGCTCGCGATGGCAGCGCAGTCGGGCGCGCGCCGCCTCCGCTGGCTGCCTCCTGCCGGCTCTAATTGGCCTCATTGCGAGCAAATAGGCCGTGTAATAGGCGCAGCAACTCTTGGCGTGGGCTTGGCAGCGAGCGCGCGCCCGTGAATTCGATGCTCTTGCCTCCGCCTCGCCTTTGCCCCGCTCGGCCGCCTGCGCCTCTCTGCCCCGCCCCGCCCCGCCCCACCCCGCCCCGCCCCGCCCCGCCCCGCCCCGCCCCGCCCCGCCCCGCCCCCCCTGCGACTTCCCCACCCCCCGCCACGCGATGGATTCTGCTCTCGTCCACTCCGCCCCGCCACCCCGGCGCCCCGCCTGCCCTCCCAGGTCGCTGCGGGAGAGCTTGCTCTGACCGCTACGCTATCTCGTAACCCCGTGTCGCCTTACTCAACAACAGACCCACCCCCCCGCAACAGAGGGCACCCTACCCAGTGCAAAATCCCGGTCTTTCTACCGTTCTCAACCTCACGCCGCCAATCACCTCCTCGCCTTTCAAAAACCCAATCCCTCTACTTCGCGTCCATTTGGATTCCCGCCTGTCCACTTCCACACTACTCCACATCTCCACCCCTTCACGACCCCTCTACTTCAATCGAGCAATAGAGACAATAGAAATGTGAAGAGCCCGCGGCCACGGTCAGTGGCACGACGAAGGTTGGAAAATTAAGCGTGGGAGAGGCGGACTGGCTGGGGCGTGTTGGGGTGGTTAAGTGGAGGGGCAGGCATGAGTAAAGATCGGGATGTGGTGGAGTGGTAGATGTGTGGAGTGGCGTGGTAGAAGTGTAGTATGGAGTGGTAGAAGTGTGGAGTGGCGGGGAGGTCAAGGGGTGGGGATTTGGAGGGCAGGGATGTGGTTCCAGGCGGGTCAACTTTAATTGTCATTAGTCCTGTAAATGTAGTGCGTTTGTTTATTGCAGTGATCTTGCCCCGTTGGATGTCGATATCCGGCACTGAGGGGTTTTCTCCAGCCAGGTATCCCATCAGCGGGGCACCACCCCAGGCAGGACAAGCTGTAAGCTCCCGACCGGTCTCCTCGCGTGTGTCGTGTATGTAAATCGTGTGGTGTATGTAAATGTAAGCGTAACTAAGGGGTGACGATAGGGCAGGAAAGAGGAAGGAAAGATCGCACGCGATCCGTGGCCCGTTTGTTAGGGTACTGCTGTGGCATTCACTTGGTGTTGATCGGAGAACCCACGGAAAACTTCCGATCAGAGCAGCTAACCTTTAGAATTCTCCTCCGGACAGTGACTGAATTCGATCTTGCTCTCTAGCTAATGCCGAACATTCTGACGCCATCTAGTCTGGAACCCTGGGACCTCCTGGTCAGAGGAACTGCAGTGACATCAATTGATGCCCTGAGCCACCTGAGCCTGTCCACTGTATTTTCTTCATCGCCTTGCATCCCCGACCAGTTCTCTCCGCCGTCCCGCCGCTTTCCTCTCCCTGCTGTCTCCCCGCCTTGCTTCTCACAGCCCAGTCCACCGCAGACTTACCCTGCCCTCCCCCTCTGCGCGTCCTCTGGGGCCTCTTACCTCCCCGCCGCGCGTGGGATTCTGGTCTCGCCCCCCCTCCCACCCCCACGGGCAGCTCTCGTTTCCTCGCCCAGGGGATCTCGTTCCCAGGGGCCTGCCCGTCTGTTCGCTAACTTGCCTGCTCGCCCCGTCGCGTCTCGCTGCCTCGCGCGCGCGCTTGCCTCTTGCCTCCACTCCTTCTCGTGTTCTTCCATGTACAGCATTCACCGGCTCGACCAGCAGTTGGCTCATGTGGTACTTGATCTGCCTACTTGACTGGTAATGTTAATGACGTGCATTCATTTCACTTTCTACCTCAGCGCCCATTCCACTCACTTTCAGTAACATTTCCATTACTCATTTCATTCCCATTATTTTTGCTTATATCTAATCACATGCTTCACTCGTCTCCTCCATTCCTAATTCCTCATATCATCGCCTTTGTGCACTTATTCATAGGCGTGTAATATTGTTTCTAATACATTACATGATTTTTGTATTATTATTATTATTATTATTATTATTATTATTATTATTATTATTATTATTATTATTATTATTATTTATTACGTTTTGCTTATTGAAATGAAATAATTCACATTTTACTTCGTTATTTTATATTTGTTAGGCCGTAATTCTGTTAATTTAAATTTCGTTTAAAATATTTGCTAAAAGAAAACCTATTGTGTTCTTTTCATTTGTTTGAAGAGTACTGTTTCTTTGAGGAACCCATTCGTTCGCTCCGTTAATTTCTCTTCATTATGGTACATTTCATTTGCTTCTGCTAACTCCACAGCGACAATACTCCCTTAATATCTCTGTGCATCTTGAAGGAAGCCAAAAGTCCACTGTAGAGAAACATTTACAGCAGTCCCAAACAAAGTATCGGATTCCTAATGAGGCTTCGGATTTACGGGGAATGTTGTGGGTCTTAAAAAACTATTTGAATTCGAGTAATGAGAGCTGTTTCTCAGAGACTTCTAGAGCTTCGGTTGAAACGATTACAATTGTCTAAATTGTTTTCACTGTCCAAGGCACAACAATTACTTTCCGTTTCTTTTCTCCACTAATGTTAATTATTTCAAATTAGCGCTAATTCTGTTTTGTATGGGCGGATAGGACTAGTTAGGTAACAAATCGCTTTTATTAACACAACTTTTTCTGTTCTAACGACCCGCACAATTTGAGCTAACGAGTTTTACAGTATCTATATGAGAATGTAATATAGGGGTTCACAATATGTGCTTTACTGTCGAAGTATCGACACTTTTTTTCTGCAGTATTACGTGACATTCTTTATGCCACATAGCGGGTAAACGAGAAAGTGAAAAAATTACTTCAGATGATTCTGACGATCATAGATTGGGCAGGGGCTTTAGCGAGGGGATTGGGCAGGCCTCGGTGGCAGAAATGGGGTTACTTTGTGACTCGAGTGGTCGTTTGCTTTACACGGCGCCCCCTTCCTCTCCCAAATCCACGCCCCCGCACACGCACTCACCTGCAATTTCGAACCCTACCACGCCACGCCCCATCCCCGAACCGGCAACTCTCTCAGCTCTCATCCCATTCCCTTTACCGCCCCGCCCCCGGATTAGTTCTAAACATCGCTCCTTGCCTAGCTTCTCCCCTGTTTCTCTTCCAGACTATCTTTTATCTCACCATTCCAATTCCATCCCCCTATAGTGGTGAGATAACAGTCCTGCTCCTCTCTCGGCTATGGTTCTTGTTTGCTTCTCTTCCCGCTCCCCGCCTAGCTCCCACTCCCTCCACTGCCCGACCCGACCCTTCCCGCTACACGTCTCGCTCCGCCGCACTCCCTTCTTCGCCCTTCTCTCCACTTTGCATATCATCCCGTGCTTCTACTCAACCTCTCCCTTTATCTTTTCCTATCTCTCTCATCTCTGTTGTTCTTTAAATCGCACACTTTCGCCCGCCTCTCCCGTCATCTGCACCTCTCCCCTCCCCTCATCGCACCCCACACTTGACAACACCCTGTTCTCCTCACCCTGCCCATCTCGCCTCCTCTCTTTTTCCATATCCCCTCCCTCTTCCCCACTCCTTCCCACCTCGCTCGTGTTCCTTCCATGCCCCTCTCCCCACTCAGCTCCCCTCCTTATCCCGCTCCTCTCGACGGTTCTCATCCCCGTTCCCTCCCTTCCCTCTCCCCCTGCTTCTCTACTCAACCCGTTCGTCTTTTCATCCTGCCCCACTCCCACATCACCCCTCTCCTCACCCCACATGCCTCATCGGACCGGACTCTGTCTCCAACTTGTCCCTCACCTCACGCTTCCCTTCCACTCACCCCCCCCTCTCTCTCCTCCCTTCTCCCCACCACTCTCCCCTCACCCACACCGTCCTCTCTTCTTGATCTCGTCCCTCCCTCTACCCGCTGCCCACAAAGCTACCACCCCCGTTCCCTGCCAGCAACACAACCCAATGTCAACTCGACCCCCGCCTCCGTTTATCCCCTCCCTGGTCCGTCTCCGCCCCGCGCCCCGCACTTCACCTCCCGCCACCCCTGTGCGTTTGTGCTTCTGCCTGTGTTTTCCGCCGCTGAAATATCGCGCGCGCGCCGCGCTCGCTTGTGATGGCTGGCGCCGCGGGCGAAGGGCCGCCGCGTATGTGGCGCGAGAGGAGGAGGGGGTTCAGAGGCACGCGGGTACCACCGCTAGAAGGGGTCGCGGTGGGGGGGGCGCAGAAACACACGGGGTGGAGGTGAAACGAAGGACAGAGGCGGCAAAAAAGTTTCAGATACATCTCGTATACATATACAGAGAGAGAGAGAGACAGACAGACAGACAGATTGACAGACAGACAGAGATAGGGAGCCAGAGAGCGATAGAGCGTCAGAGAGAGAGAGAGAGAGAGGGAGAGAGTAAGAGAGGGAGAATGGAAGTAAGAGGTGTCAGTAAAAAGAAGAGAGAGTCATGGGAAGTCATGGTTATTCTAGAGAGAGTCATGGGAAGGCGGCGGGCTATAATAATTGTATATAGACGCTAAAAATCTGAGCAAGAAGACGTTTCGAAAGGAGGAAAAGTCAATTGAAGAGAATGAGGTGACAAGAAGGGTTAAGTACAAGAATGAATTGAGAGAGAGGGAGAGAGAGAGGGGGGAGGCAGAAAAGAAAGAAAGTAGCGGAGAGAGCGAAAGATTGAAAGACACAAGACCTGCAGAACGAACATTGAGAACAAACATTGAGAAGAAGGGATAGAAGGAAAGACTGAGTGTTTGAAAGTGATTGCAGAATTCACGAACAGAATCGACTGACAATACGGGCATCATGATGATGGAGGTGAGAAGTGAAATTAAGAAAATATTTGAGCAGGTCTGTGAAATGTCGGTTTCAAATGTTTCAAAGTTAAGCATCAGTGAATGCCGATGCACTGGGAAGAACGGAAAATTCGAAATTTTAGTTCAAGGACTCTATTCATGAGATTTCCTCTCAGTTTGGGATCTTTTGAAACCACATTAACCTAGAATAAAAGAAAATGAAAATAATATTTTTATTTTTTTAAATCCTGAGATGCATTCTATAAAGATCAAATATTCAAAATATTAAAAATGAAAATATTGTACTGTTTCTCATAAACACAGTATCGACAGAATATCCACGAAGATCAAATCGGTAGTTAACACTATATTTTCGCATCTAAATTATTGCAGATGATAGTGAAATGCTTTTAGCTCAATTGCTGAATGCAAATTGTTAAACACGTAAATACCGCGCCAAAGCATTTATACGTGTTTGTTTATACGTGTATATTTAAGTGTTTGTTTGCTTTTCTTCTTTTGAAGTTCTGTGTACCGGAAATTAAATGTTGGATTCGAACCTACCTGCTAGCAGTATTTTGATAATGGCCCGCATCCCCCCTTTGAAGAGGAAATATAGATTTCACCAACAGGTTTATTCCATAAGTAAGAGACACTGCACAACCGAAGTTATAGAAATATATTTTAACATTCTGAACGAACTTCAAGCCTTCTCTTGATGACCAGTCTGCTAGGTAACGGCGGACATCGTGTTAACCGCAGGTGCTTGGGCATGTGAGTTTTCCGTTTCACTTCGAATTTCAAGACACCACAAACAATGGATAATCGATGACAGTCGACTCTTACCACGGAGTGCATACTCACCTTACCTAACCTCACTTATCGCAAAGTGGAGAAAAGTCTTCAACTTCAAAAGTGCAGACAAAGTTTATCTCAGAAGTATCCGTTTTCGATCTCGTCTTCAATCTGTTCTAAACGAACAAACACTTGGGTCATCCATTATGAAATGTATTAAGTACATTTTTGAAAGCGGCGTCAGTTTTCTTTCTCTCAAGGAAAGCGCGATGTCACACCACCTGCCTTCGCACGAATCCGCGAGTCCAGCTCTGCAACGCATTCAAGAGGACAGCGACACTGACAGTCAGCCACCTAGCAGTCATCCTGTAAACATGGCACCCGTTCCGATACTGCAGTTCAGCGCACCAAGTGCTGCTCTGGTTATCGGGGAATTTCCGATACGTTTATTTTCTCGTAGTTCCTCCAGAGCCGCCTTGTTTGTGTACGTATCCGGATAAAGTTTGTTTGGCTGAGTTTGTATTGCAATGGGATGTTGTCTTTCCCGAGAAGATCGTTTACTTCAAAATAAAGCCTGCGCAAGCTGATTATACAAATGTTTATGCGCTCTGTTGTCGTTGACAGCGACTTGAAAGTTGATCTAACTTGCACAAGTCGGAAAACAAGTCGGGAACACAAGTCGTTGAAAGTCGACGTCGTGTTTACAAACATACACTATTATTGATTTCAAGTTTATGGAATTTGTTTGTGTAAGAGGATATTTCTAATACATGATTAATTTATTTAAAAAATAATAAATTCAAGTAAAACAAATTTCTGATATGAAGTGGAGAGTATGTTACACGAGATTAAAATCATTTTGAAACTTTTTTGTTTGAACAATGGTAGAAATCTGCCATTATTTTGTTAGATTTCTATCATGGCTTAAGATTCGAGGAAACTTCATAACAACACACGGAGTTTTTGCACACCTCCTCCAATAAATTCATAAAATCTATTTCTCAGACAAGAGATAATTTATAATGCTGTATATTTAAATTTCAATAAACGTTTCTGACTCATTTCAAACATTTACTATTCGATGTATACAATAGCTTTAATCTGTATTGTTATATATCTCGAATGCACGCAGAAGTTGAGAGTAAATTATGTAGCCTCCGGTCATGCGAGAGGTGTTAATTATTTCTTTAGATAAATAGGACCTCGGGGAAAAATACAAAAACAATGGAACAGTTTTGATTTGGGGGTGAAAATGGAAACATTTGCTTGTATTTTTCCGCCTATCATATAATAGTGTGCATACATACTAAATTCTCATACTCATTACGTCACTACCTACAATCACTAATTTAATGGCATGCGATAGAAGTGATTCAAGGAAGAAGCCATATCCATAAAATATTTGCTATATCGCACGTATTGCTTCAAGATACAGCATATTTTCGGATATTTTGGTATGTATAGAATTGTTCTTCTGTGTTTCTGTAAATACTGTATTATGTTATTGTAGAATTTGTGAAGATCGTTTATCTTTAATATTTATTTTATCGCAGTTTTATGTGTGGCCCTTGAGCAACGTTCGTGTTGCGTTTCGGAAAACCTTTTTTTTTTTCTCAGTAGCCTTTTTGCTGATGTAGGCCACTAGTCACAAAATGCATTTGTTTCTGGTGTAGAAAAAATTGAATCGCATATGTTATATTATTTCATAACTCATTATTAATAACGTTTACCAATTCTTTAAGTTTTTTTCGGGAACAACTGTTAACTATATTACTTCTAAAGATTCCTCTGATTACCCGTTGTTGTTTTTGATCTTTATAACCTTTCTCTTCACCTCCAACTTTGTTTTATTTAATGGATATTCTTCGTTTTATTTCATAACGACTTTATTTGCATATTTGGTTCGCCAATCTTTCTATGTGTCACTAAACTCTTTTTTTTGATAGTATATTTAAAAATATGTAGCATTATTTGTGATAATGTAATTTTTTTAGATTTGGGTTTGGATCCATAATTTTCTACGTCGCTAAGATAGCTCCCTTGCATTTCCAGCATCATCAAACGCACGATCTTCATTTTTTATTGATTTTCTGCTTATCTAGATTTGGTTGTTTCAGTTTCGGTTATTGTTTTGGCGGTGTCGCTTCTTGTTTCTATTCGGTCTGTTTCAGTCTCTCGTATCTTCTTTCCATCCACAAGAGCGCGCGCTTGCCACTCGCTCACTACTCTCCGCCACAGTTCGCCTATGTGTATCCTCGTGGCGGCGTTCAAAGCGGAGCTCTGACGTCACTTCCTGGGCGGGGCGAGGCGGGCGCCGGCGCGGCGGCCGGAAGCTGAGAGAAGGGCACGCGTGCGCGGGCACGGCGGGGAGGTGTACGACCGAGACGAGGAACAACATCGCGAGAACACCGGAGATTGCATCCGACGTTGCCTTCTCGTTCTACCGTGTTATCTTGTTTTGCTTGTGCTGTTTTGATTCATGAAGAGCAGCTTTCGGAAAGAGTGTGCCACAACACAACAATCAGCAGACACATTGCTTGACTGTGACACAAGAAAATATTATATTGACAATGGTTGAAGTGATAAACTCAGATTTTTGTATTAAATATGTTTCTTATAAATGTTTTATTTTTTGAGTATTATTGGTTTGATGTGACGGCCAGCATGTATTTAGTCGTCAAGCCGTTGTCCACAGGTTCAAACCCAATTTAAAACGTAGAATTTTTAAGAGTAGAAAGTATTTAATTCAGAGTAAAGGAAACGAAGGAGATCTCTTCGTCTATGGCGAGTAAAATAACCTCGTCCAAAAGAGGCTCCTGAGCAAAATGTAAATGTGATGATCATAATATTTTAGATCGCAACGGTATTGAATTCTGGCGTCAGATCTCCTCTCTGTGACTTGATATCTTGAACCATGAAACAAGATTGACGAAATTATTTAATCGGTAATAGCGAGATCGTGCCAACTATCTGCAAGAGGCTTGGATCCTCCACTGTGAAACTATTATTCGCACAAAATAGTTGCACGTAGAAATTTCTTAAATGCAAATGGCGTTGCAGTCAGTTCCACAAGTCAATACTGGATCATCACTGACGCAAGCCGTTTTGAGTTCAAGAACTATGAAACCAATATCCTCCCTATTTCCAGGATAGATTTTGGAGAACGATATATCAGAGCAATCCCCGTATTCGATATAACAGATGAACGTGAAACATATCTCCTTAAGATAGCGTATAACAAAGTATGTTTTAATAAAAAAAATAATATTAAAAATGTAATAAAATGAAATATGTTTTAATAACAAACGAAATTACAATTTATTTATGGAAATGAAGTTATAAAATGGAATATGATCTTAATTATGGAACACGTCTAATTACTACGTTTCATCGATCCGGTCTATACGATCACTTTCTGTAATCACTAAAGTGGGATGCTGTCGGTTGAAGGCCAGCGGGATGTAATTCCACTTTGACATTACCTTGTATCACGGCATGGAGAGGCACAGTGACTACATTGGGCGGAATCCCGCTTTTTGGGTTGGAAAACGGTTCTCTCTTGCAGGGCAAAATTCGATTTCGTGGAATACCGCCAAACGGGCGGAAATGCATCAAAACATTTGCGGTTTTGGGCGGGTTTTCACATTGCGCCGAAATTTCAACAAAAAAACAACAAAAAAAAACAATAAACAAGCAAACGAAATGACTTTGATAGTGTTTGATTTTTTACATTATACATGATTTTTCATTAATTGTTTGTTAATTCCTTCAAATGTACTTCGAGAAGTGAGTAATGTAAAGTTTTTACATCTCTATTATAGGGTGTGTTCCAAAAGTTTTGGTGTTTGTGTCATCCACAGACCAGTATATAATATATCACATTGGTAGCACTAGGTGTTAATTTTAGAACACACCATTTAAAAAGTCATCTTTTGGAAGTACAGTTTCACTGCCAACATTTTCCGTTAAACAAAATTACATAACCATGCATATGTAATTCTGTGATTATCTTTTTACGCGCGGATATTTAAGAGCAGCAAGGACACTGAAAATGGGTTACTGGGGAAATTGTTTTATCTCTTAAAGTATTTCTCTCATGTGCTGTAGTCATAAAAATAGTCATAACTAATCTTTAAATATTAACATATAACTAATTATTACAAAAAGTTTAAGTTTTTACACAAATATTATTATTTATTAAAATGTTCCCAAACAACAAAATATAATAGGGTCATTATCTAAAAAAAACAACTTCTAATAGAAATATTTTAATGTAAAATCAAATTTCCAACTTGCAATGTTGAATTTTTCTTATTGAGAGGAATTGAGCGGTTTTACATCCATCTCACGGTGAATGTTTGTACGAAGCATCTCGCAACCCTGTGGCGAGAGGCACTGCCACCTGTAATGTATCACCTCTTCAAAATTATCCCATCTTCGCTGGCTTGTCGGCGTTGAAATGAAAATGTGTGTCATGGTATAAGCACCTGAACTTTACTAATCCCTTGTGCCAAAAGAATAAGTTACTCTAAGAAGTGACCACTTTGACAAATCGGAAAGCAAATGACCATCTTATCAGACGATTGCGTTCCAGGGGGCAGTGTCGAAGCCATTTACAAATCACATAATTGAAATCAATTGTGACTAATTGAGTACATGAGAAACTTAGTTTTGTTGGAAGTAGTCAACGCAGTAGCTGTGAAAGTAGTAGACTTCACCTGAAAGACGAGCTTGTGGGGGGAGCGTTTTGAAATGTTATTGGACAAAGGATAGACGTCTTTTCCCATTAAACCCCTCATACTAAGATGCTTTTTTCTTGGATCGCGTCCCTTCCTAAACAACATATGCAGACTTGTATTTATGTTACTTAATGGATTAGTTCCCCAATTTCAAGGGGACCAGAAATCATCAAAGAATTTTAGTGTATTTGATGTAGATAGGAAGGAAATTACTGTGCGATTGTCACTTCATATTGGGTTCACTTTAAATCCAAGCCTAACTATCCTACTCCACCCCCATCCTCACATGCGCCATCTCCGATCCAGCACGCCACTGCTCCTCACTGCGCTATCGATCACACGCGAAGCGGCTAGCAGGGGTGCGGGACCAGGTGGCTGTCAAAGGCTTACGCAGGCTTCACGCTGGCGTTGACTGCATCAAGGGGGACGACGCAGGATCCTTGCACCCAGGTGGACCTGCGCACCCCGCCGTGACCGCCCCGTCCTGCGCACCCCGCAGTGCCCGCCCCGTCCTGCCCATTCCCGCCCATCTCGCCCAACTTGCTGAATTCGTCGAACCAGAGGTAACTCGCGCAACCCCCTCTCAACCCCTCGCCCAACCTTCTTCCCCCCTCGACACCCCTTCATCCTCTCGATCGACCTTCTGTCCAGTTCCTGGCCCAATCAAAGCCATATCTACTTCCATCCTCCCGCCCAACCACCGACCAATCCCCTGAGCAACACTTCGCCCAAATCACCCCTCTCTTCCCTCCCAACACCTCTCTATACAGCCCGCCCATCAGCCAGTTCACAACCCCGCCCAACACCCCGCCCAACACCCCGCCCAACACCCCGCCCAACACCCCGCCCAACACCCCGCACAACATCCCGTCCAATCCTCCGCCCAGCCCGTTCCGCTCCACCCATTTTCTCCGTCCTGCACTGCCCCGGCCGCACGCGCGCCCAGCTGCACGCGCTTTGTCTTTCCGCCCCCTAGTCCTCTCCTCCTCGTCCCCCGAGCCTGTGCTGGGAACGGCTCAGCTACCGCCGGGAACCCCTTCTCGCAACAGCCTCTGCGCTGCACCCCTCATTCCTGTTGATGTGGGGTGACCCGTTGTTATTATTACAACGCAGTCAAATGAACTTGTGGATCAAAATGCGCTATGGTCTCAAGAGATGGGTGTTCATGGGTGCGCAAATGACACTAGTAAAATTATTTTCTTAACAGCAAAATTTCTCATCTAAGAAGGGCACATTTAACTACTCTCCATGAATATTGAAGATTCTAAAACTTCCAATTTTGCAGTTGCTTCAATTTCATGCAGTTGTTAGTGCTATCTTCAATAAATTAGAAAATTTAATTCAATATGCTAGTATAGTTTTGAAACTAATATCTCTTCTAAATGTCTCATCTCTAGCCGCAAACACGCTGCAAAACAAACCTAGAAAATAAAGATTAGTGAGGGAACTTAATCATATATTCACAGTACCAAACAGGTGTTTGACCACGCGCCATATCAACCCACAGCTACCTGAGCAGCCGACTGGGGCGTAGCGATAACGACAACCTACTCCGCATCAACATCACGGAGGGGTGCACTGCATGGATCTGTTGTGAGAAGGGGTGCACGGCAGTCAGTGGTTCGCCCCGACACAGGATGACGGGAGAGGAAGACGGAGGTGGTAAATCCGCGTATATTTTCTTGGGCTCACGTGTTTTGTGGTGAGTGAGCAGTGGGAAGGTTAATCCAGGCTAATTCCGATGGCAGTACTATCATAGGTAATAGCACGCTTGGATTGTAATTTATCTGCAAATGTGAATTGAACGAGTGGCCTTTAGTGAGATAATTCTACGAGTGAAATGACCTCCTAAATGCCCCCAAATATTCATTATATGGTGTTCCTCGCTTCACGTGGGTACAACTGCACTTCCTATGATTGATCTATTGTATCTTGTGATTGTATTGCGGGGAGGGGATGGGGCAAAGTTGTATTTTTGTGGTTTAAACCGTCTTGATTGGTGCATTTCACAAATATAGGTCAACTCAATTGGTGTTAATTTTAGAAGTGGAATCGTCAAATAACCTCTCTAGCACTTTTTCGAAGAGAAAGGTTGTATTACAGGGGAAAGAAAAATATTGTTGTAAAATATTGCCAACAACGTTGGTTGCTATATTTTATTCGCAATTCTGCAATGTTTGTAAAATATATAGGGATTTCGTAGGTTAAGATAACGTGCGAGTAAAAACGCAGAAATAGGATGAGTCATTCATAGCTGAAGTATTTCATAATAAAGCGAAAATGTGACTTGACGTAATAAATTAAAAATCCTTTAATTCGCGCGAATGAAAGGTTTGATTGCAATTAAACTAATTAATTTACTGTCCATATTTTAAAAAATGTATTTCCATTAGGATTACTTACCTGTAATTTACAATATTCCTTCAAATTGTTTTATGTTGAATGATTTCCCCCTAAAAGATTTCCACTACAGCATACTTGCTTGCCGAATATAGATATATGAATCCCTTAATCCACGGGCGTAAAGGATTCTGTTACCGCTACAGTCTGTCCACAAATCAACGCCGTGGTCTCGTACTGTGTGATGTGCCTGTCGTTATTGCTCCACTCTTATCGCTAAACCCCAGTTTACTGCATTGACAAATAGATGTGGGATTGCGTGCGAGTTTGACATGCCGCAATGTACCGCGATGTATGAAATATATCAAGTGTATTAATGATGTAGGATATTGTAGAATGTCTTTCGTGTACCCACGAAAATTTATTTTAAATAGATACTCATCTTTCGATTTCTGGTGTTGCTCGAATCTTCAAAACAATTGAGATGTAAAATCTATCTACTGGATTTTATTTTTAATCTCAGTGTACATTTTAATGTATCCATTTTGTTTATGTTTCTGTAGTTGTTGAACAATGACGTATTTCTGTTTCTTTACTACCCAAATAGACTTTGCTAAAATTTTAAAATTGTTTACCAATACATGATTGTTAAATTTCATGACGTTGAGAATGTGTTAAGTATTTTAATTCCAATAAGAAGCAGCCATCATTTGAACTGGTACCTGTACGTTTTACGGTGTTGGAAGATTTTCTCCTGACAAAAAAATGACTAAATTTATCATTACGTATTAATCATTTTGTTAAGATGAAAAATTGTTCCAGTTTTGTTCCTTCATGGTTCTAAGAAATGTTTATAATATCTGTCTTGAAATAATGGGGAATGCGAAACGTTCACGGGAAACGAGAATGCGATTGAAAACAGTTTTAGTTCCAGTCGCTGCAACACACGTGCCACTTACGTTGTGCGCGATGCATACATATAAGGCGCAAAACTTGATTTGTAATCCGTCCAACGGAGTTTGTGAAATTTTCAGCAGTTACTTGTTTGTCGAACACAGTTCACATTATACAGATTTGTTGATTTGTATTTTTCATAAAAGGCACCCTCAGCCCTTCGGTTGAAGTTACGGTGAACAAATAACACAACCATTTGCTAATATCCCTATCCGTGGTGCTAGAGTGCACCACATTTCTAGTGTTTGCGTATCGTAGTTACGTTTATTTAGAATATGTAACTCTTTCGCTCTGTTCTGGCAACAGGCTACAGCATGAAAGGGATGGTGCATGGGGGTATGAGAATCAGCTAATCGTCAGTTCAAAGGTTTGCAGTTTGGGATGTATGGGAAAACAATAATCACGTTTTGTCCAACTACGGAGCAACTGTCAAACGTCTGACAGCAAGTGGATTCACAGTTGAAATAGGTCGGTCCACAACGCTGAAGCAAACGTTTTCCCAATTGATGTTGTGTTCTGAGCGAGACATTCGGTCCCCGGGCTTTCAGCCTCTCGTAGTATCCAATTGTCCTCCTCCTTCGCCATTTGGGTCCCTCCCTCCGCCTCCACCCCTGTCACCCGTTCCAATCCGAGATCGAATCTACCCCCATCTCATCTTCACCATCGCCATTGTGCCCCCCTCCCCAAACCTACCACCGGGCCAACGTCCATCTCCCTTTCCGCTTTGCCTCCCCCACCTCACGCTTTCACTACAATCCCAGCGCTCTCTCGTCCTCGCCCCCTGCAACCCCAACCCTCGCGCCCACGACCCCGTCGCTGCCACCCCTCACCATTTCTCTAATGTCGTACCACCCCCGCCCCAACCCACCCCTGGGTAAAGGTCTACCTGCTCCACCTTAGCCTCATCTCTCTCTCGTTCTCAACCTTACCCCCACGACGCCGTTACCTCTACAGCGTCGTCTTTCTGACTTCCCCATCCCATTCACCTCCACCCCTCTCGCTTCCGTCTTCGCTACCGTTTCGCTTCGACTTCGCCCACTCCACACCGTCGTCCGGTTCCCGTCCCAAGCCCGCCCCGCAACATTACCAATCCTTGTTGTGCTTTGTCTACGCTCCATCCCTCTCTCGTTCTCGACCTCATCCTCATGAAGCCTTCGCCAGCACCACACCGTCCTCGTCCTGTCCCCCTACATCTCCACGCCGCAGGATTTCATCCTCGTTCCCGTCCCCGCCATATGCCTTCGCCAGCACTTCACTTTCCCTCCGCCCTCACCCATCCTCTGCACCTCCAGCAATCACAATTTCATCTTTGTCCCCGCCCCTTGCCCACTCCTTCGCTAGCACCTCGCCGTTCTTCCTTCCTGGCCCATTCCCTGCATCTCCACTTTCCATTGTCTCATCCTTGGTCCGGTTCCCTCACATGCCTTCACCATAATCTCCCTCACCGCTCAATCCGTTCCCGTCCATTCGCTGCACATCCAATGCTGACGTTCTCGACTCCGTCCCCGCCACGGCTCCATTGCCCCTCCGTCGTCCCGTCCCCTCCTCACCCTCCGCCCCGCCCCGCAGCTCGTCACCGACGTCGCTTCCCCTGACAGCGACCGCCCCTGCGTGAGCGATGGCTGTTTTATCGGCACGCGGGCGGGGGCCCGGGCGGCGCGGGCGGGAGCTGCCAATAGCGCGTCGGCCGGCCGGGGCAGGGCGACGCGCGCCTCATGTTTATGCATCGGGCGGGGAGGGCCGGTGAGTGATGCTTGGCGCCGGGGGAAGCTGGGGTGGTCGCCTGCCGTCCGTAGACGCAGCTACGCCCACGCGCCGGGCCTCAAGGCTGCCGCTCAGGAAGGTCACGGCCTTCGGTGAGGGAGGGTGGGTTTGGGAATACCCCGAATGCCATGTCATTGAATTAGTATCAACAATAATAATAGCATTTATAAGAAAAATCCCAATACCATAATAATAATAATAATAATAATAATAATAATAATAATAATAATAATAATAATAATAATAATAATAATAATAATAATAATATATTTGGCGGCGGCGATGGTGTAACGGTTAGCGTACCGGACTGTTGTACCCAAGTTGGGTTCAAACCCGATCGAAGCCGTGGATTTTTAGGGCGACAAAATCCTTCGTACGCCTTCCTTCGGAGGGGAAGTAAAGCCGGCTGTCCCATGTTTGTAGATTTACTTGCATGTAAAAGATCCTGAAGCCTAAATGACGCCTCTGAGCTAAATTCAAAACCGCCTGTTTCTCGCCCACGAAATACCTCCTTCCTCTGCTAGTTGGTGAAAGGAGCCTAGCGAAATTTGCGTGGTCAGACGGAAGAGCGGGCCTGATGGCCCGAGTCTCGCCACGTAAAATAAGGCATTAATTCAATTCAATTCAATATATGTCAGGGAGAGATTCCCCGTTGCAATTTTCCATTCGAATTACATTCAAAAGCGGTTATAACGACCCTAAAGGTACCGACTATTTCAGTCGTTATAATAGATCGTTATTATAAACTGTGGCCCATCTTCCCCAAATTTTTTGAAAAAATCATTCTCAAAAGGCTCAAGAAGCACTTACAGGTAACTTAAGCCGTAACAAAGGAACGATTTGGATACAATGAAAAAAAAAATTCTACGCTCAACCAACTCCTCCAATTTACCAAACATCTTTACATGTCATTTCCAAAAAAAAAAAAAAAAAAAAAAAAAAAAGCAGTTTTCATAGTAGCTGTTTTCATCGACAGTACACAGACGTTTCTTCAGACGTTAAACGTTTTTCACACACACGTACTCTCACCCGTTTCAGAGCAGCCAGGCAAATTGCTAAGATCAACGAAGGAAGTCAGGCGTGGATAGTCCGAGTAATGAAATCATGTCCCGCAACCGTATTAAATGTTGTAGTTGTGGCCCTTGAGGCCATACAAGTTGGACACCTCTCCTCTTATAGTATGCATTTAGCCACATACTGCAAGTGTTTTTACATAAATTAAATGTATGTTAGGAAATAATGAACATTAATATCAAAGACACTTAAAGTGTAAAAATATTTAAAACGTTTTCTCTAAACTGTATGAATTTAATCTGTTCCACGTTGTACTACTAGTGATAGTTGTTCTATCTTTGTATCTAAGAAGAACTAGAAAAATGTTTGAAATTCACCTAACCCATGCGCCGAACGAAGTCGTTGGTTTCTTACTAAAGAATTGGACAACAGAGGACACATTGCTTGCTAACGTTTAAACCACTTTAATAAATCTTCTTCGATATCCTTGGACTGGTGAGATATCGCGCGATTAGTTTTTGACAGGATTTGTTTAATGAGTCTTCCATCTTTTCTCGTTTATTTCATATTGCTGAAATCGTCAAAAGTGACACATGTGATTACTTTGTCATTTCTTTATTTGTTTCTCCATTTTCTAGCCGCTATCTTATACGAGACTTGTTAATTGTAAATACTTCTTCCTTTGCTAAATCGTTTCAATATGCTTATGTGTTTGGAGACTCGCCAACAGACATTCTCATTTGGACGGTTCGTCATACCACCCTTTCTTAGGGTCAGTAGTCTATGTGTGGCGGATCCTCTTTTTATGTGCCATCTGTAGTTCCAGAGATTTTTCGTACTGATAAGAATTAGAGATACATGGGTACAGGGAGCGAAAGAAATTTGACAGCGGTGCATTTCTAGCCGCTATCTTATACGAGACTTGTTAATTGTAAATACTTCTTCCTTTGCTAAATCGTTTCAATATGCTTATGTGTTTGGAGACTCGCCAACAGACATTCTCATTTGGACGGTTCGTCATACCACCCTTTCTTAGGGTCAGTAGTCTATGTGTGGCGGATCCTCTTTTTATGTGCCATCTGTAGTTCCAGAGATTTTTCGTACTGATAAGAATTAGAGATACATGGGTACAGGGAGCGAAAGAAATTTGACAGCGGTGCATCGTTTTAAGCAACGCCGTAAGAAATTTCTAAGTCTTAAGCTAAGGATAGCATATCTGATTCGGCTGTTATCTCACAATATGACTGTAATTTGTGTACACTGGAAAAATTCGATCAGCCTATTATTTATAATTTATTTTATTGCTAAATATTTTAGAAGCATTGTAAACTGTTAAAGTTAACTGTGTTCATAAGTCGAAGTCGCCGCTTGGTTTGTCAAAAAATTCATTCTCATGGTATTTTTAATTTTATATTTTTGGTCAATAATAATAATAATAATAATAACAAAAAATCATACAAGTTGAAGAGTTTTCTATGCGTCTTTATACTAAGAAGTACATTTGAATATGTCCGATATTGAATGTTGTAGTTTTCTTTCCAATATTATAGTATAGAAAGGAAATTATTTGGAAGCAACTCAACACTACCTTGAATTTCTGGTCGTAAAGACAATGTTGAATGTTCCTTTAAGCTGTAAAATCGCACACTCATCCATATTGAGCTCTATTAGTGTTGTTTCGAAGATGGTTAAGATTGGTTGTGGTGGCGACGAGGACATACACGCAATTGTGTTCTTGAAAATAAGAAAGTCTGCGTAAGTGGTCGGATGGATAGACACTAATGTATCACGGATAGCTGGGTTAGATTAGAAGGTTTTGAGCGAAGACGTTGTATGCACGTGAAGAGTAAGATCTACTCGTGCTGCTCTGGGAATCATTAAGGTGTTCGAGTCTATACAGGAACGCCCTGCGATATTTTCAAAATTTTCTGCAAAAATAGTTGCAAATCGTATCTCTATTTTTGCTCGAATGTGCGTATCCGTAATTTGCCTATTTCGTATTGGAGCCTACTGTTAATGTATTTCTTCATTTGCTGCCTTTTTAAGGTGTATAATAATAAATGTTTGTTTCAGTGACCTGAGGTTCAACAAGATCCGAGACATCCCACCCAACGCTTTCAAGGACTTGAAGAAACTGAACACACTGTGAGTACAATTTCGTAATTATGTGACAGTCAGAAAGTTGTTGTTGTGTTCTTGCTTTGTTGTTTTCATCGTTTCAGTATTTTTGGAGGAGTTTGTATTTTTGTTAGGCATAATACATAATTTTTCCCTTCAAAATATGTGTAATTATATCATTTGTCACTAAATTAAAATAATGTTCATACAATTTGTGCCTTTTGCTAACGTAAGTTTCTATATTTAATTTGTATTTGTTTCATTTACATTTAATGAATTAGTTTCATTAATGTTTCTTTTCATCTTAGTTTTGTCACACATTTCTGTGTGTCTTACACTGTTCATTTAATTTATTTCTCACAATTTCCACCCTTTCTGCATTAAAGAAATTGATTGAAACACGAACTTAAGAAAGCTATTATGTTAATGTTCAACTCTAATATCTTTGTGTTTTTGAGGTTATAATTTGACATTGCAACAATATTTCTCTTATTTCAATTTATCATTTCTCTCAAAGTTTGTAATAACATTTAGAATAATTTTATTTGTAGATATTATCATGTGTTAGTAATTCTATCATTAGATCCAATTCTATCGATGCTCATAATAGGAGTAAACACGTAATTATCCTGATTGTCTTCCTTTCAGCAGACTATACAAAATAATTATATTGCGTCCACACCTCTGAAGATTGTAGAATGTTCAGAACATCAACGTCAATGTTCAAAGCTCTCAAACTAGAATTACATCAGCGAAGATCAGTTTTGTTGCCTGTTAATGATGTGGATTCGGCAATTGTGAAGAACCTTAGTTGGATTACGAAACACTAAAATTAATCTGCATTTTCATTACAGACAAAAATGTGAATTTACGGAATGTTAATAACAGAAACAATGATACAAAGTGATTATTGATATTAAATTGGCAAATATTTTTGTGATTAGACGTGGTAGTGATGACAGGGGCATCATGTTGACGGGCTTTTAAAGAGAAAACATACTGTATATAGAACTTTGCAGTACTTTCTGTTTGACTTTTGACATAGGAAAACATTTATATATATTCGTGCCATTTTTGCAAAAAGTGTCATTCAAGAAAACGGATGTACACATTATTGCAAACTTATTTAATTGGTTAACTAACTTTGTTCTAATAATATACGTGGAGAGAATTGGTGGCATAACGCTGTAGATAGACTACGTGAGTGATCATTACTTTCACACGATGGCAGTAGAATCTCTTCCAAAGACTTTACACGGTTTGGGCCCCATGCTTTTCGTAGCACGAGCTATGGGGTTAGTTCCGTATAGCCTCGATCGAGGTCTCCAAGTGGTTAGAAACAAGATTGCGATGTTATTTGTGTGTTTGTTCGTAGTAATCCACACCACTAATGGAATAATGCTATGTTTCAACGAACTAGACAATTTTTCTATCGCCGTAATGGAAGGTCGTTGGATGCCGTTGTTGATGACAATGGTATCCTTGATGGCCATGATTTTCCCTCTGTATACAACCGTCATTGGCGCAACGGTGAACGTCAGTTGTTGTACAAAATTATTACGTCTAACCAAGTGTCTCGAGAATATGTTAGAGGTAATCATTTACAGCCATCGTTTGCATTTTAGGTTTTGGAATATTGTAATTTTGTTGTTAGGGTTTTCGGTTGTCACTGTTATGCAGATTTCAGCTTATATGGTTCATAGCATACCTATATTTAATATTATTTATTACTTTTGGACTAACTTTTATTCATATATAATTTGTCATTTGTTTAGTGCTTTGACTTTAATCGTGAAGCATTACATTGACGAAATGAATCAGATAATTCTGACGACCGCTGAAGATGTACAAAAAGAAAATAACTTTAGTATACATTCGTTTGTAGAACTTTTCTTCCTAGCGGGAGAAACAAACAAGATTTTTCCAGTTGAAACGCCCAACAGACCGCAACAAAAGTCAAGAATTAGACATCTAAATCTTGAAACCCGCGTCGAGAATCTTCGAAAAGCACATTTTATGGCTGTTGAAACCTGCGCCACCATTGACCGTATATTCAGCAAGTGCATGCTCTTATTCTACGCCAACTCCGGCCCTATAGTGATGATCTGCTTATACATGATAGTCGTTGGACGGGCGAGGGTGTCTGAAATCACGTGGTCGTCGGTGCTTCATTTGTCGGCGAGCGCGATCTACCACGTAGTGGTTGGCTTGGTGCCAGCGGCATCTGCCGGCGCAACTGCTGCAGCTGCACATGAAGAGGCTGCACGAGCGACGACAACGCTCCTGTTGGCCGCGGGTGGAAACAAGCCAGTGCAGCGCGAGGCACGACTGTTCCTGTTGCAGCTTCGCGCGAACCGTGTACGCCTCAGCGTGGGAGGTTTGGCGTCCTTGGATCTGAAGTTCTACATGGGGCTAGCGGGAAGTATAGTGTGCTACCTCATGGTGGCGGTTCAGTTTGTGCCGGGACTTTCCGCTGATGATCGACAAACTTGCTCTAAACTTAACTGCACGAGTGTGTTGAATTAATAATCTCGAATTTTCAGCCACGAAAACAAGTCGCTATAAGCCCTTAAAATTTGCTTTTTTATTTTAGGCAAAAATAGCTATAGTTTTGGAATTCATAATTACTAAATAAAATCAATATTATTTCAGTAGCAATATACATTATTAAAATTGTCACAGTATTATCTAAATATAGTGAAGTTTTTATGTATTTGTCGTTGGAAGAAACTCAATGACCGTCGTTTGAATGACGGATTTTCAAAACAGACGTCGTTCGCTTTTCGGTATGATGTTTGTGTTGAAATATCAGCTGATGTGGTGAGTAATAGGAATTAACACGGACAAAATAGTGGAATGAAGAATAGTTAAAGGGCAAGAATCTTGAGAAAATTTAAATGATGACACAAGTATACGAAGATTGTGTCAAAACTTAAGTACAAATTCTCAAAAACAATCACAAATATCGTTAAATACTTTATACAACATTGAAGAAAAAGAATATTAGATATTTTAATGAGACTAAATAACATTTTCAACAAATTTATAATAATTGTCTTCCTTTTGGTATCTATATCAATTTGGTTAATTGTTTTTCTAAATATAATTCATTAAGTAAGTTGTGTTAATTAATAAGTATAATCACCGACTTTAATTTCAGTAAAGTGAATATAATGTGTTGTTACTTAGTTTAACAATGACCAGGTTTTAACATTTGATTTGGAAAATTGCAGAGAATATTCTGTTTTGATTGAAGTTGTTAACATTTGATTAAAGTCATTAACTAAATTAAAATCTGTAAATTTTTGTATGAACCAACTCTCATTGAAGTCATTATGCATTATTGAATTTACCTCTAGGATACTTCAGAATTTCATTTCCACTTACGTATAACCATTACTGTTATTACTGGTTTGATTCTCAAGAAGTGCCGTTTTATTATGAAAACAATGAAACCACTTGAAATTATTAACTGAATGCCATTTTCATTTTACGAACGAATTGAACTCGTGTCATACGAACGTGTCGTACCTTACAGCATAGAACATTACTTCAAGAGAACTACCTATTTCTTTATAAAAAAGACAATAAATACGAACTGAAAGTGTTGAGAATCTCAACAGTCATCGACAATCGTGACCGTCTTATCCTTCCAAAGAAACTCACCCGACGGAGGAAAATTGTTCATCAAAAATGGAAGGATTTATTCTACAAGAGTTCAACGAACTTTTGCCAATTCTCAGGCTAGCACAGTTCCTTGGCCTAGCTCCTTACTCCGCAAAGAATACAATGAACGGCTTACATCTTGCTCCCAGCAAATACGCTCTCGTGTATTCGTTATTACATATATGTCTTCTGATACTTTATGCCGTGGGTTTTATTTTTTTGCTATGTAGAGTTGGTGTTGTTACATTGACAAATAGTGCTTTTGAATTATCATTTGGAGTGTTTGCTAATTTAGTTGCTTTTGCCCTTCAAACTTGGGCATTGCTCTATGGAATAAAGTTTCTTATGCCGGCTGTCAACAAAATTCTGAAATATCTTACTTTCGTGGATCAGAATTATGTGAATTATGGTAGTAGAATTTATAATAAAATGTCATGGAATGCAGTCATAATCATTTTTTGTATTATCTACCAAACTTGTTCAAAGATATTGTTGTGTATGGACTCTTTCCCTTCAGTTTACTTACTTTTATATTCTATTTTCGATTGGCGGTCACGTATGGTAGTATGTTGTGCGTGTCACTCATTTTGTGCTATCTGTTGTTTGCTGAAAAATAGATTCAAACGTGTAAACCATAAAATCCTGGCTTTAAAGAATCGTTTAAGAAATGAGCGTTGCAAAGAATTATTTGGAATGCAAATATTAAAAGACAGGAAACAAAATCCGTATTTGCCTATCAAAAGGCCCTGTGTAGTAGAATATGAAGAGGACGAGTCGCTTGCACAACAGATAAAGTGTTTACGAAGAATTCACTTTCTGACCGCACAAACATGTCAAATTCTAGAAAAGATCTTCAGCATTTACTTCCTTCTTTTCTTCACATACTTGTTTTTAAATATTGTGTGGAATATGTTCTGGGCAGGAATGTCCTCAAGGAAATTATCCTGGCAACCATCGACTTTCGGCATCATTCACGCTGTATCCTCTGTCGTTTTGTTCGCTGTTCTGGGCGTGTGGGTGGCTGCAAGTAGCGGGGCTGTCGCCGCAGTCGCTGAGGACGGAACCTTCAAGGCGGCAGCAGCGCTCCTGGTGGAGACGTGCGACTATAGGCAGGCGGAGCACCAGGCTCAGATGTTGGTGCTGCAGCTGCGGGCGCACCCGGTGAAGTTCACCGCCGGAGGCCTCTTCACAATGAATCTGCGCTTTCTCGTGGGCTTTTGGGGCACCATCGTCGGATACTTCGTGGTGGCTTTGCAGTTGGCTCAGTCGCCACAATGCGAGTGTCCAGTAAAGATGAGCAACCGAACTGACCTCTAAGTATTGTTTCAACTGAAATATGAATACTGTTCAGGCTGCAATTGTGTACGGAAAACGTTTACAAAACACCCTAAGTGCGTCCTTTATTGAAGAGAAGTAAAGCCGGTGGCCTTTAGTCGTATATTTAGGCGTTGTTGAATAATGTTACAATATTAATTTACATAGTTCTTCGCTATTTATATTGTTTGCACGGACTGTCATTTAGAGATGTAAATTAAGAAACCAATCAAAAATGTAAACGCATACCAATGCCCGCAAACTTTTACTATAATATCATAAACACATGTTAGAGAGTTATTATTTTTTTACATTTCAGTTCAAGTTTTTCTGTTTTTCGATTCAAATAATACTTATGATGTTCTCTTCAAACAAATTTGAATTTTACTAATTAAAATTTATTTGTCTTAATATTACAAATTTTATTTTTCAGTCGTCGGAATGAGAATGTGATAAGAGAATATAATAATTAGTACTTCTATCAGAACATGCTAATAATGAAGTTTCTTTCTAGAATTTGTCACATTAGTATTAACTTAGTTTTCGGCTAGTTGGTACTGTTTTGCATTGGATGATTTGTCTAAAATAAGTGATTGGTTTTGACTTGTTTCTGAATTTGCACTACGTGGTATAATAAAAATAATAATAGTTATAATAATAACAATGCGAATGAAAAGTATTAAGTGAAATGTCGACCTAGTCCGTAAAATATCGACTTTATCGTCAGAGAAAAAGAGAAATGAGATTGTTTCCTATTGTAGCTTTCTCGAAATCTCAAATTTTAATTATAAAAAATAAACCTAGGAATTGAAGTTTTTTGGTACAATACTTTTTGTCTCCTGCCACCTATTCACGCATATGAATCCAATAATTTCAACTTGTGGTTATACAGAGGTCCCCGGTCTCGTCATTTATTTTTGTAACTTAATAAAATGCTCATGATTACAATGTTCATTTTTATACCTCGAAAGTGATTCGAAGTCATTTTTCACGTTTTAGACCCCAGTCTTTCTATTCTCCATGATGAAAAGCATTGACGTTTTTTCCTTATAAGTATAAAGCATAATCTTATAAATGTATGTAATGTATATACATACTTCTGTGTGATCTGTATTAGTTACACATATTGTGCGTTTTTGTTGTATCTGAAAATAAATGTGAATCATTTATTCGCATTACGAAAATTATTCCTAAATACCCTACTGTCCGTAATATGCTTTTACAGTGTTATACTCGTGTTTATTCCTCTAAACGTCAATTACATGTTTTAAGTTTTTTGCATTAACAGACCCGGAGAAATTTACTGCGTCTATCACATTAAAGATGTTACATCGTTCAGGGCACAGATACAAAGTTTTAAAATATTTATTAATACGAAAAATAGCAGTTTAATACCGAAAAACCTGCTGAGATGACTTAGAGCATCAACTAATGTTACTCAAGTTCCTCTGAGCGGTTCCTTTGAGTCCCGTCGCTGGCAGGATATTCAACACTAGCTAGATAACTTGGTGAAATTCAGCCGCTGTCTAAAGGAAAATTCAAGCGCAGGCTGCTCTGATCGGTATTTTGCAGTGGTTTCGCCAATCAACATCTGGCGAATATCGGAGTAGTACCTTAACGAACAGGCTTGGACCGCGCGCCGTCTTCCTTTACTCTTCTATCATAGCTTTCCTGTTCCACCGTCATTTAATACTTACACACACATTAACAAGCAATTCAGCGAGGAAAGAAAACAGCTTCCTCCCATGATAAAAGCATGCACTACACTTCGGGACTAATGTTCATAACATTTGCGTCTAACTTTTTGCGTCTGCTATTACTTAAAATTTATCTTCCAATAAAACGCTTCCTTCGCTTCAGATACTTATTTTCTGAGATTTTGCCAAATAATACCGACCTGGGAAGGTAAATATTCTTTCAGAATGAATTTCCATTTTGTAAATAATAAATCAATGAAAAATTCCTAATTTTTCACTCTGAGATGTAAGCTACTCGTAACCTTATGCTATGCTAATTCATTATTCAATTATTAGCTAAATTACAATGTCGGATGTTCCGTAAACGTGGGAAGAAAAGTTGTCACTGAGAGAAGCCTTTGTACATGCCTTATATAAAAGTTGGTCCGTTGCTTTCGTTGGTCCCAAACTTACTTGCTTCGGTACTTACATGCTCCCAAATCGAATTTACGAATGGATAATTTTCACACCGGTTATTTATTCTCCAAAGTATTAAGGAATTAGAAAAAGATGTATAGCAAAAATATTGTTTTTTAGTTTTCATCTTAGTCGACATATCAATGCACATGGCCCTTATGCACACGTCTATCATTACAGTATCACTAGAATGAACAAAAAGAATTCGTGTCTGTTACACAATGCGCAATTTTTCGTTTTGCCACCATGAAAGACGAAAAACTTAATGAAATTTCGATGAGACACAGAGCACAGGTTGGTCACGCTTCTCTGAGTTACAATCAAGTATTACATTCCGATCAAAATGATCGTGATAAAGAGGAAAATGAATGTCATGAACGGCGTCCGGCGAACAGTGTCAATGAAGGCAATATTCATGCAGTGCGTGAGCTTGTTGAACGTGATTGCCGCATTGCTGTTGCCCACATTGTATTAGAGGTGAATGTAAGTGTTGGAAGTGTCCGTACTGTTGTATTGGATGGCAACTACCGGCGTCTGGCAGTGGGTAGATCGGATGGCGTCTGCCGATAAACGATGTCGCCCGGCGTGACAACACATGGCGGCGTACACTCTGACTCGTGATAAATTCACGAAATTACACTGGCTACTTCTAGAACACTCACTTTACTGTTAGGATTTGTTCCCATGTGACTAGCAATTGTTTGATCCTGTAAAGGAGCCATTAGGTTGAGAAAAATTTGAAGATCCGGCTGCAGTCAAACAGCACATTCGCAATCTGCTACTGCGGCAGCCTTCTTTTTTCCATGAAGGAATCAGAAATTTTCCTATGCGATGAGGGAAATGGATTTCTTTGGAAGAAAAGTACGGTGAAAAATAAGGGATTCTACTTGTATTTTTATGTATCATCAATTACGCCGTGTTGCAAAATTCCGGTTCATATTTGAATGACATAAGTAGAAATACACTTTTGTTTGCGATTAAAAAACAATTGTAGACTTAAAATTCGAGATAAATGTGGAAAATAAAATAAAAATATACAAAAATATTAAAATCATACGTAAAAAATATTTACGCCTATTAAGATAATTCACTATTTTACAGCCACATGATGCAATGGTAATATTTATTTATTTTATTTATTTAATAGGTAATTATTACAAATAAATTAGATTACTTGATCCTATGTGGCTACACCGAAGGCCTTTAAGCCATTACAATACCTACATCCTTTCGCGTTCTAATCTTTCGAATTCTGGTATTCACCCCAAACGGTCTCTCCATCGCATCAAAGCCGCGGAAAAGAGACCATAAGGTACGGCTCAGGAAAAAAAACCCTGAAGGGGGAAAAACCTGCCGTCAGAAGCCGAGTACATTCTAATCTATCCGACGTTTATTTTAAGTATTTATTTTCTGGCGCGGGCGTCCCGCCGTCTCCTTCCAGTGCTTGGCCTTCTCAGCACCTGAAATCAAACAGAGCCACAGAAGATCGTCCGCACCAACGCCTGTGCCCTTACATTTTCGATCCCCCCTTCCCTTCACCCCCTAATGTGCTTATTACTATGCCAGTTTTATTTTATTTATCATATTGACCTGTTACTTACCAATTGACTACGATTTATGACTTATTTTTTAACTGTTTACTGACTTAACATAAAATTACTGATTAACTTACTTATTGTTAGCTTATTGACTTATTTATTTCTCTCCAGTCTAGGCTCCGCTCAAGCTAACCGGTGCTGTTTTCCCACTCCCTAATTTCAGTTTTCCTAATGGTCCAAACCTTTCCTAAAAATGCTCCTAATTCTTTCATAAATTTAGACCTTTTGTCACCTAAAATGTTTTGGGCGAGCGTTACGTTCCTGTTTAGGAAGTAGTAATTTCCCATTCCCATCCATTTTTTTCTCCATAGTATGGTAATATTAATAGCGAATTGCTCGTTTCGTGTACAACACTCTTTCCTAGGAGATAAGAAACAAGATAACTATTATTTTGCTGGCAAACGATTTCATTCAAAAGGGGCAGTTTCCATCATCAGGACACTGCTCCCAAATATTTACTAGGATTATAGCTTTGTGACTAATTATAAACATTTCAAATCGGGCTAACCAGCGACTATTAATACAGAAATAGTATATGTATTTATTTGTGGTACACTTTCTATACATACAAGAAAACTAAAGTCAGATCATAGCTTCGATACTCAGAAATAATTATCTTTGAACTAACTTTTAAGAGAGACAAATGTATAGAGTCTTGCAATGTATAGAAGGAATTAAAAAAATAAGGTCTAACTGTATTTTATTTGTGGATACTTTTCCATTAAATAGATGGAATTCTTGCCGGAACTCTCCTGTCAAGCGTTTATGCTTTCCAACAACTTGAGTGCAATTTATATTGAAAATAATTGTATAATTTCATTCTAACGAATAAGCGCATGGTATTTGTCACTTTTATTATCAAAGGGCAATAAATATTTTTTTAATTCCCTTTGATAATTCTAATCGAAGGGGAAGAATTTTCGTTTGATGAAAGCTGTTAAAATACTCATTTTAATCTTTTTTTAATTAATTTAATTAATACGTAGAGAACTGTTCTTGGAACCATCGCCTTTTCATTACATTATAAATATCTAAACTAATCCAAAATTAATTCAACACTCATTATAATGAAGGCACTGTAGCGTATTAAACTTATTAAAAAGTTTGTTTTCATTTAGTAAGAGTAATTTGATTGAGATAAAAGAGTAGCTGTCCAAATAATTCATTACATTGAAGCCTAAAACTGCCATCAAGATCACTCATGATTTCGTCATCAAAAAGTTATACAGTGAAAGACGAGCTCAAATCGACAAGAGTTTCAACAATTGGCAGAAAGTTTGCTTTTGTCTGATTCTTTGTCTACAACTCACCAATCCAGAATCCTTAAAAATGGACGTAGCTGCTTCAAAAGAACTCGACGCACTGGTGCCTGTCATCAGGCTAGCACAGTTCCTTGGTCTATCTCCTTACTCTTTAACGAACACAATAAATGGCCTACGACTTGTTCCCAACAAGTACGCGCTCATTTATTCGTCATTTCATATGTGTTTGCTGATCGTTTACATAATATTTTACATTTTTATGTGTGTCTCAAAAGGCCTTCTTACAATCACAAGTGGCGTTTTTGAATTTTGGTGCGCAGTTTTCAGTGTTTTCGTTCAGTTAACTCTTCAATGTTGTGCTCTGATTTATGGAGTGAAATATCTTATGCCGACGTTCAACATACTTCTGAATCACCTTTCTCTCATCGATCAGAGCACTCACGCTGCCTTTAGGATCTTTGACAAAAAGTCATGGAATGCAGCCAACATTATTTTCTGTGTTATTTATCACGCTTTAGGGTATTTTATTATTGTTATGGACAGTTCCACTTTAGTTAGTTTCAATGTATATTCAGTGTACCAATGTTGGTCACAATTGGTAATATATTGTTTGTGTTATACCTTTTGTGCCATCTGTTCATTGCTAAAATACAGATTCGAACACATAAATCAGAAAATCGTCGCTTTAAAGAATCATTTGAGAAGTGAGCGTAACGTAGTGTGTTCAATGAAAATATTAAAAGAAAGGGAACAAAAGTCTTTCGTGAGTGTGAAAAGGCACTGCGTTATCAAAGGTGACGAAGACGAGTCGATTGCACGAAAGATCAAAATTTTACGCAGAACTCACTTCCTGGCTGTAGAAACATGCCATATTATAGAAGAAATTTTCAGAGTTCCCCTTCTTCTTTTCTACGCATATCTGTTTTCGATATTTGTGTACACTTTATTCTGGGCTGGGATGTCATCGTCAAAATTATCAATTCCAACCACGATCTTTCTCGTCATGCACTGTGCGGCCATTATCGTATTCTTTGCTGTTATGGGCACGTGTGTCGCGGCAACGAGCGGGGCGGTTACTGCAACAGCAGAGGACGGAACCTACAGGGCAGTAGCAGCGCTCCTGGTGGAGACGTGCGACTATAGGCAGGCGGAGCACCAGGCGCAGATGTTGGTGCTGCAGCTGCGGGCGCACCCGGTGAAGTTCACCGCCGGAGGCCTCTTCACGATGAATCTGCGCTATCTCGTGGGCTTTTGGGGCACCATCGTCGGATACTTCGTGGTGGCTTTGCAGTTGGCTCAGTCGCCACAATGCGAGAGTTCAGTAAAGATGTGCAACTGCTCTGAAGTTCCAGGCAGTTTTACTCAATAATGACATCATTTTTGGCAATCGATGATTACGTCGCGACGAGTTTAACTCCGATGAACGTCAGTGACTGTTTGATGAACCATGATCCCTGTTGGAGACGTTCTTCCAATAGGGATTGTAACCTATTGGCCAACGCAAATTTATATCATGTAACAGACATTTGTATAAGTTATAAAGTGTTATATATTGCTGACGAGGCAGCATTGTAAAACGATGCCATAAAATATTTCGAGATTTGTCGAACAAATTTCAATTCCAGGAAGTATAATGGCATGTGCGTTAAATATCTTCAATATGGAATTGATGGAAAATACACTTTCTAAATGTGTGACTCTTAATGAGGAAAGTCAATACTAGCATTGTACTAGCATTTCAATTCTATTGTTACACAGCATCTAATTTTTCAATGATCTTTAATTAAATGCAATCACAACATAGCCGATTCTCCAAGAAATTCTGTCAAAGGACCGACATTTAGAATCAGAGAGAGAAACTAATTGAAGATTTGAGTATATTGACTGGAGTAGCACATTTGTCTAGTCATTATTTGGCTGAGCAGCGAACAATATTAATTTACGATGTGTTATATTTACTTGTTAGAAGAATGTATATTGTATTGTATTATTGTATTCCTAGGAATTAGAATTTCAACGCTCTAATGGTAAGGCACAATTTCGATATGCTTGTATGGTGGAAAGTAGGATGCAGAATAGTAGGTGCTATCCGAATAGATTTTTATTTACTTTCCAATTATTAATGTGAATGGTAAAACATTGCAGAAATTCGAGTTTATTTTGACAACGGTGAAGAATAAACAAAAGTTTCGTATTAATTTCTAGTGAATTTTTAATATTTTTAGATTAAACATTTCTAAATACGCTGCGTAGAAACGTTATAGGAAAATAATACATTTAAAAAATCGCCGAAACGTTTAGAACCAACTCTGTGTGATATATATATATATATATATATATATATGTGACCAAAACAGTAAAATGCATCAGTTATAAGTCCAAACACTCGTTTTCTTTCCCTATTTTACAAAAAAATATGTTTTTACATTTTGCCCCATTATCTTTTAACAACTTCCAGCTAGCAGCATAATTTGGTAATAACGGCATCTCTCATCACAATTTGATAAAACACCGGACACATGGTTCCGAGTCATTAACGTTCGTGACCTCCGAGTGCCAACGGGTGTGCTAGCGCTTCACCCGCGCTCCCATTTTTTCACCAACACGTCACCCTAACTTTTGTTTCGAAATGGAGAAATAATTATTTCTCTATTAAGTGTTTGAAGTTCATGTTTTTTGCACAATAGAGATAAACGACTTTTTGCCGAGACCGATAAGCCTCGGCAAAAATACTCAATAGAAAGCGAGCAAAAAACAATAACGTCACGAAATAAAAATAAACATTTTTTTGCGATTGTAATCAAGTGTTTCTATTCCGAATCATGATTTGTTTCATCTTTACCCTTCGTGGTTTATTCGAAAGTAACCCTCTCCTTCGTTAACGTTTGTAGAATAGGTTTCGCGACGTAAGGTTGTGATGTATTTTTGTTCAATACTATTTTCTATTGTACAACTGGTACATCGTGGTTATAAATGCTGCATTTATAAAGGTTAAAAGCAGTGTTGACATTCCACAGGAGTCGTTTCAAGCAGCGAACGATGCAGTGTGTGATTTATGAAAAACATACCACCTCTTGAGATGTTGGTGAATATCTAAGAGAGTTGCTATGAGTTTCATAATATATTATGTGTTAACAGTTGCGTACTAGTAATGTGTCAATACTAAATTATAAGTTCATAGTTATTTGGATGAGTATACTATTTGTGGAATTAATGTTGTTTTGCCGTTAATGCGCACTTTATTTTTGTACTTCTCATGTGAGCTACCTATCGTGCAAAAAAGTCTTTTTCGCGTTGTGACGTCACAGTCAAAAAATGTATTATCACGATGACGACACGCATTTCAGACGTTTCAAGAAAATACTAACTTCACGCACGCGTAGCAGCTCGTAGAAATCCATATTATTATGCTATCGAGGAAATATATATTTTGTTTTGTACTGATACGTTATAGCTTGATATTCCCTTCGACATGGAGCTTGGTATACACGGCATAGTTTATGCCGTGTATCGATACGATACCTGGATCGATAGGATCGCAGTTACAAGGAAATATGAAAACAGTTGAATGATGCTACATATTCTCTTATGGAAAGAATTACGGGTAGGAATTATGGGAGGGAAATATGAAAAGACAAACTGAGTCAAGTTAACAATTTTATTAATGTGTAGCCTGACATCTCATTTTCATCCGCTACTAGGAAACTTCTGGATATATCTTTTTTACTCTTGGTGATATTTATTAACAAACCACGATTCTCCATTTAAGATATTTTTAAACTCACAGTTTCATTACTTCCTAGAGCTCTGTGTACCCCAGAAGCAGTTACAACTTTATCAAAGATATAAATTTTGTTTTCACGTCTTTTAAAAATTTCAGTAATTCCTCCCTTGATAAAACTGCAAATTTCTTTGGTTCATATAATATCGACTGTTTTTTTTAAAACAAAAACGTGCAGAAGGCTGCATCTCGTAACATCAATCTGCTTTTCAATGAGTTGAATTTCCTTCAGCATAGAATATTTCCTCCACAATGTACTTGAACTACAATTCTCGGACTGCAAAAATTAATACACTCTTTAATACACAGATACTACGTATTCTTAGTAAAATACCATATCAATAATCATATACTTATTTAAATAAAATCAACAAAGCAAATCTTAAAGCAATGTCAGCAACACAGTCTCATTGACAGCATTTACATTATTTTTTGTCATCCTTAACAACGAATCTTCATACTCCCTTTTCTAGACGTTCATGCGTTTCCCGGAAAGCAAACCTCCGTATGCTTTTTCTTTTGCTCTCTCTCTCTCTCTTCTGGAATATTTTCTTTTCCCCCATTTCCTCCATTTGATTCTGCCGCGGTCGCAAACAAACGCTAACAATAACAAACGAAGATCACGTTGCCACAGATCCAGTGTATTACAAACCGAGTCACGTTAATATCAATTTTTAAACAATTATAAATGAATAATTAAAATGGGGTAATAAGATCTTGTATGTACTACGGGCGTTAACAGGTTCTTATGACTTCGGGCGACAAAAAGCCCAAGGAACAAGGGCCCTCGGGCTTTTTTTGTCGCCGCTTGGTCTGTAGAACATTTATAACTCCCTTGGTACATGAATAACTATTGTAATCCATCTGTTATGGATTAATTATAAAATAACTTTATGTAATTAAACAATATATAGTGATATGAAAAGTAATGTGGGTCGTATACGACCCTATCAAAATCAAACGAAAAACATTAATTATTTGAGTATAAAATGTACCCGTATATTGCGGCCGCAAGGATGGATAGAGATTGAAAGAGAAAAAAAGGTTATCTACGATCATGTGATCTTGAGACGAAAAGGGAGATAGAATTTCTCACACATTGTTCGCGTAATTACAATTCGACACGAACATTGTCGCTGAGGGTTAATATTTAAGTTTTCATATGCTATAGGTGTACTTTGTAAAAATCTCAAAATCTTAATCCGTTTTGTTCTGGTAGATTCAAATGAGGAGCACACATTTAAAAGCTTACATGTCTATTTGGCAATCATTGAGTACTTTTATTGTTTTCAGATATAATTGTATTTCCAGAAAAAAAAAACATTTTAGATGTCTTACTAAACATTAAGTAGCACTCTATTCTTGAGTTAAAGAGTGCTAAAAAGTGTAAAATTTGTGCTATATTTTTCATTTTTATTGGAAAAGGGGGAAGTGGACGTGTCACGTTTTGAATATTTTCTCTTCAATTGAGCTTTGAAATTTGAAAATAAAGCAACCCTCTTTAATTTATTACAAGAGAATATATGTTTAATTTCTAGATTAAATTGCACCAATGTAATAATTTGTTCTCAGATTAATCAATAAATATCCATCAATATGCTGTCATTCAATTATATTTTTTATCTCATTTTATGTAGTATATTAACACGAAATGAATATTGAATTTGGAAGGACCACTTACTGAATTATCAATTAAGTAAGTGAATGCTACCATTAATAACATACCATTTAATTTTCTATAAAGTTGTGTATTCTAATAAGACATGCTCTAAAAAAGTATTTTGTTAAAACGTATTGCAACTGTTTATTGTCACTTTATTATCGAAATAAATTGGCTTCTGAAAAGAAATTGCTTCGCTGATTCTCAAGGTTGTCTGACAGTGTGACAGTATTCGTCAGTCAGTGAACGCTTCAAAACACGTCGTCTCCTAGTATATATTTGAACTTTTTTTTAAAGCGAACGAAACATAGGGCATTGCGAGGTTGGTTGAATACAAATCTGATGTCTATGTTAGAATGTCCAAAATGATGCAAGTGAATCCACAAAAACTGAGCGGCCTGGTTCCCATTATTAGACTAGCCCAATTTCTGGGACTAGCACCTTACTATCTGGAGAATACAATAGACGCCTTACGCCTTGTTCCCCAAAAAATTGCCGTCGTAATTTCATATTTTTACTTATGTGCTCTTGGGCTTGATGTAGTGTACTGGGTCTTCTGTGCGTTTTATAATGGCATTGACACTGTGACAAACGGCGCATGGGAATCGATTTGTGCAGTTTTCGCTACATGTCTGGAATGGGCACTTCCCTTCTGCAGTGTGGTAGCAGCTGTAAAATTTAATTTGCCTAAGATAAACGTAATTCTGCAGCAGCTTACAGCTATCGAAGCGAAACCTTCCATTGGTGGTAGCATTCTTCATAAAATGTCTTGGAATGCAGCCATAATTATTTTTTATATTATTTATCACGCTTTTTCGGATGTCTTATTGGCAACGGGAATGCCTTTTAAAGCCTGCTCGATTTTACATGCAATGTTGGACTGGTGGATGCAGTTGGTTATATGTTGTGTGTGCCATTCATTTTGTGCAGTTTGCTCTCTGTTGAAACACAGATTCGAACATATAAATCAGAAAATTTTCAGTTTGAAGAATAGTTTGAAGGATCTGAAAAGCACAAAAATGTTTGCGATGTTAAAAGAAAGAAAACCTAAATACTTGGCGCCTGTAAATTCATCTGACATCCATGAACATGCAGATGACAAATCTATTGCAGAGAAGATTAAACATTTGCGAAGAATTCATTTCCTTGCTGTAGACACGTGTCACCGTGTAGAAGAAATTTTTCGCGTCTATTTTCTGCTTTTCTACACATACTTGGGAATGATTTTTGTATGGAATCTGTTCTGGGTCGGAATGGCACCCTTGAAACCATCCGTAAGTGTCTATCAAATAATCCAAGGAGCGATCTCCTCTATGTCCTACGTCGTGTTGGGTGCTTGGGTGGCTGCAAGTAGCGGTACTGTCACGGCAGCCGCTGAGGACGGAACCTTCAAGGCGGCAGCAGCGCTCCTGGTGGACACGTGCGACCACAGGCAGGCGGAGCGCCAGGCGCAGATGTTGGTGCTGCAGCTGCGGGCACAGCCGGTGAAGTTCACCGCCGGAGGCCTCTTCACGATGAATCTGCGCTTTCTCGTGGGCTTTTTTGGCACCATCGTCGGATACTTCGCCGTGGCTTTGCAGTTGGCTCAGTCTCCACAAAATGAGTGACAGCTACAGTGAAGATGACAAACTGCTCTGAAGTAAAATGGGAGAATAATTCTCAGTAAATCTCCCTACTAAAGTCTCCTAAACTTTTAGACACGAAATTGTTGTTTAAAGATCAAAACCATGAAATGAAAGAAGTGAAACTTTTTCGACCAAGTTAGTTCTTTTTGCTCGAAAACTCACTTTGCTACTGAGGTGCTTACTCGTACAATATTTTGTTTGCATTTCTTCTCTGATAAAAAACCTTTCGTTTGTATTTAGCTCTACCATTAAGTAACCCCTTCTGTCGACTTCTAAAAGATGGAGTATAGAAACAAAAGATAAAAATTAATGAATGAAGGCTCAGACGAAATACGTGCAATTTTTTTTTTTTCATTTCCTAACACATGTTTCCATTTAGTATTCGTGTGTTGTGTGGGTACTACATGCTTATGTATCCTAGGTCAAGAAATTTCTTTACGTAGATGTGAATATGAAGCTTTTAATACTAGTCAGTAAAATCCAACTTCGGAGTTGAGTGAACAAAAAATATTAATGTACTAAATGTTTTAGTTTATTTGGAGTAAATTTCGGTGTATTAATATTTCTCAAAGTAAATCATAGTGAATAGGAAGTCTGAGATCTCTGAGGTCTTTGCTATACTTTGAATGTGAATTGAATAAAAAATGACAGTATTCTGATAGCTAAATAAAGGTAAAAATTGACCCATTGAAAAGCATATTTTTGGATACTTTTAACCTGTGTCAGTGGTATGTATTACCTGTCATCTTCTCAAGTTTAATGAGGTAACAACCCGCTATTTGCACTAACTTTGAAAAACGTGTTCGTTGAATAGTGCTGCCGGTATTCTTATCACGGAGTGTCACATGTTAAATTCATACATTAAAACTTTTAAAGTAATATTTTTCGTACAAAAGTGTTAAAAAGTATTATTACACCACTATTATAGGTACAATTTCTAATTGATTTTTACAAGATATGAGTTCGTAGTTATAACACATATTGCACTGAGTAGAGGTGACGACAGGATAAAAGTGATCGGCTCGCCGAAACCGCTAACGATGGAAGACTTCCTTAACCTGCACTAGGTAGTTGAGATGTTAATTATTTAACCATTAAAGATATTTGCTTTTACTTATACAACGGAAGGTGTTTTTAACACTTTTTGAACATAGATTCTTAATACTTGTAATTATTTGGCACTAATAAATTTTAATTTACTAATCGAATAAGTGTCATAAAATCAATAAAGTTGTAGTTCTTTACTTTGTGACTAAAAACAAATATACAGTGGACATCACCACGACTACAATGACAATATTAAATCAAACGTTTTAAACGTAGAATTAAAATATTAATGACAGAATTAATAATAAATGACAAACAGCTTGTAGAAGTACTAATTCAAATGAAGTGTTCTACTATGTAAGACAAAAATGATGTGAGTATTGGTATATTTGCAGCATAAAACACGAAATGCACAAACGTAATACATGCTCGTGTAAGAAATGTTCATGTTTCGTGTTTGTGTTTTCTTAGGCGACACAGTTATGGCAGAAACTTTTCACGATAAAGTCACCTTGTGTGTTGCGAACCGATGGATAAAATGTACCCTATTGAATCATTATTGGCTTTATAAGTCTACATCATTATTTCAACCTTACATACACATCTTTGTATTCATGGACCTGAAGTCAATTCCCTACGGTGCATGTTGATGAAGAAGACTGTTGAACTGTTACTGTATGGAAGTTATGCGTTATATATCTTAGCAACAATTTTGGCAAGCTCGAGTAGATATATTTTTGGAAATTATTAACTACAATATAATTTATCTGTATTTTAAAATATTGAAAACTAAAGAGCCTATGAACTAACGAACTGGGAGAGGTGGCTCAGAGCTTCAAATGACGTCATTGCATTGCCTCTGACCAGGAGATGTTAGGTTCGAGTCCCGACGATGTCAGGATTTTCTACACTAGTTAGATAGCTAGGTGGAATTCAGTCGCTGTCTGAAGAAGAATTCTAGCGACCGGCTGTTCCGATCGGTAATTACAATACCGGGCAAATGCTGGATCAGTACCTTAACAAACGGGCCACGTCTGCATATGTGGTTTCCGTTTTCTTCCTTGTCCTATCCTCACCTCTAACATACACACACACTTACACTTATATGTACTGCACTACCACACATGCCGGAAGACCGGTCGGGAACCTAGAACTTGTCCCGGCCTGGATGTTCCCCGCTGGTGGGAGATCTGGTTGGAGGAAACCTTACTAGCCGAAGGTAGGTCGGCGCCGGATCTCACCGTCCAGTAGGAGATCACCGCAATCTCTCGAGAAAATAAACATTCACTCCACTTATGGGACGCTTATCTTAGCAGTTGAAGTTCCCGGAATTATTAATAAATCACTCAACTGTACTAAGAAAGGCATCTTGCAAGCTAATGCAATAATGATTTGCTCGGAGCATTGCAAATAAATCTATTTGAGGTTACGCCTGAACGAACCTGAGATATTTTGAATATTATTGGAAAAATAGGACTTTCGAGTTCCGGATTACCAGGCAAATCGAGGTTTGGGTTGTTACGAGAGATCCTACAAATTCTATTAATGTAGATCGCCATTCACCGTTGTAATCTTCTGCTTAAAAAGCTAACGCAAATAAAAATAATGATTTTTCTAAACTGTGAAAAATTTTATTTTATTGCTTTGTATAAATTTATTATTATTATTATTTTATTATTATTATTGGGTATACTTATGGTATATTATTATTATTATAATTGGGTATACTAAAAACATCCAAGGATTCAAAATTCACAAAATTTGGAAATGTTAATATTGAGTTCTTAACTATTTCTAAACGATGTGACTAAACGATGACACAGTGTTGAAAAGAGCCTAATTAAATGATTGTGAGAAAATATGAATGTTGCTTTTAGTCAATAACACTCATCTGTCAACTATTTAAAAAAATTAATTACCACTCTTCAAGTAATTGCTTTCGGAGGAACAATTATTCATATTTGCTGCTTGCAAGCCACTGTTTTCCGGTTACTTGACAGCCAAGGACGTTCTGAACAACAGGCGTCAGTAGCTGCAGGTGGACTAGAAAAAAATCATGCTGCTCTTACGATACATTTTTATTGGCAGCTATGCAATAATCACATCCACCGCCTGATTCCGGCCCATTCCTCCGTCGTTGCATGTGGTGTTGACACGCGTTTAGTGTGTGTGTCATTTGATGATCGTCTGTGGCGTCTTTGCCAGGGCAATAAATCACAGACGTGAACGGTTTGTAAATATTAAGTATTTATTTGAATAAAAATGCTCCAACACCTGAATTCTATGTACAATATTTACAAATAACAATATTGACCCGATACTAGAAGGAATGTTCCCTGGTTACCACCACCGCTGGACTGATAATTAAATATCATATTCGGTGTCATGCACCAGTAGCCTACGTGAGCATACAAGCGAGTATGCCGCACCTCCCGTCTCGACGTAGCATGCCGGCTTCAGTACACTGCCTCAGTAGCCTATGCATTAAAATGCAGCGCCGCGCACAACCCACACGACTTCCTACCGACGCGCCCAAGAATCAGAAGAAAGAGTTTAGGTCCGGGGTCCGTTTATATACCTTCTGGGCCGGCTGACGGAACTGCGTCATCTCGCTGTTTCCGCCGACGCGTTTCCGCCGCCGGCCTGCCTAGGGGTTCCCAAGTTTGCCACCCACGACACGGCACCCCTTCCCTTCCGCTCCCTATACTTTGTTCAGCCCAGCGTCTCTTCCGCCAGCGCTGTCCATGAAATGCACGTGGCTGATATTTGGTACGTTTGTACTAGGCGACTGATATGACGCCACACTCCCAGCACAATTGCATGCCACGCAGAGGGAGCCAACCGCTTAGCATTAGTTGATCATCGCAATGCCTGCGATATATTCCAGCGCCCGAATGTATTCACGAACGCGGCAACCTGGAAGGAAAGTCGATTGAAGAGAAGGTGGAGATCCGGTTTCGGCTCCATAATAGTTAGCATATCGGGCTGCTATACCCAAGTTCGTATGTTAAAACGCTTTCGAAACCGTGGATTTTTAAGGTGAAAAAAACCTTTCTTCGTACGGCTTCCTTCGGAAGGAAAGTAAAGCCGCTTGTCTCATGTTGTGGATTTGCTGCATGTAAAAGGTCCTGAAGAATTTGAAGGAGAAGATTAAAGAAGAAGAAGAAGCTACTGTATGTGGAGATCCTTTTGAACTGGCTCAGAAGCTAAATGAAGCTTCTGAGCTAGTTTCAAAACGCCTGGTTCGTTGCCAGAATGGAACCTTCTGTCTCCTTTAGATAGTGGAAGGGGCCTAGCGAAATTTGCGTGGTCATACGGAAGAACATGCCTGGTCATCTGCGTGTCGCCACGTAAAATAAAGCATAATTGAATTGAATTGAAGGGGTAGAAGGGGATGCTACTCTTATTGGCCTGCAAGATTCGTTCCGCTTTCAAGGATTTTTACTACATGTTTCATCCATAAATCACCACAGGAAGCCATGGGAATTGATAATGTACCAAACAGTTTGTACGGTATGTTACCGCTGTTTGGTGTAACTCGAATATTGGGACTTGCACCATACTCTTTAGATTCGAGTTTGTACGTTTCAAGAAGAATTATATACATAATCTACTCCACTTTAATATTATGTTTACTCGCTTACACTTTGGCGATCTGGTCACCTAACGACATCTACCGATCGATTTCTCAAGAAAATCATAGTTTTCAGTTGTTGCTCTCTACGTATTCTCTTTCAATGGGTGTACACTTTCCAGTGTATTTAATAGTTGCAGGGGTAACAATTAATTTTAAACCATGTGACGATTTAGTGCGTCGATTTCAGGTTATCGATCGCATACTCATTTTGAAATATCTGTTTGCAGCTAAACGCAAATTTGCTGTTCTCGTCTTGCTGGTAGCCTTTTGCTCGCACGTGTCGCACGGATATTTTGTACACATTAATTGGAATACTGAAAAAATATTTTCTCTAATTATAATTTTAAATCTGCTCACTGTACACGTTATTTTCCAGTTGTTCTACACAATGGTGGTAATAATAAAACAGTGTTTTGAAACAATTAATAATGATTTATTTAATATGGCTCACCAACTTCCATACAGACAATTTTCATCTAAAAGACGTGATGAAATTACGATGTCGAATGTTACGACTTCAAATGTAATCTGTACTCTTGTGATTAAATCCGTTTCACCATTCAAAAAGATTATTAATTGTAAGGTATTGTTCATTGGAAGAATGCGATAGGACAATGAGAGGAAAACATGACACTTTTCTTTGAGTTCATTATCCTATTAATTCACCTCTTAAATGGAATAACTATGCTTAGTAAATAGCAGTTAATTTTATGGAGTATTTAATTCAAGTTGCGTATATACTGAATTATTCGAAAAACAGCGTCCAACTAATGGTATTTATTAAAGGCCCGTTGCAGAAGTATTAAAAAAGTCCTCTGTTCTTCGTATCATCCTGTACATTATTTAAATTTCTGCATATAATATCGTGAGTGTTTTTGTTTTTTTTGGATTTAAGGTCAATCGATATTTTCGGCATGCTACTTTGCTACAATTCATGGAATCAATTTGTTTACTAATCAAATTCAGTAAATGTGTTAGAAATCACATTTTTTTAAAATACATATTACTTATTAAGAAAGTGTATCGCCATAGCATCAAATGTATGTTTGCGTCATTCATACAGTCCCATTGCTTATATGCGGAAGAATAGTTGAGAGTCTATTCTGAAACATGAGCAGTTTACGTTTTATAAAAATTCATGAATAGTGATCATTCTTTCATGAAAACGGAATAGTTTTCTTTCTCATATAGAATATACCTCCAAACTTCTTCAAAACTTCAACAAACAAAATTTCTGGGTTAATCATATTCACCTACGCCTGCAAGAGCACCAAATGGCTTGTCATTTACAACAACTGTCAACAAGTAAATTTACAACAAGAAATTGTGGGATGAAGAAAAATTTCGTAATAAAATTACTATTTTTCATAAAATGTTTCCAGAAAAGACACCAACTTTGTAAGCAAGTTGTTCCAAAACTTTGCTTACTTTCCAAATTTGCCACATTCCATTCCATCTTTTCAGTTGATCTTCATCAGCAGGAAATGTGAAAAGAAAAATGTTAACATGCGTATGAAACTAAATTCAGTTTTTCAGTGGAGAATGGGATTAATTGCTTTGTGGCGTTTGATATCTTTTATAATCATCGTTTACATTTCAGTAATGTAGGTTATTGATTTCAGTCAATATTTTACAACATATGAAAAAAACTTCTCAACATTTACATTAGTATTCTCAATCTGTGAACATATTTTCAATAAAATTATACGTTGATCTCTTTGCAAACTACTTCTGAAAATAATTCAGTTTTTGAAATCATTATTCTTATCATCCTTTGTAGCCGCGGTAATTGCGTGACTGCAGAAGGCTACAGATTGTCAAGGGAAGACAGCGCAGTTAATTCAGCTTAACTCACGAGCTTCCAAGTGGAATTAATTACATAAATGCGATCCCAATCCTCTAAGCATTAAGCAAATTGCTATGAAACGTGCTACTGTGTCGCAGCGCGAGAACTTTTTAATTGCTAAGTGAAACACAAGGTCACACACCCCAATTGAACGACTAGAGACTCATTTCAATTCTTCCACCGAGATGGATCGCATCAGTGTGTCTGCTTGCGGGTCGAACCCAGGAAAAAATGGAAGAATGCCTCTTATGCTGTACCATCTTACGCCAGTATTGGCTACTGCACGGATGTTGGGTATCGCACCCTACAGGCTCGGGTCTGTTCTCCGCCTTGAGCGAAGTTCTTGTTTCGTAGTCCTTACTGCCGTCTTTCTCTGTGCCCAGTTGTGTGTTACTGGATATTGGTTTGCAATCAGAAGATACGCCAACGCCTCTGTAGAAAACCGAAGTGTGGATGTCATTCTGTCCTTCTTAGCAATGACAACTAACAATTTGTTTCCCATTTTCGCGTTGGTTGCAGCACCTTTCACCAACTTTCCGGCGTGTCGAGAACTTGTACAACGTCTTGTCGATGCTGATGGTTTTGTTCACTTTAACATTCAACGCTTGGCGAGAAGATACTGTATCGTCTGTACTATGCTAACTCTGTTCACCTCTAGTCTTCCACTGTGTCTCTTGCATTACTTTGCTTGGAAAGCCACACTTCTGGAACTGGCCTACAATATCTGGCTGAACACTCTCATGATATTGGTGTGTCTAATATTTTTCCTAATGGTACTAATTGTTAAAAACTCGTTCGAAAGTATCAACCGAGAACTTTTGCTGCTGTATGTGAAATTTATCAAAGATCGCCCGTGGACATTAACCGCATTTGAGCAGCAAGTTTCCGCCCAGATGAGTGAAAACGTTGAGTTGGCGTACATAAACGTAGGAGAAACGGGAGACAAATGGCCGAAGAAACAAGTAGCGAACGTTGTTTTCCGCATCGGCGAACTTCAAATGGCGCATTTTATGCTGCAAAGAATCTGCGGAGCCATCGATAAAGTATTCCGCTGCCTCCTGCTCTTCTGCTACACCTACATCCTCATCTTGATGGTGGAGGCGCTGTACTACGTGGCGCTGGGGGAAGGCACCGGCTTGTCGGCGTACCAAGTGTGCAGCCTGTCGACAGCGGCGGCGGGCCACGCACTGGTCGGGCTGGTCTTTCATTCTTTTCCTATTTATTGGATTAACGATTGATTAGTAATCCTGGGCGTGTCAGCGGCTAAAGTCATTAGTCTCGCAAGCCTAGTGCATGTTTTTATTTTGGCGGTGGTGATGATCTTCGCTCGCTGGATGGCGAGATTCGGCGCCAACCTATGTCTGCTAGCGGGGATTTTCCCAAACAAGATATATCCCAACAACGTGGCACCGCCCCATCCAGATTCACCTCTAAGCTCCCGTCTGGTCTGCTGACAAATGTGGTAGTGTAGTGTGGTGCATGTGTTTGTGACTAAGTAAAGGGTGAGGATAGAACGAGGAAGTGGTGAGAAATATTGTGTGATTCGTTTGTTAGGGTACTGCTCCGACATTTGTATGGAGTTAATCGAAAAAAACACAGGAAACTACAGATGAGAGCAGCCCGCCGTTGTGAATCACCTCAAGAGAGCGGCTGAATTGTCTAGCAAGTTTCGAAAATCCTGCCACCATCGTGACTCGAATCCTCGGAATTACCGGGCAGACGATATCAGTAAATGCCCTGATACACTCTCGCATTTTTGGAATAACGTTGTTTGAATAACTAGACTGGCAAAGGTGGCTCAGAGCATCAGCTGTTGTCACTGCAGTACCTCTGACCGAGAGGTCCTTGGGGTTAGAGTCTCGACGGTGGCAGAGTTTTTGACACTAGTCTCGTAGCTAGTGGTCGGATTCAGCCGATGTCTGGAGAATATCCTAGCGGCCAGCAGCTCTGATTGGTAGTTTTCAGTGTTTTCTTCTAGCAACATCAGAAAAATGACGGGGTAGAACCCAAACAAATGGGGCAGGTGCTACGTGCGATATTTTCGTCTCTTTCCTTGTTCAATCCTCAACCGATATTCTCACATACTCTACCACACTTTTCTGGAGCCGAGTCGGGAGCTTAGAGCTTGTCTCGGCTGGGGCGGTGCCATGCTGGTTGGAGATACCTCGTTTAGGAAAATTCCCACAAAGGGATTTTCGGGTCGGCGCCGGATCTCGACATCCAGCGAAGAAATATCACCGCCACCTCCCACGATACAAAATACACTAAACATACGGGACCAATTGCCTTAGCAGTTGACGCGCCCCGAATCATTAACCAATGAATCACTCAATCGATCAACTGGGCCCAGGTGGGGGCGGTGGCAGCGTGGGCGGCGGGCGGCGCGGCGGCGGCGGCGGGCGAGGGCGGCGCGGGCGAGGCGCTGGCGGCGGTGCTGGCGTCTGCGAGGGGCGTGCCGGCCGTGGAACGTCAGGCGCAGCTGTTCCTGCAGCAGCTGCGCGCCAGCCCCGTGCAGTTCACGGTGGGAGGGCTGTTTCCTGTCGATCTGCGCTTCTTTGTGGGGCTCCTCGGCACCATTCTGGGCTACCTGGTGATCGTGGTGCAGTTCTCGCAGCCGGTTGGCGCGTCTTGGGGTCAACCTGGGATGAACTGCTCGTGTAAACATGACAAATGAATCGATCTGCTCAGGGGAAAGTGATTATGAATTGAGGGATACCTTTACTACCGCACACGTTTCTACAATTCTTAAAACGTTTAAAAGAAAACACTTGGATATTAAATTCACGGTTAAGGCCGCTTGCCCACGCCGCCACAGAAGCGCGCGAACGTCAATCATCAGGGCTCTTCGCCGACGACGGACAAAGGGACCGAAGCAGGTATCTGCTGCGGTCCCTTTGTCCGTCGTCGCCGGAGGGTCGGCGAAGAGCCCTGATGATTGACGTTCGCGCGCTTCTGTGGCGGCGTGGGCAAGCGGCCTAATGATGTTTCATCAGTTGCGTACTAGTGAGACGTTCATTTCAAATAGTTTATTTTAATCGTGATATAAACCAACAGTACTTTTTCTCTTCTGAAAAAAGTTTCCCCTATTGTGTCGTTGTACGTTCTGCTATAATTTTAATGAACAAAATGCACACTGAACCACCTGGTTAACAAGCGGTTGATTAATAATGTATACCTCTAATTGTTATCACTAACCATCTACAGTTCAGGGGGGTTATGAATTATCGTGGGGCGCATTTCACTTGGCATCTTTTGTATGTCATTATACTGCACAAAACATATTTGGAACCGTTAAATGGTAGTGCACATCTCATGTAATCAGCCTCCAGTTATGAAACAAATTAAAAATATTTACGTTTTAGTTCTCATTTTCTGTTGAAAACTCTCTAAAATTGACTGTAATTGCAATTGCAATTTGCAACCAAGATAAACGGTAAGAGATACGATTGTAGTTGCTATATACTTTTTTAATTTTAATAATTCACGAAATTTTGGGACATTCTAGACGATGGAAACCAGGTTAAAGCAGGGGGATAATTTCAACTCATTATTCTCCATTTTTTAACTCAGTTATTGGTATTAAGTCAATTCTGATATTTAAACAAATATATACTCTATTATTTCAGATTTATTAAAACAGTGCAAAAATATTAATTTTTAGATAAATAAACAGTATTGTAACTAAGCGAAATTTGAAAAGTTTTTTTTCAAAGTTAGCAATATCCTACAATTTTAATTAGAGAAGCACAATGCCTACTAGCTAGCATAGAATTGCACTGTTATTGTAAGCTTATTGTAAGCATATTTACCAATATGAATTTTGTAAATGCCATATAGCTTTTGAAACTGATTGTAGTGTTCTAAAAGAATAAAAGATGGTCGATCAAACACGTTCCATAGATTAATACTCAAAATGCTTACTTTTCATTTCTCCAAAGTCAACGAATATGCAATATTGAATAAAATTGGAAAATGTCCAAGAACTTAGTTTAAAATGAACATTCTTCACATTTCAAAACCCAATCCGACGCTAACATGGTTTATTGTAAAAGCAAAAAGTGAACGTATTGGTGCAAATAAACCATCAAATATATTTTTAAATGAAACTGCTAGACATCAAAACCCCTAAAAATAATTTAAAAAATATTTAACTCTTTCGAATTTAAATGTAATGACAAACGTTTATTATTACTTATTTTCTTATTAAATATTTTTATTTACGAAAGAGCAATATATCTTTCCAAAAAGATACGCCAGCATAGTTGTTTCATTTACATCTTTTTTTACTTTTGTATTGTAGAAACAATTCATACTCTTCAAAATCAGTTGTTTCCGGGCTTGAAGGCCGTGGTCCAATGGAAACTTGTCCATACGTTTCGCCTGCAACTGTGACAGGCATCCTCAGTGGCGTTGCTGGCGGGGGCGAAGGCCCACGGCCACGGCCTTCAAGCCCGGAAACAACTGATTTTGATGTGGAAACCGGCCGTGAAAGCCTACATTGTATGTTAATTCATACTCTTATTCATATTAATCTATTGATTTTGGGGGAAGTAGGCTCTGAGTATCAGTTTCTGCATCTTCAAATTTCTGGAATAAAGCTCTCCATAATTTCACGAATAGCCAAAAATAGCCTCACAGTTTAGAAATATTTGTAACAGTTGACATCTTCAGTAATTCATCAAATGTAACTGACAACATCAGAATTGAGAAGAATATCTGCATTGATGTGATGAAAACCGATGGTTTAAACGGACGGTTCCATTTTTTCTGTTTCTTATACTTACTTATACACGTTATGTCAGAAGAGTAGAGTTGCCGAAGCTTTATGAGCCCGAAGTAATAAACTATAAATTGAAACGCTTGACAAGGAAGACAACAATATTCGATTCACAGCACGGTATGTTGTTAATAGCAAGAACATGCTGCAATAGAAGAAGATGCTGCAAGCCATCACGTAACACTATATAAAACAGGACATGACGAAGGGGTGGACAGAAGACATCTAGGTCGCTTTGTTCAGCAATAATTTAAAAGTTATCAATGACTAGTAATTTATGAAAAGAGTGGTAAAAGTGACCTTTGCGAGTAGAAAATGTTGCGACACATACCGATAGGCCCAGTGGCGCGATTCTATATGCAAAATAAAATCACTTTTACCCTGTGAGTCATATACTGTTTTTAGACGGAGTTTTTTACCTTCATTTTATTTCTACTAAACAAATCATTTAATAATGCGTTAAGGTTAATATAGTCTGATGCGATCAGACGAAAGTATTTTGTTTTTATGAAAATAATTAAAATTATTTATTTTGGTAATCAATTCTTTTGGTTGGCGGCAGCAAAATACACAAGTAATGAAAATTTACTATAAAGAAAAAAATTAAGAGAAAGATGTGTAATCTGAAATATCAAGTGCAAAGAGTAATGATTTTGTGTTTTACGAAGCTTAATGGTGTGTTACAATACAATGTAAAATCTAGGAAGATACGAAAAATATGAAAAAAGTAAGCGTAGATAAGAGATAAAACATACCTCACATCCGCTGGAACATTCCGTCCATTAAGATCTTTGTAATAATTAAATATGTAAATAAAGCAGTGATTAATGAACCCAGATGTGGATAGAACATTATACTAATTGCACAATTTCACTTGTTATCTCTTACCTTGTGTGCCCAGTGTACCCAGATGCGCTCGTACCTAACTTTAGTGTAGTCTGTGGTGTAAAATGGGGCGCGTGGAAGCTAGTAGGACATCGAAGTCTGGAAACGATTCACGTGAACCCAATGTTTTGCATCATTTTGCTCCTTTGTTGGCAGTACTGCGTTTACAAGGCATCGCTCCATACAGCCTAGGACCATCTTTGCGTCTGGTGAGAAGCCCACCGTTTATGATTCTAACAGCGTTACTGATATGCGGTCAACTGTCCATCTCGGTCTACTGGTTTGCTGCTGGTACACATGCCAAAGAAGCCCTGAAGAACCGGACAGTGGACTTGATTCTCGCTTTTCTAACAATGGCTACGAATATTTCGTTTCCTTTGTACGCATTAGTTTCTGGAGCTATCACAAACTTCGAACCTACCGCAGAACTACTTCAACGACTTCTCAATGCAGAACGTATCTTGAAGAATGGCCCTTGCTTTACCCAAAGAAGATGGATAATCGCAATTATGGTTGGTGTGTTTGTCTCCGACACATTATTTACCTTTCTTTGGTATTGGTTTTGGAATGCTACGATCTTGGAACTGGTTTATTACACGTGGGAATTGGCTTTGATGCATTTAATTTGCCAAACGTTTTGCGTTTTAGTGCTAATGATCACAGCTGCGTTTAAAGATGTCAACCAAGAACTTTTGATGTTATCTGAGAATTTAAATAAGGAAGATAGTCCTTCCACGGCTCTGGATGACAAAATATCATTTCTGATGGATCGAAGTTTTGAGTTGACAACTGTCCACATAGCAACCGTGAATGGTAGTAGGAATGAAGGAGAAATTGAGAGAATCTTAGCGAGAATCGTACATCTTCAAGTTCGCCATTTCACACTGCAAGGCGTTTGTGATGCCGTGGAGAGCGTATTTCGCGGTTTGCTGCTGTTCTCTTACGCCTACTTCATCATCTCGACCGTGGAGACCCTGTACCACCTGGCCCTGACCTCCCGCACGGGCCTGTCCTCGTCCCAGATCGCAGGGCTCGGGATGAGCGCGGCGTTGCACGCGGCGTGGGGCGTGGCGGTGACGTTGGCGGCGGGCGGCGCGGCGGCGGCGGCGGGCGAGGGCGGCGCGGTACGGGCGGCGGTGCAGCTGCTCGCATCTGCCGGGGGCGTCCCAGCTGTGGAGCGTCAGGCGCAGCTGTTGCTCGTGCAGCTGCGGGCCAGCGCTGTGCAGTTCACTGCCGGCGGGCTCATCCCCATTGATATGCGCCTGCTGGTGGAGCTTATTGGAACCATACTCGGCTACTTGATTATCGTTGTCGAGTTTGCTACACCCACCGCGGCTACGTGTTATGTGAAGTGTCATGTTAACGGCACGTTCGAAAATACGTAAACATCTATTTCGATGTACATATTTTTTCCCTGTATGATATTTTAAATGAAGAGTTTGTGCAAAAAAGATGATAACCGGCATGGAAACGCAATCGAAATGTAGGCAAGTGAACATTTAGATCTTAGATGTCTATGGGGAATGTAAAAAATACTACAGACGGGGACAATTTGTGAGGCGCGAATTATATTGTTAGAGTATCACATTGGATGGGCAACAGATGAAAGACGCCAAAGAAACAATTTTGAAGTTTTGTCATCTTTTTCGCCCGATCTTTTCTAACTTTTGCAGTAATTATTGCAATACAAAATCATTTTTCGACACATTCTGTACATTACTCCTAATTTCGTACTGCGATACCTTTCTAAAAATTATTTTCTTGCAGCAGTTGTTTTTACTATATATCTATCGGGAGAATTTTTTTGAAAGATATTGCTGCCAAAGTGTAGAGTCGCAGCGCTGAGTGAGAAGCCAAGGAAACACTGCTTCACAACACCGCACTCGTTTTTAGAACAAAAGTACTAGTCCAAGGTGTCGTGTGTGGAATGAAGAAATTTTGGAAATCCCACCGCTGCCACCAAATTATTTATTTTCTCAGCCTGTTGTAATGTAGAAACTCCCAAAGCTGCAATTAGATGTTGCCAGTTTAATATCTTTCTCTGCAAGTTCTCTTACAAAAATGCTCCTTATTCCTAGTAAAGTCTTCTAGGCTACTCATCGCAAATAGTTGAAAACAAATATCATAAATAAAGTATTATAGAGAATTATTAAAACACTTAGAAATTCGCTTGTACGTAGTACATTCAACTACGAGTATGCTTGTAATAAGGCCACGAGTGGACAAATTTGCTTAATTTAAAGTCTGTAGGAGTGTGTATCGTAGGCTTCGTGACCAGAGTCATTTGATACTAGCCTGTCCGGGATGAACTGTGACACACTCGGTCGAACTAATGTTTCAGCCATCATGCTGTGGTCTTCTTCTGAGTTGTAAAGAAGCGTGTTCAGGGGAATATTAATAAGCAAACTCAAAAACTATCTGGCGATACCTTTTCATGTGTAAGTGAGAGTAAAAGTCTGAAAAACTTGATTATGCTTCTTAAAGTTGTAACTGACTAATACTGAATGTAGCGCGTATCCGCTTTTGTACATATTAAAATATTTAATTTCAATACGTAGTCTTATGTGAATAGTTACAAATTTTCCAAAAATTATTTATTGATCTGCTCTAAACTATTTTTTTCTGAAGTTATTTCGTAACAGATTTTTCCCAGAATTATTTAATGGTCGGTTTTAAACATTTATTTGAATGATTAATTTGATATATTTATTAAAATGTAAATGTGTATGTCCTAAATTATTTTGAATCTTCACCTAAAATTTATTACAAAATAGAAACGCTAAATACACTTGAATTATATTTCTATACGTGATTTCTCTCAAGCTTGGAAGATAATGTCATATGATAAGGTACAAAAATAAATAATTTTGACACTTTTCAGGCTCATTGTCTGATTAAAAAAGCCTATAATATACATTTTATATTCACTATTGCGTATGTTGTATTGAAATAATTTCCTTTATCGAAGAGAGGGAAAACGCTTCAAATGATTGACTTGCTATAGAACTGTAGTCATATGACATATCTCCTCAGATCCTATGATGTCATGTAGATATAAAAAACGCGTGGGTAGAAAGCTGAAATTATTGCATTATTTTGTAAATTAATGCACTAATAATAATAATATTAAGCATTTTCACCTTAATTGTTTGTAAATTTTTAAACTACAATAAATATTAAAAATTATCGAATATTTAATAATATACTCCTCGATCACAATCATCTAGAAAACCACTTTAATGTCAATTTCAAAATCAAAGAAATCTCTTGTTGCGTGTAAGATAGGTTCAGGATAAATATTGTACTTTTCTCATTTAACATTTGTTTAAATTTTATATACTGATCTAAAATACATTTTACCATTATATAAAATAACATTTTCTTTCAAATGAGACAGAACTCTTGTGTACAAGTTGACAATTTAAATCCAACAATTTCTGTCATTACATTTGTATCTTCTGATGTCATTACATTTGTATTAAGATGCTTTGTATAGTATCGTTATATTGCTTACCAATCCAATAAAACACTACAACCCTTTGCCATTCACAGATAGTCGAGAACTTCGCGGTCACACAGAAAATTACTAGATTAATTCTCAAAAATATTAAGGAAAGTAAAATGTTATCTCTTTAATAAATACACTTGAGAGAAATACGAGAATAGACAAATAATATCAGTGTAATTACAGTTCAGCGCACTTGTATTAATGAACACAAACGGTTTCCCGGAACTATTAAGAAAATTGCAGTAGATGCGTGCTTGCCAACCCGCATTAAAATGTATGTCCATGATACTGTACAAACTGCGATCAGTCTGTTCACGCCGTGAGCAGGATGAGTTCAGTGTGTTGTAGGCGGACAAAGAAAGGACTGAGCAGTCAACCTAATGAAAGTAAAGCGCCTTCGAAGACAAGGAAGATGCCTGCGGTGCTTCACGGAGTATCTCCACTCTTGGGCGCGACGAGAATGATTGGAATTGCTCTGTACACTGTTGATTCATCAAATTACTTACAGCTATGTAAACCTCTCGTCATTGAATCCGCAGTCATCGTTTTCATTCAATTATCAGTGGTAGTGTATTTATTTATTTTCTATGATTTCGTCGCCATTTTTGAGCGGCACAGCCTCAGAGTAGTAGTTAGTGGACTCTCCTTTGCTGCAGACACGATTTTCCCAGTGTATCCAGTGGTGGCTGCTCTGACAATCAACTTTCCAGCAAGTCGTGCACTCTTCAATCAAATATCTAATGCTGAATTTCTACCAACAACTCGACTTCCATGGGTAGCCAATCGAAGATGGGTCATCATTGTCATGGTTATTCTTTTTACACTTAATGTTGCGATGAATAGTATCAGTTACTTCTCATTTTCATCAAAACTTGAAATTGTATTTTACATATGGAAAACGGCTTTGCTTCACATAATTTTTCAACTGCATTGTGTTATTGTCACAATTGTGACACAAGCTTTTCGTGACATTAATGAGAAGATATCGATGATATCAGAGCGAATAAAAAATCTTCGTTCGCTGAAAAATTCATCAAATAGTATTTCAGAGTTTGAAACAACTTCCAACATTGAAATGGAGAGTTTTTCATTCAAAACGTGTGATGCATTTACGAGTGAAACTATTGCAAGTTTGAAGTCAGAAATTGAAGAGTTACAGTTTGAACATTCTGCTGCAACAGACATGTGCAACGCAGTCGAAGATGTTTTCCGTACCTACTTACTGACCACCTACGCATATCTTCTCATTTCTTTAATTGAGTGTCTGTTCTACATGATACTTGGACTCTCGATTCACACAAACGGCAGTCTGGATGACGTCCTGACAGTCGTTGAGCTGTGTTGTTGGGCCGTACTTGACAGCGTCTTGGGTGCGATTACTGCGTGGGTGGCGGGCAACGCCGCAGCTGCGGCGGGCGAGGGCGGGGCGGCGCGGGCGGCCGCGCAGCTGCTTGCATCTGCGAGGGGCGTGCCGGCTGTGGAGCACCAGGCGCAGCTGTTCCTGCAGCAGCTGCGCGCCAGCCCTGTGCAGTTCACGGCCGGCGGGCTGTTCCCACTCGACCTGCGTTTCTTCGTGGGGCTGCTCAGCACCATCTTGGGATACTTGGTGATAGTGGTGCAGTTCGCGTTGCCGCCAGCCCCTGTCACGTGCCATTTGATGCCTGCCGCAAACTGTTCTTGTGAACAAGACTTATAATTTCAGTGTCTCCGAACCTGCTAGGTTGGCTATAGTAATCACTAATATTCTCCAAACAAGATGGTGGCTTTTTTTAAAACTTCTTTCTGTAGTACACAAAGTTTTTAGATCTTTTGTACTTTTTCTTTCAAACTCTGTTTAAAAATTACATAAAAATTGTGTCATGAAGCAGATGTGTCCAAGGTTTGTGAAATGTTATTGAAGATAGTATTATTGTCTTATTGAATCCGTGTTGATGTTTCTTCTATTGAGTCCATTTATAATGGACTCAATAGAAGAAAATATATTACTCACTGTGCTGAACTTTTTATCAGTATTGTATTTTGGAATTTCCATTTTCTAATTAGCGCATTTGTATTGTTTTTGTGTTTTGTACTTTCTACAGCTCTTAATTTTGCGAGATTTAATATAAATGTCCAACAACAAAAATAGTAATATAATAATTATAGTATAATAATAATTATTATTATTATACTAATAATATAATAATACTTATTATTAGCCGATGCGATGCCCGAGATCAGAAATGCAACCATGTCTAAAAGTGAGACTCGAACCTGCTGCCTCCTCGGCGCTGACGACGGCTGCCCCAACCGCCCGCGCGACGGGGCCGGGTTGTTATTATTATTATTATTATCATTATTATTATTATTATTATTATTATTATTATTGCAATTACTACTATTATATACTGATTTCATTTACATGATGAGATTATATGCACTGACTCGCTTTTCAACTTAACTAGTTTAAGAAAACAATAGCAAAATTTTACAAATGACAAGTTAGTGATTCCTGATACCAATAATCCTTAGCACTCTACGTGTATAAACACTGACATTTATCCAATATATAATAACGCTTTTTTAAATACTAGTATTTAAAATTTTTGAGTGAGTGTTGGTAGGTTTCATGCGTAAAGAGTATGTATTCTAAGCCCAGCTAGGTATTCACCCAAAGCGACTGTAATAGGTGGGATCCAATTCTTACCACCTCACCCTCGTCTCGACTCTACGCGCAAACTGGCAAAACTAATTAACTTAAATTTTGCTTCAAAATTGTATCCTACACTCAAGACGTATTTGCATTTCACTCGTTATGAAGAGCATAGCGGACTCACAATAGATTAAAAGAGCAATCCACAAACACATTTTAATAAATGTAAACTGTCATCTCTTTACTTTAAAGTAAACTAGGGAGAAACAAACGCAGATGATGTTCATGGCAATTACTCTGTTGTGCACTTGTGTAAACGGAGAGAAATTATTTCCCAGAAGACATTTTACATTAAGAAAATTGCTGTAGGTACGTGCTTGTCACACTCATAAAAACGAAATGTGTCCAAGATACGATAGGGACAGCGTACAGGCGGCTCGTTGCGGGTTAGGCGCATGAGATCTGTGTGTTTCGGACGGTCGGTCTGAGCAAATGATCAACGCCCATTCGAGCGAAGCTAAAGCGGCTTCGAAGGACAAGAAGATGCCAGCGGTGCTTCACGGAGTGACGCCACTGTTATTCGCAGCAAGAGCGATCGGACTCGCGCCGTACGCCATTGATTCATCGAGTCGCCTGCGACGAAGCAAACTGCTCGGGATTGAATCTGCTGCATTCGTGATACTTCAAATGTCAGCAGCAGTGTATTTACTGTTTATGGATGATTTCATCAATGTTATGAAACAGCTTACCATCAAAGTATTTCTTTTTGGGCTAACGCTCACCGCGGAAATGATTTTCCCAGTGTATGTAATAGTATCTGCCCTAACTGTGAACTTTCCGGCTTGTCGTACACTCTTCGATCAAATATCTAATGCTGAATTTCTTCCGAAAACTAGGCTTCCAAAGGTGGCCGAACGAAAATGGGTAAACATTGTAATGATTATTTTATTTTTGTTGAACGTTTCAAAAAATAGTCTCTCGCATTTATCACATTCATCCGGTCCTGTTGAAATCGTATTTTACATTTGGAAAACTGCATTGTTTGATGTAGTGTTTCACTTATATTGTGTTATTGTCATCATTATGACAAAAGCGTTTCAAGACATCAGTAAGAAAATATCAAAGGTCTCAGAGCAAGTAAAGAATCTACGTCCGAAGAAAATTTCTGCAAATAGTATTTCGGATTCTGAAACAACATGCAACATTGAAATGCCGAGTTTTGTATACAAAAAGTGTAATGTGCTAACGGATGATGCAATGATTATCAGTTTGAAGTCAGAAATTGAAGAATTGCAGTTCGAACACTCAGCAGCAACAGACATGTGTCACTCAGTTGAAGATGTATTTCGTGCATATCTACTGATAACCTACGCGAGTATTCTCTTCTTCTTGGTGGAGTTTCTTTTCTACATGATCCTTGGACTATCAAGTCACCCGACAGGCATGACGAGCAACATCTTCCTTATCGTAGAACTGTGGAGCTGGGCTGTGGAGAAGATCGTCTTGGGTGCGGTTACTGCGTGGGTGGCGGGCAACGCCGCGGCTGCGGCGGGCGAGGGCGGCGCGGGGCGGGCGGCGGCGCAGCTGCTTGCATCTGCGAGGGGCGTGCCGGCTGTGGAGCACCAGGCGCAGCTGTTCCTGCAGCAGCTGCGCGCCAGCGCCGTGCAGTTCACAGTCGGAGGACTGTTCCCGCTTGATCTGCGTTTCTTCGTGGGCGTGCTTAGCACCATCTTGGGATACCTGGTGATCGTGGTGCAGTTCGCGTTGCCGCCAGCCCCTCTCACGTGCGATGTGAAGCCTGCTGCAAACTGTTCTTGTGAACAAGACATCATTTGAGAGCTTTCCATATAATATTTGTTTAGGCAGAAGAGTTCCAGAATATTCTGGGAAGAAGTGGACGGCGTAATTGAGAGTTCGTGTAATACGAAATAAATATGACTGTATTGTAATTGATAGCTTTCCTTTTCATAAATTAGTTCACCTTTATTTATTTGATAAATACGTAGTTGACATTTCAGGCAGCAGAACCAAATTATATTGATTGAAGTGCATGTGCGTATTTAAAGGGAACGCGTTAGAGCCATTTGTTCGTTATTTTCTTGTTAGGAGATATATCATACATCTGTAAAGCAGAGTATCAGCACAGTGTAAAATCTATTTGCTCCGAATCGCTTTAGTTTTTCATTTTATTTTGCTGCTTAACCGTATTTTAGATATGTGTGATCATCATGAATAATATGTACCATGTTTCTACAAGCTAATGTATATAAGTTTAATTAGCCCAAAGAGTGAAGGCAACATCCGTTGGTATTGTACTTTCCAGTTCTTAACAATTTAAGCATTTCAATTTTTACAAGGTATTTCCTCGTGTCTTTATAAGATGCGATCACACACACACACACACACACACACACACACACACACACACATATATATATATATATATATATATATATATATATATATTAAATTCTTAATAAAAATAACCTGTTCGACGAATTAATTTGTATTCTTTCTGTCAGGACAATTACTGTATATTATTTTTATTGTATTTCTTGGTCTGTTTCTTCTTCTTCTTCTTCTTCTTCTTCTTCTTCTTCTTCTTTGAAAAGTTCAAATTCGTGTGTTTTTCACGAGAAGTATCAACATATTAAGAAATATGTAATGCAGGAAAGCCCCATTATTTTGAATCTGAAGGACAACGTAAAAATTCCGAGTTTCAAATAGTTGTAGCGAGTTTATAATTACCGTAAAATGTCCCATAGGAAGAAAATTCGAAATAAGAGTGGTTTTTTATTTGATGTTAAATTTCATGTGTTTCAGTATAATAGTTACAAAAATAATTTCGACTTTTATTTATAAATGAAATAAATTTGAATAAATAGAGTTGCCTTGCATTGCTGAACAGAAAAAATTATAATTTCAGCATGCTTATGTGCATCAATTGAAGTTAGTGACAAATTTCAATCTTTAGTTTTGCAATACTTATTTTGAACGTATAAAAATTAATAAATTTTTTAATGAATAATTATAGTCAATATGAACGGTTCTTCGTAACAACGTTGTTAAATATTGCTAATGTATATTATTGTTATTACATACATTTATTTTCTTTTTTTAATCCATGTTCATTGTACCTTTAAATCAAATGCTGGGAGTTGCGTGACTTTATTGTTGAATAGACAATGTAATGGAATATACAAAGAATAGTATAAATAATTATTATTGTATATTGTATATTTGTGGATAGTCATGAATAAACTTTATAATTGTTTTTACAGCAAACACATCTCGATATACAATTTTATTTTTTTTGTCAAATACATTAACAAAAAGAAATGTGAGCATTGTACCTGTATTATTTCGAGTTTTATCTAGAATGTATTGTATTATTTTCGATTAATTGGCTCACAATTTAAGAAATGTTACTTAAAGGATAATTTTGCCTAGAAGAAAAAATGTCGAAGCAGTATACTGTTAAAATACATTACGATTATTGTAAAACCATATCGATTCAGGAAGTGTTTGTATTTAGTATTGGTAATTTTGAGAGTGGGTTAATGAAGGGCTTATATGTCAATAAAATCTATTATACATCTACACGTGATATTAGCGAAGGGAAAGCCGCAGTTATGAAACCAATTACTAAATATAAATAATAATCTGTACTTTGTGACTATAACAATGATCGTAGCAACTGTAAACAGGCTAAATATACGGCCGAATCATTGGTGTTGAAGCGAAAATCTCATGCCTTTATTGACCTACCGCCAATATTTTCAATACTAAACTTGGATTCTTAAATAATCCAAGAGAGGTATTAAACAAAATTTTCATTCGTGTAATTGGACAGATGGACAGATAGTAAATTCCTATTAATAGATTACTAATCAATTTAACTTTCCATTCTAAATCAATGGTTAGTTTAATAAGTTGATTAATTTTCGAAATGGTATTACATGAAATTTGTGCAACTAATAGTTTCATTTCTTGGCAGTCCACAGGCATAAAAGTATATCATTTTTAGAGATGTGCAACATTTCGTGATTTCATGTAAGATTTTCTTGGTTCATTTATTAAAGTATTTTCTTCTCGTGAAATGTTATTTTGATAATGGCATTGCCTCCTCTACAACTGACTTCAAATGAAATAGTAATCTAAGTTTCATAATTGAGATGTTTTATTTCTTAGACACATTTACATACTCATCGAGAACATTGCTTTGTATTTATTTGAATTAATGTTAGAACGTATAATCGGCTATCATCTGATCGGGATAAAAGTATAAACATTTTCACAACATCTAAATGAAAATATTATAGGTACTTTTTATTATATTCGTAGTATGTTATTTATATTAATCGCACTGGCGTATTGTAATGTGTAATATTTCGTTCATATTCCATGGTAAGCTTTTAATTCTCTTATCTCACTTCGTTAATAGTGAAGGAATTTGCAAATATTGTAACAATGATAACATGTTTAGATTACTTTAATATCAAATGAAATTGAGTTATAACTTTGCAATAAATTGAATATAGCAGAATTTTAAGTTCAATGAAAAATGAACTCATCGTGCACTATGTGCTCGTGCACGTGGATCTACTCGCTCTGCTACAATATGTTTAAATATTTATAGATATTACATGTAATTATATAATTATTTAAATTAAATACAGCATACAATTCATGAACGTCCTTACAACAAAGTAATTAATTTATTATAAACAACTCACTCGCTTTTTTAGACTCCCACCCTTGAAGTTAGACATTTTAGTTCCGCTTGTGATCCAAGCATCATTTATAAGATACATGGTAAACCGTTATATTATTATTGTTCGGTAATGAGGTGTCAAGGATATTAATTAAAGGAATATCGCAATTGACGCCGATCGTCAAGACAGTTGACTACTTGAAGATGCCGTAACACGACGTCGTACAACGAATATTGATCATACGAAGAAGAAGCACCTCAAGCAACTCGTCCTATCCCGGCTGGGGCGGTGCCCCGCTGGCGGGAGATACCATTAGCCGACAGGAAGTTCAGCGTCGGATGTCGCCATCCAGCGAGGAAATTTCACCGCCACCTCCCGAGCAGAAAACGCACTACACTTACGGGGCGAATGACCTTATCAGTGTTCGCTCGGAATCACTAATCAATCAATCAACAATCAAGCAACTGGTATCGAAGTGTCTCTTGATATGGGTGAGCTTCCCGCCTGCGTTTCTGGCCTGGTGCCGTTGCTGTTCGTTGCTCGAGCACTAGGTGTGGCACCGTTTAGGTTGTCTTCTTCTGGAAAAGTTGAGAAGAGTAGAGCAACAACTTATTTCACTGTTTTAATCATTGTTTGCGTAGCTTCTCTAGGAACAAGCTGGTTCGTGCTTCATATAAGTATTTGCGTCGATATCTATTACACGACCAAAGAGGTAGACTCGTTAGTGATCATCGGTCTTTTTGCTTCAGGATTTGTTTTACCTGTCTATGGAATGATATCGGCTTTTAAACTACATGCTCCACTCTACAACAAAATTCTGGAATGTTTAAGAGAGCTTCATATTATTCTTGATCCCGTTGAAATAATGGTTACGAAGAAAAAATTGGTTATCAAACATATGATTATCTTGTTTGTTCTTGGCCCTGGACATTTATTGATTTTTTCGCAAGATTCGTGGCTTTTTAGTTGTGTTTTTACTTGGTCATTGGCGTTATTGATCGTCGTTAGTAGTATGTTTTTCTTCATTGTGTTGGTTATAAGATGTTTCTGCAACAGAATCAATGCCAACATTCGATCAGTTTCCCAATTACTGACAAATGAACGAAAGTCTGTAAATATGTGTACGAAAGATGTAATACCTGTTCGTTTCGGTACTTTAGTGCCAAGACAAATAGATTTCTTTAGAAACTCATTGCATTTCAAGCATCCCGATCCCCGTACGCATATTAAAACATTAAGAGATGCTTACCTGCTCATCCAAGAAGCCAGTGATGCGATCGACAAAATATTTAGCCCTTTACTTTTATTCCTCTTGATATACTACTGCACGTCTTCAATTTCGAAACTCTTCTACCTGATCTCACCTATGTCGAAGACTGTGAAGGTGCACATGGCTTACGTGGTGATTTTTGACACAATTTTGGCGATGGCTATGGCTGCCGCCGGCGGTGCGACGGCAACTGCGGCAGGCAACTGTGGCAGGTCCACAGCCGCCCTGCTGGTAGCTGCCAAGAATGCTCCCGACGTAGAGCGCCAGGCGCACATGTTGCTGCTACAGATCCGTGCGACTCCTATCAGTTTCACTGCCGGAGGAATATGCCCTCTTAACCTAAGTTTCTTCGCGTGCCTAATGGCTAGTGTTTTGGGGTATTTCATTGTTGTAGTGCAGTTTGTTCAGCCGTGCAGCGGCTGTAATGTTTAGTGATATTGAGACATTGAATCAAAATATTTCAGCGCAAAAACTTTGAAAATGAAAACAATGTCTTATCTCAAGGGAAGTGGCAAAGCTGCCCCACACTACTCGCGGTGAGGTGTATATTCAGCTCAAAGAACGTCAGATGTAAGCTGAGGAAGAAAAGACTCATGCGGGAAATTTGGAACGCGTAGAGGGGAGCCTTCTCCTCCGTAACTATTCGCGTGTGCGTAGTACAGTGGGTTTTCAAGTTGACGAGCTATATAAACGCTTAGAAGAGCAACTTCTTGCGTTACTAGATGTCACTTGCTTGTTTGTAGCGTTGGGAAGACACAGGCAAATTGTCTGGCTCGTCACTGATACTATACGCGCAAGTTTTCTTGATATTCCATAGCGGGGGTGCGGGGAGAGGAGGGATTTGGCTACGTCACGGCTGAAAAGGGCGTACCAACGGCGGGCATGAACTTAATTCGCCAAAGCATGCCACGGGAAATGCTACGATTGTTTTGAAAGTACGAGATGGTTGTTGCCAGCATTGTAAATTGGTACGTGCCGTCCTGAGTCAAACCTAAGTATATCAATGTGCCGTGCTATTCAGCCCTGGATGAGGACTAGGGAGCTCGTGTATCAAGAAAACTTGTGCGAGTAATACAAAAGAAGAATAGCTACCTTCATGCATGAATAGAAGAATTCTAGTGAATATTCCTCATGGTCTATCTACCAATGATATTTAAAAATGCCCTATATGTTATTCAGAGACAGTTTATTCATGCAATATTCCTGTCATTCACTTGAATTTAGTGTAATATAGCTCAGCGACGGTTAGAATTGATGGATAGTATTGGCATTGTTATTAATTATTTAATATTGTTGTCATTAGTAATAATACTAACTAGATGTATTTTTAATTCACGAAAGAATCCTCACAAATTCTTTGTAAGCTTTGAAAAATACAGAAAAATTACAAAGATCTCGTAATTATCTCTTTAAGAGTCTCAGCAGTAGAAATCCGCTGATTGATGTTGCTTAAAACAAACGCGCAGCAAAAAGCATGTATGTGAGATATTACATTATTAATAAATTGCCTAGAAACTGTAAACACGAATAACACAAAAAGTTCTGATATAATGTGATGAAAAGTGGGAGAACTTTTTTAATAAAAATTGAATTTAAGAATCAGTCTACAATAGTGATGAATTTGAGATATTTACAATGAGTTTTGTGCGTATAATTCAACCACATGTTTCTTTTCATCTTGAAGTTGAAGAAAATGTATTGGATGTTGTATAGTTGGTATGAGTATTTAATGGGTGTGGGTATAATATCGAGTCGAAATTGTGTACAATTGGATACTTAATAATTACCTCCGAAGTACGTATCCATATGTGTACGTATAGGGGTGCAGGGGGTTGGGGTCCCTTTAAAAATTTTGAGACTGACCTCGTAGTCTTAATAAAAGATTATTTACATAATTATAATCAATTTCAGTTTAAACTGACGGTTTGGGGAAATGATATACTTGCATGATATTTGGGGAAGAGTCTCTCCAAAGAATCAGATAACCTATAAAAGGTTTAACCAATTGTATTAATAACCTATAAAAGATTTAACCAATTGTATTAATTTTATCATTACAATTACTTAATTCTCCTTGTATTTATTGTATTTACTAGCTAGTAAAATAATTAATTGGTAAATAAAAATGAATGGTAGGAAAGGGAGCTCAGTGGGGGAACAGGGAGACCAGAAATATAGGTGCCCTAATTACTGAAGTGTGTTGAGTATGGTATTGTATAATGTATATATTTCAATTTTCACGAATAAAACGCCTCGCAATATTGTATAATTTGCATATGTAAGATGTTCTCTCTCTCCTCTCTCCGATTGCATTTGTGCAACCCATTAAACCGAGAGAAGTAGCTCAGGGCATCAACTGATGTCACGGCTGAGCCTGTGATCGGGCGATACCAAGTTCGAGTCCCGACGGTGGCAGGATTTTCAGCACGAGCAAGGTAGTTAGGTCAAAATCATCCGATGTCTGGAAGAGAATTGAAGCGGCCGGCTGTTCTGATCGGTAGTTTTCCGTGTTTTTTCCGATCAAAACCAGGCGAATGCCGGAGCAGTTCCTTGACAAATGGACCGCGCGCAATTTTTGCTTTTCCTTCCTTGTCCTATCCTCATCTCTTACTAATACTTTTACATATGAAGCACATTCCGGGAGACCAGTTGGGATCTTAGACCTTGTCCTGGTTGTGGCGGTGTCCCTTTGGTGTGTGATAAATGGTAGGGGAAAACCCCGCTAGCCGACTGGTACAGTTGCGATCAATAAAATAGAGCTATCATGCCATGATAAAGAAATTACGGATTTTTTTTCAAATAATCTATATTTATAAATATATAGCATATCTTTTATTTTGTACGCTATATGAAAATAGATAAATTAACCTTTACATGGCATTCAGACCCAAATTATTGTACAAATAACAAAAACTTTACAAAAAGTATCTCTCTGAAAAGTCAAAAAATAGAGCCATCTGATATAATGCCTTGAGAAAATAGCAATAGCAACAAAAAAGCAACAAAAAATTTCTCTCTTTTGATAAGGTTAGTATTTGGTTGGATATCCCTTTTTTTATTATCTTCTCAATGACTTCACATAACGTCTGTATTCCTCTTCTGGAGATATCCATACCTTGTCTTTGTATTTCTTCCCACAGTTCGTCTAAATTAGTCACAGTTCGTCTAGTTTTAAAGAAGACATTTCATTAAGAAAAAAATATCTTTGATATTGTATTTGTTAAAAGACGTTGAAAAAATGTAGACGTCTGCAATTTTCGATCAAACAGAGAATTTAACGAAAATAGTACCTCCGTGGTTTTTATAAGCGTACATTGCTGTATTCGAGAAGAAATAAAAGACGTGTTTTTGAAAATATTTAAAAATTTTCTTTATTTCACACACAAAAATTACACTACAATCGTTACTCTATCATTCATTTTACTCGTTGCCCCTGTATTCGTTCTGAACTGTTGCCAGTTTTACATTTCATAGTTTTCGAAGGAAAATGTTATAACCTCATTTCCGGAATACGGGTCCTGGTTGGACGATATAAATCTGAGAAGATATTAGACTCAAATTAACATACGCCTGATTTGGACGCAAATTAAATTTGAATTCACTAAGTCACTGTCCGAACTGAATATTCCTCGTTGATTTTTCGAAATAACTCGCTCAGTGGAGTCCAGAAATAATACGAAATGATAGCTCGAATTTGTTAAATATTCGGTTGACGAATAATTAGTTTCAAAACTTTCTATCAGGCATTTTACCGTCGGACGCCTTCAAAATCTTTTTGAACAGAATCTTTAGACTTCCTGAAGGGCAGCGATGATTCTTATTATTTATTTTTATTTAATAGGTAATTATTACAAACAATTTGGCTTACTTGATCCTATGTGGCTAGGCCGAAGGCCTTTAAGCCATTACAATACCTACATCCTTTCGCGTTCTAATCTTTCGAATTCTGGTATTCACCCCAAATGGTCTCTCCATCGCATCAAAGCCGCGGAAAAGAGACCATACGGTACGGCTCAGGAAAAAACCCCTGAAGGGGGAAAAACCTGCCGTCAGAAGCCGAGTACATACTAATCTATCCGTTTATTTTAACTATTTATTTTCTGGCGCGGGCGTCCCGCCGTCTCCTTGCAGTGCTTGGCCTTATGATTCTTATTCGGAATCTCTGACATCAAGAGGGGGGTTGTATGATGGCTTGAGTGGCCCAGTGTAGCTGCATTCCTGCTCTATAAAAATTCCAACTAAGAACATATTTTTATTGTTATATATTTTTATGTTATATATATTATTGTTTATATGCCGCAGATTGCAATTTTATGAAAATACTTTTTTAGATGTACTGAAAATGATTAGAATACAATGTTTTCTAAACTAAATTATAACATTCATTTTTCCCGCTTTTGTTTATCGTAAATTCGAACGAACATTTCTGCTCATTTATCCTTGTCTGAATTGGATGTAATAGTGTACACATCAACATTCTCATGAATTGTTAATGGGATTTTCATTCAGGCGATAATGAAGTGTCAAGATTATTAGTTGCGTTCAAGAAGAGAAAAACATAATTTACATGTTAATATGAAACGCTGGGTAGTATCTTACGTATATCGGGCAAAGTTCTACCCTTCAAAGTTTGTCCAAAAGGTGGTGTGTCACGTAGGACAATGGCGGGTGTAGCACAGCTACCAGCTAACATACGAGGAATAAGGCCACTTATCATGGCAGCCTATGTTTTAGGAATGGCACCATATAAACTTGTGTCATCGGAGTGTGCGGTTAAAAGTAAACCTGCGTTGGGCATAACAGTGTTCATCCTGCTCGCTCAGGGTGTGCTACGGTTATATGCGCTAGCAACTAATGCTAGCGTTAATGCTTGTAATATCTCGCATAACATTTTCTGCAGAGTCTTGTCTGAGATTTCTTTTGCTATAGAATCCGCTCTTCCACTATGTGCAGTAATTGTGAGCGTGAAAAATAATCCGCATCTGTTAAATGCGCTTATTGCTAAATTAATTAAGATAGATAAGGAATTTAGTCCTTTTTTAGTACCTTTTACTAGAAAAGGCGTGATTATAAAGTATATGATTGTAGTATTTCTTCTAGGGCCTGGCCATGTATGTTTATCGTGTTTCTGCTTGGTGAAGGAGGACTTTCTGTACTGTCTTTGTCTCACTTGGTCCTCCACTACCATGTGGGTATCATGTTCGTTGTATTTAGTGCTTGTCTTGACATCAAAATTTTACTTCGATTTAATAAAGAAAAAAATCGGATATTTTACAGAGATCTTGGAAAATGTTCAGATGTTCAAACGCGCACCCTTGACCGCTCTCGAAACTGATAAATGCTTCCGAATTATTTTAACACCGGAACAAACCTATTTTCGAAATACAAAACATCTTGAATTAAGGGATGACCTAGGGAAGCTGAGGGAAGCACACATTGAACATTTGCGGGAAACGTATCTTCTTGTGCAAGAATTCAGTGACATCATCGAAAAGATGTTCAGCCTAACGATCCTGTTCGTGTTCTGTCACGATCTCATCGCCACAGTGGCCAAACTCCTCTTCGTTCTCGAAGATCACCCGCTAGGGACGAAGTTGCACACAGCGTGGCACTTGCTATTCAAATTCGCTTTTTCGGCTAGCTTGGCGGCTGCGAGCGGCGCCGCTGCATCTGCGGCCGACACCTGCGGCCGCGCATCTGCGGCTTTACTGGTGGCCGCGCGCAGATCGCCCACAGTCGAACGGCAGGTGAAGCTCTTGTTGGCGCAGATTCGCGCGACGCCTGTCCGTTTTACAGCGGGCGGGCTGTGTCCCCTGAACTTGAGGTTCTTCACCGGCATCGCGGCGAGCGTGCTCGGATATTTCGTAGTTGTGGTGCAGTTTGTCCATCCTACTCGACTACCTGACGAAGACGTCAGCGGAAATTGTAGTACATGCCCCTGTTGTCAGAAGTAATTGGACCTGAGAAGGACTTCAGTGAGCATTGTGTTGCGTGAGCCTGTCTACATAATTAATTCAAGTAATAGAACATGACGAAGACTCTAGTGGAAGTTATTGCTGTGCATGTCCCTATTACAATTAATTCAAGTACTCGGATATGACGAAGACTCCAGAGGAAGTTAATATAGCGAGTGACCCATAATAATTACTAAGTAATTAAACCCAAGAGCAGCAGGGGGATCAATAAATCATATAATGAAAATAATTAATAAAAGGTTAAGAACAGAAACTGTGGAATTAAATTGTGAGTCGGAATATTTCATTGAATTTGTAGATCTATAAAAATAACAACTTACAAGGGCAATTCATGCCTATTTTGGCAACGTATGTACGTACAATACGTACAAATCATGTATCAAAAATTGAACCAGGTTAGAAATGATTATATTAGGTTAGAAGCTTAAAAACACATTTGTGAACTCAATTGCCTCGTATTAGTTTGTAACGATTGGGAGATTGAAAGAAGTCTGTGTATTATGAGAGGGAATGAAGGAGTGGGTGTAGGTTATGAAATATAAAATATACTAAATTACTATATTATGTATTCATTAAATTTGAGTATTGTAAACTTTCTGTTTTCCATTTCTTCTACCTTAGCTTCCAATTTGACTACTTCAATTAATATCCCATTCAAATACAAATGTGCTTTCTTTTTTAAATCCAAAATGAAAAAATGTTGAAATATGCATAGAATAAGTTTCAGATAGATAAATAAAGAAATGAAGATTTCGTAGAGCTATCATACGTGTTACATAAAAGTTAATGTAAGTTGAAAAATTGCGACATTTGCAGGGTACATATCAGTAATGGTAGTGAAGTTGGGAAATTACAGAAAACTAAAGGAGTACAGCAGGGAAACTGCTTTGGCGAGTGTGTAGACAATTGAGTCCTGGAGCAGCAAACATTTGGCTTTTCTGAAACGGCACACGTGAATACTGAAAATTCTTTCTCATCGCAAGACACCCGCTGTGATGTAAACCTATAGCATGAGAATTCAGATACTAGACGCATATAAGACTAGGTAGAGTAATACAGTCAAATGTTTGTTACTTAGGTCAAGAATTTGTTTAGTTTTCCGTCAATTTATTCGAATTTTCAAAATTAGTGATATAGGTCCTGGGGCATGCAACGTTCCCGTCAGAATTAAAGCTTTATCTATTGTTATTCAGGACCGTGGTTAAGCAGTCAGACTAGATGTAATATACGCCGGTGCACAAACTAGGGATATCTACGACCAGCAACCAATCACTGCAATCTCATCGTAGTGTTACACATAGGCGATCGCCATGTTTCTCACAAATTAAGGTTACAGGTCACAAAATGCGGTGTCAGTGATACGTTTTACACCTAGATTTCATCAATAATACGGGAAAAAATTCTGTTTAAAAAATATAAACTTCTTTTCATAAGAAGTATGTAATAAAACTGAATAAAATTAATTGAATAAAAAGTATTTTGTTAAAACAAAATATGTAAAACTATGTAACGAAAAAATTGAGTATTCTATTAAGAGGCCGTCGATTCGCCAAGATGACAATTTTGAGACCGGTAAGTGGCATTACTTGATTCCAGAATCCTCTCTCATGACCAGAGCTCAGGAAGTCGTGTGGCAGTTTCCTTGGCACAGTTTCTTCAAAAGCTCTCCCAATATTTTGCAGCCTCTTAAGGTGTTGATTTTTATCTTCGGAAATCCAAGGACAAAATATTATAGAAATGTACATAGAAGTGTTTTGCACCCTTAGATGTTATGGCGTATTATATATGTAATTGTTTAACAAAACTGTGCCTTTTTGCAGCCTGAAAATGTTAACATAGACATTATGAAGTAAATTATGTCTTATGTCTGTCAGTCTCAATGACAATATTTTAATGAATGATCCCAAATATTTTGAACTGAAGTTATTTGAAACTCTGTACATGTGACAGCCTTCGAACTGTTAATCTTCGAGAAATTAAACGAGCTGACTTGACAAATTCATCATTAGCTTGTGTTTGTTCACACACAATACTAAAGTGAAATTCAATTATTCATACGAGAGAAAATGTATTTATTTGTGTTAAATAGAGTTATAATTGAAAACATTAATTGAATACATAACACCAACAATTTATGACACCCGAACATTTATGGAGTATCATAATGAAAAAGGAAAGTTAACTCATTTGTTCAAAGAGCAGAATTCTGAAAAGATGGTGAATAACCTCCCGGAAAGTCTTCGTGGTTTGATTCCTCTTCTTTTCTTCTTAAGAATGTTTGGATTTACACCGTACAACATCGTGTCGCCCTGTCGAATTGTTCGGAGTGCATCGTCTCTGGTGCTAGCTTCACTGGCTATACTAGCACAGTCCATACTGGCTCTGTTCTGGCCTGTCATCAATAACGTGTTCGATCCCACAAGATGCCACGTAGGAGTCCCGGGCCTAAATGCCATGTTGTACGGGGCAAACATAGCAGTGGGACTTGCGTTTCCGGTGTACGTTTTGATAGCCGCTACAACAGTGAACATTTCGCGATTTCAAAAACTGTTGTGTTACCTGACAGAACTCGAGGGCAAGTTTCTTTTCCGGCGACCCCGGTGTACCAATCGAGCTTATGTTCTCACGTGTATGTCAGTCTGCAGCATTCTCTCGTGCTTACACTGTGCAGGATCAGGGGTTATATGGAAACTAGGACCTTTTTTCGCTGTTTACGGAGTTTGGCTCAGCTCCGTTGTAAGTTCTATGGCTCTCTTGTTTTGCATCCTTGCATCGCAAATGAGATATTACTTCAACTTGGTGAATGTCGAGATAGTATCGTTGACAGAAATTTCGAAACAGATGAAGAACGTCAAATCGACATCCATTCCCATTTTCAAGACGAAACTGACACCTTGGGTTCTGGTTGAAGAACGGTACCCAATAGCAAATGAGACTCAGCTCAGTGACAAAGTCTCCAGACTCCGTGAATCGTACGAATTGATACAAAAGACGTGTTTCTTGGTCGAAAGCATTTTTCGCGTGATCAATCTGTTTTTCTACGCGCTTGTATTGGCGCAGATTGTGACGTCTCTTTACTTCATCGCTTTGAGCGTAGAGGCTGGACATCATCCATTCGACATGGTGCACCTGTTCTCCGGCGCCTCGTTAGCTTTGGGGATGGGAACAGCTGTGGCTGTGACAGCCGAAGCGACAGCAGCTGCCGGAGAGAAAACTTCGCGAGTTGCTACAGCTCTAGCGGTAGCTGCCAAGCGAGATCGTGCCGCCTTCAAGGAGATCAAACTCCTGCTTTTGCACATCCAGACAGGTGCTGTACGCTTCACTGTCGGCGGTCTGTTCAAGGTGGATCTACGCTTTTTCGTGGGGTTGCTGGGCACCACGTTAGGCTACCTTGTTGTGGTCGTCCAGTTCTCACAGACAGCGTTGTCGTCCGTTACTCATATTGATAATTGTTCGCACTCTAAGGAACAATTGTAGGGGATTTTTGCACTTTAGTGAAACAGTAATCAGTGTATCATATTTATTAGTACTGAATAAGTGTTCTGTGTTTTCTCTGTAGATAATGATAGATAATATCAGATAAATATCACAATGTTTTGAGCATTGAACATTACACAAGTGTTGAGTATATCAAAACATGGCAGTTTTATCTATTCTCAGTGTAATAAAAAGTTTTAGTTATGAGATCTTTCTTTTTATGTTGCTACCTTTTCAACATCACATTGTTTTTAGTGCGTCTGCTTTGCTAAATCCATTTAGCAAGTATACAATAGTTTGTTAGAGTTTTTTTCATAAATTAAAATTAGAATAAATTGGAGTTGTTAGTGAGATTGTCAATAATTTATTGAAATAAATATATGCTTTCATCTTTTTTCTCTTTTGGTGTAATTGTCTTCGGTTCTCAAGAATGAGGGATACAGACTTCTACATATTTTATGTAATGAGTATTTCGAAACGTTTTCAAGTTGTTAAATATTTCAATGACATGAAATTTTCTTGATGTTTTGCAATTTCTTTCCTGGAACGCATTTAGCGCTAATGGCTTTGAAATGACAGTTGAATAGAAACGCACCTAATTATCTTCTCTTGCTCATTCATTTTGTCAAACATCTTCGTCTTATTTTAGGCGTCACAAACATTTTACGTAAATTAAGAAAAACATGTTTTGTTGTTGAGTTATTAACTTTAATCTCTAAAAGCAAACGGGAAACAAGGCAGGAAAGGTACCGATATTGCTGTCCGAGTACATGAGAACGTATTACGAATTGCATGAGAGTCTGTTGGAAACCTGAGACAGCGAATGCAAGAAAGGAACAATGAAGGAACAGCTTCCACGCACTCTTCAAGGCTTAGTGCCCATCTTCGTTATGGCGAAAATGTTAGGATTAGCACCTTTTTCTATCAGGCAGCATCTCTGCGTGAAGAGAAGCATACCGGCATTGTTGATTCCAACAGTAATATGGTGTACGATTGTTGCTACAGGATGGTGTTTGCATGTTTCGGTTCAAATGGAATTAATCAAAGGTTTGCAAAGCCTAGGACGCAACGGGTTTGTCTTAATGCTACCGATTATCATATCTTCTATCCTACCATTTTATTCTATAGCCGTAATCTCCTTCATCAAGCCCCCGAAACTCACAATGTTCTTGATTCATCTGTCCAAGCTTGAGAAAGAACTGAACGCACCCTATCCGAACATTTCTCGTACCTTTTGGAGTATAACTTTGCTTACCATTGTCTCACTAGTGACTTGTTGGGAATTTTATTTATGTGCTACAACATTTGAGATAAATTGGTCGTTGGTTATCTTCGGGATTGCCTCTGATATGGCAAAAAACATTATTTGTTGTTTGTTTTGCACCCTTTCAACAATTGTCAAAAACAACTTCGATGCAATTAATGGAAATATTAGGTTATTGACACAGCAACTGAAAAAAAATCTCTGTACTTCAAGCATTACTGAGAGGATGTGTAACATGAAAATAATACAGGTAGGGAACGTAGCTTCATCCGAGTCGAGAGTCTTAAATGCGGAAATTCACATAGCGGACAAAATAAGCTCCCTCAGGGAGCTCCATTCAGTGGTGCAGGACGCATGCGCAGTGGTGGAGGAGACATTCCGCTTCTTGCTGCTGTACCTCTTCGCGGCATTCGCTGTCGACTCCGTCACCAACTGCTTCACCATGTTCGTCTACCCGACGTCCGCCGACCACGTTCTCATCTTCACGACCATCACCGTGGAGGCGGCGGCGTTGTGCGCGGCGGTGGCGGCGGCGGCGGGCGCGGCGGCGGCGGCGGGCGGCGGCGCGGCGGCGGAGGCGGCGGCGGCGCTGCTGGTGGCCGCGCGCAGAGCGCCGCGCGCCGAGCGCCAGGCGCAGCTGTTTTTGCTGCAGCTGCGCGCGCGCACAGTGCAGTTCAGTGCGGGCGCCCTCTGCGCGGTGGACCTGCGCTTCTTCGCGGGGTTGGTGGGCACCGTCGTCGGCTACCTGGCCGTGGTCGTGCAGTTCGCCGGGTCGCTGAAGACGCCGGATTTCTGGGAAAGGAACTGCTCTTGCAATTCGACTGAGTGATGGGATAGCGTAGGATGTTGGATGTATGGATGACGGTGCTGACCAGGACAATCAATATTGTTATTACTATTACCCACTCAATCCCTTGCGGGCAAAGGCCTCCTGAAAATTCAAGGGCAGACGGATTTCTGGCGAAGACTCTGGTCCTTTAATTCGTGTGTGTAATACGATAATGTAGAATGGTGGATATCAAATCACGTGGATTACTGTCCTGATAATTAAATTCAAAACCATTATTATTATGATAATATTATTGGTTGCTAATTATTATTATTTAGCCCATTCAATTCCTTGGGGGCAAAGGCCTCCGCAAAAATTCATGAAACTCATCACATCAGTCACTTGTGATGCTGGGAGTTGGTAACATTTCATTAATTTCGTTAAACATGCCTGTAGTTCTCTGCAATGTATTCGAGTCAATAAGGATTGCGTATCCGTGGAAAAGTAAATAACATTTTTATCAAAAAAATCACCCATCAACACAAGTCTCACAAAACTGACTGTCTTCTCAAATCAAAAAACTCATAAAAAATAATTTGGCTCCACGAGATTTCTGCCGCTGAGTATGTGAAAATTGCGTTCGCAGGAGAAACCACCGTAAGCAGCATACTGCTACATCGTGGTAGCTAAATAATCAATCAATAAATGATGAATGATGCCTTGTTTTACGTTGCGAAACTCAGGCCAGCAGGCGTGGTCTTGCCCCTGCCTACACAAATTTCGCCATCTAGCTGATTCACGATCGTGAGCTCTGTGTATAATAGCTTATTTACATTGTTTTATACGTATTTACAATCTCTATGGTCGTTTTGCGCTATCACCATCTCCCGCTACCCATACCCCCACTGCTTCTCGAACCCTTGTCCAGGGCAGACCCTGCTTCCACCCTGGTGCTTTTCCGCGCCGGTAATTTGACTCGCAGTGCCGCGCCCCCACGAAACGCACGTTGCGGCTGCCTGTGCGGCCACTCGCGAGGCGAGCAGAGCGCGAAGTGCCGACCGCCTGACAAACTGCTGGACTCCCTTACATTTTCGGGGTCACGTGATTACCCACAGCCTCCCTGCAAGGGTCGACGCCCGGCCTTGACTTTGTAGCGTCTTTGCCGGGGCAATAAATCACAGACGTGATCGGTTTGTAATTTATTGAGTATTTATTTGAAAAAATGCTCCAACACCTGATACTATGTACAATAATTACAATAAACAATATTGACCCGTTACTAGAAGGAATGTTTCCTGGTTACCACCAACGCTGGCCTGATCTTATTCGGTGTAATGCACCACTAGCCTACGTGAGCATACAAGCGAGTATGCCGCACCTCCCGTCTCGACGTAGCACGCCGGCTTCAGTCCACTGCCTCAGTGGCCTATGCATTAAAATGCATATGCCGACGCGCCCAAGAATCAGAAGAAAGAAGAAGAATTTGAATTAGTACTTCTACAAGCTGTTTGTCATTTATTATTAATTCTGTCATTAATATTTTAATTCTACGCACTAGGCTATTCTAGCACGCCGGCTTCAGTTCCCTGCCTCAGTAGCCTATGCATTAAAATGCAGCGCAGCGCACAACCCACACGACTTCCTACCGACGCGCCCAAGAATCAGAAGAAGGAGTTTAGGTCCGGGGTCCGTTTATATTACCTTCTGGGCCGGCTGACGGAACTGCGTCATCTCGCTGTTTCCGCCGACGCGTTTCCGCAGATAGCCTGTCTACACAGTTTGTACAAGGCGACTGATATGACGCCACAACTTTAACTCCCTTACACCTTGAGGACACCCTACTTCCCCTCAACTGGCTATTTTTTTTCGGCGCTATTCCATCCCCCTGCACTTTGATGTCCACCGGCAGCACCTTCGAAAGCATGACCGACAAGCGACGACGTTACATTGGGATGCACACGTGCCGTTGTCAGTAGCCCCACAAATGTACAAGCTGAATGGTACAAGTCGATGGGTATCATTACTCGTGAAAATCATAGTTGAATGTGAAATTGTGTTCGCACGTATTAAATTGGCGCTACTTCATAATGAACAATGTAGACATATGTCTGTGATGTCAGGATGAAAGCTGTAAATAAGTGTGAATAGCCTACAGGATATTTTAGTGTAAACACTAAGAAAGGAGTGTGTAAGAGGGAGGAAATTGTATACTTTGTATCATATGCAGACTTCTAGATATTCTACAATTAAACGTGATTTAGTTGACTAAGAATGTAATTACTCCCCAAAATAACCCATGTAGAACCACTTCCACCATTTCCAGATCATTCAACATCCAATGAATTAATTCATAATCAGTTTTACCCGTGTCACATATATTACGTAATTTTTACAATCAAATTGCATCCAATCAAACCAAAAATTCCGACAAAAATAGGAGCCTACATTTATTCTTAAAACTATACTACGACGGTTGGTGTAATTTACACACGTTTTAATGCAAGGTTTTGTCTTTACCAAGCATTTTATCCCGTTAAATAGACTCAATGAAATCAGCAAAATTCAAAATATGTGTCTAAAATGTATTTTATATCACACGTTCTATTGTTGATTTTATTCTAAGTACATCAAATATCTTATAAATACCAACACAATTTTTCCAGGAAAAAGCTCTTATTAAGGAGAGTATTTCGTGACATTACGGGTTCATAAAATCACTCTATTACTTTCCAAATTCACTTAATTATGTTTATATTAATTTCACAGTATCCTTAATCATTTGTTTTATTAGTCAGTATGAATGAAATCTATATTAGCTATCTGAAAAAGTGAGTGCCTTGCCAGCTCTTTCTCTCTATATATTATGAGATCAACACTTCATTGATCATAAGTGAGTTATTGACTAATGATGGTTTCTTAATTTTCAGGTGAGTATGCCGGTCGTCTAGGAATAGTTTTCTCACCGAGGGTAAGATTTGCAATAACTATTGCATTTTCTTGTGTTAATTATCATATATCATGCTTCTTAGAGAAAATCATTGCACTAATTAGAATTTGTAGAATGAATTAATGCACACAAGGGAGAGCTATGCTTCGATTCAATGGTTCAGATATATTTAAATAGTAAGATCTCCAATTTTGTATGTGCATTTGATACGTATAAAGTGTAAATGTGGCTAAAGCGCGAATTTATCGGTTAAAATCTGCATAACAAATGTGTGGAAAATGTCCAAAGTAAGGACGGTTTTTGGCTTCGGGCTTGAGCCCTTCAGACATGGTCAAAAATAACTGACTGAAAGATGCGGTGTCAGAATTCTTTTTAATATACGTGCCTTTACGGTGGAAAATTGAAAACTACAAATTGAAATATTTCTTATCTCATAGCGAATATTTCTAAAAAAGAGAGACATTGATTATCTCAAAATGTCAATGTTCAATTGCGATTATTTCTATAACGATTTATGTAATGATAGTTTACGTAAAAGGGGAGTATTATTGTGGTGTTAAATAATAATTAAATTCATAATAAAATTTTATTTCCACGGCAAATAGCTTGTTTACTAGCTTACAATTTTATTAGCTAGTGAAACGAACAGCCGTTCATTTTACTTGCTAATTAAACATGAAATAATGTTAGTCTAGTATGTTATAAAATTATCTGGCGAGTTCTTCCATTCTTAAATACAGCCATTTTGTTCTTCATTTTTATAAAAAGATTGTTTTTTAAAAGCGGATAGAATAAGGGAGTGCGCAAAAATCCTCATTAAATTCAGTTGATGGCCCTCTAAGAAACATTCTGTCTGTCTCTTTGTATAAACGAATCCGCCTAAGAATGAGCCAAAATGACAGTTCGCTAAACAAATGAACATCACATATAATTCAGAGAAGTATCCCTCCGCCGCGACAATTCAGCCACACCTCTTCGTGAAGTGTTTATGTTTGTTTCTGGCTCCCGTTAAGAGATCATGGTTTCACACGGTTCATAACCGTGTAATTATATAAAAAATATACACATAACGCAAAGCGCGGAACCACGAAACGCTCTCGATCACAGCTCGCTACCTTCAGCGCAGGTGCCGGAAACACGTGCACCAGTTACGCATCGTACATTCAAGGTTTAAAGTAAACATTATTCAGAGAGACAGTAAATTCAATGTAATATTTATTTAAAAAAATATTTTTTACAGAAGAGATTGATACACTGTTCTACTCATCCACCGATTTTGAAATGATACCGACCCTTCCTGCTGGGTGTTGCAATTTTCACAAACATCAGTGTAGTTTCGTTGTAGATCAATTTTAGACCTTAGTGATAAAATTGAAATGTTTGGTCCAAGAATTATAAACTCCATGCACCTACATTGTAATTGCTTTCCCACACGTTATGTTAGATCAAAGCATGAACCATCCTTCTATGTTCACATTTACTGGTGCTGAAACCCCGGGCGACTGTGTGAGATAACCTGAGGTAAGCAGCGGATGTGCATTCACACCAATTTTGCATACATAAAAATTAATAATAATATTTATTAATGAATGCATTACACACGTTCCTTCAGCAAATTCAATAATATACTTCCTCTATTGATTGCTCGGAGATACAAAATGTTTTGACTTTTTTTACAAACAATCAAACGTTTTTACGCTTCTTAATGTCACATTTAATTTGTAACGTCACATGGTGAGAAAAAACTGATCTTCTGATTAGATTTATTCTCAAGATATTTACGTAAATTTACTCTCAATTACTTTTTAATGTTATGACAATGATTGGTAGATGTTAGTCATCTGCAAAATTATTAGGCAAATCTGATGAGGGCCAGTTTATAGTAATATTTTCTGCGCAGTATTCTCTGAAATGTCGTTCGATAGTGAACTAATAATTTTGTTGCCAATTTATTATGTGACGAGAACAGTAATTGGCCTATGTATGTGAGTCGATGTTCTCTTGCCAAGCGAAATATTATATATATTACTAATTTAATTGGATCAGAAGGTCAGTTTCTCACTGTGTATGATTTTCTTTTCATCAACTCTAAGAGCTTTAATGAATTAGTTGAAGAGTAAATGTTGCTCTAATTCTAAACAATATCGATCTCTTCAAAATAAGGTTCTGTAAACTTCGTGCAGTTGCGTCGACTAACAATTGAGAAAAGCTGCCGACTTCAAATCCAAGCTGATCATGACTACCAAAAGGGAATTTTCTGTCACTGTACGTGAAATTGCTCCCCTTTTCACAGTTCTACGTCTGTTAGGATTTGCTCCTTACTCGGTGACAGAGACCTTTCAAGTGGTGCGCAGAACGCCTTGGGTTATGTACTCGATTGCAGTTACGGGTCTACAGCCACTCCTCTTATTTTGTGTTTCGTGCTTCTCCCGACAATATTGTGAGCACAAGAATGGTGAAAACATTATGGATCTTTTGGAAATGTTTGCTGGTATGAGTGCCGTGTCTTTTCCCATTTACAATATTGCTATTTTATGTGCGAATAAAACTCGTACGTACGAGAAATTACTGTGGCACTTAAGGGAAATTGAAAGAATTCTAGAGGTGCCTCCTCATCTCGCGTCAAAGCGCGTTGTCGTGAACATATTTATTTTTGCATCTCTATTTTGTTTAGTAGGGGCAGTCATTATAGGAAAAGTGAATGGAAATGTAATACTAAATATATTTATTAAGTTATTTGACGTATGGTTTAATTGGATGATTATAGTAATATGCTATTTATTTATCTGTATTTTGTTAATGGTCAAAAGAACCTTAAGTCGCATTAACATTGAAATTTGGTTGTTAGAACAACAGTTGAGAAACGAAAGACGTCGTGTTTTCGTGGAAGAGATAAATAATGATATAATGTTTTATAAGCGACGGAAGGTGTGGATAAACACACACTACTCACCTGTTTCAGAGTCATTTCACAAAATTTCAATCCAGTCTACGAACAGTTCTTTACAAGCGCAGATGACTATCGATGATGTGCGAGAAGTGCATTTCCTTGTTCAGGAAATCTCTCGCCTCATAGACAGTATCTTCAAAGGTTTTCTGTTGATAGTGTATTGGCAGATTTTGGTAAACTTGCTGGGCTGCTTCTATTCCTTCACGGACTTTAAGAGGCAGTTAGTTTCCAGGCGCTATCTCGCATCCGTGCTGTTTCACATGCTGACGTACTGCTCCCTCGGCACCTGTATGGCGGCGGTGGCTGGTGGAGCGGCTGCAGAAGGCAGCGGGCAGCCCGCTGTGCGCGCAGCAACGGCCCTGTTGGTCGCTGCGCGGGGCCGGCCGCAGGCCCAGCTGCAGGCGCAGATGCTTCTGCTGCAGATGCGCAGTAGTCGTGTCAGCTTCAGTGTGGGAGGCCTCTTCGTACTGGACCTGCGATTCTGCGTGGGGGTGCTTGGGACCGTGCTAGGCTACCTCGTGGTGGCTGTCCAGTTTTCGCAGTCGAATGAATGTCCTGCTTGCGGGGACACCCGAAATTGTTCTTCACTTCAATAATGATACACTAGACCATTCCTTGCACATGTGGGTACCGGATTAGCGAAAGTGTCAGACTATTGGTACGATTTTTAATTATTTTAATCACCATAAAACATGCACTACACTTCTGAGATTATGACCTTAGCTGTAAATCCGACCGGAATCACCAATGAACCAATAAACAGCTTGCTTGGGAGCAAATGTTATGAAGATGTAAATCTCTTTAATGCATTGCTCGCATGAAAAATTAATTTTTATGCATTTCTCGTACGTATTTGGAAAATGAGTGAAAGTAAAAATGTAGTCCATTGTTTTCTTATCCTTTTCATCATACGTGTTAGATTTTTTCAGATATAAATTATAAAATCTGGTATGACAGTTTTGCAAGAACCAAGGAGATATTTCTAAACTAGTATCAAGCAATACACGTTATTCTGTCTCTTTGAAAAATTGTGTTTGTACATGTGGCTGATATTTTTGTAAAAATAATTATCTACATTGTTTTATTATTATTTCTATTATCATTAATATTATGTCTTGTAATATAAATGAGAGTGACATTGCAAGGTCTGCTCTTCAGCTAAATGGTTGTTACAACAGGATGAAACAACTTTAGTGAGGAATGAAAAAAGTAATATTAAAATAATTTCTACCAATCAATGTATTGGTAATTTTTGATTTGGTAATTATTCGTAAATGTGTGTCCCAATGTATTTTTTTTTATTTTCAGTTAGTCAACTGTTGAGAATAATACAACTGCACTGGGTGATTGTGTATTTGAGACATTAATATATTGTAGGATTATTAAATTACTTAATGACAATTAAATAAAGCAAACAATTAAATAAAGTCAATTACTCTCCCTTTGTCGTTTCATATATCATCAGATGTAACAACGTTGATAAATTAGTTGAACTTTGATCGATATTTCAAATAACGAAAGTGTTACTGTTAGTTATTTGAAATATCGACCAATACACAATAATGGAAATAAACAAGATTATTTGTAGTAGTTGTGGATCGACTAACTGCCGCGCCAATAAACCTTAACTATGGCGAATCTTCCTGAGAACCTACGTGGATTTGCTCCCCTCCTAGGACAATCCCGCTTGTTTGGGCTGCTTCCATATGAATTGACGGACTCGCTTCGTGTGCAACGCAGTACTGCATGGGCAATGTATTCCATTACTGTTACGAGCCTCCTTCCTGCTTTTATTATCTATCTCTCATTCAACAGCTCAAGAGTAGCAGCGACATGGGAGTTCAGGCATACGATGTCTTATATCCAATTATTTTCCCTCACCGGAATCTTCAGTTTTACTGTTTTTAATGTAGGTTCAATATGTGCCAATAATTCATCTGCCTTCCAGAAACTTCTTCATCATTTAACATACCTTGAGAAACTTCTAGGTGTTTGCCGAATTCTTATATTAAAGCGTATTCTAGTGCTTGTATTTTTATGTGCGATATTGATTTCTGACATTGCGATGGCAGTCTTAGATTGGTCGGAGGACACTTTTATTTGTACACTAGTAGGTATCATTTTTGAAACTTTTTTTCACGTAAAGCTCGGCATTTTGTGCTATTTATTTTTGGCTTTCGCGTTAATTGTAAAACATTATTTTAGTTGTATTAACAAGAAAATCTGGCTACTTAGCGTTCTTTTGCGAAAAGAGAAACACCAGCCTCTTCAAACTCAGGCAAAGAACGTCAACACGTTTTGCAAGAATTACCTTTTGGGTACCATTTCAGAATCCTCGGAAACTGCGTTTCCCTGTAGTGATTATATGACCGTAGATGAATTGCGAGATGTACATTACATAGTGCAAGAAACATCCCGTTTAGTAGACAAGATTTTCAGAGGATTTTTGTTGTTGCTGTACTCCCAGATGGTGGTGAACGTCGTGGGTTGTCTGCATACACTGGCAGTGGCCAGAGCGCAGGCTCAACTGAGTCATGCAATTATCACTCCGTTGTACCACTTCGTGGCGTATTTCGCCATGGGGTTGGCGCTGGCGGTGGTCGGTGGAAGCGCAGCGGCTGAGGGGGGCGGCGAGCCCGCTGTGCGCGCAGTCACCACGCTCCTCCTGTCTGCGCGAGGCCGCTCCGACGCGCAGAAGCAAGCTCGCCTGCTGCTCCTACAGATGCGCTGCCGGAGCGTGGGCTTCAGCGTGGGAGGGCTGTTCGCCCTGGACCTGCGTTTCTACGTTGGGATGCTGGGCACCATTGTCGGCTACGTCGTGGTGGCCGTGCAGTTCTCCCAATCCAATGAGTGTGGGGAGAAATAGACATCTGAAAAATGAAGACGAATGTGGGTAGATATAGACATCTGAAAAATGAAGACGAGTGTGGTTAGATATAAACATCTGAAAAGTGAAGACGAGTGTGGGGAGAAATAGACATCTGGAAAGTGAAGACGAGTGTGGGGAGATATAAACATCTGAAAAATGAAGACGAGTGTGGGGAGAAATAGACATCTGAATTGGGTGAGGTTTGTCAGTTTTTGTTTGGTGATGAGGCAAATTTCACAAACGTGATGGTGCGGAATACCGGAGGAGGTGCTTTCACTAGCTGCACTTCTGAACGAAGAACAGGGAACCATTGTGAGCTTCAATATAGTTGTCGCACTCTCTCGTAATTTTACGTGTGTCAAGTGATGACCGGGGAACTGTTTGATCTACTGCATTAATTATCACCAATTTTTAGAATGTTTGTTCGTGAATAAAAATTGTTGATTCCTGTTGCATGTTAATAATGCTGGGATTAAAATAGTAACTACAAAAACAACAATTAATAATAATAATAATAATAATAATAATAATAATAATAATAATAATAATAATAATAATAATAATAATAATAATAATAATAATAATAATATAAAGGCGACACCCGTGGCACTGGCGGTTGCGACAGACGTCGACACCGAGGAGGCTGCAGGTTCGAGTCCTGCATAAGTATGGTCATATTTATGATTCTCTCTGCACCCCTCATTATCCTATCACCCTATAATCACCTCAGCTGATCTACTTCTGAAGCTCTGACACCGGATGTATCAATATTAAAATATTACATTTCATGTTGCTTAACAAAATTATTTACATTAAGCAAAACTATACCTACATTCTGATATTCTATCTTAGTTTTTAATTATATTTCCAACAATACTCAATATGTCGGGTTCGCTATTCTTGCACGTTCTCAGGGCTACTTACGTGAAATCGTGAGCCTGAAAATCAACTCCTCGTAGAATTATTCGCCTGGTAAATTTACTTACTTTAGGTAAAATTAATATTGGTGGTTAGATCTCATGGAAAATCAATATTTCAAATAAAAGCGTGTAAAACTACATTATTGTAGCAGAGCACAATTTACTACTATTATTTAATTTCAAAACTTTTCATTGCCTGGATTTCACTCTCATAAATAATTTTTGTATTGACTTTAAACATAACAAAATTTATATGTTGAACTCAATTCTTACAGTCATACGCATATTTACAAACTTTCTTATTTATACACACGTTCGGTTCCGTTCTATTTAAAGTTTAGAATTTATTTACCTTGTCAATTTTTAATTCATTATTAACTCAATTGATTTAGTGATAAACTTAACATCGTATACAATCTTGGCATTGTACATTTAATATGTAATTTGTCCGTAATTTTTTAAATACTTATTATTTTCCTGTCTTCGTTCCTTTCAGGATGCTTAGCCTCTATGTACCTGTATACGGGAACGCGTAGATCTTCGGTTGCAACTCCATTTTTTTTCTTACACATCACATTTAACGTTGCGTTTCTATCATCTCCGAGTTACATATGGTTAATTATTTATTACTCCGGCAAATGTAGTTCCTAAATTAAACTTAATTAAAAGTACACGAATTGTTCGTTTTTATGTTCAGCAACTTCGACGATCTCCGCGATTTCTAAGCACATCTCTCATGGCGTCAACTAAGTTCCTTTCCTCCATCTATACCATTACTTCTCCGAGCTCATCTGCCAGTTTTTCTGCCCTCAACAAAACTTTTGTCTGATTCTTTTTTGTTAGCATTGTTTCAATAGCACTTCGATGCTATGCCGTCTCTCATTGGTATTGCGTATATTTGATCCCCTTTGTTACATTGCAATAGTGTTCCATTAATAAATATAATTTAAATTTAAATAACATGTCATTCATATAAAATATTATTGGAGTAAAACGTTTTTAAATATCATTAATATGCCACATATCCTCTCGTATCTCCTAACTAGCAGAGCTTACTGTCGTATTTGTATTAATTTAAAAAAATAAATGTAATTGAGATGACATTAATTATCTCAATACCAATAGTAACAGTGTTGACCTTTGAATAAGTGATTAAACACGTTTTAGGATGGGGACCAATAGCGCCTACACACCCAAATTCCATTTTCTAATAAAGCCTCTTTGTGACCATCGTGTCTATTATGTTTTCTCCTAAAATACTGTGTATACTTATTACCATTACGAAAGCAATTTCTATAGTTAACATAAAGTGACGTTGACGGATGTGTCCGTCGCTAGACTGAAGCATTTAAGAAAAAAATAATTATCTTTTATTGTATCGATTGCATTAGTGGAGACAGTGAAAACAATAGGATCGATCAAGCACATTCTCTCCGGACATACTTGCGTTCAAAGTAACAAACTCAGTCAAATTGTGTGGGTCCTTACAAGATGGCGGATCTTCCCAGAATTCTGCAAGGACTAACACCTCTTCTAGCATTTTGTAGACTCGCAGGTCTCATTCCATGTTCCATCCAACATCCACATGGAATTGTTCGCAGCATTCCGTGGATGATTTACTCAATTTTGGTTATGATCATTCAGCCATGTTTTATGGGTTTGGTTTACAAAGTTACTAGTTCTATCCAAGACGCATGGAAACTGGAAAATTTTGCTACCGTATTATACGTCATAAACATGAGTGTAATTATAACTTTTCCATTATACTTCGCTGTTTCCAACGTCTTCGACAAATCGTTGGAGTTAAATGAAATGGTTAAGAACATATTAGATTTGGAGAGACGATTTAATGTACCTTGTCCGTTAATTACAAAGAAGTGGTTTGTAATAATAAGCATCATTGCGACATCTTTATACAATGTGGTGCAAGTTCACCTCGAAATTGAATTTGAAGCAAAGGAGAAGCCATTAGTTATTTTTGTTGTTTTTTCATATAAAGTAGTATTTTTCGGAATGGGATGTATCATTTGTCACACATTTCTTGCATTTGTGTCGTTCGTAAGAAAACAATTTCAACATATCAACGAAACAATTTGGCTGTTGACTAAAGACCTGAAAGAGGGGTTTGAAATGTTGCCTTCTCTTTCGACGCTCCATAATAAGATCGAATGTAAAAATCGATCGCTACACTCAAGTTTATTTCGGAAAGAATCGAATTCCTGGGCAATAAGCTTATTGCAAGTAGATAAACGAATTTTTGAACTGAGGGAATCCCATTTTCGTGTGCAGGAGACTTGTCGGCTGGTGGATAAAACATTCCATTGCTTGTTGGGTTTTACATATTGCTTCATTGTCACAAGCGTCGTTTCGAGTCTGCATTCTATTGTTACATGCAACACGTTAGACTCTCGCCATTACGTGGGGCTGGGAATGCAGACGCTCCTGTGCTGCAGTTCGGGGGCGTGCATGGCCTGGACTGCGGGGAGCGCAGTGGCTGAGGGCAGTGGGGAGCCTGCTGCGCGTGCGGCCACGGCGCTGTGGCTGGCTGCGCACGGCAGGCCGCAGGCGGAGCAGCAGGCGCAGATGCTGTTGCTGCAGATGCGCAGTCGCGCGGTGTCCTTCAGCGTGGGAGGCCTCTTCCCCCTCGACCTGCGCTTCTTCGTGGGCCTGCTGGGGACCATCTTGGGCTACCTCGTGGTGGCCGTGCAGTTTTCGCAGGTCCAGCTGCGTACTTCGAAGTAACACACTTATTCGAAAGCTAGAAAAACCTATGATAAGCACGTAGACAATGATATAATGATAGTTTATATTAACTGTTCTGAACTCTGAAGGTGGAACCAAAATATTATATATATAAATATTATACATATATATATATATAATATTTATATAAAATTAAATATTTTAATGATTGTCTGTTATGAATTTTTTTAATTTGGTTTCATGTTTTTATATACAATCAGTGATGAGCCCAGATCAAGAATATGTCAATTAAAATAATTTCTAAATCAACGGACATGAATGAAAAAAAACTACATTACGTGAACAAATATTTTCACCTCTTCAGGAACATTTTCATCTGTAGATGACAAAGAAATTTACATGTGTTCACTGATTCGTTCTCGGCAATTATATAATGAGACTGACTTGGTTGTGACGATCCTATAAATGCTCTCTCTAAATCAATATATGCATTCGATATAATACTTTCTCCTCTTCAATCTAGAATCACCACATTGGCGTTCCTAGAGCATTATGGGAAATACGACGACCTTACAATCAGTCGGTGAGAGACTTTGTCACGATAGCATCATGGAACAGAGAGCAAATTCTGTTTGAATGTGGGTAAACGTGACACAGAAACAGTTGTTTGGATATGAACAATGTATGGCGTTACTTGTATGTTTCGTGCACAGTTATACAGGTGGTAGTCACGTTTTAAAAGTAGTGTGGATTCTTTTGCAGACAAACCTTAACCCGGGCGTCCAATTTCGTCTTCTGATGTCAAAAGTTAAGGCAATGTTTCTGTGTTGCTACGACATGAATTTGTTCATGAAGAAATTGTCATAAGGTCACACACAGAACGCCCAGTTGTATTTAAGAGTTTTGGAGCGTATCGTGATGAGAATTTGTCGAGTTAGGTCTGAATACTCAGCTCCAGGTAGCTGGTTCCTTCATCAAGACAATGTGCCATCTCACCGGGCAGTACTTGCACAGAGTTTTTAGCCAAAAAACAAGTGTCTGTGCTGACACCCCCTCCTATTCTTCAAATATGCCCGCTGCAACTACATTTTGTTTCCAAAACTGATGTTACCAATGAAAGAACGACTTTTTTTATAATGTTTCATAAGGATATTCAAGCAGTTCTGACATCACCTATACGAAACACAGCTCACACTGAGTTGCTAAGGTTGTTCTATTCCTTTCACGGTCGTGCCACTCGCTGTATTGATGCAGGAGGGATATACTTTGTATAATAAACGTGAAATATTTTTTTATTTGGTCACAACCATACCAGTCTCATCAAATAATTCCCAGACTGTGTAGGTATCTTGTTATTTGTAAATTTCTAGTGTGTTGGATGTTATGAGGATCTTTCTCGTGCATGCGAGTCATGCGGGCGTCTTCCTGAACCGCCTGGACTTGACTCTCGCTTTCAGCGGCAGATGATGGTTTCTGTTAACTATATCCGAGCTATCTGGTTACGAAAACGTGAGATCTCGTTAGAATGGGAAATTACCGGAGGGATTAAATTCTGCTGGGCACCTGCTAAGGTTCTTTTACATGCATGAAAGCATGAAATAGCTACTGTGGATCCTCTACCCTTCCAAAATCCTCACCAGGATCGATCTCAAGTATTTGGGAATCAGAGGCTAGTAAACTAACCACCCGCCCATCAAGTTGATTAAATCCTCCATTGTCATTAATATAACTTTATAGTCACTAATCTACCGAACAATTTGTACATTCCAGTTATGCCAAGGCTTACGCACCAGCATTATAATAAAGAATGTAGCTAAGTATGGAATTCCTCAACATTTCGCCAGAGTAAAACTTAGTTTATTGAATGGTACCATACAGTGCATGTCATCGCTCGCTATTCCCTCAACACTTAACGTTTATCGCGATACGCTCGGTCGCGCAAACGCCGCTCGATTGTAATACTAAGACAGTGGTTTTCGACACAGGTTGACTAGGAATCGAGTTGACCCAGGATCCACAAATTATGGTTCTGTTCGGACCTCACATGAGTCGGGCAACAGTACGAATTACCACATTACTCGAATTACCACATTGTCCACTGGCATTTTTCAAGTTTTTCGCCTGAACACTTATGCACGATTGTAAGCCCTCTTCGGGGAAAATGCGGTCTAACTCGTGCATTTTTCAGTTAAACGCGCCAGAAAGTACGATTTTACCCATACATCGCGACGTTCAAGGCAAAAACTACAACAACAATAAACATTTAAATGAACTAAAATAGAACTTCATAAATTCGCGAACATTGCGCAGCACTGAACAGGCCTTTCTGGACGAGACATGACGTAAAACTTAGCGAAGATGCCACTGGATTCTTGAAACACCGCGTCGTCTCCCTGAGGCGTTGTTAAAAAGCGAACGAAGGCAACATTCTGAAAGAGAGTGGGGATAAGACGTTTCGCCTAGTCCCCAGTGTCAAGAGTGTGTTATTGGTCAAACAAATCAGTTCATTATTGACAATCTTGGTCCGTGTCGTAGTGTATTCTCTTTGGATAAACTGACACCGTGCGACAATGCGGCAGCTGAGGCAACGAGAGGAGTTGGTTATGCCAGCGCGTGGAAATTAAAGAAATACGGAAAAATAATAGATAGCTGACATACAAGATGGTTCCGGATGTACCGTATTTAATGTTTCTGACAAGCTTGTAAAGCTTGTTTGTGCTGACAACGAAACTTTTATATTCGAAAAAGCAGAATCGTTTATCGCTATAGAGGTTACATTGCCTCAACACAAAGATGCCTTTAAAACATTTTAATGCTTTTCCAAAACTATTTAGTATCCTTAACAGTAAACAAACGTGAATCCTCACTGTTCAAAGGATGTCACTCTCCAAGAAAACTCGGGTGTCTGTATGACAGAGATCAAGACAAAAATCACATTTGTAAAAATTAAAAATACGAACGAATTGTGTATTTTACTCTTAAATGAACAAGAAACCTGAGTGTTCGTAAATACGTTGGAAAATTTCTGACGGAAACCGAATAAATGGAAACTGAACGATATTTGAAATAAGAAATAGTATAAATCCAAATAATTGGTTTTGAAATACATTTAGAATTTTACTATTTCACAAACAAATATTATATTATGAATTCTATCTTGTTTCTCGTCTTGTTTGTGAAGATGCTGGTACCTGTTTACTGTCTCAATGGTGGTGGCGTATTTAGCAGAGAGTCAAGAATCAATAGCTTCTTATTATAAAATATTTCGGATGAACGTGTGCGGTAATACTGAGTCGAAATGAGGCAGATTCGATCACAAACACGCCGAATGCCTAGTTGTCACTGTTCTGGGAAAGGTGTGTTTGGGTAACTCGGCCTGATCGGCGATTTGTCTTACGGAAAATTTTCAACTGTACGAAAATGGAATGGATGAACGAAAAAACTGGAACAAAATTTCGAAACAAAAAATCGTTGAAAATAATACGTAAACTATTTTACGTATGAAAACCGTTCGAAAAGTAATGGATTTGAAGTACGAGTTTTACTATATTGTCTGGTGTGCGTGGGCTTAGGTATATGCCTGTGTTAAAAATATCATGAGTGTCATAATTCACAAAGTAGTAACTGTAAGTTGACAAATAAGAAAATGCTTTTAATTCAATGGCGTCGAGTGACCGGCAGCTCAGTATGATAAATAACATCTAATGCATTAAATTCACTGTCATATAATTTTCTGTATCCCAAAGAATGTTTCATCATTAGTAAATTGCTTTCCCTCTAACGTGAAAATGTTGAAGGTTCTTTACTTATCGACTAAGACATATTCGAAGAGACCCACTACATAGTTGCGGAACCATTCTCGAAATGTCGAACCTTCCTGAGAACATACCAGGGTTAAGTCTTCTATTCGGGTTGGCCCGGATATCTGGTCTGGCGCCATATGTTATAAAACCTTCACTTAATGTTGCTCGCAGCAAATTCTGGGTGGCTTACTCCATTTTGTTGACAGGTTCATTGCCATTATCCGTCATTTCCATGTGCGTCTTCAGTGCAGTATTTCAATCGTGCTGGAAAGTTAATAAATTTGACAACTTACTGTATATTATTACCGTCGTGTTAAATTTATCGTTTTCTGTTTACAACGCATTGAAGGCCTGTGTCAACAGAAACTCGTTGTATAAATCTTTACTTGTATATCTTGTTGAAATTGAAAGAGTACAAGATGTTTCTCCTCCGTTCATTGCAAAGAGATCGGTGGTCATGATTATTATGTGTGGTATATTCTCTGGTAGCGTTATTGCATCATTTTATGACGAAAATATCGATTTTAATAATATTCATAGTGACGAAACCCTATACATGGCGTTTCTACATATTCTCTCGGAAATATGGTACTTTTGGGCAACATACGTTGCGTGCCACTTATATGTATCCATAACAACTGTAATCAAAAAGAATTTCGAATGCATAAATAAAAGGACGTGGATCTTGGTAAATACCCTGAAGAAAGAAAGAGACGCCCAACTTTCCAATGACACGAAGAGAATGGTGTTGACGGAGACCAATCAACATTTGACGTTGAACGTGGTCTGTAGAAATGATTTTGTCCACTCAGATTCTCGTGCTGGGGTGTGCATATCCGATATAAGAGAAACTCACTTTCTTCTTCTAGAATGTTGTCGAACGGTAGATGAAATATTCGGAAACGTCCTGCTCTTCGTGTATGCTTTCATAGTCGGTAACGTGGTAACGTGTCTAAATATAATGGTCACCGGTTCTTCGAAGACAAACCAGCAGATCGTCAGCTTCATTATGCAAACCAGCGGAAACTTCGCGGTCGGCGCTCTTTTGGCCAAGGTAGCTGGAGGTGCAGTCGCCGAAGGCAGCGGGGAGCCCGCTGCGCGCGCAGCCACGGCTTTGTTGCTGGCTGCGCGCGGCCGACAGGAGGTGCAGCAGCAGGCGCAGATGCTCCTGCTGCAGATTCGCAGTCGGCCTGTGACGCTCAGCGTGGGAGGTGTGTGTCCGTGTGACCTGCGCTTCTTCGTGGGGTTGCTGGGGACCATCTTGGGCTACCTTGTGGTGACGGTGCAGTTTTCGCAGACCGGTGACAGTTCTTGTGTGCAGAAAGTGATTATTGTGAACTGCACTACGTAATCTTTTGTTACTTTTTTTGGACAGTATGACGTTATTAATATTACGTAAAGATTAGTTTCTCTTTGGGGGCTCGTACATCTTTATAGGTCACAAAAATGGTAACACCATGATCGTGAGATTCAGCGCGGGTGATTGTAACGGTTGTACCTTCGTTTCTTTGAAGGGTTGCAGGGCTGTCTTGCTGAAACTGTACAGTGTTCTCATATCGATCGAGGTGACCATTTTAAACTGCGCATCAGGTTTTATTTTAATTTCTTGAGGGGAGGTCTTTTAACTCTGCGAGACAGTTCTTTTAGCCAGAAAATGAACATTGGGTACCACAAATCTTTTCTTTCTAAGATTTCGTTATGTTTCAAGTCTGTTTGTTCACTGCGAGGTACATTAATATTTCTCGATGATTTGTACGCCGATGAGAAGAATCTTAGTATCAACTGTAACGGAAACGCAATTTATAATATTAGCCCACTAGCGTAAACTTCATACTATATTTTTCAGTACATGTGTTTCAATGTGAAGTTGCTGAGTTTCAACGTGCCATCTGGGTATATTTTGTTGTGACATGCAGTTTTCAGTACGTGAATGTTTTTGTATCCAAAATTAAAATTGTGATGTACAAAGCTGAATTTACATTCGGTTATATTTAGAGTGGAGAAGTTCTGCGAGATAAAATGTGTATTAAAACTTTTTCATACATCACAAGTGCTACAGCCACATGTATCTCTTCTTACTATTCTTATATATCTTCCTATTAGTGAAATTTGTAGTATACTTTTGGCAAGACTATTGGCGTTGTATATATGATTATTGGATAAATATAACTAAATAAAGAGGAAATCATGACACGAAAATTGTACACGAGACCTAAGTTGTATACCAGACGTGTTTCTTATGCGAATTTTGTTGTCCATTATGTGGTTGTCCATATAAGTGGTTCATGATGCAGTTTAATGATTTCGAATTATAATTCATGAGTGACACGTGTAATATTTCAAACATGCCAGGAATACCATTTCAGTGTTACAAGGTAGAATGATTTAATAAATGATTTTTCAGAAATAATTAATCCAAAATATATGTACTAATTTTGCATTTGATTTATGTTTTTGCATTTACTTGCTTGTACTTCGATTTATTTATAATGGCACCTCAAGGTCAAGTGCGAAAATGGAAGAGGGAAGATAGTCTCCAATAAGGAGCATCAACGTCACTACAGTGTTGAACAATCGCGAACGCCCTTCCCAAGGGGGCTGCTGGCCGCAGCCATGTGCTTGCCACATGCTAGGTGCGGGAGTGTGTGGCAACTTAAACTTGAAGTGGCATTATAAATCAATAAAAGTATACGTGAAATTATTTGTACGTACTTAATGTTTTTGACTGTGCGAGAAAAATATATCAATAAATAATTTGTGTTCTTTTTTATCACTATTTGCTTTCGATTTCATCAGAGTAATTGTATGCTAACTAGGGTAGCTACCTCTCCGGGTTTGACTCGGAATCCCCGGATTTTAAAAATAATTTCCGGGCACCGGGCTAACCTGAAAAATCAGAGGGTAATACGAGCAATTAAATTCCTTGTGGAAAGTGTACGGAATTGTTTAGCAGAAGTACATGATGTGATGCGTATGATTGAGGTATTTCTCTTTCATAATGGTAATCTACACTTAACTGTGGGAAAAAGAACTTAAATATCACATTAAAATTATTTTTCCTCCATGAAAATTATAATTACTAGTAATAATATTCTATATAGGCTCACAAAAATCGAAATTCAATAATACATTGCGCGAAAAATCGATGCATCTCCAAAGGCCGTCATGATGCGATGTAATGCATAAGCTTCATGAGATTTTTTCTCTCTTAGATTCTCTCTACGATCACTATAATATTTACATTTCGTTCCAGAATTGTATATAATCCGTAAAAATTGAAATTCATATATCGGAATCTTGATTCGACGGTCTAGAATCACATTCAATAGGGTTTAATTTTTTGTGACTCCCCACTCGGGATTCAAAACTTTCGGGTGATGGGCTTTCAGAAGGTGGCAACACTAATGCTAATAGAAATATAATTTAGCTAACCATCTACGCAGGAAAATAATGACAGTAGTTTATGGTGTTGTCGGTGGGCTTTTTCGAAGAGTAATTCATAATTTTAAAATCCACTTTCAATAACGAAGTCTTGCGCTAAGTAAATTGTGAACGACGTCGTTATCTTGAGTGATCGAGCTTTTCAAATAAGGAATGTGCAATTTTCTATAGAACGAAAAACGCTCTGGATCGAACCTCTGAAACGAAGACATTGTACTCAAATCAATAAAACCCTGTGTTCACTACGTGCGACCATCACTTTTGAATATTGAACGCTCCGACGCTGATTGTTTGATACTATTTACTCGACCAGTACAGTCAGATCATTTGAAAGCGCATTAACTATTGTACGGGAATAACTGCGGCTTTTCCAACTGAGAGCGGTAACATTTATTATATAGTTACTCGACGTCTTACGAACAATTCTCGAGTTGAAGCATTTTCACTGCTTCCATGGTCAGAAATGGCCCAATTGTTTCACCGCATTCTTCCTTTTAATTACTACTAAACATTTTGTATTTTTTTTTACTAACAGTGGTAGTTTTATTTCCAACGGGTGTTTTCATCCATTGGTTCATGCAAACAGAAACGTTGTCTCTTTTTGATATTTATCAAATCATTGGATTCATGCAGAGAAATATCGCTTTACTGATAAATTAGCTGTTAAAATTAGCTTAAAATTACTAATAAAATGTTCTGATATTATTTTGTTATAGAGAATTTTTTTACGATTTTCTAAAGTTAAGATACATTATCGCTGAAATCTGATTCATTATCGTGTGTTTATCGTACTTTTTCTACGATAACAGTACGACATCAGGAATTCTCTTTTATGACATCTGCGAACTCTATATGTGACTTTTGAACAATGGTACATCTTCCGAGAATCCTACGCGTGGTTGCCCCAGTCCTAGCGTCTGCACGGGTGTTGGGCTTTGCACCGTACTCGACGTGCCCATCTCTACGCGTTACTCGGAGCATGCCGTATGTGGTTGTTTCGTCATTGGTCATATGCCTCCAGCCCGGACTGGTAGTTATATCGTGCGCCAACAAGAAGTATTTCCGCGATATTTGGAAGCTTCCTAACTTAGAAGCGCTGTTGGAAGTTCTGGGCATAATGGTGTGTGCAGTTTTACCGCTATGTAACTTTATTGTCGCTTTGACGAGCAACGTCTCTCGATGCAGTGCTTTGTTGCAAAATGTGGCAATCTTGGAGCAAGTCTTCGGACCTCGACTTGTTTTCGTTACTTCCCGAACGACGGTGGTGCTAGTAATGTTATTATCGTTTGCCTCCAGCATCGTTATAGGTACATTGGGGTGTATTGATTGGAATTTTTCTGTCGAGTGCGTGCTGTATGACACCAGATTTTGCTGGACAAATTACGTAATTTGTTACTCATTTATCTCGTTTGTCATCATCGTCAAGGACTGTTTCAGACATATAAACGAGGAAGTTTGGACAATAACAAGAGAACTGCAATATGAATTCCAGTCCGTAAGAAGAAATAAAAATTCCCCAGCAGTTTATGTAAGAACTGTTCTGTTTTCCTGCCAACATGAAGTGTCTCCCAAGGCGCCGATAGTTGGGAGAGGAGCAAAAGCAGAGGAGCGGATTTTGCAGCTCAGAGAATCCCACTTTCTCGTTCATGAAACCTGCAAGCTGATAGATGAAGTGTTTTATGGCATTCTGTTGTTCCTTTATCTGTACGTGTTACTGACAATCGTGATCTGCATCTACTCCGTGGCTTCTCACCAACGGGGTCGTATGTCTGCCGTTCGTACGGTTGGTTTACTCATTCAGGTATGACATTTTTTCTTCCTCTTATTTGTTGTCTCCTTTATTTCTTATTATTTATATCTTATTTCTTTCTTCTTGTTACTTTTTCTTTTCTTTCCATTTTCTATTATTTTCATTTGTCTTCTTATTCTTCTGTTCGTTAAGGATGTGGCCAAAACTTGATCAGATATCACATTTTTTCTCAGTCTCTCCACTATTCATTTCGTATATTACGAAGTATTCCTTTGTTGATTAGTGGTGTTTTTAGTTACAAACACATCGTACCGAGATCACACTCTCCATTTTTCTGTATAAAAGGCCTTTTCTGCTATTGTTTTTCTTGTTAGTGTAGAAATGTTTAAAAAGCTTTCGCTAAATGACCAGAGAAATTAAATCTTCTGAAAATTTCCGCTCAGTATTTGCTTAGACAGGGTACGAGACTTAACAAATATGACTGAGGTAGTAATGATTCCAGGTGGCAAAGACAACAATTAATAGAGTTGGGATTCCATATAGTGCAAATTTAGGAAATGCCCAACAGTACCTTGGGAGGGCAATGACAAACTTTTAAGAGCCTGGAGACTGGATATTAACACCATCATTACCATCACTATCATCACTCCCATCCCCAACAACAACAAAGATGGCAGACGTGTAATATCTTATACTATGTCTTGAACATATTTTTTACAGGAAAGTTTATCCCCCTTCTTTGGAACATCAGATACTAGTAATTCAACTGCTTATAATAATTGTTAACACGAACTTCTAAACGAGGTCGAAAAGATCAATAAAAAACATTTAAATAACTAATTGATGAAACTGAAACACGCAACCATTTACAAGTAAACCATGAACACTGTGCAAAACATATTTATACTGATACTTTACTCTCGAAATCAGTTGCGCAAAATCGAAGAGCTACTCATCGGGCATTGCAGAACGGTCTGTCGGAGGAGGTGGAAGTCTTTTAAATTTTATTCGGGTTTTCATTTTCCCCTGGCTAATAACCCTATAGATGCGATAATATATTCAATTTTTAAGGGCTGTGCAATAGAATAATTGCACCTGATTTTTTTCAGTATGGAAAAGGCGTGATATCTGAAAATTTAAGACATATTTAATATACTTGTTTAGAAACTGCACAACGCCTAACTAACAACTAATACAAATGTGGAATTGGGCGTTTCAGTTCCAAGTGTAGTAGATAAGAAGATTTTTGTGAGAGAAAGTGGCGGGGAGAGGCGGCGGAAGGCTGCGTGGGTTGTGCGTACAATGGAAATGATAGGATAGCTTCAATACAGGGATTGATAGATTAGTATTCGGCACATGAACTGCTAAGACCATTAGTCCCGTTTGTGTAGTGCATGTTTTGTTGCGAAAGATGATGTCCATCTTCTTCCAAAGGATGGCAAGATCCGGTGCGGACCTACGCGTCCTCTTACGGGTGTTTCCTCAGTTAGGTATTTCCCACCAGTGGGGCACCAACCCAGACGAGAAAAAACTCTAAGGTCCTTACCGGTCTTCCGAAAATTTGTGTTAGTGAAGTGCACGTAAGTGTGTGTGTAGGTAAGGGGTGAGGATCAGGCAAGGAATGGGTATGGAACGGAAATATCACGCGCGGTTGTGGCCCTTTTGTTATGGTACTACTCCGGCATCCACCTGGTGTTGACTGGAAAAAACTACCGTAGAAATCAGAGCAGCCGGCCGCTAGAATTCTCCTCCTAGCTGCTGAATTTGACCAGTAGCTGTGTAAGAGTGTAATGCGGTCACACAGTCTGGACTCGAAACCTCGGACTTATTATTCCGAGGGAGCAGTGCCATCAGTTGATCCCCTCACCCATCTAAGCCGGTCAACGCAAGGAAGTGTGCCGGCATCGCACTGAGTCGCACAGCTTTTCCGCGGTCTGAAGAGCTGGCCCTCGCGTATTCCAGGCCGGCGTGAACGGCGCGCTGGGGGCGGCGGTGGCGGCGGCGGCGGGCGCGGCGGCGGCGGAGGGCGGCGCGGGCGGCGGCGGCCCGGCTGCGCGCGCAGCGACCGCACTGCTGCTGGCTGCGCACGGCCGCCCCGACGCGCAGGCCCAGGCGCGCCTGCTGCTCCTGCAGCTGCAGGCGCGGCCGGTGGCCTTCGGCGTGGGCGGGCTCTTCCCGCTGGATCTGCGCTTCTTCGTAGGGCTGCTGGGGTCCATCGTGGGGTACATCGTGATCGCGGTGCAGTTTGCGCAGAGTCAATCAAGGACTGAATGATTTCGTAAAGGAAAATCTCTTTCAATGGAAACGTTCTGGAGAACCTGTTGGTTTATCAGTGCTGTATTCATGAAATTTTGTTTGAATTAAAGGTGTTGTCATCACCAACATTTTTATCTATTATTGTGAGGGTAGTCAACATGAATAATACTCAGGATGGGCTAGATATGGGTCAAATACCAGATCTTAAATGTCACAAGTCCGTCACCTTTTATTGAAATATCTTGAGTGATAAATATCCTTCGTGAACTACGCACGTACTTACCGACAATCACAGTAAAGGGCAGATCTGGATGTCATTTATTATTTCTGACGACGGCTCATTTCCTATGAAACCGTAAAACTCATCACGGTTGCGAACAGTCCGCATGAGATGAACAGAGAGTTCCGCTTAGAAAACAGACTCTGCGGTTAACAGAACGGTAAATGTAACCAACTGGTTCAAACCAAAAAATGTATGTAGTGTAACAGTATGCGGTATTATCAATATAAATATGTGATTGTAAAAAAGTGGATGATATAAATAAATTAATATAAAGTAATAAAATGTGAAGTCACAATAATTATTATATTTCTTTTGTCAGGAACCGTTCCCTTTGTACGGCCCTACATCGGTGTGGGCTTTATTTATAGATGGTAATAACAATGTTTGTTATCGCTGGAGCCTCAGATATTGATTTATTTTTTTGACTCCAAGTATAAGAACTCGCTCCAATTAGTAATGTATAAATGGGCTGCTTTATAAATAAGTAATTATGAAGAAGTCACTTCATTTGTCACACATTTTTTGAGAGCTCAAATAATATAGGGCTAAAATCTCTTGTAATTGAAATTGATATTGTTGATGACAATTAATTTTGTATTGACTGATCACTTTCAAAGCAGCGACGTAGTGCGTTCACAATTAATATAGTCAATTTTCTAGCAGTTTTATTAAGCAACATAACAGCAAATAGGCGAGATAAGTTTTATACAGCAAGATTCTAGCAATTCCCCTCCATGTACGATGAGCGTGCGCCCTGCAGATTCAGACTAATGTGTTACAGACACATTTGTCACGTGAATAAATATACTGTAATTTAAAAAATATAATTGTTGTTAAGAATTTATCTCGGGTTTATTGGGTGGCTGTATATCAATGAAGAAGCAGTGAAAAGATTGTTGATTCCCCAGACAACGTGAGAACACTACCGTACAAACCGGTAATCTTAGCCTTTTCCATTTGATGCGGTGTTCCGCTAGGGGAGACACCAGGAAGAGGAAATCGGCATATAGGCCGGTACCGGATCTCAGGTTTTCATCTGGGATAGAACATCGTTGCTTCCCGCGATATAATTGATTGATTGATCAGTGATTCCGGGCACGTCAAATGATAAGGTCATTAGTCCCGTAAGCGTAGTGCCTATTTTCAACGCGTGAGATGGCAGTGATATTCCCCCGCCGAATGGCGACAGCCAGCGCTGAGCTACGTCGGCTTGCGGGGATTCTCCCCGTCCAGGTGTCTCCCACCAGCGTGGAACCGCTCCTGGCGACACAAGCTCTAAGTTCCCAACTTTTCTCCCGACACGTGTGGTGGTGTAGTGCTTGTGAATGTAAGAGTGAGTATGTAAGTGGTGAGGAAATAACATGGAAGAGGAAGGAATCATCTCGCGCGCCTGTTTTATATGGTACTGTTGCGGCATTCGCCTGGCTTGATCATAGAAACCATGGAAAACCTATCAGAAAAACCGGCTAGAATTCTACTCCAGGTAGCGTCTGAATTTGAGCTAGCTATCTAGCAAGTGTCGAAAATCCTGCCACCGTCGGAGCTCGGACCTTCCGGTCAAAGACTCTGCAGTGGCATCAATTGATGCTCTGAGCCACCTCTGCCGGTCCCCAAGATATAACACACACTACGCTTTCGAGACTAATGACCTAAATAGCTGACGCACCCGCAAAACAAATAGATCGTCTCAGGCGTGGGTGAACGGCTGGCCTTCGCACGAGGTGCAAGGGCGCCTGCGGAGGACTCCGCGCATGCGCAAGGAAGAGGCGGGGCGAAGCGGAAAAATGTTATGACAGTTTGATGAAGCGCCCTCTGGCACTCGCGACGCCACATGCTGCACCCCCCTTGCCCACGCCCCTACCCGCGCCCCCACCCCCACCCTCGCGCCGCGCCGCCTGATGTCTCATTCCGAGTTGGGAACTACTGCGGGGTAGCATCCCCCTGCACTAGCTCACCCTACGCACAGTGTTCGCTGTGATTTGATGCTAACGTGGAGAGCAGATAAGATCGGAGCCGGATTTGCGTTCTCGGCCCTGGTTATCTGTTGATTATTTCGTGTCTCCGGACGCGTAAACAGCTGTCGATATTCCCGTAATTGTAGTGAATGGTTTTATCATGGGAGGTGGAGATGTACTTCCCCTGCTGAATGGCGAGACCCAGTGTCGACTTACACATCTGCTCGAGGAGTTTTCCAATTTTGGGACCTCCCTCCAGCGTTGCACCACCCAATCCGGAACAAGCTCAAAACTCCCGACTAATCTCCCCATATGTGTGGTGGGGTAGTACATGTAAGTGTAGGTGTGTGTACGTAAGGGGTGCGGATAGGACTAGCTAGAGGAAGGAAGTATTGCGCGTGGTCTTTGGACAGTTTGTTTTGGTACTGTTCCGGCATTTGCCTAATTTTGATCGAAGAAACCACAGAAGACTACCGATCAGAGCAGCCGGCCACTAGAATTTTCGTCCAGAGCGGCTGAATTCGGCCTATCGTTGGTTAAAAACCATGCCACTGTCGGAATGCGTACCCTACGACCTCCCAGTCATAGGCACTGCAGTGATGTCAGTTGATGCACTGGACCACTTCAGTCGGTGCTCAGGTGCATGTCAGTTGATGCACTGGACCACTTCAGTCGGTGCATGTTCTGGCATAGGGTTGTGTTCTTGCGTTTCCAGATGTTAACGTCGCAGTCCGTCATTTCGACGATGGTAGTCCAGGCCGCATAATAATATCCTGTGAACGCTGTCAACAGAAACGTGAAGAAATTACATTGTTGGCATATCATGCAGGCGTTCCATCTGTACGGAGGGCGACGCAGGATTGGAACGCAAACGGGAAAAATGGAATTTATTTTTATTTTGAACTTGAAAAGCATATGAAGACTTACAATAAAAAGGATGTACGTGTCATTTCTATTAAATTTACGTTTTCACTAGAATAATGAGAAATGAATCAAGCGCTATAACATAAATTAGAACCAAAGTTCAAACGCATTTCTTGATAGTGTAATGGGGTGATTATAAATGGCAGGAGTTGTGTGTGCCAATAGGTTTAACGTATATACGAACCCATTTTACTCCAAGGTATGAAAATGGCAAATACATCTTTTTTTTTTATTTTAAGCCTTCCTACACAAACATTTTAACGTGAAAATATGCGGCAAAGACGCCATGCTAAGCTAGTATTAATGTCGTACCTACTCGTATTTTTGGCCGGAGGGCAGATGTTTCGGCCCACTGTAAGCAGGAGACGTGTGTACCCTCGGCGAGCATGCTGCGAGAGGGGAGAGAAGGTACACGTGACACGTGGACAAGGCAGAGCGAGGGGAGTAGCCGGGGGCGGTGGCGTCAGGGGAGGGGCGACGTGTTTCTGCAGGGTGCACGTGGGGGAGAGAAACAAGGCGACGAATGACTTCCTGTTTGCTCCCAGGAGGAGCTCATTCTTCGCCTTCTTATTCGGGTTCCTCTTCTTTATCGTGTCATTCTTGTTTCTTTTTTCACCTTCTTGTTTATTTTTTCATCTGGTTACTTTCCTTATTCTTCCTGTAATCCGATTCTCGACACTTTTTCTTAAATTACTCTTACTCTTCACATTATTTTTCTTATTGTTCATCCTAAACTTGTTCATTTCATTATTCTCCTTCTAAAAGTTGTGTTATTTTTCTTATCAGTATTCTTTTAGCTTTTGTTATTTTTGTCTTTGTATTTTTATTCTTAGGTCTTCTTCCATTTCTTTCTTCCAGCGTATTGTCTCAGCCGTCTCTGCTCGTTATTTTGTAGAATGATCTCCTCTTCTGACTTCTTTGACTTCTAGTCCTATACCTTTCTTTCATTCCATTCCTTTCGTTGCCGCGTTACTACTACACGTAGGATCTTTGATTTTCGCCCTTGTAATTTAGAATCTTGGGGTTGTCGAATCACTGAAATGCCTCATCTCTCTGTCGCATGCCGCCGAAAATTTAAAAAATTTCCCACGCGATGTCTGTGACCGATGACTGAAGCGCAGTCGCTATTCCTAGCACCTTCGGCAGCGTACTGGGACCGTTACGCCACACAGACGGTTGAACTGTCGCGCTAGGCTGCGTTGTGGTCATCCAACTCACTGCCACCAGTTTAAATACCTACTGTTAAATACTACAGTTTAAATTCCTAATCTTTACCGATGCCTAATATTTACGTTTTACAAACAATTCCAATGTAGTTAGCATTGCTATTACTGAATACCAGTAAAAATTACATGAGAAACAAACGTTCCACTTGGTAGTGTTGGGAGAATTGTTAATGAATGTCAAGCTGAAGTTTTAGTAATCGACAAAGGGACACAAACTGGACATTTCACCCTCAGTTGGTGCACGTACCATCTGGTCAATAGCCATTAGTGAACATATTTTGTTTATATTCCCGACTGTCGACCACACAAGAAGTCATTTTCCATCAACCAATCACCTGTTAAAAGCGCATATTTTGAAAAGGGGGAAGACAAACCGAAAGCATCTTTCTAGATTCCCATCGTTCTGTATATTGTGGTTGTCAGTTTCAAGAGCAAAGGTGAATAGGTAATAGAAAAGGAAATGTTTATTATATCGCTCAGGAGACGTATTGGTCTTTTCTGAGAAACTACGCCAGCAGATAATTTTGGAAAATAAATATTAGTTCTTCAAATACACAATTTAAAATAAATTTCTACATTACTGTCGTGTTAATTATACTTAAAAATGAGACGAATTTGTACAGTGTACAGGACAAGGTGTTGAAACATTTAAAACACCTCTTCACATGTGTGTGCGTATTAATTTGAAGAACACAATAATACTTTCATTTAAATCGTCACAACGTCGAAAAACGAAATACGTCTGTAGATAATATATTTGCTGTTTGTATAAATTATAAAAATAAATATAAAGGTCACATAGATTGCATATAGCACAGTTTAAAGCGTGAGGCACAGTGGTGGAACAACGATTTTGCTGTGTGGAGATGGTATGGATCTTGTGCCCAATCGACTTAATGTTTTCTTATGAAAAATGCATCATTGCAAAATTATTTATAAAATATACAAGTGAGATTTTAAAAAACATTAGTTATTATTGAAATTAATACCCTAAATTATGTTTTTGTTTTAGATTTATAGTTTAAAGTTTAAAAATTAAAGTGTAAAATAACAAGAAATTGTATATTAAAGTAATTTACTACAATTGTTTTAAAAAAGTTGTTAATTTCCTCTTGATGTGTGGTATGCAGACAATTTACCTGTGATTTAGACATATGTACTGAACGTACAAGAAATACAAAAAAAAACTTGTAGAATATATTTGTAATCATTAAATTCATCAATTTGTAATAATGTGAACAAGTATAATTGCAACACGTAAATCAAATAGTATGAACAAAATAATATAAATAATTAAATTGTGTTCATTTTTATTAAATTATTAAATAGGTTATAATAACAGTTATAATTGTGAGTCTATGTATTGACTACCACAGGAGCAGGCTACAGGTAGACTGTCCAGCCAACATGATGTTTTCGTCTAAAGATTTTTTCTTTATGTTGAATATAAAATGTATTTTAATTTGTTGACGTATAGTTTATATTTATGAGGTTAACTCCTTACTAACAAATAACTTTCGTTAGTGTAGAAAATTACTGATTGTTATATTTTTTAAATATGTATTGTTGGTCTACGGAGGGAGGCTTAACCCTATGTGCGACTTCTTGGGTGCGCCACTACTTGTACTTCATAGTTAACATAAAATTACTTAGAGTATTTCCATAGAAAATTCTTCTTGAAATCTCGTGAAACGTTATTGCTTTTGTTAGGACAATCCGTACAAACGTCTGTTTGTGTACTCTGAAGCACCAACTCGTCTGGCGCTTTGCTGCATCTCGGATTGTTGGAAACAAATGACGTGTGATAACGACGTCGCCGGGGCGCCATCCAACGCGTCCTTACGCAATGGGTCTTGGCTCACAAGAGCGTCGTTTTTTTCTAACGAAGCTAATAAATTGTTTGTTTACAAGCGGGGCCTAATTGGACGGCCGCCTCCAGACGCCGGGGACAATCGTGAACGCGGCGCTTTCTACCACGAACGGCGCGTGCTTCTCTACCCGCTTCTTCTGCTTCAACGTCGTTTGCAGGCAAGCAGTCTCCTCGCCCCCACAATGCTATCCAAGTACTCGCTTTAAACGTGTGTCGGACGGAATACGTGGATTCTGAGCGGTGCATTGGGAGAGGTGAAGAAATACAAAGACAATTTGTTTGTTAGGAGTTGAACAAAATATTTTATACATTTCATTGAATTTCCTTTAGTTTTAAAGAAATCCATTATTTTAAATAATTTTATTTCTTTTTGTAGTTGAAGAGTTATTCGCCACATTAGGTGAATAGTGGAAAGAAAGGCAAATCGTGTTTTTTTTCATGTACAGGGTTTGTGGGAATCAATGTTTTCATCCACATTTTCTTGAGAGAAACAAAAAGAAAAAAGGAAAGAAAACTCTCACCTGCTATTCTACAGTATTGAACTGAAAAATTTACGAAGTTTAATTATCTAAATAGCTTCTAAAACATCTGTCTGAATGACGAAAATACATTTTAATAATAATTAATTAATATCACGTGTCGTTGAAGGAAAAATAAATATTCGTTGTTTTCTTAGAGCAAATGAGTTGTAGATATTATGCATTTCATTCACACGTGACATTTTACCAGATTATTGCACGTGGTGATATTGATTAATTGTGTTATGTCGTTTTAGTTTTTATTCATTCTTGACAAAGGTTATCGCAAAGCTGTCAGAATAAGGGGAAAAAAAATAAAATGTAGAATTGTGACCGTAGACGACTTTGATAATAAATTTTCTTAATCCTCATGTACGTCTTTTCTTTAGGCTCTTAAATTCTAGTGTGTACCTAAGCGATAAATATCCGCAACCAAAAGAAATAACCCCGGATGTAAGCTAGGCTAAGCTGTCTTACTGACTTAGATGTCTTTAAGTTGAAAAGTAAAGTGTTTTGAGTGTGTGTTTATTACATTCTAAAACATAATTGCGTTCTTTTAGGTAAAATATATTTCAATTAATACTTAATTGCAAGCTGTTCAATCCATTAAAAAGGGCAGAAAGGAATATCGCAGCACCATATTATTTTCTGAAACCCGTAGCTTAGGGATATTCTCTGAAAGTTATTACTTTGGTGCTTTTCAGTTGGATGTAAATTAAGTGATAGCAATACTTACTGCAATGATGATTACTCTTTTTCCAAAAACAACGAGAACATATTTTTTGCTGTATAGTGGCCATAATTTCTTTGAGTTGTCTAAATCATTTTGTTTAAAAGTCTTCCGACCGTAAACTTTTTATCTACTCTTATCCTCAAATATATTCCGACTTCTTTCTTTCCCACCGCCAAAGGAGAACTGAAATAGTCACAAAGCTGAGTTCTCTTCTGAATGTTTCGCTTCATTGTCGGGACATACCTGGGAACGAGCTTTGAAAACGTCGCTTTGGAAACGCAGTCGCTAATTGAGGAATCCGAAACAAATAACAAAGATCTCTTGTGTTAAGTCTGGTAAAACGTCGCCGGTGGTCTAAGGGTATTCTAAAAACAGAATATATCTCGTCTTAAATTGGATACATTTACGTTTTGAATCAGATATGTTAATAACCTCTAAAGATAGAGAGGATTAACTAGAGTTTGTCATTAAAAAACTTGTGCTTTAATGTAAGTTCTCCTTAATTCTCAAATATTTATGTAACGTAAAATATATTATCTAAATAAACATTGATTATATTATTATTTATCATAAAGCACATTACTTCTTCACAGTCCCCCCAGTCCTCCTTCTCTGACCCACCATTTGTTCTGAGGTGCAGAGACGAATACTGCAACAAAACTATTTATACTATTTAATGTCACGTGTACGCAAAGCTAGGTTTTGTACATCTTTCTCAATGACCTTGCCACCCTCTTTCGTCCCGAACTTAGTCGTTTTACTTCAATAATATTCATGAAGTAAAGAAGCCAATGCGTGGGAAATGCTTGATATGTCACTACAGTACACTTAAATGAATCTCTTGTAAGCTGTGGTACTTCACCACAGCCAAAGATGAGTTAAATGATGTAAAACCGTCCGTTTCCATTACTTTATCTAATCTATCCAAAAATAAAATAATGCATCTTGTCTGTCCTCCCTTCTCGAGTGTTTCATCAAGACCTCATGTAGGATCAACGTTCAAAAATGCATGTCATTCACTTCTAAGTGTGTATAATAATTTCCATAACAAAACAAATTGGTGAAGAAAATCTCTTCTAGTATTTCATGAGTAACGAGCGCGCTGCTAGTGCGCTTCTGGCGCTGGCGTCAGTAGGATCGCGATGGCTTCTGGTCCATAATACACGGCGTAGAGACGCCGGCGCCAGCCCGCCCCCACCACTCCGCCCACATCACCCCTCCCACAAGCCGCTTTCATCCGCCCCGCCTCCCTTCCCAGCCACGCTTCCACCAAGCTTTGTTGCGCACTGTTCTGCCCGTTCCGCCGCCCACCCCACCCCCTCCCCCTGCCTAAACTTGGGTGGTCGTTGTTGCATTGTATTGTCGCAGAAGGTGCTGCAGCACTGCCTCCATTGGCGTGCATGACGACGCAGAATAAAAGTTAGAAACTTCTGCGGCGTGAAGAGAGGTAGAAAATGATCACATTTTGCCAATGAACAAGTAGTGGAGAGTTGTAGATAACGGATGCCTATAAATGTATGTCTATATCCCTTAATTGTAGGTAAACCCGAATGCACAGATGTTCAGCAGGTACGTAATTTCCATTGACATCGTGGCCTGCCAAGTTTTTATGCATACCACGTAAAAGTCATCAGAAAAGTTTATGTGTATAAATGCCAATAACTTCGTTAAATGAAATTTCCTATTACATGTTCATTGGCAAAAAAGAATCACTTTCGACCTCTGTACATGACCCAGAAGTTGGGAACATACATTATTAGACATTCCATAGTTTCGTAATCGGTATTACCTACATGCGGAGTCTCTAAAAAATCTTTTTTTATGACCTGTCATTTTACATAGTTTTGATATCTAATTCACACACCTACACATTTTCATTTTCTTTTCGACATGATTTATGTCAATTCTCACAATATTCTTTGTAGTCACGATATCAGAACAATGTAAATTCGTTGCAGAAACTGTCCCTAACTGCATGCTGCCAAAGGATACTTTGAAGCACTAATAGTCGGGGCTTGGCTCATCAGACTGGCTGAACAATACATGTCGCAGATCGAAGCGGTCGGCTGCGATTCTCTACTGTTTTAGACCCTCACAAAAATTTCGTCTAGTGGTCTATTCAGACCATAGACACGTGAAATGTATATTTCTATTGCAAATAATTAGGGTGGAAATTATTTTTTCAGGAGCAAACAACCACGACGTTTAAAAAATATATAGCAGAACCAACTGTAGAGACATTTCGTTCATAATGAACCAACTTTCCAATACTCCCAAACAAAAAAACAACAAAAAAACATGCATACAAGTCGCCACAATTTTTCCTCCATTTGCAAACGATACATTTACTGATAACATCCACTCCGCCATCTTGCTACCAAAAGCTAGGTTTGCTGCATTTTAAACTTACGCATTTGTCGTTCTGAAACCTAACAAGGAAAAACACTAAAAAATGTCACCGTGTACAAATTACTCCCGTTTGTTCTGGGCGCGAATTTCCCGCGTCAGAAAGGCTGGACCTCATAGCCCGCTCGCCTGCTGTAAGAGGTCTCATTTCCGATTCTCCGTCTCTTTTTCCAGCGCGTTTTGCGCGGGGCTGTACGTAACATATTTGACTCGGTGGTCGCAGCTATAAAACATTTTATGCGGTGTGGGGCGCGGTTGCTCCCTCTCATTAATATGGTAAAGCTATTAATTAAAGTGTTGCGGTGGAGGTGGACGCCGTTACGGTTGGAAACACTGGAGGAGGCGCGGTTATAGGGGTGGTAATAGTGTGGGAGAATGGACGTTGGTGTCGGTGAAGGTAGAAGGTTGGGATGGTCTGGGAGTGGGTGTTGAAGAATGGAGACGGTGGACACTGGGAGAGGTGGGAAAATAATTGAGGTTTGGGAATGGGTGTGGAAGAATGTAGGCGGACGTTACTGGGGAGATGGTAAAACAACGGAGGTTTGGGAATGGGTGCGGGAAAATTGAGACAGGCGATACCGAGGAGATGGGAAAGCAACGGAGGTTTGGGAATGGACGTAGGAGAATTGAGAAGGACGTCACCGGGAGAGGCGGGGAAATAATGGAGGTTTGGGAATGGTTGTGGAGACAGAAATATGATGGAGAGAATGAGGATCCGAGGAAATAGATGTGTGTGAGATGGTGGAAGCCCACAAATGGGAGTATGGAATAATGGATATTTAATTTTACCCATTGCTTTGTACTTCAACTATCTGATACTCATTTTTTATTCTTTCTCATTTAATATTTTGGTTTTCGTAATCTTGTTTTTCTTTCCCTAAAATATGTCCTTGTGAGATATAAAATGAGATTAAGGTTTCCCATACTTTTTATTCTGAATTGTAAATACTATATCAAAACGTAGATCAATTTCAATACAAGTGAATACAATTCTGAAAAGAATCCTATTGAGGAAACATGCTCATTAATATTATTTGACACTCTGTGTGGATAATGTATCAAAAAGTCTATTCTTCCTGTCACTAAATTCTAAATCGACAGAATATTCTCCTTATTTCAAATAATTTTAAGTCAGACATGTAATCAGAAAAAAGAGGCAATCGAGCTATGAAATTTGCATGCACGCCGGTTTCCATGCTAATTTTTAGGTGAAGTTCATTAATTTCGTCTAGGATTTAATGCGCGTGCGCTGCAGAACATGTCGCCAGGCACCCGGATTCGCGAGCCCATAATCGGATTTTTTTCGCTTTGTTTGTGTTGTGCACACGCTCCTGGTGTGGTCGTATTTTCGCGGTATCTGAACAGTTCGCGTGTTCCGATTTAGACCTCGCTCTCTTAGCCATTCAAAAGCATTGCTCGGAATGCGTTTCAAATAGATGACTAGGTATTACGGAACTTGGAAACATACACGGTTTTGTTTTCTGTTATATCTGTGTTTCCGTGTTAAATTTGCGTTCGGGAATTGTTTGAAAGGTAATGCGGTTGTTAGGTGCAACGGAGATATTTTGCTGACGCTTTTTTTGCATATATATCTGGGTAAATTAGAAGTAAAGGGAGCTGAACATTGTGTATTTTTAATTTATGTTTCTGTTTTCAAATGAGTCTAGCAGAACCTAAATAGGTTTACAATACTTATCTGAGTTAACAAATGGATAGCAGTATACTATACTCAGAAAAAGTTTGGTATCGAATTTGTTGTTTTCCTTGGAAACACCGACAAGTCAGTCTATGTATACATATCTACTGTTGCTGAGAAAAGATGAACTAAAGAATTAATATTCATTAGATTAAATAACAACTACATTGCATTGTTCACCAACTGTACCTTTTTACTTCTTCCGTATCGAACTACTTCCCTCATCTGTTGCAGAAGATAAAGAAAACATGTAAAATCATTCTCAATTCCTTCTATTAATGTTGACAGCATTTTTGAACTTGATGGATATTTCATTCTCTGTAAAAGTGAAATATAATAAATCCCTTATAATATAAAAGAAAAATGACATTTATGTAGTTACTATTAATTTGATCGATTTTTTAATCGACAAATTTGTGGTTTTTTCCAGTGTTTGTTAAGATATCAAAGAAATTTCATAGTCGCTTTGAACAATGAAGCATGATTTCTTATATTTAAGTGTTTATAAGCTACTCAAAGCTGAAATTCACGTTCTGTGAGACTACACATATGCTTTTGAGGGGTATCATATACTTTCTAAACTTTTTGGAGCATATTTGGAGTGAATCTATTGATCAGCAATTTAGCTCTCATGTTGGTAGAATAAAGAGCGATGGTAGAAGAAAGGAGGCGTGGGGCAGCCGGGCCTCCTTCCAGCACCATCTGAGTTTAACTCAAACACAGCATTGCTGCTGTCTCTACGCGTCTCTGCCCGAGAGGTTGTAGGATTCCAGCACCGAGGCTGGCGGTTTTTCAACATCGCGTACGAGGAATTCAACCGCCGCGCTGTCTGGAGTAGAATTTTATCGACCGGCTGCTCTGGTCGGTAGTTTTCGTGTTTTTTCCATCAAAAACAGGCGATTGCCGGAGCAGTACTATAACAAATGTCACCCGAATTGCATTCGATCTTTCCTTCCTCTTGTTCGTTCCATTATCCCCCTTTATACACACATATTTATGTGCACTACAGTACAGCGCACGTCGGGAGATCAGTCGGAAGATAGAGATTGTCCTGAGTGGGGCGGTGCTCGTTGGGGGGATACATAGAGGGGGAAATACGCGCAAGTCGACGTATAGGTCGGTACCAGATGTCACCATCCAGCGGGGAAGGACACAGTGGTTCCACCTAAGATAAAACATACACTAAATTAATGGGATTAATAGCCATAACAGATGATGTGTCCGGAAATATCAATCAATGTTATTTCATGTACGGATATCGGAGATGGAGGTGAGAGGGAGCGTGGTTACGTTGCGGGTAATGAGTTCAGCACCAGAGTCAAGGCCATTCCTGCTTTCTGTAGAAAGCGGATTAGAGGAGGGATTGGCATGTGTTCCTGAGCCACGGACAGGGAACGGGCAAGCTAGACCACACAGGGTACCGGGGGAGCCAGTGCGGTTCCTGATTCCTCAAGGAACATCAGAAATAGGAAAGGGAGAAACGCTACGTGTGGTATTCCTACTTTTTGAAGATTGATCGCGGATAGACACGGGATGGGACACGATAATTGACCGAGTAGCAGAAAAGACAGCAGATGCGGCAAAGGGATGCTGCCGCATTACCTGAATTATGTAAGGCAGCAGGTATAGAGGAGCGGGGGCATGTGTTGTTTTTGTCTTCTAAATGAACATCTGGATCAGACATTAGAAAGGACATGGGAATGGAACGGAAAGCGAAGGGGAGAGCGGGTTCGCTATATTGGGTCCTGTCGCGGTACCTGATTTCTTTAGGGTCAGCGGGGACTTGTGTTGTTCATTTTTCAGAAGATAGATCGAAGATGAACAGGAGATAGGGGTTTGGTAATTAAGCTGGAAGCGGGAGCGTGAGCGCCTCCGTTGGGAGAATTCTGCCATGACACTTGCTTTATGCAAGGACCGCGGGGGTAGGAGAGCGTGAATCTGTGTTGTTGTTGCTTTCCGAAGATAGATCGGTAATAGACGTGGGTGTAGAGGTATGGAAATTAATCGGGAAGCAAAGCGGAGAGCGGTTTCGCTGTAGGAAATGTTGCCGAGAAATCTACTTTCTGGAGTAGAGATAGGAGGACGAGGTTCTTCTCTGAAGATAGGTCAGGCACAGCCGTCCGATGGAGACAGTCAGCCTAACGCTAGAATATTCTTTTCCAGACAGCGGCTGGACCCGACTTAGCTAACAAGCTTGTATCAAAAATCCTGTCAGCGCCCGAAGTGGATCCCTAGGACATCCCGTTGATAGATACTACAGTGACATCAGTTGGTGCTCTGAGCGACCTTTGCCGGTATTGGGCGGCTGAGATGACAGCGGGCTCCCTAAAAGGGAACACGGCCGAGGGATCTGCGTTTTGAAAGCGGAGCGGAGCGCGGGGATTGAGGTCGGTTCCTGCGTTCTGAAACAGCGGGGATTGAGGCACAGCGGGGAGGGAGGAGGGGAAGGGGTGGAAGGAAGGAAGCGGGGGGCGGGGCTCATCCACTCTCACACGCGAGCCACCGCGCGTGGCCCCGACATTTGTTTTTTCCTGCGGCGTCGTTTGTTTGTCTCCCCCGCCTCCTGCCCCGCCCTCTCTGTTGTTCTGCCTCCCGCCCTCCCCCGCCTCCCCCTCGGCCGGCCGGCCCAGCGCACGCGCTGCTTTGTTTCTGAATTTCGCGCACCACTTCCCTGTTGTTTTTTGTCGCCCTCCTTTTTTTCAACTTCTTCTTCTTCTCCTTTCTACTTTTCCTCTGTGCGTGCTTTTCTTTTTTTCCCTCTTAAGTTCAGCGCATCTCTCTCAGACTCGTGTTGATGGAGAATTTCACGTTCCTTTTCCTCGCCGATTTTTTTTTGTAACCGTCATCTTCTTTTTCTTTCTTTTTTTTTTTTTTTTTTTTTGGTACCTGCTATCTCTTTCTCTTTCTTTCCCTCTTGCTCTGGATCTTGAGAGGACCGCGAGTCTCTCGCGAGTCTTTCATTATACGGCACAACGCGTGTGTTCCTTTCTTAACCCGCGTTTCATTTCGGGGCCTGCTGTATTATGGCCCATACGTCATTGCAGTCTTTTTTTCCTTTCCGGGCTCGCGTCACGGTCGGAGGTGTTGAAACGAATATTCAAATGAAGCCTCCGCCACCCTGACGCCTGCATCCAGGAGTGCGCCGCTGAAGCAAAGAGGAAGCTGAATGCGTGTGTGAGAATGTACGGTTCGGGAGGGGAATTGACCGAGATGACTGGTTTCGATCGAGGAGCAAACATTCAAGAGGTGATATGTCTTGTTCGCAAAACTTTAGTTCGACTGCTGTGTTTGTTTACAGTTTTATTCCAAAGAAATAAGAAATGCTCCAACATTCACCTGATACTGATCGGAGAAAACCACGAAAAACTTGCGATCAGCGTCGCCTACCGCTTGAATTCTCCTCTACACAGCGAGCGGCTGAATTCGATCCCGCTGTGTATACGTTGAACCAGAACTTCTCTGTGCTTGACATTTGAGTGACATGTGGGAACGCCGACAGTGGTTTCCTAGTGACAGGCAATTGCAGCTCCTCGGCAGTTTTTTCTGCTATCCGCTTTTAGCAGTGACATAATCTATCCTTATTGCCATCAACTCGATATGAATAAATGAAGGGGATAGAGCCTCGAACCAGCAGAGCCCTTCTACCATTTCTGATGCCCAACACCAAAATATCACCTCACAAAAAGCATCCAGACGGTGTATGTATCGCACAATAAAATATCGTAAGGATAGGACTCGCCCGCGAAAAAGCATACTGCGAGCACGTGTCAAGGGCAGCTAAGCGTGGCAACGCTGGCCCTCCCGCGTTTCAACTGTCGAGCACAATGAAGAATGGGTCAAGTTATAGGTAGTGGTTTTGAGCGAGGAAAAGCGTAGAAGAAATCACGACTAGAGTAAGGAAATACGCTTGACGGCAGACGCGTGCGAGCAGTTGCAGTCGAACGACGAGGGACTCTGGAGGGCGGTGAGTGGGTGGCGCTTAAGAAGCTCCTTAGACGGAGGAGCGTCTCCCTCACTCGCTTCTGCCGGTCCTTCTTCTCGCTTCGTAACTTCGGTCCCTGATCTCACGTGTGGAGGAAGTCGCGGCAGGTCTTGATTTTATTTAATTTTATTTAAATTTATTGATTTTATTTATTTATTTATTTATTTATTTATTTATTTATTTTTGTTTGTTTATTTACTTATTGTAGAATAGGGTCGTTTCAACTCCGGAAATTAATACCACACGAATGTCGAGCAGTGCCTTAACGAACGTCTCGAGATCAATACTTAACGGGTCTCGAACGACGCGCGATGTCGATCTTGTTCCATACATGCCCTACGCTACGCTACAATACAAGTCGCCAGATCAGCCGCATGCTTAGAGTATATTCCAAATGTGGCGGTGCCACGCGGAGGGAGATTACTGGAGGAGCAAACCCGGAAGAAGACGTATATGTCGGCGCTAGATGTCACGTTCAAGTTGGAGAGGAACATCGCCACATCGGAAATATAACATAGAGTGCATCTACGGGACTAAGGACCGTAGGAGTTGTCGCGTCCGGAAATACGAAATAACCAATCAGTCAAGCCACCTTCGAAGATACAATGCGGACTACTTGTACAGGAGTAGTGATGCAAGCAGTAGGCCGGCCCGGATAAAATAAATAGTTACCATAATTTCGCTGTCCGGGAGACACCGCGTACTCGGCACAAGTGACAACGTTTCGGCCGTCACACTGCTGCCTTCGGCCAGCAGAAATGTCCAGAAGCTGTGAGGAAGGTGGCAGGAAGACGGCCGAAACGTTGACATCTGTGCCAAGGACGCGGTGTCTCCCGGACAACCAAGTAGATAACGACGCCAGCCGCGCCAGACTACGCTTCTATTTTACCAACCCGTATTGCAAGGACATATTTTCACTTACTCGTGGCATTTCGCCATGAAGAATGTGGCATTCTGATGTCAAGGCTTTGGCACATGTGCGTAAAACGCGGTGCCTCCCGGACACCTCAAGTACATACCGACTCAGGCCGCGCACGCCTAAGCTTTCAATAAATACTCACGGAATGGCAGTGACCGCTGCTGGCGTCTTTCGGCCAGGAGGTGGACTGCTCCCTAGCAATGAAAGGTGCGCGGGAGGGGTGAGAGGAGAGTCGAAGGCGCGAGCGGCGGAGGCAGATCCCAAGTGCGGGCGTGCGAGCGGAGAGGGCTCTCGCCGCCTTAATTAATGAGGTGCGGGCTAACGAGGCGGCGGCCACGTGCGCCGGTCTCACCTTCCTCCCCTTCCTCCCCTTTCCACCCCTCCTTTCCTCGGCTCTGCCGCGGAAGCTTCTTGCCACGCCACACCCTGCCACGCCCCCTAGTCGGGTTGATGAATTTTGTTATGATAGTCAGGTTCTGTGTTAGAATGAAATGCATAGTTAATAGTAAGTTATTCATTTTATTCGCAACTAGAAACGCGAAACGGTTTTAGCGTGTTCTGTAAGGTTACGTGATTCCTAAGAATGTGGGGAACAGATCATGTTTGATGATTGTCGTGTCTTGATTTCGATGAACTACACGCCGGTCATGGTTTACGGAAAGTATCGTGGTAATTGGATTTAGAATTCGTGAAAAGTTATACGATGGTGTGAATTGTGTAACTTCGGTTGCCATTGGTAGTTTAGGCTCAAACATGTTCTACCACACATGTCAGGAGACCAGTCGAGATCTCAGAGCTTATTTAGGACAGGTCGGTGACCCACTGGAAGAGACATGTGGGAAGAAAAATCTCTGCTTGTCGTCGCATAGTTCGGCACCGGATCTCATCACCCAGTGGTGAAGGAATCACCATTGCCACTCGGGATAAAAGTATTCACTACGCTAACGGGTCTAACGATCATAGTTGCCGGAGTCAACCAGTCTTATCTGATAATGAAGACTCTCGCCTCACCGGTGGCCCTTCGCACAGGTCGAAGCTTTAGTTGCGGGCTTGCAACTATATACGTAATACACCCGTTCTATTTCATATCCCACCGACCTAAAACACTCATATGGGATGGTGCACGTCAGCACTAAACGTCAGTTTGTAACACTCGCGTCCTTGTACAGCATTTGTTGTCGAACATTTGCACTCGCGAGGCTGTAGCCCGGGCGCGCAGCGTTGTCCTCCACCCCAGGCTCTGGTTGTTCCATTTGATCTCCTGCTAGCCGTTGCGCCGGTCCGTCCCGCGAACGTAAATGTTTATGTGTTTTCACTAAACGGCAGTCGCGCGTCGTTTATCTGGGTTGGAGCTGGGGGAGGGGGAAGCAGAATTGCGCAGGCGCAAAGAATTCGGGGTAGCGCTTTACGACTCTCAGGGATTCCAATGACGGAAACGAGTCGCCGATTAAAGTTTTGAGCGATAAAAGGGACTCGTCAGGAGAATTAAATTAAAGTTACGGACTGGTGGATGAGTATTACTGGACGATTGGTTTTCTGTGACAACTCCGTTACGGTATAAAAAAATATTCATTTTTTTATTTAACTATATAGTGTTAACATACGGCATATTAGTTATAGGAGGTAAATCAAAATTTTGTAATTGAGTTTCATGAGAAGGAAATTTTTACGTCAATGCGTTTTATAAAGTTTCACATACTGATACTCGTATGTAGTGGTAGTGACTTTTGTAAGTGGGTCGAATTCATGAAAAAATTACGAAAATATTGTGTATATATTTGTTAAAATTAATTCAATGTCATTATTTTCGTGAGATAGCCACAGTTATGCTATTTTTATCGTATTGATCAATGTTCGATTTGTGAAGAAAAAAAAACTTGGAGATTGGAATGATTGGACTTAATTTATTTTATAGATTCTAAGAATGAATTATTTATAATTATGTTTGATGTTAAAATTGTCAAAGATGTGCTAGCGTGTTTCAATAATTATAAATTAAACATCCTAAAAAGACGTTTCTGATATTAACAATTCATTTTTAAACAATAATCTGTGCATTTGTTAGAGTATTATCAGAGACTATCGCATTGTACATTTTCGGTAGTAAATTTAGTCTTATACTCGTATTTAAAAAATCTTTAAAAAAACTTTTTAAATGAAATCATTCGACTATTACATTTTTTTCCTTTCCTGTCTAAATTCGAGTTCTCAAACATCCGCTGTGCACATTGGTTATCGAATTTTCCGCCACGATTGTAATATGATGAAAGAGCATCATCAATGATGATGAAAGAGCAGAGATCATGAAAGAGCTAAGAGAAAAATACACAAAACGTATTCACGCGACAAGGTGTTCATTTGCGTCTTTCAGTGTCGGGACAATAATGGCTGTAAGGGCACGAGGTTCTGGCTGGATCGCAACGCGGCCGAAGAAAAAAGTAGTTCTGCGGGGTGAGGGGTGACTGACGGAGGGTGTCTGCGCGGGACACCGCCTGGCCCTTGGGGCAGCGGCTCCCAACTACTCGTCCGCCCGCCCCCGTCCTCACAGTGATCGCCCGTTCACCCCCTCTAGAGAAACGACTCCTATATCCATCAGTTGTCATTGCTCCAGTCGCCGACACCACCCCAGTGCGACGCCATTACCGCCCCATCGTTGTCCCCGCAGCTGCCGCTGCCGACGCCCCTCCGTCACCGCCCCGTTGCCGCCGTGTCGCCGCTCTGACGTCGCCTCGTCACCGCCCCGTCGCTATCTCTTCACCATCCCGTCAGCGCGCTGCAGCGTCCCATCACCGCCCTGTTACCGACCCGTCACCGTCCCGTCACCGACCCGTCACCGACCTGTCACCGACTCGTTACCGACCTGTCACCGACCCGTCAACGACCCGTCAACGACCCGTCACTAACCAGTCACCGCCATCGCTATGGCATCTCGGTGCCCCACCACTGAGTAGCTCTACAGTCTCCTCTCCCTGACATGCCGTGGCACCCTGACGCAGGGGTATGCTACCTTAACGTTTTGCACACCCAGGGATACGCTACGAATCAGCCACCACTGAGACCTCGTAACGACTGCTGACTCCTCAGAAGTCAGTCACGTAACCGCAGCGAGACAGCATTTTCCCTCCAGCCAAAGTCTATAGTAGTACCTAGAGAAATTTGCTTCGGAATGGTGGAGACGCAGTACAAAATATTAAATAAAGCGCATCTTCTGAGCATGAGAATGTATTAGAAGAGAGGTCTCGCCCCCTGCACAACGCACCGCAAGAAAGGTGTCAAGTTCACGATGCTTCTGCCAGGACTGCAACTTAGCGACATCGCATGCGGCATTAACAGTTTTTGCGAATGAATGCGTGAGTGGAAACTGTAAAGTGTTTGTCATAAGGTTGAATCAAACCAAAACTGTCGCGAATGTTTTTAAGATATTTTTTCGCAATCTGAAGTATTATGAAAGGTTGGATCTACCAGAAACGAATGCTTTAACACGATGAGTAAGCGATTTTGATATTAGTTTAATATTAAGATACCAAAATTTCGTCATTGATTAGGAGGTATGGTTTCGAATAAGTAAGGTATGAAGGTGCACAGTACAAATGCCTTCGTAATAATTTCCTGATATATATATCCATATATAGAGAGGCACCTTTTCTTGAGTGCTATTAAAATGTATTCCTCGTGAGTCATCTCTATATTGGGAGAAAAAAAAAACACACAGCAAAATGTTATATTCACATTCGCATACATTTGAATCACAAACAGAGCAATGAGAACAATGTGACAAGTGACACAGGTGAACACGAATATTTCAAATGAAAACCTCTGAATGGACAGGAAATTTAAATGACGGTAATAAATAGTTATTACTGTTAAAATGTACAATGTGTTCGTCATGACGTGTATAACGTGATTAATGTATTGCATGTGATTTTTAGCGTAAAGCGGGAACATAAAATGTCTGTAGAAGTGTGACCAGATCAATCATTTTGAAGTTTATTGAACATTTGTCAAAATAAATGTATTCAGTGCTATGATTCGTTCTGAGATGAGAATCAGAATCGTTAAACGTGAAGGTTGTGCTTCTTACGTGTATAACATTCTTAAAATAATATTTTAGAAAAGTGTGAAAACAATTTCGTCGAATTAGTATATTACACTCATTTTAAAGGTTTTTATTTTACATGTAAAATGTTAAATACAGTCTATATTATTAATATCCAATGCTCTCAGATATTGAAAGAAAACTATACCACTTTCGCCCATGTTAAAGGTGACTAAACACTTGTTATGTTCGCAGGAATTTGGGAAAAAGACCAAAAAATCTTTATTACTAATTTCCAAAGCGGGCAGAAATTGAAAGGAAACTATGCAGCATATGGTCAGTGAAATGTTCTATGTTTTCTTAGAACCTTGGTAACTCCAGAAAAATACAAAACCAATGAAAGACGACACCCAGCGTGTCACTGCGTACGATATACGAGTAAATTCGACTACAAGGGTCCTCGAAAGAGACCGCCCGCTATAAAATATATGCCATTCACGTTTTGCGTTCAGAAACAGCAACTTTTTGATACGCTTCACATGTAACGAGGTGTCCGTACTTACATACTATAATATTTTCGAGCAGAGTTCGTGACGACTGATTTTTTAAATATTTATTTTATTATCATGTTATTTAAGAGTATTTCATTTCTTCTTGAACATTGTGCGTAACGTCTTAGTCGGCATACTTCTTTGTTATACATCCTCATTGAATTATTCATCATGAAGAAATTATTGCTATGATTATGATTTTATTTGTATTAACTACGTGGACGTTGGAACCCTCTATCTATTTCATCCGTAATAGTAGGGACGATCAGAGTTAGGGAAACCGAGAAATCTAATTGGAAATGTTCAAACGTAAAATATTGTTACTGCAGGAACATAAAATTTGACAGTTTCTGACGGAACAATGGGTCAGACGTATGGCGGTATGTCTGGAAGTCATGGCTAAGGGAAGGCTTGTGGATTCATTGATTGTTTCATGTTTCCGGGTGCCTGCACATTTTTTTCACATGAAAAGGCGGTGACCTTCCTTTGCTAGATTGAAGACCCAGCGCCGACCTACATATCGCCGTACGGAGGTTTCTCCAACCACGTATTTCCCATCGATGGGGCACCACTCCAGCCGGACTAAGCTGTAAGCTCCCGACATTTGAGGTAATGAAGTGCATGTAAGTGTAAGTTTCAGAGTGTAGGGGATGAGAATAAGGCAAGGAAGAGGGAAGATAGATGGCGCGCGGTCCGTGGCCTGTGTTTGCTATGTTATTGCTCCGGCATTCGTCTGGCGTTGATGGCAAAAAGCATGGAAAACTACCCACTCGAGCAGCCAGCCGCTAGAATTCTCCTCCAGACAACAGCCGGCTGAAGGCATGACCGGACGACGACGAGGCGGCAGGACATCGAGACAGAAAGCAGAATGGGAAAATGGCAGGTCCCCAGGTCGAAGGTGCAGCGGAGGAAGAAGGACGGCGGTGACGGGAAGAGTGCGGTGGCGGGCACTGGTGCCGAGCGCGGGGGCGGGGGCGGGCGCGGGCGGTGGAAAGCGTGGGGGCAGGCGCAGAGGGGCGGAGGCCGGAGTTGGAGCGGGAGGGGCGGGCTCGGGAGCAGGGACAAGCATGGGGGCGGGCGTGGGAGCGGGCCTAGGCGTGGGTGCGGGAGGGGCGGGCGCGGGAGCAGGGTCAGGCGTAGGGGCAATGCGCGGGGGCAGGCGCTGGAGGGGGGCCGGGAGCGGGGACCGTCGAAGGGGCGAGAGCGGGGGTCGGGCGCGGTGGCGAGAAGGTATTGACGTGCGGGCGCTGCTTTACGGAGAGCGGTTTCCATCTCCGGCCTGAGACTCAGCCTCCGCCCGCGCCTATATCGAAGCCGTCGCTTTTGTCCCGCGCGCCACTTCTCTCGCATCCTTAACGGAATGCTCCCGCGCCTGCATCCATCCTCGTGCACGTACGCACCCTGCGTGCATGCTCACGCCCAAGTCTACTCGTTTCGTGCCCGCACCTACACCCACACTCGTGCCCACACTCCCACTCCCACTTACGCCCATACCCAAGCATGTGCTCAAACCCACACCTACGCTCATATCCACAAACGTTACCGAGCCGATACCTGCACCTACGGTTATGCCCACGCTCGTATCGACGTCCAAGCTCGTGTCCATTCCCACATCAACGTTCTTATCTACGCCCATGCGTGTCTACTCTCACAGCCACGTTTATAATCACTCTAAATCAGGCAGATTTCATGGAACCACCGAACACCTACGTAGCCGGAATTGTCTCAAAATTAGGAAAATATGCCACATATATTAATACATAGAACATCGTTATATGGCAAATTGCCTTCTATATTAATAGGCAAAAAGTAGTCATTTTCGTCCCATCTTCTTTATATTAGTATCGTTGATTTTGAGACATCCTGTGTATTTCAAGTCAAGACTGAAGCAATGTAAGAGGAAAAATATATGCATCTTGTCTTGATATTTCTAACCGTGGGAGTGGTCCAATAATGCTTCAAGATCACCAAACGCCCGGTGACACTGGTGATTGTTTTCGACGAACTGAAAGTTAATACTGGCTGACTGACCATATCTAATGTATATTTGCATCACAGATTTTCAATTAAATTATTATTCCATAGGAAATGGAAGAGTTGATTCTTTACGGTTCTGCTGTAATAGGTGTCCAAGACTTCGAGACGGCAGGCCGCAGTTCAGTCATTTAGTGTTAGTAATTTACATTAAATTTGATATATTTTAATTAATAAATATGTACAAAATTTTGTTCAAGGAACAGTAGTTTTGTTAGATTAATCATGGACACAGTCGCAAGAAAATAAATATAATTCATTGTTAGTAACGTATGTATGGAGTGTCTTTTTCTACGAAAATTGCATAATTAAATATTGAACTAAATGGATTTTGAGTAGCAATTCCGAGCCTTGTACATTTGTGAACTCGATATGAGTGTTTCTGACGTGTAAACGGACATTTTCGGATTTTGTCATGTGTAATTAAAAATTGATAATGCCCGATTCTCACTGAAACTCTTTGCAGGAGAACCGGCTTTGCTCTACGCGCTTAAATTTTAATCGACGTTGACATTATTAACGGGGGATATTTAGAAAATGTACGGTATAATTTTAAATTACAGAAATCAAAAGGTATCGCAGTGAGCCAGACAAGTTGTCACACGCGATTAAATTACTGCAATTCGACCTTTAGAAAGAGATAATTCGGTAATTCCAGCGCGCAGGAGGATTTTATTCGCATCGCCCGTAATCGAGGTCACGGCCTCTTTTGGAGCCGGAAATACAGCTGCAGAGAGCAGCAGGATACAATACGTGGAGAGAATGTGGACCATGCAGAACGACACCAAAGGCGCTTAGTCATGGAATATAGACCAATAGCGTTTCAAAATTTGTTAATCAATGTGTCGTTTGCCTGTGTGATTTATGGATACTACCGGTTTCATGTTCTTGTTTTCAGCTTTTCTTCGTTTGATAGTTTTGAGAATGAGCTGTGCTGAATTCGTTCCATGTGCCTTGTCTTATTTGTACGTTGTGATTGTATTTATTCTGGCAACGAGGTTGCGAAATGGAAAAAAAATTGAGCGATACTTCCGGGAAACAAGTTTCATCAAGCTACTGAATTAAAATATACGTATTTAAAACTTTTCTATGCCGGAGTTGAATAATTGAAAGAATAAAACCAGTTATTTTCTTCGTTTTTTATTCATTTCTTGTTATTTCAAATCAATCTCCACGATATGTTAGCTCGTTCGTGTCATTTATTAAAGTATTAAGAGAAATAAAAATGTTAATTTTGCGAAATAATCTGTGAATACACGTCGTGCTTTGGAAAGGGTCAGATATATTCATTTATGTTTACGTCGGTCCCAATATATACTGCGTTGGACGATAAACGTGGTACGCAGTGCCATTGTCTGAAAATTGTAAGCCGAACCGCATTTGAAAATTAAAAACCCCACTGGAAATTACGAAACGTGTTAATACATTTAAACATTTAAAAATATGTTTTTATCGTGTTTATTCAGTGCTGCACAGGATAGAAATTTATAATGGCGCACCAGAAAGTTTGTTTTTCCTCCTCTCCGCTACACTCACGATCGTGGGGAAAAGGCCGTCTCTCGGCCTTCTTTCTCATCAAAAAGCCAGTGCCCAACCTAGACTGAGGAGCTTGGAAATAATGGGTGAGAGAGGGGGAAGAAATATGTAGCTGTGTGAATTACAAAATGAGTGAGTGAGGGGAGGAGAAGATAATCAGGGGGGAGACACGCAGAGAGCAAGCGGGAGGCGGAATGGAAGAGAGACAGAGAGGGTGAGAAAGACAGAGGATCACAGAGATAAGAGAGATAAGAGAGAAGAGAGAGAGAGAGAGGGGGAGGGAGGGGGAGGGAGAAAGTAAGTACATGTTACGCCCTCCGTTTGACCCACTGTGCTGTGCGGTGGGAGAAAGTGGGCGGTGGGAGTGCAGCGGCGGCGAGACCAGAATTAACCGAAATCCGATTTGTCGGAGCGCGTAGCTTGTCCGCCGCGATCTCGCCGCTGCCGCCACCGCCACCATCGACTCCACGAACGGCACCGTCTATCCCATCCACGGTACAAAGGGAAGGGTAGTCTGACACTGTAGACGAATTTCCGACCGCACGGATGAAATGTAGAAACACACAATTACAAACCATCGCTTTCATGGTCTTTTTTATGTAACGTAGGATGCTTTCTGTCTCTTTCTGAAAGATTAGGAAGTTGTCTCAGCAATGGGCTAATCCTGCTTCGAAATAACGGTTGTGGAAGAGCTTAAATAAATACAATAAAAAGTAAGAGAGTGGATGAAATAAAAATAACAAGGTAGACATTGCATAACATCACAGACATTGCATCCATGTAGAAGACAATGCAGTTTATTTTGCCTCAATACTAATATGTATCATGGTGTCTAATTAAACAAATTGTACAAGATGTGGAGGGACCGCTTTAGTTTGAAATTAAAGAGCGAGTCTCGTGACCGAAAAGTCAGGGGTATCAAACCAAACTTTGAATTGAAAACCCAAGAAAACGGGAACAAAAAGAAGAGTTAAAAATTACCGTTAATGCAGGGAGACATTGTCAATCAACAGACAGTACTAGAGAGGACACACGTCGGATGGGGAAAATGGCTGATTGCAGCATCAGTAACTTTATAAATTCACTTTTCCGAAATGTTTACGTTGCATTACAGGTATCTGAAATCATCTCATTTCTATAACTGTACTTATATTTTTGTTTACTAGAAAACAATGTGTAAATATAAAAATAACAGAGAATTAGCGTACGGTCTGTTATGATTTCCAATATTTTGTTCGACTTATCTGTCAGTGTTTATGATAATGACAGAATAATCTGATCAGGTAGCACAGAACATCGTTAAAGCGGAATATTATCGGACGATTTTAATTTCTCCGAGTCTCTGCCAAGGTTCTTCAGCGCGCCACAAGCAAGCTTTTACATGCCACCGGGGATTTTTCGTCCTTCGAAAATCTCCCCGCCCTGGACCGGGTTTGAGTCCGCAAATACGGGATTCGGGAGGCAGTTCGCAGCTCTGGGAGCGGAATTTTCGTGAAAAGGTGGGCAAAGCAAGGCAACGCGGACACACGCCGCTCCCTGAGGACGTCAACAAAAGACAGAGACCATCCATCACTCCGATAAACGCACTTCATACCCCCGCCTCCACGCCATGCCTGCACAGATGGGGGGAAAAATCAAATTTAGAGAAGATTAAACTCCACCATTTTTCACACCCCTATTCCGAGCGGCCGATGCATTGCGAGAAATTCCCCCTGGAGGTGCTGTTAGCAACGGAAGCAAATTCTATTACATTTTTTATCTTTTTCGTCTCGCTTCTCTTCCCTTTTTTTTTGTCGGCGAGCGGTGGCCACGGCGAGAGGTGCCTGCGCCGGGCGGACGCCATGTTGGACCGTTGGCGGTCGGGCGCCATCAAAAATTCAGTTTGATTACTATACGCGACTGTGTGAAGAATGGAAACAAGGAAGACGGTGCGAAAGTCAATTAAACAGTCCTCCCGGATGAAAAAATAATGAAAACCACTGGAGGGCCGGGAGGATGCCGACGGAATGTGGACCCGTACCCAGCGAACGGGTGAACGCCAAGGAGAAGCTTTGTTCCTGGGCGTGTCGTCGAGCGACATTCATTTTGTGCTTTGTGTCGGGCGGTGGGAATTACTTTCCGTGTTGCTTCGTGGCCTCCGAGAAGCAGATTGAACTACGCTTAATTCGGTGCATCAATTACGTCGTCAAACAACGGCGAAAATTGCTGTTTTGTAGACGGTGCTGTGTGCGCATGTAGGTTTCAGTGCTGTGCTAGCTCTTTGATGGAACGAAATTGTAGCGTTCTCAGAAAAGGTGTGTTTGTTTTCGGGGGGATTTATTTAAACGAGTGAAAATGAATGTTGCGTTTAATATTTACATTAATCCTCTTGAAGACTGCTTTAATTGAAACAAATTCGTTCCCAAGTGATAAGAATACCTTTATAAGAGAAAATAGTATCCAATATTTTCTGTTCAAGCTAAATGTAATTTAGCTCCAAGTACTATATCTGAGTTCAAATGTCGATTACCCTTTATCGCAAGAGAAAAAAGACAATTGGTAATTCATTTTTAGAAAGGATGGAAACTGAACTAATTATAAAATGTCTGCTACGTTATTGACTATTGCATTCACATGATTCATAAAATATTCTGTCATACATAAAATCATTATGACTTACACAAAATATTCTTCTAATTTATCAAAATTATGTAAGCGCCTAATTAATATATTCATTATGAAAAAGAGGAGAGTAAACAGGATTCTCGAGTAGAAAACGAAGTGAATACGAAGTTCCGAAGCTACTACAGCATTTAAATAGAACCATCGACAATAAATCATGTAATGATGACTTACATGGTCACATATGATTAATAAAAACGCATTCGAACTGTTACGGACATTACCTAAGCAAAGGAATAATTATAATTACTATTTCTTGGCTATATTGTACTTAACACAATAGCAGCACCACGAGACACGCAAAGTATTACATTTACTACGAGTAACATTTGATCCTCTAACTATTGCCTCCTTATACTCATTCCAACCGAAAACTAGTAGAACAAAAAAGAAGAACAAACAGACCTGTCAAACCGATATATTTGGCTACATTATTTGCAAAAAGTTATTTGCAAAAAGATTATTTTCTCCATAGCTGAAGATTGAAAATGTAAAGCCGGAGTTAAAGAGTGGCGCATTACGAGTAGGTGACTCTTGAAATACACTTTTTAATGGCGCTACTGATATTTTGATCTAAACCCCAATAGCTTGTTTTATAAGTCTAGAAAATAAATGACAACCAAAAGTTATAAAAGTAAAGAAAGAAACGTGGGAACGAACACAGAAGATCAACGAATATTCCGTAGAATCGGTATCGATACTATCGATCGATAGCAATAACGCGCATAATCGCTATCAATCGATGATGTCTGGTATATAACAAACATTCCTCCTTTATTTTTTTATTCAGCTCTCTCGATCATCCTTCATTAACTGGAATGCTTAGGTAAGCCACCACTATGATTATTAATACACAACACAGAAGAGCATAAAGGCGTAAACATTTTATCTTGCTTAATGAAGGAATATCGTCATTATCATCATCAAAAATTTAATCTGGTTTGTGAAAACATTTACTCCATTAAATAATGCCATGTCAAGTGATTGAACAATAGATATATTTCATATAATTTTCATCTTTGAAATCATTTTCTTCCATGGTTACTAGAATCGACACATGAAGCAAGTAATGTCGGCACATTATATCAATACTCGGAAATTGTATCGATGCCTCATATCGCTACCAAACGTCAGTTCAATAATAAAATTCCTAGTCTAAGGGCCCCAATTGCGTCTCAGGGCACTTCTCGCCGCGCGCCCTGCGAAGGGCTGGGAAAGGGCGGGTTGGAGAGGGGGCACTTACACGGCGTCCTCCACTTCTGCACGCGCTCCTCGCACTCTTTGCGCCGCGCGGCGGTGGGCGCTCTTCGGAAGTTAATTACTTACTTAATTACTCATCTCCATCTTCATCAGGGTTGAGATTGGCTGCGCGGAGCGCGGGGACGTACTGCAGTCGCCGCGGCCGCGTCCCGGCGTCGCTGCCGGGCAATTCCCGCGCCAGTGTTTTACGAGCGGCTTTTGTTTACTTTGTATTTGGCGGCGCGGCGGTGGCGGTGGCGGTGGTGGAGGCGGAGGCAGAGGCGGAGGCGGAGGCGGTGGCGGTGGTGGTGGAGGCGGAAGCGGAGGCGGAGGCGGTGGTGGTGGCGGAGGCGGTTGCGGTGGCGGTGGCGATGGCGGTAAAGGAGGTGAAGGCGGAGGAGGTGGAGGAGGGGGAGACGATGGTGGACATGGTCAAGATGGTAAGGGTGGGGTGGTAGCCGTGGCGGAGGCGGTAGTGGAGGTGATGGAGGCTCTGGCGGAAGCGGTGGTGGCGATTCTGGCGCCGGCAGTAGGTGTGTTGGTGACGGTGGTAGAGATGGTTATGGTGCGGAGGCAGCTGAAGTGGGTGTAGCTGTGGGGATGGAGGAGCGGTGACGTTGGCGGTAGCACTGATGATGACGGTGAGTTAAGCGATGACTGTGGTAGCGGCGGTTGCGATGGCGAAACGGGGGTAGTGGCGGTGGATGGTGGGAATGAGGTTGGGGGTGAGACCCTACGTGAGTACACTAAAGACTGCGTCTAGATTGGCAAAGTTGAGACGAAAGAAGGTGTGGTAAACGGAGGTGGGAAGCCGTGGATGTCAGATTGACCGAGGCTCTGATTTTAGGAGTGACGTTTACGCTATTGACAAATATGGGTAATTGGATACGATGATTTCAGCAAGATGGCATATTTCCATGAGGTATACTAGTGACTGAAATTTTAGCCTAGGGCAGAAGTGAAACTAGTCATATAGAAGGATTGGCGTGTAAATGTGCTGGCACTAGTAATAGCGCATATTTTAGAAAGGAATGTGTTAGGATTCGCGGCAAGAATACAGCTCAGAACTATTTGAAAATAGATTTGCAGGCTAACTAATGTGTCCTAAGAAACTTGCCATGAAAGTAACAGTAGTGGAAATGTGGTAGTAATGCAAGAGGTTTACATTTCTGGAAAGTGCTGAAAGACAAATGCAACGCAAATAAGAGCGAAAATACATAGGTGAGAAATGCATAATTTTCCACAAAAGCAGCATTATTAACTGTTGAGAAAAGAACATTAATGTTCAGAATTCTGCTGCATTCTACTCACTCGTACACTGACCTGCATCATAATGCCTATATGACAAGTTTTAGTGTGTAAATCCTAACTTACGAAGCATATAGAGCTCGAAATATTATACTCGTAACATTACGTTTCAACGTACATACGAGTACATTTCACAATCATTAAAAATTTCCAACAATATTAAAACACAACATTCCCCCAGACACGTGCCCGAAGCTCCATCGGCACGTTTATATTTCCACCGCAGCTACAAGCGAATGATTCGTTGAAAATGAAATCTCGTACATAAATTTCCTTCCGCGTTCGTTTTTCCCCTCGAAAAAACCTCAAACGGTGCCCTCCAGAAGTCTCTAGGATTTCCCAATTCGCCGCACCGCACTGCATTCGCGTGTCTGAGACGCTGAATCGTTGGAAATTGCGCGGAAGATATAAAGGTAATCAGGCGTGAGTTTAAATGTTTTCCTCCGCAGGGATCGAAGCCTAACATCGGAGGGTTGCTGCACGACACTGTCCGCTTCTGTGAAGCTACTCTTTTTATGGAAGACCTCAGATGGAATTTGTTACTGCTTGATGACGGGGGAAGAATTCCGTACGAGTGCGCATACTGTAATAATTTTTGTACTGTTATATCGTTACTAATGTTGCACTGTTATATCGACTTAACGCAAGAAAACAGTGGAACGAAAGTCCAATCTTTAAGGACAGCGTCTATTAGTTATTTTCGCTGCCTGTTCAGATAAATCGAAACAAATGAGTTCTGCCTAATGATGGAGTGAAAACTTCTTCTCAAAGACAGAACCATAAAAAAAACTATGGATGAATTATGCCAAATAAGCTCTACGTGCATAATGATTGATGAGAGGAAAAAATCTTGCCACGAGATGTATTACATATTGGAGCTTCGCTCCAAATATAATTACTAATTGTACTTTCTGACTATCGGACAACGATATAAAAGGAAGTAGAGATTACGCTACAGAGCTCTGTGGTGTGACGTTACATTCAGAGTAGGCCAACATAAAATATTGATTTTCTAGATAGAAGTAAGATTTGAAAAGCGCGATCTGTCGCGGCTGCTCTCGGGATACCAATGTCTGTAGTTTCTGATGCATCTTACTTGAAGTCGCAGAGGTTCGCTAGGATGAGAGATGCAGGGCAGTCTCGTGGAAAATTATTGAATTCATTTCCGTTGACTTAGATTCTATGATTGATAATAATAATAATAGTAGTAATAATAATAATAGTAATAATAATAATTGATAATAACAGGGAAGTAGCCAAAGGGTAGATATGCGTTCTATTGTTGTAGATTCATTAGAAAAACTATTGAGTGTAATCTTATGGACCAGGTATAGACATCAAAGTAAACAGATTGACCCCACAAAGCACTGTGATGGAGGGCAAGATGCAGGACACCCACATTGAACACAATGATTGGCTACATCTATGCGAGAAACGTCATGATGTTTCTCCACTGACACTAATGCTCTTTTCACCTGGACAGCAGCAAAAAGTAAATGTAGAAGTGCAGAATTGAAAATCGCAGAAGAGATTCAAGGAAGATTATTGAATAATATTTCATCCATTCAGAGCCAATGATCGAACAGACAGATCGAAAAGTAGCTATTCATTGTAAGAGATGCCGCTTACTGTAAGTCCATGCGCAACTCAAAAATTGCTGATTCCCTAGCTAGCAACATCAAAGGAATCACAGCTGATGTTCAATGGATATGCACCTTCAAGATGATAAGCTAGATCTGTGAGAGAGACGGCATGATGCAGATCGACTCACAATAGTTCCACGTATGGTTTCTCATCGCCTGGACCGCAACATCAAAGGAAATACTGCTGAGCACTGAAGCCCCTGTAGTAGCGAGGGGACAATCTGGCAGCACTCGAGAATGTCCCCCGGTTGCAGTGGAGGTGGGAGTGGCCGTCGGCGTGGGTGGGTGGAGGCGGGGGCTGGGCACTGGCAGAGGGGGCGGAGATGCAGTAGCAGCTACAGGGGGACGGATGTGGGGATGTTGCCGGAGGAGAACAGGTTGGGATCGGAGGCGGGGGCGGAAGCCGGGCTGAGGCGGAGTAAGGGTTACAGCGGGGGCCGGAAATAGTGATGATGACAGGGTCGGTGTAGGGGACGACAACGGCAGTGACGGTGGCTGTGTTGGAGGCGGAGAGAGAGTCGTTGACGGGGGGAGAAGAAAGGCTTTTCAAATTGAAATGTAGAATTAATGGCAGAGCCGTGTCACGGAGGTTGGAGCGAGGGTGCAGCGACGTCGGCAGAGGAGGATACGGCACAGTCGGTGGAGGAGGCGGGAGTGAGGGCGCGGCCGATGGTGGAGAGAGAAAGAAGACGACGGCGAAAGGGGCGAAGCTGGTGTGTGGGTGACGAAAATGCTGAGCAACCTGTCTGTTTATTGGAAGGATCTCTTAAAAGACAACTGCAGCTCGGTTTGAAGGGGACACATATTGCGAGAAAGAAGAAAAGACCACTCACGGATATGAGAAGCTGATACGCGTATAACAATAGAAGTAGAAGTCATAAGGTTTTGTGAGGTCTGAGAGGTGAGGTAGGGAAGGTATTTTGAGGTCTGAGACGGCGGAATACGGAGGAAGTGAAGTGATACACGTCTGTAACTGTGAGAAGTTGTGATGGGGGCAGGGGGAACGTGGTTGGTGTAGGAGACATGTGGGAGAGTACTGAATTCTTAGAAGGTAGCAGTGGATATCGGTCGGAGAGTGAGGTAGGCGTGATGGAGGTGTAGGGCTAACACGATAGTGCGACTGATCTGGAAAGCGGGGAGAAGACAGGGAGGGCGGGAAATGGCTTAGAGGCGGTAGCAAAATTTGGCGGGAGCGTAGTAATAGTTCAGTGCAGAATATAGAGCTGGGACGGTGGCTAGACATATTAGAAAACGACCTCTTTGCGGGAGGAATTAGGACTAGTCTTGATGTGTGCTGAGCTGGAAAAGGAGCGAGAATTTGGATGTGTGAAATAGAAAGGGGAGAGGCAGAGGAAAAGAGACTGTGTTCGTGTGTGTGCGAGAGAGAGAGGAGGGGTAGGAAAGGGTATTGAAACGAAAGAGGCTGTGCAGATTAAAGGAGAAGGTGCAGATGGAATGGGCAATGAATGGGGAATGGGAGAGCGGAGAAGTGAGGGCAATGCACAGGTGGTGTGAGAGTAGCAGATGGATGGATGGAGAGGAGAGGCTGAAGCGGAGGTGTCGGAAAGAGTGGGAAGTGGCAGCGATTGTGGAGACCGAGTAGCTGGCTGGAAAGGAGACGGCGCTGAAAAGGCGTGCGTTGGTCGTTGAATACACGAAGGCGGCGGAGTCGGGCGCGCGCCAAGTGATGGATTTATAGTCGCACGTCGCGACGGGGTTTTCCCGGAGTCACGTGTCATACGACGGCGCTCCGCACCCTTTCTACCGCCCCACGACTCCGAACCAGCACACTCCGATTTCGCCACCACCCACGCATTCCCGGTCCTGCATCCGCTTTCGCCGTTTCACATTCCCTTGTTTTCACCGGACCTCGCATCTCCGCTCTTTCGCAACCCCCTTTATTTCCTCTCCCGCCCTTTCACTTTGCTTCCACCTCACTCTTTTCTTCTATTCCACAAACCTGCTCCCACTGCACCACCTCTCGCCCTTTCTCTACGTCACACTTCAAATTTTCCTATTCCCCTTTGTCTTCGGCCTCCCCTCCTTGTTCTCTCCACTGCCTTACTTCTTCTCCTCATGTCACCCTTTCGAATTCCCCCTTCCTCTTCATCCTCCCCTCCTCGTTCTCTCTAATTCCGACTCTTCCCCCATACTCTCCTCTAAACTCTCACCCTGATATCCCATGCCCCCGGGCTCCGCGCTCTCCCCCTGGCTCACTATCATGCCCCTTTAGTTCGGCTTCCCTCGTCGTTCCCTGCTCAGAGACCCCCTGAGCTCCGTTTTCCCTGTGGCCCGGCCCCCTCCTCGCAGCTCGTAACGATATTCGCAAATTGCATATGCTCTGTAGGCGGCCCGCCGCGCTGTTGAAATGTCTCTATTATGGCGGGAAGCCTCGCTTGCAACTTTACTTCTGGTACTTTATCTTCCTTTACTGCTTTCGTGTTAGATTTTGTTTCTTCATTCCCCTCTTTGTATTGTACTTGTTGTCTCGTTATATTTACTAGTACCGACATTTTGTATCATATTGGTCTACTCTTGGATCATATGTATGTAATTGCATGTATATAACGCATCTCATGTATATAATTTTCTAGATCTTTTCCATTAAAATTATTCTTGTGTGTTTATATTTCTTATTTAAATTGTTTTGACATTTGATGCTGTGGTTTGTTTAAACCTTTTATTGCTTTATATTCCTTGTGTGTAAATTATGATGTATGAATTACAACATACGTAGGCATCATAAACGTTAATTATTAGTCTCACATGATTGTCTTTTTTAAGTGTTTAAATATTTTTGTGTTAACACCATGTCTTTTAATACGGCCATTATATTAATATTAGAGTACGAAAATGTTTGACGTGAATATTTTTCCACAATGACACGCTGACGCAAGATGTCTGCGTTACAGGCGATCTCGTATTCCGAGTTTCATTCGCTTTCAACGTATGTTGCGTTCAGTGTGCACTCACTCGTATTCCACCTGCGAATAACGTATTTTTAGTCTTGGATAAAGGAAACAGTTCTCTGAAGTGGAAATGAAATAAATGCATGACCTTTTGAGAGCGCACTGTATGGAAAAGGTTTATATAGTTATTGGAATGAACTAGTGGAAACCTTAAGGTAACAGTGTGCAATATGCCATAGCCAGATACGCGCTCATCATACGAAAACGTGACCAAAAGTTCATTTTCGTGTTTTACTTTTGTTGCTGAAGTTTCTTTCCAGCTTGAGTGTATCTACTAGTATATCTTCTTTTATTTTAATTATATTCCTTCTTAATTGATTGAAGTAACGTTGCAGATTCAATGGGATATTTTTTATTTATATAACTTGAGCCATGGTAAGGTAAGAAAAAAAATTGAAAATCCCCATCGTGTCATTTCTAACTTTGGCGATTTTTTCACATTTTAATTTAAAAACCAAAGCAAAATTATTATAATTTGAACTACTGAGTATTTTTTTATTAATAAGAAGTTCGTCTTTGAGAAAATATTTTTCTAGAAGTTTGGAGATAATAATTCAGCTACATTTCTAAAACTATATGCGACTAGATTACTATAACTAAATTACAGCGGAAAAAAGTTTTGTCACAGTATTCTGGTTCAAACAAGTTGTGTTCGGTTAACTGGTGACGGAATGTTCCATCGAATTTCCAAATATGCCTGAGGCTAAACTTTAGGAGATCAGGTATTAATGCAACCTGCGTGTATGGCCAAGCAAATTAAAATACTGAGTGGTAATGATGTACGCAACATCCTAAATTCAGTTTCCATGGACACGAACGAAATAGCTATTCATGTGCATTACATCCGCAAATTCTCACACATAGGTCTCTATGAATTTGCTTGCATGGACGCTAGTCCCGTATATTGTGGAAGTGCGTTGAATGGGAACTCTTTCAAAGTTGGATATTCCCAGTACACTGCAACCATTACAAGCCTGAGGTGCAACCTCTAGGCTCGGCGCTACCCTTTGTGTTTGGGAGGTCGTTATTCAATGCATTTACACAGGATGGAAATGAAAACAACTGTTGTTAATATTCATCCTAAAATAATGTTCCACAATGACGCTTTCACTCCTTTAAAGGTAGTCCTTTGCCGTAGCCTCGTTTCGGTTTTGGAAAGGTTCGGTACATTACCGCAAAGATAAGTTTTTATGTATATTTTTTACAATGACCAAATCGTCATAATATGATGTTAAAAATATTTGAGACTACAATGTTTTTAATACATATCGTCTCAGCTCCATTATCGAGAAATTTATGGTAATATTGGGATATTAATCTTAGTACTGATTCTTGAATAGTTTGCAGAAATAAATGATTGGTGGTAAAATATACATTAGTTAAAGTTAAACAAGATTTTAAGTTTAGAATGATTAACGATTTGAATTAATTTCTTCAAATATTTTAAGTCATTTCCAGCAAATATTTTAAGCACTAACATTTCGGATCTTCTCTTCGATTTTCATGCAGTATTTCTCCAGACAATTTCTTTTGTAATGTTAATTTCAATATTGTACATTAATAAAACTGAACAATGAAAGAGTCGTAAAAAACTACAATTTCTGATTGATGAACTAAAAAAATATGTATTATTTGAATTGTGTACTACAAATACTTTGTGCATTATTTTGAGCATCAATAATACGATAATACCGTTCTCTCACTCACTCACTCAGATCTCTACTCGCACGAATATGCGAGAACGTTTGATATTTCTATTTTCTAGCAATTGGATTTTGTCTTGCATTCTTAATTTTACTTTTGCTTCTTTACTTCTATGGCGTCAGGTAAACGGATGTCAGCTGTATAAAAGCCCTCGAAAAAGAAAGAAGTAATTATAAGAAGAAAAAAAGCCTTCTGTCGAGTCCTCATTATTCTAATTAAAAGTAGTTTGTACAAATGCTAATTCATTTTCGCAAAGAAGCGTCAGTGCACACTTTACATACTCTTCAGGGAATCCTTTAAAAGCTTTCGCAGCGCTGGTCTTTGTGGTATAATAATTCGGGTTGTCACAGTATTAGAATTAGTCCCCGCTGTTGACTCTGTCGGACGATATGCAAATTGTGCCTAAGAGATCGAGGGGGATTTTGTAGATTCGTCTTACAGGGGAAAAAGTTGGTTGTTGTTGCCGTCTAGTTCACCAGTTTGTATCAGTCGTAGAGTACGGAGGGTAGTACGCATCAGGGTGGATCATGGATCAGGGTTCGTATAGAGAATGATGTTGATTCGAACATTTTTCGCAACCACTCAAAGTGGCCTCTCTGTTTTTCCACTATTCCACTATACAAACAATTTTTTTCGATATTCTTGGCAATATAAACAAGGTTTAATTTCCCAGTGAAATAAAAAAAAAATTTACTGAAGCAAGTTTGCTTTCATAGAAACTACAAGTTACGTTTATCGAAATGTGTTTTTTATGTCTCCTTGTCTACGATGTTTTAAAAGCAATAAAATATTTGACCTGTTTGAGCAGACGTACAATATGTAGATACGTATTGGATTTTAACCTCGTTTTCTTGTATATGATTATATAATTGATAAAATCTGCTTAAACACTCGTGAATGTATAAATTGAAGACAAACTTTAAAATAAGCCCCTTTACGTCATCTTGGGACTATCCCTTTTTTTAGTGAAAAAAGTATTTTCTCTTGTAACATATATCGAGAGAGATGACAGGGCATCATCTGATGTCACTGCAGTCCCCCTGACCGGTAGGTCCTAGGTTCGATTCCCGACGATGACAGGATTTTTTGACACTAGTTTATTAGCTAGGTTTAATTCAGTCGTTGTCTGGAGGAGAATTCTGGCGGCCGGCTGCTCTGATCGTTAGTTATCCGTGGTTTCTTCGATCAACACGAGGTGAATGCCGAAGCAGTACCCTAAGAAACAGGCCACGGACAGTGCGCGATCTCACCTCCCTCTTCCTTGCCCATCCTCATCTCTTACACTTACATGCACTTTCACTTCCACACATACCGAGAGAGTGGTCCGGAGCTTACAGACTGTTCCGGCTGGGGTGGTGCCCTGCTGGTGGGAGTTAAATGGTTGCGAAAACTCCGCTAGCCGACGGTAGGTCAGCACAGGATGTCGCCCACAGTGAGGGAAAGACCCACGCCACCCCCGACCAAAAACATGCTCTACTTACGGGAATAATGACCCTGTTAGTTGACGTGCACGTAATCACTAAACAATCAATAAATCAAACTTTGTAACATTAATAACTAATTAATCGAACTTGACTTTAGCAATTCCAAGGAAGTATGAAAGGAATGAAAGGAAGTAGGCAAGGGGCACCTCCGAAGTCCACCGTCGAAATTTTGATTTTATTGAGGTTTCTGGTTATTTTGATAGAAATTAAATCGATATAATAATATTCTCGTAATTTACGTTCATTTAAACAAAAAATATAAATCAATATTTGACTATATGGAAACAATATCGAATTTCTCACATCAATATTATGTTTTTAATAAGAAAACATATTCCATTTTTATGAGGAAAAGACCAATGTTTCTTCACAACATAGTAATGTATGAACCTTATATTCCCCAGATATGTTCTGAATGTTTAGTTTTCGAGTGAATAAAACTGACTTTCTACCTGAAGCCAATGACGCTGTATTAACGCAAATTATCGCCAACATTTATAAGAAATTGCTTTATATTTTGGTCAAAAAGCACATTACAAAATATGTCCAAGATTTTAAGCTTCCTAAAAAGTAATTAAACATATAAAATATTTTTAAAAAACCTCGATGGGTCTGTGAATCTCGTCCTTGGTAGTGCTAAGAGTAATATTGTTTTGTAACGTATGAATAAATTTCACTCTTTTAGGTACCGCGTGAGAATATATGTGTTTCAAAAAACTAATAAAACCAACTCGTCTTCTTACGATGTAGCTCACGCAAGTTTGGGTAGTTTTTACGGTTACTAGACACACGCGATAGGGTCATCAGCGAGATCTTCACGTGTCCTCCGTCCATTGCCTCCATTCCTCTCTAGATCCACATCGTCGATCCTTTGCTCCTCCGGGCGCCGTTTTGCTTCTTCGACTAGTCCCGCCCCCTGGAAACAGTTGGGGCCTCCGTTTGGGGTTCTGGCGAACGATTGCTATTGGCGCGTAAGAAAAACAAAGCACGTGCGATGCAAAAACTAATAGTGATCTGAAACAGTATCTTGAAGATGCCCCTGAGACGCCTAAATTCACTACCGGTTGAATAGTTAATTTTGTTTAATTTAACTTATGATGTATAATTTGCCGACCTGAACGGCCGAGGAGGCGTGTGCCGACTCATCGCTTCGGTCCGAAGGGTCGCGGGTTCTAGTCCCACCTTGGGACCGGTTGTTTGTCCCTTGTGTCTCATGTATGTCGCGGAGGGCCTCGCATTCTGCTGACCTCAGATCAAAGGAGCCTACAAGTGTGTTAGTGTATGAACGAATACGTATCCCATAAGGAAATAAAGTGTAATCGGCTGTATGCTGCAAAAATCACTAGAAAAAAATTATAAATTAATGAGTAACTTGTCTAGGACGGAGCAGATAACGGCACATTCGGATTTGACGCCTTGTATAATTTTTAGGGGGGAAAATCAATTATTAAAGAAAGCTGCTAACTTTTGTCCTTTGTAGTATTAGATCTTTATATGAACGATGTATCCTTTTTCACTTTTTGTAAGGTTTCGAAACAGAATATATAGTTAGTGTGATTTTATAAAGAAAAGTGTGGATTACCATAAAGCATGTAATAAAAGCATATAATAAAGATATTTTCTTCTTAATGTAAATGAAGTATGTAAGGATCAATTTCCTTACATTCTAATTATGTAATATATAGGTCTTGAGCAGTGTGATAATGAATTTCACTGTAATGAATGCAAGAATTTTTACAATCTTACAACTATTTACAGTTGTAAGGACTCAAGGCAAATGCCCGACATGCTTTTGGATTATCTGATCTGGAGTTCTAATCAATAACCTACGTCGACGTCAAGAATCATGGTTTTGTTTCATTGTTAAAATGTTTTGGGGAAATTTATTTATAAACATGACTTCATCTTTTATCGCCATTCGTGAATTCCTTCGTCGTCATTATTGTATTGGCTCTTAACACGTCATTTATTGTAACACTAATCTTTTTGATTATATTTTTTGGAAACACAATATTTAATAACGAAAACATTGCTTAATGAACGACCTTAAAATATGGGATAAATGTTTGGACTCTTCTTACTTCGGTCCTTAGTACGAAGAAACTCGTCCCATTGTTCTTGCTTCGGTTTGCTGGGTAGCTTCGCTGGCGCGAGTATAGCTTTAGGGTGAATAGTTTCTCTCCTTCACAATGCATAGACTTCGCGTTTCCTGGTGACAGCTAAAGTAGTGTTAAATGTTGCGGAAAGTCCTCCGTAAAATGTATAAAGACACTGGAGCGTTATGTGCAAAGCTCCATTAAGCCTCGATTCTTCACGATTGAACGTGCTGGTTCCCGCAGAGAAAGTGGAAGTGCTTTTTATGAAATATGTTAGAAGTATTGTCGTTATATGTCTAGAGAGAAAATTCATTGGCGTATTAGAATCACAGCAAAATATCGGTTACTGATTATTCTCTCTGCTCTTTGTACGTTAATATCAGTGGTTCTTAATTTAGTTGCTTTTGCGTTAAGAGATGATATGAAATAAATTTTCATATATTATCTGAAAATATGTATGGAGAATATCAATTATTAAACTAATTGGAGTTCACTAAATTTGATTATTTTAATTTCTCTGAAAGTGCAAAATGGATCTAAGGTTTTCATAGTCTTTATTTACGTACCTTAGGAATAATTTACATCTGAGTACATCAAATATGTGAGTATTAGAAAGCATTCTTATAGTTTACCGTGTAACATAATTAGATCACTGCATAACCAAAAACGAACGCATTTGAAGTTTATAAAGCGAGGGAATAAATAAATAGCGAGTAAAATCGCTCCTAATACGACAGAACGAAATATTTTATTGTCGAGTTGTAATTAGTGCAACACATTGAAATCATGCTGGAACTCAAGTGCAGTGCAGCAGAGAACCGTATTCAATTAATTCGTGTGAAAATGAATATACAATAATACTTCAATAACTTGGTGAGAATTCAAAGTTATTAAACTATAATGTGATGTTTCCTGTAATCTTATCTTTGCATCAAATTCCTTCAGAAATTGCAATTTTCATAAATGTGTTAATTGCTGTATTAAAAAAATAATGATTTTGATAAAAGTTTCGGCGACCAAAATGTGATTCCTTGGTACTCCAAGTGATCGAAATTAAGATTGGTGCTTGTAAGCTCAGGGCCCCATCCCCGTGTACCTCTTCCCTATGATCAGCAATGAATCCGGCCATGATGCAAATAGGCGAATGTCATTTTTCCAAATGACTTCTAGAACCCTAAAAAAGAAGAACAAAGTGATGTTGAATCACTCGTAGACTCCAACGGCGGCAACGGTTCAGAAAACACGACCTCGTGACAAAGCAGTCCCCCTCCCCGGAAGGGAATAATCTGTCTTTAATGGTACTCATCGAGCGCAAAGTAATGATTTAGCTGGCAGAGCGTGGGGGAAAACATGAAAAGTTTTCCCTTCCGCGTCTCGGGCGGGGGCCACCGAAAAGTCTCTGCAACTTCCATAAATTACTGCAAAGAGCGCGCCCACCTCCTCGCAACCATTGAATGTTTTTAATCCGAGTGAAATATTCGGCGGTAGCTCATACATTTCCTCCTAGAAGACATGGGACCAGGAAGGACAGGGTGACAGTGTTAGCGGTAGCGAGGGAATGGAGATACTAGAGATATGAGAGGGTGGAAAATATTTTGGTAGAAATCATCTGTCTTTGTTGTGACGGTGAACCATTTTAGGTATCTTAAGTGGGGGTATTGATAGTGGTGGTGGTGGTGGTGGTCGAGGAGGAGAGGACTGAAGAGGAGGACGAAGAAGAAGAGAAGGAGGTGATGTTGCTAATGATGTTGGTGGGGTTACAATGATAGTGGTGGCGATAGTGGTAGTAGCAGCGGCAGTAGCATTGATGGATAATGTCTTTGTGAACCTCAGGCAATAGTGACATCGTAGCTGGCAGCATTGAGCGTGAAAAAGTTCTAAGAGGCGGCAGGGTAGTGGTACGAGTAGCAATTGTGGGTGTGGCAATAGTGCTGGTGTTATTATTGGCAGTGATAGCGGAAGAAAAATGGTTGTGATGGTGGCGGCTATGCTAGTTAAGATGGTGTGGTGGAGGTGTAATAATTGTTGCGTTAGACAGGAAATGAAGTGGAACTTAATGTGGAAAAGTTCGTGATAGTTGAAAATAAGATTGATAGATAAGACGTTTCCAGCAATGAATTAATTAATGCGAGGATGGTAATAAAAATAAGTGTAGTCACGAGTGTAGATAATGAACTAATAAGTGTTAATAATGTGTTTTTGAAAGAGCTTGGGGCAAAACCATTTCACATATTTACCGTGTCCTCGGAGCTTAGCTAACGCTTCGAGCAGGACAAATAACGTATTACAACAAACTCGTCCTCTGTAATGGTGTGTCCTTTCTGTCTGACTTGTCAGCGACTTACCGACGAATACCCCACATCGGCTCTCGTCTCCGCGCGAGGGCTGGCTCGCGTTATAAGAACAAAGTAGATCATCCGCCCGTGAGGGCGAAGGGCGAGGGGCAAATGAATACATCACGAGCAACCCACGCCCTACCATCCACTTCCTGGCTTCTCTCCACTCCACCGCCTCACCGCATCTACTCCGCGCCTCCCCTTCCCACTCCACCTTCTCCGCCCTCCTGCCCTTCTCGCCCCTCCGGGGCTATCGCCCCCGCTAATCCCCTTCCGGATCGCTTCGTTCTCCCACTTCGCCAGACAATTGTCCGCTCATAACACCTCTTGCCACGCCCCGTCCCGTCGTCCCAACCGCTCCCCTCCTTACTTTGGTACCCCGTCTTGCTCGTCCCCCACCCCAACCGCCCCCCGCCCCACCCATCGCCCTCCTCACCCGGCTCCCATATACACCCAGATCCGGCTCCACCCAGCTCCCGCCCCGTCCGGCTCCCTCACCGCTGCACTCCGATTACAACTGAGTCTCAAGCCCGCCTCCACCCCGCTCTCCATCACCACACCGCTCCCAATATCCCCCACCCCTCCCCCTCCTTCCCCCAAATCTCCGCCCCGTCCCTCCCCCGCTTCTGCCTCGGCCACCGCCTCACCTCCGCCTCCGCCCCACCCCTAGTCCCGGCTCCGCTTCGTTCCGCCTCACCCCTCCTCGCCACGCCCTGCTGCATCCCGGTTCCAAGAGAGTCCCACCCCTGCCTCGTACTCATCCCCGCGCCTCCTCACCGCTTGGTCCTCGCTATGCCGCTTCAGCCGACCGCGTCGACTCCCAAATTGATAGCCCGCTATAAAATAGCTTTTTGCTTGTCTGCTTTCCGCTGGGCTTTTTGTTTGCTCCTCCGATAAAGTTAGTTTCTCGCAAATAACAGGCTCTCTCGCTGCGCACGGCGGGACGGCGAACGACCGAAGGCGTCGCCGGAGCTCGGGGGGGGGGGGGGGTGCTGGATGAAGAGGGAAGACAAGTTCGAGGGCAAAAGGGAGCTGTTGGATAGGGTCGTCGAAGGAAATCTGTACGAAAACAACATGTGGGGATTTCTGTACAGTGAAAAAGAAGATGAACATACGTTAGAATCTGATTGCAGATAAGTATATAATGCATGGATAAGAAGAAAAGTGATGCAGAGTGTGGATAAGAAACACAGAGGGAGATGAAGAGACAAAATTAAAGTACAAGGGTGTTGGCAGAGAGGATCGTTGCGGTTGTCTGGTGCCGGCTGCAAAAATTGAAAGCTGGAAAACAGAAAAAAAAATGAATGGAAATTAGAAACAAATTGTGACAATAACGACTTTCTGAATATTTAAGGCAAAAGATGTGAATATGAATGTTGAGGAATAAGATTGATACAATAGAATGGAATAGAATTTTAAGCAGATATTAGACGGCAATTTATGTAGTATATGAACTTTATTAGATAAGTGATTCTGGAAGAGAGCAGCAAAACTAAATCAGAGTTCTTGACGCGATAAAAGTTGCAAGAAGGTGAAATCTCCAACGGATGAAAACGAAGAGTACAAAAGACGAGTAGATGTAAAAGTAAGATGGCGTAGAGGTTGAATTAAAACGATGAATTGAGTGTCAGGATTAGTGTGAAGTAAAGCACGAGACGGGAGTTGAAAGTCTCAAGAATATTGTGATAAAATTCAGACTCAAAAGAATTGTATCTCTAGGCAAATTAGAATGACTGTTAAAATGATATAATTTTTGTAATGGTAATAAGTGGCGCGGAGTATGTTTCTAATAGAATACCTTGATTTTAAATATCTACTCTACCCTCTCTACGTAGTCTCTTCAAATTAGATCCATAACACTTTGAAATAAAAATCTTATATTTTTAGAACATAATTTAAATAACGAGTACATTCGATCTTTACTCGAATCCCATTAATAATTAGTGACTAATAGTCAATATTATATAGTATGATTGTACAATCTTATAACTAATATTTTAATTACGCAAATACATGTTCCAAATCTTGAAGGACTTTTAAAACTGAACAAGAACAAATATTTTTTTGAATTACTTGAAAAAGCCGCAGTCTTCACAAATGAATTTAATTTTACGAAAAGCATTTACGGCGGTATTACGACCATCTTCAGTGCAAACGTGTGGCAAATGGATTCCATACTGACAGATTAAAATTATAATAAAACAGATATACATAGCAAAACCAGAGACGGCGTGGTCGTAGGAATGAAAAGGTGAGTCCTATCCGTGCCCGAAGTAGACGAAAAGAACATGACAATTCTTCAGTGTTCCCCCTCAACAACGATGCTGAAGCAGGGACAGACCCGCTCGCTTTCTACGACGCCTTGCAAAAAATCCCACACATCCCTTCTCTGGCATCACACTGGGCAGTTTATCGCCACCCAACCGACAAAACCCGATACCGACCCTGCCTCGCTTCAACCTGCCCGGCCCAGTCCCCGCTCCACCCCGTCCCCGCCCCACCCCTTCCCCGCCCCACCCCTTCCCCGCCCCACCCCTTCCCCGCTCCACCCCTTCCCCGCCCCATCCGTCCCCGCCACACCCCGTCCCCGCCCCAACACGTCCCCGCCCCACCCCGTCCCCGCCACACCCCGTCCCCGCCACACCCCGTCCCCGCCACACCCGTCCCCGCCACCCCCCGCCCTCGCCCTGTCACCACTTCGTCCCCTTTCCGCCCCTGCCCCGCACCCACCCCTCCCCGTTTCCGTCCCGTCCCTACATCACCTCCCTAATGGTGAAGGAGTACCCCCACAAATAGGCCACGCGGATCGTGCCTTCCACAACTTTGATCGATCTTTTTCCTTTACAAATAATTACACTTATATGCACTACACTACTAAACATACCGGGTGACCGATCGAGAGATTGCCCCGGCTGAGGAATAGGTGCATGGAGGGAGATTTGCCCCGCGCGTATAGGTCAGCGCTGGATGTCACCATCCAGCGTAGGGGGAACCCCGCAACACACGGGGCAACACTACCTCACGTGCCTCTGCTCTCTACCCTGCCTACGTCCAGGATTTTGTGAGGGGTTGGACGGGCGAGACGCCGCGGGCCAAGCGTCCAATAATTTTTTTTGTTCAAAAGAAGCCTTTATTGAAATTCAATATGAAAATTTCCATATTGGAAATTGCACCAAAAAAGGTGCAGGCCGTGGTACAGGGGTGGCGGAGAAACTTTCAGAAGCCCACCGGGCATCCTTACGCAACACCCAAAAAAGTTGCGGGTGTCGATCACGCTCAGATGACCGGATGTTGCCCTCATCCCACTTTCCCAATTGACCGCCGCCGACGCGACGCCGTGGTAGGTCTGAAGCCTCAGGCGAAAAAGTCTTGACGTGCAAAAAAAGTTTTGTCTGTTTCAATCTGTTAGAATTCTACTGGTTTCTGGAGGCAATAACTGGATATTGTACTTAAATATAATGAAAGTTACCAATCATAGGTGATTGTTTCTTACACACAATTCGCTCGTAATAGCGCAGTGGCGTAGTTGTACAAAGTCCATATTGTCTTAAATGCAGTGCATGTTTAATGAAGTGATTTTTCAATAAAAACGAGAAACTTTCAAAACAAGTGTTATTTCTCCGCCCAGTACACGACCCTGATAATGATCGTTGGTCATGACTTGATCATGACTTCGTCAGTATATGTGTTGTAACACTAAGCTGTAACATGTGAATATGAATATCACTGTGTTTGTTGAGTACTCTTTCTTTGCTTTTTCTGTTTTTCAATATTGTTCCTCTATACCGTTCCTTTTCATGGTGTATGTATGGAATTTCGTTAACTAAATTATTCTATTATTAAACATCTTGGGTAAAATAATAATGATAGTTTTCCTCTTCCAGGTGAGTATGCTGATAGTTTCTTGAAACATTCGCTGTCATTTGGGAGAATGGTAAGCTTGGCATTTCGTTACATTCGTTCATTTTGAATTTTTTTAAACCGTGTTATTTTCAGGAATCTACAGTGTAAATGTGATCTAAATACAATAAATTTAAATATGTAATTGTTTATTGATTGAAAATGTGTATAAATGTATATATTTTTACTAAATTTATAAATGGTATCACAGTAGTTACATGGTCTTACTCTGTTAATTCTTACAACATAAAATTCTATGCAATTACGTGTTTAGTCGCAGAAATACAGAGTTATATAGAATTATATATTATTGAATCCTTCGAAGCATTTTTATTTAAAGTCGTATTTTACATATTGGTCATTCCACATACATAAAATTAAATATTGCTTGAGTGGATGATATCTATGTGGGAAGTATATTGCATATTCTACTATTAACAATTCACTGAAATGCATATTTCTAGATTGTCATTATCTCTTTTATTATGTGAAATCCATTCGTTATGGAACTGAACCTGTCAAAACTCTTCTGTGTCAAAGTACTGTAAGATTTGAATCGCAGGTACCTACGAAACAAATAATAGATGATCAATTGTTGCACCGTTGACGAAATGATATTACTTATAAGTTTTCTCTCGCAGGACGTGTTTTGCTTGTGAAGTTGGTGCAGACGTATAGAGGCATGCAAGTGCTAGTCTCGAATAAGCTTTATGCGGAAAATTACACTAGTGAAACCAGATCGTTCTGGTATCCTCATTACTCAGTCCTAAAGGGAAAATATATATTCTTCGGAATAAAAGTTAGTATTGGAATTCTGTTGGAAATCTGAAAATAATTTAACATCTCGTTCCATACGAACCCAAAATATGCTGGAATGCGTGTGCGTGTTTAGGGTTTGCGGATGCGTAAACCACTTCGATAATTTGTCTCGTGAGTGTAGTGCGTGTTAAAGCCATGAAGTGGCGGTGGTCTTCCGCGCTGGAACGTGCGCTCCTGCGCAGGTGTAGTTCATGTTAGTGTAAATATGTAAGAGGAGAGGAGCGCTTAAGCATGACGAAGCAATGATCGCGCGCGGAACTTTACCCAGTGTTTGCCTGGTATTGATCTAAGAAACGACTAACAACCACCGATCAGACCGGATATTCTACTGAATTCTAGACAGAAGCTGTAATCGACATACCTATGTAGCAATTTTTGTATTTTTTTCTCTATTTTGGTCAGTCTCTCTCACTTTTTCTCCTCTCTCTCTCTCTCTCTCTCTCTCTCTCTCTCTCTCTCTCTCTCTCTCTCTCTCTCTCTCTCTTCTCTCCTTTTTTCTTTTCTTCTCTCTATGCCTTTGGCTCATTCATTTACCCCTTCCATACGTCTTTCTCCGTTCTTTCTGCCTCCCAGTTGCTCTAAAGTCCAATTCAGGCCTTGTCCTAACCACCTCAACCTCTCAGTTCTACCCAGACTGTCTAGATCAGTGGTCTTCAGCCCGCTGCCCACGGGCTGCATGCGGCCCGTATCTTAATTACCGACAGTCCGCAAACAAATACTCATTTAACAACAATGCGGTTCGTAATTTAAGATTTCACGGCCCTGCACCAAGTAATTCTAAAAGTTCCTTCATGAAAATGATGCAGAGTAGGTGCTGTAAAATGCTGACTCATTAAGAGAAGGTTTCTAAAGAGAGTATTTTACGTTAAAGAAGAGCTATTCTCTAGAATGAAGACGATGAAGTCGAAACTGAAGGTTAAACCTTCCGATGCTCACTTATAATACTGCTCTCGAATTTCTTCTTCCAACTCTAAAGCCAATATTGACAATTTAATGCTGAAGAAATAGTGTCAGACCGCAGATTAATTTAAAGAGTATTACTCTGCTTTTTCAATTCATTAACAGTAGGCAGTGGAAAACAAATTAAGAAACATAGTCATGTAGGTCCTCTAATATTAAATAATATCTACTGTTATTGTAATAGCGTTTTTGGACTGCAATAGTGATAGATCTGAAAAAATCAAGCGTTGTTAAATAATTTCTACTGTAATTGTAATAGCGTTTTTGGATTGCAATAGTGACATCTGAAAAAATCAAGCGTTGAGAAAATGAGCTTGAATTTTCACTTTATATTGAAATGCATCATTCCTGCGTTCACACGTCTACCATTTCTAGGGAGTAATTCTGTACTGTAAGGTTTGCTGCTGTTGCTGCTGGAAGGTAGACCAATCTGCAATTCTGGAGAGTAGAGTAACTCAAAATTCGTGTTTTTTTTTAAAACAAATTGTGCCATTATTGCAGCCCAGGAGCGATATAATTTCTATATTATTTAAGTTAGAAAAGCATCGTGATATTGCGTTATTAATAAATCAGTGTTGCCAGCTGGAGTTTCGCCCAAAAGAAACTGGCCCTTTAACTAAAAAAGTTGAAGTCCGCTGTTGTAGATCACGGCGGGGAGTGGTAGGTCGGGCCACAGCCGCTAGCGACAGCAGGCAGAAGCGCTCCCATCCGACGCGGGCGAGGTACAAGGTAACTCCATCACGCACAAAAATGCGCAGCGAAATTTTCATCAGCTCTTGCGCGCGGTTGGCGGCGGGCAGTGCGCAGCGGGGGCGGGCGGCGAGAGGAGGCGAGAGGTGGGGGGGCGGCAAGCAGGTGACAGCGCTGGGGCGCAGGAAGAGGCAGAGAAGATAGATGGTGAGAGGGCGCGATGGATGGTGGCGAGAGACGGTAAGCGAGAGGTGGTGATAGACGGGGAAGGGCGGAGTGAAGTGGGAGATGTGACGATTGACGATGAGAGATAGCGAGAGGCGGAGAGAGACGGTGAGAGGCGGCGTGTCGAGAGGGAGCGATAGACCGACGGACGCGACACCGCCAGACGCGAGACCAACAGAACAGCGAGACAGACGCGAGACCGCTAGACGCGAGACCGCCAAACGCGAGTCCGACAAACGCGAGACCGAGAGACGCAAGGTGGCGACAAGGTGGCGAAAGAGCAAAGAAAGGCGACGAGAGAGGTTGATAATCCGCGAGAGGTGGCAATATGTAAAGGCCGCGAGAGTGACGAGATACGGCAAGAAGCGAAGAGAGATGATTAGAGACGAAGAGATGTGATGAGAGGCGAAGAGAGTTGACGACAGACGGAGTGAGAAAGACGAGAAGTGGCGGCAGGAGACGGAAGGCGAAAGGACAAGAGGCAGCGAGAGGCGACTGAGGCGGAAGAGACGGCGGGAGATAACGAGACAACAAGAGGAGAGGAGGTGAAAGGCGGCGAGAGGTGGCGGTAGATAGCGAGAGAAGCCGAGAAGCGAAGTTTGGCCTACGCAAAATGGCGAGAAACGGCCTGAAACAGCCAGAAGCGACGAGAGACCGGCGAGAGTCCGGTGGGAGAGCGGAGGGATGCAGCGAGAGGCAGTGGGTTTCAGCGGAAGTGGCGGGGGACGGCAGCGGGTGGGCGGTGGGCAGTGCTCACCAAGGGCGAAGGACGACGGCGCCTGCTCGCGAACACGCGGCGCGGATTAGGGCTGTTCCGTCGCCCCGCCCACGCCCCTCCCTCGCCCTACTCAATAAAACAGCGTCGCGCGGGCAGGGATGCCTGTAGCCCCGGACTGCGAGCTGGGTGGCCCCTGCAGCGAAGTTTTGATCCGCCCACTGCCAGGCGCGGTGCCAAAAATCGAATGAGGGCAGGTTTTCGGGCATAGTCAAATTACATGCTTTAAATAATTACCCTCATAGCAATTTAGTTCAGTGATGGATGTTTTTAATTGTTCAGTGTGTAATGTACGTTTACTACTTCGAAATTGAGTTTCACTCCAGCTGGAAGTGAATCAGCGTGACCCTAACTTGGAGGACAGCATCGTATCTTTCAGGTAGGCGAACGCAAGTCAATTATTATTGTTTTTTTTAATAGAATGGTTCAAAGAATGTAAGTTTTCGAAACAACATAACATTTCATTCCAACATTTTTCCTGCCGCCATTTTGTAGTGCAATCACATTTTCTGAATGTATATGCACCTTTGAGGCAGGTGTAGTGTTAGTCAAAGAATTCTGGAAAGTGTTTGCGACAAAATTTGTTAAGATATTTGCTCATTGTTTGCTACACGTATTCGCATTACGGGGTTTCTATCTCAACTAAATAGTTACCGTTCAGAGACTTATGTTGTTTATTAAATAAGCCATTTAATAGACGAAGAAAATCTAATAAATAAACGGGTAGCTAAAGAAGTGCGTAATTCGTAAGGAGTGCCGTGAGTCGATGGTAAAAACTTAAGGGTAATGTTTTTATAATTTCGCTTAAATTGTATTAGTTTAGACTCAATAAAACTATTACTCCAAAATTAAACTTATTTAATTTCTCGAAAGTTTAATAATTGTTTCATATGTGCATATTATTTTAAAAGTGTAGTTTATAGATATCCGTTCCTTAACTTAGTACGTTTTCAATGAGACGATGAGTGATACATTTCCATTACAACAAAATTGTCGTGTTGTTTAATTGAGAAATCGATATTGAAATGGCTATATGAACCTCATGACTTACTTGTAAACTCAAACCAGTCTCCATAATTTTTGTTAAAATGCGTTTTTTGATTCCCCAGCGTCATAATTCCTTCAAGCAGAGAATTCGTCAACTCAATTATTTCCATTTGTGTTTCTCTCGTGACAATGCAGAAGTCACGTAACATTTGCCGACGTCATCGCTTTTTCGGCCATCGACGCATACCGCCTGAAAAAGATCCCTTCCATCGTAAACCTTCATGCAGACGTCTCAGGCACACAAGATATTTATGCGGTCTTCATACACCATTCCCCCCATCACCATAACACGCGGTTGATGTCTATCTTCCACGATGTCTATCTTCCGAGCGAACTTACGTCCTCCGCGCGCATTGAAACAGTATTTCATTCGCTGTGAGGTGCAGAGTGCATCGCAATCTGCGAGGGAGTGCGCTATGAACCAATGCATCCACCGGCACTGCGCGGCCGGCGCGAAGAATAGGGACGCGCGCTTCATTTCCTACGCGGCGGCGGCGGCGTTACTGCGCTGTCATATTTCGCTATAGTAGAGAAACGTGTCGCGTTCTCTTGCCTGTTGGAAACCCGCAAGGAGGTAGCGGCGTAAAGGCAAGCGCCCACTTCGGCGTGAAAACACTATCCCCGTCTCTCTCCCCGAGAGGGTGAAAATACTGCCCATCTCTCTCTTCGTTTTTCCCTCGTACGCTCTTGTTGACCTCGCTCCGTTCCTCTCGGCCGCCCTCTCGCTAACTCTCTTACGCGCAGTGTTCTTGTTCGCTCTAGTTACATATCACACACGGCACCTCTCTGTATTTCACTCTCAAGTGTTTCTCTCCTCTCTCTCGCCTCTCCTCTCTGTCCTCTCTCTCCTCTCTTTCTCCTCCCTCTCTCTCTCTCTCTCATTTCTCTCATATCTCTCCTCTCTCCTCTCTTTCTCCTCTCTCCTCTCTTTCTCCTCTCTCCCCTCTCTCATCTCTCTCCTCTCGCTCCCTCTCTCTCCTCTCTCTTGTTTTCGCACGTTCTGGTTGTATCTCTCTGCCTCCCCTCGCTCTCCCACTCTCGTGCGCTCTCTCGCGCTCTGTATCAGATCGTCTTCCTCTTTCTCTCCCCGACGGTCTAGTCGACCTTTTCACAGCCCGTAAATAAAGGCCTTCATTCGGTGGTTGTTTTCTTCCACGCAGTTACGGAATCTGGGCGAGATGGCTAGAGAGGGGGAGACAAGAGCGAGAACGACAATGTCGGATATGCTGGACAGAGATGGAAGCTGCAGGCGAAAATTGAAGGGGAGGGGTGCGAGCGTGGGCGATGCGATGGCGTATGAACACGGATCGAGATCTTCATGCGGCTGACTGTTGGCGAGAGATGGTCGTAAGAACGCTGATGGTCTCTTTCGGATCGGGCTGGCTAGGGAGGCACCGTCGATGCGACGAGACAGAATCGGAGATGGGATGGAGGAGGTCATGCTTGTGGGATGGGCAGACCTGCCAGGGCGGGGGAACGTCCTTGGCACAGCGTGGTGAGGCACCGGCAAGGCAAGGCGAAACGTCGCAGAATGAATGGATCAAACGGGGAGAGTAGAGCAGTTGAAGTTCAGAGAAGAGAGACAAGACTCAACGAGACTTTATGGACACGTCACATAGCCAGAGTTCAGTAGGTCGGTGGTGGTAACTGATGATCGGGATTAAAGACACGGTCGAGTCATGTCTGAGGAAATGGGGTGAGATGGTATGGTGCAAGCATGATTGAAGAGGAGAGGAACTTGGAAGTCTAATCGGCACAAACGAAGCGGTAAGACGAGCATATTGTTGTGAAAAAAGTAAGGCAGGGTGGAGGGACTGTGTGGTGAAGGGCAGGAACGGTTGGGGATACTCGATTTTGGACGAATTGAGATGTATCTTACGAGTCGGGGTGATTTACACGAGGGTATAAGTGTGTATGAATGAGTTTACGGATGAGCGAATGTTGATTTCAGACGCGTCAATTATTGAGTCCCGAAAGTGTGGTGCTTGCTGGATTTTCCCTTTCAGGAATATGGACACCGCCTCAGACGCGTTATTGTCTAGCCTGACTACCCCCCGACATGTATGACAGCATAGTTCATGTAAAGGGAGGGTGAGGACGGGAAAACCGCGCGCTACCCGTGACCCGTCTATTAAAGCACTGCTCCGGCATTAATGTGGTAGTGATCATACAAACTTCGGAAAACTACCGATCACAACAACCGTCCGCTAGATTTCTCCTCCAGTCAGTGGTAATATTCGACCTAGATTCATAGACTCGAGCTAGATAGTGTCAAAAAGCCGCCACTGTCAGGACTGGAACCCTAAGATCTACGATGTTGCTGTGTGTGTCCAAGGATTATGCTTGTGGCAAAAGTAATTGGCGGAGGACGCTCTTGATCTAGAATGCGTGAATGGCGTACGTGGGGAAGCGTGGGTGGGCAGGTCCTCGCTGATGATGTTAGGGTGGGCGGGGTGAGATGGGACGGATCAGCAGACGATAGGTCAGACGGGCTCCAGACGCGGTTTCGTGGGTTGGGGTGGAAGGTTCCCGGTAAGTGCAGTAGTGCTCAGAAAAACAGCATCACCTTTCTCACAGATGTAATCTGCAATGTAATCCTAAAAATACACCTCTTGATTTGCAAAAATCGAGCGAAATATGATGGTAATGAAATTGGAAACATCATATAATCCACATAAAATATATGATTACTAGTTTTTACTAATAATTGTTTAAAATTTTTGAGAGCAGATTGGTTTATAATGTACAGAATGGCCATTTTCTTTAGGTGATGCGGTTTTTTAACACTACTGTAGGCAAGTGGATTGAAGGGGAATATGGAAAAGACCCAAAATGCCATTTTGTCCCGAAAACATGCCTTCGAGACTTGTCACGCACTGAGGGTTATGGGTCCGATACGGCACGCGCATTCTTACAGGGAACTGCTTTGACCTGCCGATGTTCACCGCTCATTCTGCCACGATGTACGATGATGTTTTCGCCGTCCGCCCTTTTTTCCTTTCTTTTTTGTGACCTTGGCCCGTGACTACACACCCGATTGAGCTCACAAAAACTTTGTCTTCCACTCGAAAGTAAATGTTTTGTCCGTTATTTTGGTCTTTCGTTTCTTAGTTTACCGTTTCACTTTCAGCTTTGCCATATCAGTTTTCTCGTTTATCAGTTGTCTCCGTCGAACGTTCTTATATTGACTTGCAGTGTATCTATCCATGTTTCGTTTCGTGTAAATTATTTTAAATTTATTGAGTATACTCTTGTTTTGGTTGTAATACTAATTTATATCAAGATTATTTTATTTTGCATCAAAACAGTTCTCTCAATGTCGCATTTTCATTACTGGATGAATCGTCTTTTCTTCTGTATGCCATTCCTTATTGCACGTTATTTTCCTTCCGCACTTTTTTACCATTACATTTTTCTATCCCTCTTCTTCTCCCTTTGTGTTTCTTTCCATCTTTCTCGGACTACATTCAATCTCTCTCTCCTTCACAGTTTCAATCTCCCACTCCCTTCCTTCTCCTCCTTTCCATCACTTCTTTCTCCTTTTATTATCCTCTCCGTTCCCCACTTCTTTCCTACTTACATTTCTTGTACAAAATATTCGATGATGTGTTAAATATTTGCTTTAGAATATAGATTTATAGACGTCCTCTCTGATGTGTATCAGGGACTCCACCAAAATCATCGAGTATCATCTGAGTGGCGCTGTGGGAACATGGGCATGCCACGGTTATGACTTTGTAACGTAAAATACTGCCCGGCCATGAAGCTAGCTTTTTTAAGGGTGAACTCACAGTGTAAGAGGAGGTAAAGATGAGATAAAGGCTCTTACCTTAGGGAGAGTATTATTGCTATACTAGAGGGAGAGTCACGTAAGACCAGCAGATCAAACTAGAAAGTGTTTTTTCAAGAAAATACAAACCATTTGGACTGCCAAACTTCAAGAAGTGAAAATTGGTGCTTGACTTGTAAGGAGTGGAACAGCCCATATAAATACTAAACTATTCTTTTGCTTTTTGTGACGCCAAATGAGGTAGATCATTTTAAATAAGTGTGGTAGAATCTCGAAAATATTTCCATACTACTGCCTTCTAAATTGGAATTGCACTAAACTTGACAAATGAAAATCGGCTTTAAAGATGATTTTGAAATAGTTGCATAGCTTGTGAAAACACTTGTCCGTTTTGAAAAAATAATTGGTTTCAATCTCTCTGAGATTTTTATAAATATTTCCGTTATTATTTTTTATTTCAAATTAAGAATCGTTCAACAAACTTTATTATTTTTATTTCTTTTATTCACTTTAAACTTCCTTACCATTAAATACTATTTATTTATTTCTGTTTCTGTCTCTGTTTCCTTGGCCGTTCTTTTGATCAGCTTCTGCTGTTTCCTCGAAATCCGATGTTTCGAAATACTTCCTTTAAATCTCTTTAAGACATGAACTGCAATTTTTATTTGAACAAGATTTTTTACGTGATTAAAAGTGCTATTGCATTTTAATATTATTGTTCATTATATAAGTATTATTACTATTGTTATTATTGTATGTATTTTGAATTTTAGGTCGGATTAATCCGACTTTTGTCATCTACAAGTGTTTCCAAGCTTCGGTCCTGATTTTATTTGTTGTCCATGCCTAGGGGGTAAGGAAATCATGCACCGAGAGTGACATATTTGCTTTACCATTTCTAGCGCACACGGCCCGCCTGAGGTATTCGTTCGTCACACAGCAATAGAAACTGAGACGATTTTAATGGAAAGTTACAGCTCTAATTTGGTCCCATGATCGAATCACGGAAAGCTGGCCCGCTTTCCATCAGCCACTCGAGTGGGTATAGCAATAATAATAATAATAATAATAATAATAATAATAATAATAATAATAATAATAATAATAATAATAATAATAACTTTCTGTAGAAAATATCTCACGTAAGTTAATTTGCAAGAGCAATTTTATAATCGCGCTGAGACCTGGCCCGTGGAGACTGAGGCGCGGGGCGATGGTCGCTTGACAGCCTGTCTAGTGCAAAGGGCGGCCCGTGCCAATACGGTAATGGAAGCGACCTGTTGCGGCTCGTGGCTCGCGTGACGCGATCGCAGACCTCGCCCGGCGACGCCCCTCCGCCGCAGACGTTGACAGGGAGAGACGATGGGAATAAGTCAGTCGAGCAGTTGATAAAAAGAAGATATTGGAAAATAGAATGCTCCAAAAATGCGACCGGACTGATCTGAAAATCTGTCATAATGAAATTAATTTATTTTTTTCAAAAATATGTCTAACTGTCCGTCCTTCTGTTTATCCGACGCTTCGGCTATCCGACTATCCTTGCGTCTGTCTCGCCATACGTCTTTCCTTCCATCCTTTCCAAACATGTTAGTCCCATACAATTAAGAAATAGCAAATAGAATATCGAAAAAAATGTAGTAGTATGTGTGGTGAAGTATTGCTTCAGCATTCACCTGGAGTTGATCGAAGAAACCCCGTAGGACTAACGATCAGATAAGCCGGCCGGTATAATTCTCTTCCAGTAAGTGGTGTAAAAGCAGCTAAATGGCTAGAGTCGAAAATCGAGCACTGTCGGGATTCAAACCTTTGTACTTCCAGGTCAAAGGCCCGGAAGAGACAAGGGCCATGCTGCCGTCCATTGTGCGGACGACATAGCAGGCGCTTCATGCCTCCCCGCCGCACCGTACAATTTTGCCCCCTCCAACCGGAGTCCTCATTTTCTCGTGCTTTCTCTCTCAGATAGGGAGAGGTAGCTCAGGGCGTCAAGTGATGTCAGCCTCTGACCGGGAGGTAATAGGTTCCCGGGTGGGAGGATTTTCCGTTGTAATGGATACTTCAGCAGTCCCAACGGTGGGAGAATTTTCGACACTGGCTAGACACTGAGGTCGAGCTCACCCTCTGTCTGGAGGAGAATTGTACCAGCCAGCTGCACTAATAGGTAGTTTTCTGTGATTTCTCCTATCAATACCAGGCGAATGCAGCACAGCAGTACCGTAACAAACGGGCCACAGACCGCGCGCGGTTTTTTTATTCCTCTTCTTTGTAGTATCCTCTCCCCTGACTTAAATATACTTTCACTAACATGCACTTCACAACTACATATGTCGGGAGACCGGTCGGGAGCTTAGAGCATGTCCCAGCTGGGGCGGTGGTCCGCCGGTAGGAGGTACCTGGTAGGGAAAAAGCTCGCTATCCGACCGTAGATCTCATAATCGAGCGGGGGAAGGTCATCGACACTCCGAGGGAGAAAACATACACTACGCTTACGGTACTAATGACCCTAGCAGTTGACGCGCTCGGAATCATTATTCTATCAATCAATATCTCAGATGTGTTCCCCCTGCCGCTGCCGTTCGCTCCGACCCGTTCCTCGTGTACGTGTCCTCGACCTCGCCAAACCGCGCCCTCCACCGCAGCCCCTCTCCACCCGCAGCACGCTTGGAAGCCCCGGCGAGCGACTGGCCGTCATTAGGCCTAGCGCGGGTCGAGCCCCGGGTTCGCAGACGGCAGCCCCGTCCCCGGCCGCCCGCCCCGTGCGGCCCGCTTCCCTCCATTATGAAGCCCCGGCGCTCGGCGCCGCTTCATTCCGCTAATAGCGAGTCAGGAGCCCGGCGCTGGGCTCGGGAGGCTTTGATGTGCGTCGCTTGTGCCCGCGACCCTGCCCCTCTTGCCCCGCACCTTCCTTGCCGCCCTCTTCTTCAGCTGCCCGCCCCTCTTTACGTCTCTCCTCTTTCTTGTGCCCCCAATCCTACCCCCGCAACTGCCTCCCCTCTCTTGACCTGCCCCTTCCTTGCCACCCTCTTCTTCAGTTGCCCGTCCCTCTTTGCGTCTCTCCTCTTCCTTGTGCGCCCGATCCTACCCCACGCAATGGTCTCTCCCTCTCTTGCCCCGCACCTTCCTAGCTGCCCTCTTCTTCAGTTGCCTACCCCTCTTTACTTCTCTCCCCTTCCTTCGCAACTCGTTCCTCATTTCTCTTTCCTGGCATTTACCTTAGCTTTCTCACTTCTCTCTCTCCCCCCCTCTCTCTCTCTTTCCAGCAACTTGTCTCTTTTACGTTTCCCTTTTCCGTTGACAATGCTTATGAAAACCGATTCTATTTTCTGCTGTTCCTTTCGCTCTCATGTGGCCCTCCCGCTGTGTTTTCTCTTCAATATACGCCCAATATAATGTTTCTTCTCTTCTTCAAACCTACCTTTCTTTCGCCTTTCCAGCTTGTCAGTTTTCAGTACTAGATCTTCAAGGGCCCCGCCTTTCTGCGACTCATGTTCCCCGCCGCAACTTTCACACCCTTGTTCGGACAACCTCTCCCTTCCTACCTTTCCACGTCACCCTTCCCGTCTCTGCTTCCATTCATGTCCTCCCATTACTATTGCATACACTTGTCCTCATTCTTTTCTCACAGGCCCTTGCCTTGTTGCGATAGTCCTTTACATCCGCCCGTTATTTCCCTTTTCTCTCCCACGTGTTTCCCTCCACTCCTCTCCTCCCTTCGCCTTTTCCTCCTTTCTTCCCTGACTCATCTGTCCACATAATTTGTCCCTTTCTCATCTCTCCCCCTTTCTCGTCTTCTCTCTCATTCTTCTCTTTCCACAGCCCCTTCTACTCCTCCGCCCGACATTGGCCTCACCTTCCCTGTCCCTCTCCACCCCGATCCGGTCGGTGGTGATTTATCGCGCAGGCAGAGCGGGTCACACGTGGGCTTCTGTACACAGCCCCTCTCGCCCCGTTGCACGGAGGACTAATAGATTCGCTTTCCGCGTTGGGAAGCCGGATAATTGCAGCTCCGTTCGATCGTGGCCTTGGTCTCGAGAAATTCAGAGGACGTAAATTGAGAAGGAAAGCGTTTCGTTGTGAATTCACTTCCTTTAGAATGAGTTCTGGTACCTTTTATCGACATTCTATGGATAATATATTGCCTAAGGAACATATGTGTTTTGTTTCTGTTTTGCATGTCCATTTATTTATTTTATTTAGTTTCAGACGAGTTTGAAAGCAATGACCATCCACCTCTTGCTAGGGTCGGTTCACACAATAAGGAATACATAACCCAAAAAGTAATAGACAGAACAGAAAAAAACAATAAATGAACATAATAAAAGTACTCAAAAATGGTATCAAGCCAATAATATCTTGCACATATAAACCAGCTGTTGAGAGTCCATTGCGTGTTCAATTATTGTGAAAATAAGACTGGCCGTGTTTAATGTTTACAGTAGACTGTGGAAGTAAAAGGCAACTCGAACTATTTTGTAACTCTTTTGTTGTGAAACAGTTTGTAAGGAACACTTTTAGAAAATTATCTGTTACGAGTACTAGTAAGACTCATGTGTATGGCGTTATTTCCGTGATATAATATCCTGCGGCTGTCTCTTCGGAATTTTAACCAATTAAAAATAATATCAATCTTATTATAAACGGGTTGAGAGAAATTGCAGTGACGTATTAATATATACAAATTCTTTGTTATATAAATATCGCTATTAACAAATGAATATAAAAATAAACAAAAATAAATCAAAATTAGTTTCAATATAACGACATCGATTAGCGACAGCCGTAGCACGCTGAAACATATGTCATTGGTTGTGGTCCCACCAGATTCTGCTTCCTTTATAGATGTTTGTTCCACCCACAAAGGGAAATAGAACGCATCGCATATTAATTACTCGTTTCATTGTTAAAGGCATTGTGTCGATTTCAACGCTGTTTTGTCTCCGATAAATTGAAATTAATTTTAACATTAAAACGCTGTCGATGTCCAGTGTAAGGTGATGAGGCGATTGGCAGCTTGCGTGGGGATGTTGCCTATCATATACGAGTAATTGTGTCAAAGATGATATGCTGGCAGAGAGTAATGTATGAGTAGACATAGGAATTTTTGGCCATTGCTTGGTTTTACTGTTTTGGCGTAAACATTCGAAATTAATTATAAACACTGTTCGTGACTAGCAGGACTATGACAGGATCTACATTTACAATGAATATTGCAGTGTCAGAGTCTAAAAATTTGTCATTGACCGTAAATGTTATTTTCTGATTTCAATCATCTTATTTACAAGCTTGTTTTGAATAAGAATTATCATAAGAAGTAATTTTCTTACTTATGTGCTTGGAACATCGTCGCAAGCAGTTTCAGCGTTTCTTAATTCTAGCAATTGTCTCGGATAACAATCTAGCTTGTTATGCTAGGTTTCCTCCATAAAAATACTTTTGTGTAGTGTGTTGACGCTAACTTTACTCTGAAGCACCAACAAATGGGAACAAACATTCTACCAATTTATATATTCCTGTCCTATGAGTCTGCAAGTGACATTTATTTCAAGTGAGTAAATTAAGTTCTCAGATACCATAAATTAAAAAGAAACCAATTTTATCCAACATTGGATAGGCTAATTCGATTATTTTTTAACGTACGGGCAAGTCATTTTTTGTGTCTTTCATTGTTATTCATTCTTCAATCAGGAGTTGGATTTCAAGAATTTAAAGCTGATAGAAGTAAATTGATTAATTTTACTGTCACCAGGAATCTGAGCTTCCAAAATATTGTATTATCAAAATACTTCACCGAACCAACCAAAGATTCGGTATCCCTTACTTCAATTTTCCAATGTGTTACCTCTGGCAATAAAGGTCTCCTCACAGAGCGAAGGAAACAATTTGAGGATGATAAGACACGAAGAGTTAGGAAGGAAATAGAAATATTCAACAATTATAAGAATGCATTATACATAAAAAGAATTTCAAATAACATTATTATAAAATAATATAAAATGCTAAAAATTGTCTCCGATGGCATTTATTAATTTCCGGAATAAATCCCACCCAATTACTGAGCTTCAGAGATTACAAATTTTATACAAAATATACAATATTTATGAACAAATTTTCAGCCCCTTAACAATATACAAAACATTTTAGATCTTCATAAATAATGTGGGGGTGTTTAATTCATTAACAGCAAAAACATATTTACGAGGACAAACAACGATTATAAAATTATCTCTGCCAATTAATTATTTTTTTTAAAATATATTTGCTCCAAAGTGGCCACAAAATGCACAACCGAAACTTATTCACAGCAGACCCAATGTGGCTGACTATTAAATTTGGCTTAAATAAAAGTATCACTACAGTAAATAACAATACGATGCTTATACCAGTATGTCAAATACTAATAATAAACGCAAAAATGGACACCACACATTTTCTTTCAGTCTGTGGCAATATTATCTTCGATAATATTTCCCTTCATCTTTATTTCATATTTTGCAAAAAGTATCTCTTGTGCTTTTATGAGACTATGCAGCTTAAATCTTGTTATCCGTTAACTCTGCGTTCTCTACAACGCCTTGGTCGCAGATTACATCCCATAAGGAGTTCAGCGTAATTATACTATAGATGACGATCTAACCTGCCACCTCTCTCTGAAAAGATGAATGTGCACCGATTAAGGGTGTACTTTTGTCCGTACAGACTTCAAAATACAAGTTGAAGAGATTGTCGATGTAGCCGTGCGTGAGGTGATTAAATAGATTTTACACGTTTTCGGAAATTAATTAGTCTACTACTGTAAATCAGTGTGGTATAATTATGATATTTAACACAGAGAGCACACAGATATTTAACACGTAAGAGCGGGCCTGATGGCCCGAGTCTCGCCACGTAAAATAAGGCTTTAATTCAATTCAATTCAACATAGGTTTACGATGGTAATCTCAGCTCAGTGATGTAAATTACACTAGTGGGGTCTAAATAATCACACTCTCAATGGAGCTCAGATTATAATACACTAATTTGATTGAATTCGCTAACAAACGGGAGTTTTATTTGTTCAATCGGTTAATTTTCTATTCGGATTGACTGTAACATATTGTTATTTTCTCCATTCTTCGTTAATAAATATGAATTTAAATTCATTCAAAGAGGTAAATAAGAATGGAAAACCATGCATGAAACCATATCATATCATATGATTTTGCTCTTTTTCAGTAACAACCTAAACTTTTACATAAACCTTTGTAATTCTCTTGCCTCTCTCTCTCTCTCTCTCTCTCTCTCTCTCTCTCTCTCTCTCTCTCTCTCTCTCTCTCTCTCTCTGTCTCTGTCTCTCTGTCTGTCTGTCTCTCTCTATGTCTGCCTCTCTCTTTCTGTCTCATTCTCATCTTAAATTTCGTTCTCCCTTCCCGTTTCCCATTTCATCTTTTTACGTTTCCCTATTTCCTGTTTTATCTCTCACCTCCCTCACATTTTCTTTTATCGCCCCTCTACTTCAACTCGTCTCTCTCTCGCTCTCTCATCTGTCTCCCTCTCTCCTGTCTCCCTCTCTCATCTGTGACGCTCTCACGTGCCTCGCTCTGTTCCCTGCTTCTATCCCTCATCTCTCTTTTCCTTTTCCTCCCACGCCCCCTCCCTCTCCCCATGTCTTCCTTTTGCATTCACCAGGATCAGAATACTTGAACGCCATCGCGTTGAAACCGCTCAAAGCCTCATACCGACCTTCCACTTCCCGTTCACGTCGCCACGCTGCCTGCAGTCGTCTATCGCCCAAAATTCGAGACACACATCCGCACAGCGCCATCGTCCGGCAAAAAAAAGTGGTTAATATTAATCGCAAGTATCGAGAGAATTGATTCGAGCCTATCGACGCAGGCGCGACAATCCAATCCTGTTTTATAGTATTCGTTTGCATAGCGTTAGCATGCATTAAGCGGACAGGCGGCATAAAAATAACGTATAGCGACGTGCCGGAAACTCGATTTGCATAGCGGATCATTTATGGGTAGAGGGTGCAAGCGGTAGGTGGGGGTTTTGCTGTGGTGGCAGCCCTGCGTGACTCCGTGCTCGTAGCAAAACAGAGGACGAATGTAGTCGCGAGTGCATCGTAGTCAGAGGATTTGTTGCGAATCCGGTCTGGATGAATATTATAGAAATCAACCGTCGAACAGTCGTTTTTGTAGTTTCCTCCAAGTGATTTCTTTCAAAAGCTAGAGGAGTGGCATAAACATTCGGCTACCACCTATGAACCTTTAGTTCCAATTCCGTCCCCATTTCATTCCTAAATTCGGGAGATTATCCATCCACAAATTAGTCACCCAATCTTCAAAGACTGCACTAGCAGAGTATGCTTCATCCTTCAAATATCAAATGTCCCTACATCGTCATTTCTAATAATGAAGTATTTTTTTTACATAAATCGGGTATCTTGTGAAACGTGCTTTAGTATGGAGTCTGTGTTGATTTTTAAAAAACATTTTGCAAACTTATTTGTAAGCTTGTTTTGATAATATCAATACTTTAACTAAAGTAACCGAAATAACGTGATTCAGAACTATTTTGAGAAATTCAGAAAGAAATAATTTTAGCTCGAGCACCATCTCGTCCTGCATATTTCTTTAGAGATATACCGATTGTATTGTACGAGAAGGAATATATTATCATGGCGTGAACATTACATAGTAATTCTGTACGAAAGGAGTTATCTCGTGCTCAATAGCAGTTAGTACAACATCTGCTAGATGCGAAAGCACTAAGGCAGGTTTCAGTAAGCAGTAAGGTAAGCAGAGCGTCCTACTTCACCAATCGAACTTCGTCATAATCCGCAAGACACAAAATTAAAGAGACTATTTTGTATTTTTGCTGCGAATTCTTCAAGTGAAAGGCACTTAAATGCAACTGATATTTTTTCAAGAACTAATATTGATTTGGATAGAATAAGCATTTCTGTAATTAATATTGTCCAAAGGAAACCAGAATAGCATTTATTAATTAATTACATTTCCATACGCATTCAATTTATTTGTGTACATTAAACATAGCTAATGTACATTTATTACTAGCACGAAAGTTTCCTCATGTACTTAGCTTTCGTAGTTCTTCAACGCTATCGGACATTATATGTAACCTATTTCTCCTCAAGAGGCGAAGCCAAACCGTTAGGGTCATTGCTGTGACCTTTGAATCAGCCCACCGCGAGCGAGCGCAGGTCACTCGGACGTAGTGCACTCGAGAATAAAACGCTCGAGCGGGTACGAGCGACCAAATGGCACGCCTCGCAACCCACTAGTACATAGGGAATTACATAGACCAACTACAGCGCCAAAGCGAATTTATAAGTGAAATGCTTTCTTACTTCAGCACAGTCAAATGGAAAAGAACAATAAATAATTATCATCTTGCACAACAAAGGAGGATTAGGTAATCCGGAGCTTTACGTTCGCAACTGTTTTATTAAAAATGAATGAGCTCAATAAACACTTCGCAAGCTTTTCAGACGCAAAGGGTGCCGTCGTAGATTAGACAAATCCTACAAATTATTTATCTCTTTCATTTAAGATGTGCAACTTCATAGAACCAGGGGCGTGCTTCCCTCACGAACACAACAATCTTTGATGTTGTTCACTATTCTCTTTATAAATTAAAAGAAGTGTTGCAGATTTGTTTATTATAAATTATTTGGCAATGTACTTGAAAGCTGATTTACGAAAAAAAATTAACAACTCAATGTTATTTCGTGAAAATACTATTCTCTAAAAATGACCCTGCTTCCTGAAACACTACGTTTTATGTTGCCTGTGTAGTTAGGTAAGAAGCGCTGTTATGCTGATGTGCATTTTGTCCGCGGAGAGCAATGAAATGCACGGCCAATTTCATCTAAAGTTAATCCCCGCTATATAGCTGCCTGCTATCCAATTTTTTTTCACCGCCCCCACCCGTATCGCGGGGAACGATCGTCGAAACAGCACTGGAACGAATGTGGGTCACTGAAGTTGGCAGATCCCAAATCCCTTCACGATGACTCAAATGAAGCTCCCTTCTATCGGGAATGGTGTCCGCCCCTACTCGATCTGTTTGTCCCTTTCATCCCCTCTCATGAGTTCACGCTTCATCGCATCTCCGATCTTCTTACTTCACCATTCGTTTCGAGAAAGCTACCGTCGCCTTCATCCTTGTCTTCGCCATTAACCATTGATCAAACTGAATTCCCCGCAACTCTGAATCCTCAGTATTTCCGCTACTTCCTACGCGCTGTTTTCTTCGAATTTTCGCTAGCTCCGACACTTTGCTACCGCCGTCTCCTCGCTACATCTGACATCCCCGCTTTCTCCCCGTACCTTTATCTCCCCGCTACCTCCGACTCTTCGGTACCTCCGACTCCCCTCTTCCTCAGACTCCCCTCTACCTCCGACTCCCCTCTACCTCCGACTCCCCTCTATCTCCGACTCTCCGGTACCACCGACTCCTCGCCAATTCCGACACCGCTACCTCTGATACCCCTCAACAGTCCACTCTCCGCTACCTCCGTCTCTACTCTACCTCAGTTTCCCCGCTTCTATACAATCCCCGCTACCTCCAATTCCCCCACCATGCTAGAGCAAATTGCTCGCTACCTGCGACTCTTCGCTACCTCCGCATCCACTCTTTACATGTCACCGCACGGTTCCTGAAACTCACTGCTTCCGCTCTATTTTCCCCGTTGTTACAACTCTCGTCGCTCTTTCCACCAGACCTGCGGTCACAAACAACCGACTGTGGGCGAGGCGACGCCTGGAACTTAACGGGCGACGCTCCCTAAATAACCTGCCGCGCATTGGTCGCCCTTTAAAATGTACGAACAATTACCCGCAATGCTGCGCGAATGGACCGAGCGGGCGGGCAGCGTCGTAAACTCAGCTTGTTGAAGCTGCCGAGAGCGGAGCCGTCCCCAGGCGCGGGTGGGGGCGGGGGCGGGGCGGGGCAGAGGCCAATGAAGACAAGCCTGGACAGGTAAGAGATAAGTGGATGCACCCGAAAAAAGAGGTCAACGCGAATGAATTGTTTTCTTTCTCTCTCCTTTTCTTTCTCTTTCTCTCTCTATCTCTTTTTCTCTCCCTCTCTATCTCTCCCTCTCTTTCTCTCCCTCTCTCTCTCCCTCTCCCTCTTTCCCTCTCTCTCTGTCTATCTCTCTCTGCTCTCTCTGTCTCGTTCATGACAATACTCGTCTGCTCTGCGCTCGGGCAACGCAATAGTTGTTGGCATCATCTAGGTGGAGGGTTTTAAACCACCTCTCTCACAGTCACTATCTCGTACCTAGTGATTGTCATCTGTACTCTAAATGAACATAGGAACGAAAAACTCTTTCCTGGTGACAGCAAGATAAAAATTAAAGAGGCCAATTGGCTTTAGGAGTTGGCAGTACAGGTCTACGACGAGTGAATGACCTGCTTGACAAAATACAGTGAAGTAAATGGTAATTATGCAAAAAAATAATACAATTCCTGTACTATTTTTTCCTATAAGTTTAATTTAAATATATGCAATTGTAAAAAATCTTGTTACCTTACTTTCAGGATATCCTTCGTTTGTTTTAATAGACTGGAAAGATGTATCAAAGCGTATCTTATTACACTTAAAATTGCTCCAAAAACGGATTTTCAAAATTTTCCCAAGAAAGTCTGTCATTCGCAAACTAATCTTCTACTTAGAGACTTCAATGTTTTAAGCATAAAATTCCTACATTATTTTTCTTAATTATGTTAAAAAACATTTACAAAGTGTATTGTAACGTTGTCGAACATCCTTCGCTATTTGGTCACATTTTTCTTAATCGTGTCCCGAGACGCGATAAAGGAGGCCTAAACCTTGACGCTGAACGAAAAATTCCAGATTCGCTCGAGTTGGCGCTTGTCCCGTTGTTCAGCCGCTCTCTCCTGTCGTGAGTCATCGACGCCGGCGCCCGGGGTTAGTGAAGGCAGCGGGAGAGCAAGCGCGGCGGTTCCCGAAATAGCCCCGTCTACGTCTCCAGGGCCGTAAATAAAAAGGCAGGACAACGTTTGGGCTTAAAAATATAATTCAGCCGCGCCGAGAAGAGGTAATTATCCAGGGCAGTATAACAAGGCGCTCGCAGGTCTCGTGGCGGCACTGTTATTGCGGCCGGAGAAGAATTTTACGGCACCGGGACCCGCCCCCCCGACCTCTACGGCCCCGCCGTCGTTTCCCGCTGACACCACTTTGCCGTTTCTACGAGGGTTGCCGCAAATGTCATCGCAACTACGGTCCGACTTCCATATCGTTCGTGGGTTGCAATACCCTCCTAACTCTGAAAGGTCTGTAAAATAAAGTAAAATAAAACTTGTGGTGAATTTTAGTGAAATTAAATCAATTTAAGACGTAAGAAGTATATTACTTCCATTGTGATTTTGGAGTATTGCCCCAGGATACGGTACTGTGCCTAGAAATGATAGGCAATGCTTCACATACATTGCAAAGTACAAAAAGAACTTAAGTCACACCATTTAGGCTTAGGAGCACCGAAAAAACAGAACCGTCGGAGTATACCTGATCCATGGTACTGTAACAAGTTTCCTTGTTACAGTGTCATGAATCTGGTATACCCTAACGGTTCTTTTTTCAGTGAGAGTAATGTAATACTAGTACTATTCAAACTAGTGGTGCTACCATAGCACCAACTGTCTGGCTTCATTTGGAATGACTCCGCACTATTATTCTACTGGATGAAATTTTTTTTTTCAAATAGCAAAATTTTCCTCCGCGCCGAGACTGAAACTATGGTCCGTCTCCGTATGCTATTACCTCTACAACGGGAAATGGCTTTAACGTACTTACTAGGGCCAACACTTAAAAATGTAATTGCCTCTCCCTTTATTTTCATCATGCAGTTTTCAAAAATGTAGAGAGTGGCGTTATGTTATCCGTGGAAAAAGTAAAGTGTAAATTTGGTGTTACTTTTCAGAAAACGCAGTGTTTATAAATTGCATTAATTCCAAGCAGAAAAATGCGAAAACTACTCTTTTTTCAGAACATGGTTTTGAAACGTGAACGTATTGCAATTTTTTTAATATACAGAGAGTTCGACTGAAATGAGAGTAGCGTCTAGTTTTGTATCGTCTTTAGACACGTTAGAAGAGAATATTTTTTAATTGAGGCCGTTTTTGAGAAAAAATGCAGGAATTTTTTCCAAACGACATGCAGGTCACCGCCGCGTCGTACATTCATGGGAGGAAAGACACCACATTTTAGGATATGGCATTCACTTCACTTACGGGATTAACGAGCCCAGTAGTTGACACGGCCACAATCATTACTCATTCATCCGCACCTGGTTCATGACCAGCGGCCTGTTTAACAATTCTGTACCATTGCGAGGCATTTACCGCCGCAGCCTGTGCGCACTGCCTTTTTGTGTCGCCCACGCGTTCACCACCGCAGCGCGCCACGCTCGCATCATAGAAAGCCACGCCCCCGTGTGTGTGACGGCCTCTCTTTCTGTCAGTTTCACGTGTGGCCTCGCGGGCGTAGAGGGTCCCGCGTAAAGACCTTCCGCGTGTATTCGCTGTTCCTGGCGGTTGCGCGCACCGAGTTTTTAGTCCTTCTATTTTTAAAATTTCTCTCGTAACTGGCTGCCGTTGACTTTGTCATTTCCTACACTGATGTTCTTTTCATAATTTCGGATCACTAGGGTGCCACAAATACGAGTCGTATTAGATTAATATTTATATGAATAATAATATTTATGTTTATGTTAATACTATTACAGCGCAAACCTCAACCCCTATGTATGGGGTGATACTCTTGTTTGTTTTGATTTATTCGCAAAGACCTAAGAATCTCAGAGAGATTAATAAAATATTTATAAAAGTACTGTCAATTTTATACAATTACAAATTTTCATATGAAAACATCGCACTTCGAAGTGGGACGCTTTTAAATTGAAAAGCTTAATGGAACATAATAGTTTATGACTTAAACACGTCTGCTTATTATTAATGCAGAAAAAATTATTTCATTCTGGAAGTACCCGGCAGAGCTCAAATATTTGTTATTGATTTATTTAACTTACATGAAACCACTTGCCTTCATAGTGAAAGTTATCTCGGCTCATATACGTAAAATGAGTCCCTATGACAATATTTTATCAAAATGTCTTCCATCCCCGCCAAACAAAAGGAAACCTTTCCGACGTACCTGATCTGTAATCGAGATATAAGTTTATCCGTTTTTTGAACTGTTCTGGGCCACTGTGAATCATCCAATGTGCTACAAGTGCTCCCTCATATAGTTGAAGAGGTGGATCCTCCAAAGATCGCCATGCTTATTTTCCCTTCTCTTTTCCCTATGTTTTATAACGACGGAGACACAATGCCCGTGGGTGCCTACTTCGGTTTACCGCTGCCTTGTTGCATATGCATACAATTACGTACCGAAGATCAAAGAGCAGGATGTCTCACTGCTTCACGTCCTCGAAGTTAAAAGAGAACGGAAATAAATCCGTCTCATGTACCGGATGTCGTGCGTTTGCTGCTTGAACGACTGTTAGGCTGAAGGGAGATTCCAGGAATTCGTCAATGCTGTTTTTGATAAATACTTTTCTCCTCCGTTCATTATTCGTCGGATGAGAAGTGTTTAACAGACTGTATACGACGATGTTAGTGGTAAACAGTTCAGAGATGTTTTATTATAGCTGCAGTATTTGGTATACTGGAGGACGTTTATGTCCTTCTCGGAGCTCGTTCAAACCTCCTCCGTATTTCAGAGGATTTTTTTATTAATTTCTACTCGTTATACCAGAGTTTTTTCGGAAGTTACCAATTACAGTAGAGCTGGCGTTTTAGCATTTAGTCATTTCTTGCTAAATAAAGAATAATTTCCTCTGATTTTTTTTAAAATTATCAATGTAATGTAAAGGTCGATATAAACACTGCAGAAATAAGCACAGAAGAACATTACAAACTAGTAGTGCTACAACAGCACAAACTTTCTCTTTGTAAATATTAATATTATAACTTAACTCTTAAGGATATTTTGCATATTTAAACTCTATTGGTTTTCACATACCTCTGCTACGATGGCTCACATGCAAAAAATATGTGTCTGGACTGTCAGTTGAACTCGAGAACATGGGCATCCCCATCAGTATCTCTCATCCATTATTTTACCGCGTTGGTTAGTACGCTTCAAAAATTAAAAAATAATTCACTTTTAAAAAATGTAGCGTATTCACATAATAAATAGTCATATCTCAAAATTCCCGAATTTGATCTGTCGTAAAGAGTTTGTACAGAAAATACAAGACGTTTGCAGCGGCGCAGGAAACTATTTAACCTGACGTAAACTAAGACGACGTTGTTTATTTTTTGGTGATTGATTAGTAATTTCGCAGGAAACTATTTAACCTGACGTAAACTAACACGACGTTGTTAATTTTTTGTTGATTGATTAGTAATTTCTAGCGCGACAACCGTGTAAGTCATGAACCCCGTAAGTGTAGTCCATGATTTTATCGCAGGAGGTGGTGGTGATGTTGGATGGTGAGATTCAGTACTGACCTCTCCTTCGGCTTGCGGGGATTTCCCAACCAGGTATCTCTCACCACCGCCTCAGTAGGGACAAGCTCTAAGATCCTGATGTGTCTCCCCGCTTGTATTATAGTGTAGTGCATGTGAGTGTAAGTGAGTGTAAGGGATGAGGATAGGAGAAGGAAGAGGAAGGAAAGATGGTGGGAAGTTTGTGGCTCGTTCGTTAGGGTAGTACTCCGGCATTCGCCTGGTGTTGATCGGAGAAACCACTAAAAACCTCCGATCAGAGCAGCAAGCCACTAGAACTCTACTCCACACAGCGAGTTCGATCTATGTAACTAGTGTCGATTATCCTGTTACCGTCGGTTGTTGTTTTTGTTTTTGCAGATACGTATTGAATAAAATATTGAATTTATTCACGTAAATAAAGATACTTCATTCCCCTTTAAAATAAATTAGTATTACTTTTTACCTAAGAAATTGAGAGCTATGTTAAAACGCTTTTGAACATCATTACTCGTAATGCGTGAACGTCTGTTAATTAAAACACTAAAAATTTCGTCAGGTCTTGCGAAATAAGTTTATCCCTTGCAACTATTCCCAGTTGGTCGTGTCGGCCTGTTGATTGGATGGCCAGACGGGTAAACAGATGATTTCGCGAACCGGAGCGATGCGCCCAGGTGATCAAGCAGATTAGTTCAGTTGAGAACAGCATTAGCCGTAGGGTTGTTGGCTGTTGCGACCATCGGACCGAATGCGATCTGCCTGTTTGTGTTGTCGCTGGGGGCTCAAAGCAGGCAGATCGCGTGTTAGGACGGCCTACAGCGCTGGATTGCTATTAGCAGAGACCTCCGGATGAAAATTTGATTGAGACCATTAATCACTTAACTACTAAAGAAATTAATACGGCAAACAAACTTTAATTGTCTTAAATTCCTGGTATCTTAAATAGTTTTTTTTTCTTCTAAATTTCACTTGTAATGTAAACAGTTTTCTATTTCATTATAATACCACCTAAAAAGATTATTGGATATTAAAAAAAAGAAATCCCCCAAGCAAGAGTGGTATTGCGCAAATAAACGCGCTAAGAAAGTCAAACTATTTAATTAACAAAGAAAACAGCAAATATATTGCAATTTTAACTTGATGAAACATCTCAGTATTTATTCTGCTGGAATCTATTCGCATTAATCATAAATTTATTCTAAGAAAGTGAATTCAGATGGTTTTATTAATTAATTATATTAATTTATTATTTTAATTTTATTCTAAAATATTTAACTACAAGAAACATGAAAATAACACTAAACAATACAAAGAGCATAACAGTAATATTCACAAAGTAAACAAGCAGTTATTATTAAAAACAATTGCCTGTATCTCATTCTTTCAAAATGTTTGACATATTTTTAATTTTTATGTTAGAGTCAACATTTCGTAATTTCTATCACAGCAGAACAACTTGCATAGTTTCCAAACGCTTTTCTCGTTTCTTTCACTATCTTGGGGTATTCATTAGCTTGTTTTCTCTTCAAATTTATTTACCAGTACCGTTATTTGCAGTACCACATAAAGACCCAATTTTTCAATACTCTCAGGCTAAGATTTCCAAATGCTAAAATGCACGAAAGAAAACCTCCGCAATTGTTTGATTATCATTAACGATTTACATTCTACACAGCTTTCATTTTCACATCCGAGTTTCAAGTTATATTTGTTGAAAGACCGAAGACTTTTTAAAATAGGCAAACAGTAGAAGAATTCTTTGCAATAAAATTGTAGAGCAATTTGCAATTAATCTGCAATTAATCTTTGCAATTAATCTGCAAGTGTTCACTGCCCTAACGTATAGATTATAATAGTTAGATATATAGATTTATTAATAATTCTGCAATTAAGTTCGAGAAATTGGTGGCAGAATACTCTAACTTAACATTACAGAACTTAACAACTTTACAAAATCTATAAACTTTAAAAATTAACGTGAACATTTCACCGTGCATTATATCATAGCACTCCACTTCACCACACTTTACTTCACCGCACTGCGAAACACCGAGCTGTAATGTCTTTCTTACACACTCGTTTCCCTCAGTTTCACAATGCCACTGCACTGCACATAATTAATTAATTAATTAATAATAATACTAACGATAATAATAATAATAATAATAATAATAATAATAATAATAATAATAATACTTAATTACATAGAAGACATAGTTACTTCCACTGAATAATATTAAATATATTTAGGAAACTAGGAAACTAACATTCAGGAAACTAATTTATTTTTAAATTTGCTCAGGCATTGAGGAAAGGGATCGAAGATTGTAACAGGCAAACCATTCCAGTCTTTAATAGTTCTATTCGCGAATGAATTTTTCCCAACGTCCGTTTTCTGAATTCTTGTCTGAATTTTGTGCATGTGATCCGCTCTGCCGAAATATGTAGGTTTCCCAAATCGACTTTGAATTTCTTTCCACGCTTGAAGGCCTGTGTACGCTTTATACATTGTATAAAAACGTGACTTTTATCTCCTCCTTTCGAGTGACTCACATACCCCTTTATTCTTGGTACCGCTGAAAGTAAATTTTGATGCTCTACGCTGGACCTTTTCTAGATACCTTTGCTGCAAAATTCTGTATGGGTCCCAACATATCGCGCCACATTCTAATATGGGTCGCACTAATGACATATAAGCTAGTTCTTTGGCTCTCACTGTACTCTTTTTCAGTATCCGCATAACAAAATGTAAATATTTCCAGGCTTTTCCTACAGCGAAATTGACTTGATTTTTCCAACTCAATTTACTGTCTAGCTGTATTCTTAAGTATTTGCAAGATGTGATTCGAGGTATAACATTATTATTCAGTTTGTACCAAGATTCATTGTAACTTCGTCCCCTACCAAACGTGATGGACTTGCTTTTTGAACTGTTTATTTCCATGCCGTTTGTTTCTGCCCAAATCTGTAATTTGTCTAATTCTCGCTGCAAAACATCCTCGTCCTTCTCCGAGTTGATAATCTTATAAATTACGCAGTCATCTACGAAGAGTCGTACATTTGAAGCTAAATTAGTCGGCAATTTATTCACGAAGGCCAGAAACATGGAGTGGTCCGATGACACTTCCTTGTGGAATTCCTGACGTGATGTTTCTCGAGGTTGATGAGTAACTTCCGATTGAAACTTTCTGTTTCCTGTTCCGAAGTATTTCGTTTATCCACGCTAACACTCTAGAGTGTATACCCGAATCTATTAATTTCTTCATAAGACTTTTGTGTGGAACAACATTAAAAGCTTTGGAAAAATCTATTCGTGGACCCTTTTCCCTTCATCAACTACGTCGGCTAGATCCTGGAGAAGTGAGACTAGCTGACTTTCGCATGAGAAACAATTTCTGAAACCGTGCTAACCCTGATAAAGCCACTTCCTGCCCTCCCATTCTTTCCTGATATAGCTTAAAATTAGATGTTCCATAAGTTTGCATACGACTGATATAAGGCTTACAGGCGTATAGTTACTAAGTATTGTCTTGTCGCCACTTTTAAAAATAGGTACTACGAGAGCCAGCTTCCAATCTTCCGATATGCAATCGTTGTTTATTGATACATTAATTAACCTAATTAAATATGTTAGAACAGCCTTTTCACCTAATTTAATGATGTCCTTGGAAATACAATCTGGACCTCGTGATTTTCCTCTTTTCCGCAAAGTATTTACTTCAATATGAAAATTACTTCTATCTGCCAGCGTTGGTGTCTGAATACTGTTAGATTTCTGCTTGAAAACCGAGCTGAAATATGCGTTAAAAGCCTGTGCTTTTCCCCGGTCATCCATTATTGGAGAATTATTAACACGAGCAACTGGAATCTCGTCTTTTCTTCCTTTCCTTCTGCGAACGTATTTAAAAAATACCTACCAGTTATTACTGCCCTCCGCATCAAGAATATGTTTCAAATGACTTTCCTCAGCCATTTTCTTTTTATTTCTTAATGCTTTTGAATAAATTCGAAATAAGGTCATATGTTTTTCACTAAGGTGTCTGTTGTTAAATGTTTCTTTGCATTATAATATTCCGTATCGCAGTTACTTTGTAACAATTTACTGGATACAAAAGCCTGTTCATCATGTACAAAAAATATTTTTAAACGCTCCCCATATTTCTTCCATTCCTTCTCCTATTCTAAGAAAGCCGCCATATTGTTTTTTTAAGTAATTTTGAAACGTTACGACTACTGCAAAACGAGTTAAGGCAGAGAGACAAAAAGTCATTACCTACATTGGTCATCATTCCTAACATCAAAATCAACATAACGGAAATCTTAATGTTGATTTTTCGTCTAAATTACATTTTTCAGGACTATTGTTTGAACGTTAGGTCAGTTATTTCACATTGGAATGTTAATGAAAAAAACGAGACTTTCATCCTGCAATCAGATAAATTATCCACGTTTCATTTCCCTCTCGGTATTCGAAATTAATGAAACAACTGTAGAAACATATTGTATGGCATGGAAGTGCTTTTAATTGTGTTGCGCACGATTTAATGCAGTTGAACATCAAAATGCATTTTGCCGGAGTACTTTTGGGAGATTATTGAATGAGGGCTTACTGAGAGGTTGTGTCTCTGATAAGCCTCATTGTCACATGTTATATTTTCATTATTTTGGGACATGTTTATGTTAATGTAGTTTTTACATTTACTTCTCTTAATAATAATAATAATAATAATAATAATAATAATAATAATAATAATACTTTATCATTTAAGTCACAACAAGCATTCTGAAAATGAGTAGAAATACGTAGAAATTTTCGAATAGAAAATACATGTATCAAAATCGCTGATAGACGTAATACTGGACTTGTGCCTTATTGTAAGACACTTTTAGGAGATAATATTTATATAAAGATAAAGTTACATGGGAAATCTATGATCCACCTGGATAGCTGGGTGAAATCACGTCACTTTTTTCCTCTACATGCATATTACATGATCACTATAAATGGTCATTTGTTCGTAACTATGGAGCCAGTGTGTGCTGCTATTATCTCATGATACATCATCTTAGTGGTTAGTTCTAGTTCATACTCTCGGATCTACTTGAACAATTGCGAATCAAGAGCTTGTGACATGGAAATTTCACGTTAGTAACACACTCTCCCGTGACAGTTTGGAGCTACTTCCATTATCGAAGTCTGCGAACGAAATCGTACAAAACTGCCATTAACATGGCGAACGATGCATTAATTAATCGACATGTTTGTGGGTACATCATCCGCTATGGTCATTAGTGTAGTGCATGTTTTTAAGTTGGTAGCGATGTTTTTCCCTCGCTGGATGGTAAGATCCGGCGCTGATCTATACGTCGGCTTGCGGGCTTTCCTCCTCCAGACATCTTTCCCAGCGGGGAGAAGCTCTAGTCTCCCGACTAATCTCTCGCCACGTGCGGTAGTGTAGTGCAGCGCCCCTAAAATCCTCCTCCAGATAACGGCTGAAATGGACTATACAAGTACTGTGGTTGCCTCAATATGTATGTTTCTTGTAGCGAATGTTTCACAACACGCTCTGCGAAACTCTCATATTCACTCACTGAGCACGTGCCAACGACAACGCCCGAGCACCATGTTCTCCCTCGTGTGTTCTCACGCTCTATGCGTCACGTGCGCAACAACGCGTGCCCGCACGTGGGTGACGCGTGCGGCGGTAGCGGCGAGCGGGTCGCACACGTCTCGCGCAACGTTAAACTCAGTGAACGTCATTAACTCGCCACTCCCACGCCCATTTGAATGTTCACCAGAGAATCTAAATGCAACTTTTACCAACGTGCTGCCGAAATCAATAAGGGCGTGCTTTGGTTTCAAGTGGTATGAAATCCCTCTGAGAGAGGTTTTGTGAATTTCATTTAACATTAATATTTATTTTGCTACTCTAGAGTATAGACGTATTTCGTACGGTGGCTTGTTCCAAATAACATTACAATTAATAACTGAATTAAATTATGCATTTGGTCGAGTGGAACAAAATCCGCATATCAGAACTCGCACCCATTTCAGAATATTTTATTGTTTTATAGACATTTCACATTCAGTTATTTCTAGTGCGTCAATGTAATATTCGATTTAACTTACAGAATTGGTCATCAAAAGGCGAAATTAAAGTTTACTTATATTTAAACTGATAATGATTTTTGTGTCAAAAAAGATTGAGACATACTTAAAAGTACAGAAAATTACATATTTTTTTATAAATATTTAAAATTTCTATATCTATATAAATATCTAAAATGGTGAAAATTATTATCACAGTTGTTTAATGTGCTAAACGACGTCGTGGGTTTCTGAAGAGTTTCAGAAAAGCAACAGATTTGATTTGACCGTACTGCCAACGAAATACGAATAACTACAGCCCAATTCCTCAATCGTGTGAAAGAGCTCAAGAAAACGTGCGTATACCAACAGTCACTGTCCTGAGGCACAGAAAGGGACGATCTCAGCATTGCACAATGAATCAAGGGAAACTGGACGGTTGCTGTTGGTTAAATAATACTCTATTGTATGGTTAAATAAGTTTAAGAGAGAGTAGTTAAATTAGGTTCATTGCATCACCGACAAAGGAGGCTGAGGGTAACAACTGACATCACTGTAGAGCCACTGACCGGACAGTCCTAGGGTTAGAGTACCGTCGGTGGTAGGATTTTCTACACTAGCTGGTTAGCTGGGTAACATTCGGCTGCTATCTGTAAGAGAATTATAGAGGACGGCTACTCTGATCGGTAGTTTTGCGTGGTTTCTTCGATCAACACCAGGCGAATGCCGGAGCAAGCCCTAACAAACGGGCCACGGACAGCGCACGTACACTTACATTCAAATGAAGTACACTCTCACACATGTCCTGGCTGGGGTGGTCCCTCATTTGTGAGAGATATCTGGTTGGGGAAAATCCTCAGCGTCGAAAGTCGGCACCGGATCTCTCCGGCCAACGGAGGAAGATCCTCCCACGATTAAAACATGAACTACACTTACGGTACTAATGACCATATACCACCGCGTCTTAAATCACCAATCAAACAGGGAGAGATGGTTCAGTACATCAACTGATGTCACTACATTGCCTCTGATCGGGAGGTGCTAGGTTCGAGTCTCGATACTAGCAAAAATTTCGACACTCGCTTGTCAGCTTGATCGAATTCAGTTGGTGCCTGGAGGAGAATGCTAGGGGCCGGTTGCTGTGATTGGTAGCTTTCCGATCAACACCAGGCAAATGCCGGAGCATTTACCTTTGCAAGCGGTCCACGGACCGCGCGCGATCTTCCTTTCTACTTCTTTATCATATTCTCATCCCTTACACACACTTACACTGCATGCACTACACTACCGCACATGCCGGGAGATCGGTGCAGTCGGGAGCTTAGAACTTGTCCCGGCTGGGACGGTGCTCCGCTGGCGGGATTTACCTGGTTAAGGGAAACCCCGCTAGCCGACGCGAGGGTGACGCCTGATCTCACCATCCAGCGAGGGAAGATCACCGCCACCTCCCGAGGAAAAAAAAATGCAATACACTAACGGGATCCAAGACCTCAGTAGTTGACGCGCCCGAAATCACTACCAACGAATCAACCGATCAATCAAACTATCCACTGTATCAAAGAAACATGTTTAAAGAACGCCGACTCATTACATCCACTTCTGCCCATTCAGCAGCATCTCTCGTCCCTTTCTCTCCCTCTGACCCAGTTGAACCTCCCCCTCCGCCCCTCCCTCATCCCCACGCCGCGTGCGCACCGTCCATTCCCAGGCGTGACGTGTCACACGGCGCGTGCTCGGAAAGCGTGCGACGGGCGCACGGGTCAACACGAAACCGCTGACCGACCGCGTGTGCACGTCGCCGGCAGCGCTAAACACGGCGCACATTATTCTCCCTCCGCCTCCTCCTCCTCCTCCTGCTCCAGTGCAGCCTCCTCGCTCACGAGACTAGCGACCTGCTGAATTTCAACTCGCGCCCGTTAATCGTAAGGATAGATCGTAGCGGCAACGGCGATATGGTAAATATGCACGGGGTGAAAGATTCCTGGAAGAGAGAGGGGGAAGGGGGAGGGGAAAAGATGGAGAGAGAAATCAGGAAAAACTTTGGGTGATCAAAGGGCAGAAAAGCACAGAGAAATATCGTTGAAAAAGTTGATATTACACGAGGAAAATACAGTGAAACACATCGTAAACAGTCATTATTGGTTCCTGAGAAAAATTTTCTCTTTTGCAGATGGTCAACTAATGAAGGTTTTGAGAATTTGGGAAGCTAACAACCGATACAGTTTTGTTATTTGGAATGAAGTTAAATATGCATTTAATTTTAATACCTTTAAATACAAAATATCGGTAGCTTTTTCGCTCGTGTGCAAAAAAGCACGTATTAATTAACTCTTAATTTCATGCTTTTGCTCTCTTTTCTTTTTCTTCTTCATATTACTGTTAATCCCATTCCCATTCCTGTACTTTTATTATTTTTTATATATTTTTACAAGAGATAAATGAATGAAAGTTACATATATTATGTACAAATATTTCACTTTCTGAATGTACACTTCAAAATTAATCGCTTTACACAAACACTTTTTATTTTCCTTGTCAGAGATTCATTTACTTTTGCTCTCCGTGTTGTACTGATCCTCTCCCAGTGTTCATATTAGACTATGTGGAATAGGTGGGAATATATTCCGACGGACGCCTACGATAATCGGCGAGCCGTGCCGCTATTATTATGCGTGAGCAAGGTCAATGAAGGTCATTAACGGAAGAGATGTGCTCTCTCATCGTTTATGTGAGAGCAGATTTGTTTTTGTTTTGAACCGGACCCTCAAAATCGTCTCTATTCTTCAGAGAGCACGTGCGTTTCAAAATACTATGTGTATGTTCAACTATTTTCACTAAGTGAGAGTGAAAGCATCGGTGTTGAGACTTTTTGTAATTACTGTTAAAACGTGATGTTACATTACTTGTTAGTATGAGTTTTAAATCAAATTTGAGAAAATAATTTTCTGAAACACTTAATACTTATCGTTTTCGAATACACAAATTCCCTATATTGCCCTGCAGTGCCTAATTGTCATTTTTGATACAGTACTAAGAGTTCAAATGTCATTTACTAGGTTATTGATTTTTGACATTGGAAAAATTATCAACAAATTATAATAAACTAATCAACTCAGTAAGTGCCTTTTAGTTTTATATTGCCCTTGCGTTCATAAAATATAGTCCGTTCTTAAGGAAAACATCTCTGTGCTGAAGTGATAATAAACGTGTAAACTACTTAGTTATATTGCTGAAACAGTTGAACATTGTGGAGTCCTCAAGTCTGTTTCTGAAGTTTCTAGCACTCCGCTGTAGCAGCAGAGAAGATCGAGAGTTAAAGAAGCACTTAAGAGAAGTTTCTCCATTAAACTATTTTTATTGCTCTTCTAATAAACGTCTTTACTGCAAGTTCAAAGCACGTTTCGCCCAAGTATTAAAAGGCTGTGGATATCCAACATTAAGCCAAAGGGAACGAATTTAGATGTTTTCGTTACACTTGGTCAACACTATCAGGATTCTTTTTATTCTTTATTCATTCTATTTAGTTCAAATGCTATTAAAGTTTTTTGAACGGCATGTCAGAGAAACGCTTTATATAGCTTCATGAGAAGAATCAACATTTACGGATTTTACTAGTCAGGGAGTTCATATCCTTAATACAAACAGTAGTACACAAAGCCTTCTGACACGTACGAGTAGACACTCGAGCACTCACAACAGAGCAGTATAATGTCAATATTGAATTGTGCAAGTAAATAATAATAACTAAAATATTTTGGTTTTTAAAGTAGATTTTAAAAAAAAATGTTGCGTCTGTATAGGCACAACGTGTCTCTTAGATTGGCTTATGGAGGGCTGAGCGCACTATGGAGTAATCCTTCATTAACATTTACAATTGTTGGAGTAATCCTCCGTAACAAGCGCCCTTTAGGGGGCGCTGATTAGGCGTAGTCACGTCAGTCACAGTCAGGTCAGGAAATTGACGACAGGTAGCGTCTTCGCGCCCGCGTCGCGCACGCACCTTGCGTCGGAAGCACGCGTCCTGCTCTGGGAAGAAATAATGATAGGGGGTAAGGCTTAGGAAGCTTCACAGGGGGTTGGACTAGGCCCTTTGAAGCAGGCAAATTCGTTTTGTCGTGACACATTTCACATGTGGCTCTATGGTTTTTCTACGAGAATCGAACCCGGAGTTTTGCCCACAGCCCTGAGAGCAACGGCAATTTCAAATTTCGACGGCAATTTACTCTCGGTGTGACTAATTGTACATGACGTGATAGCGGCCATCAATATTCCGATTATACACGTAGTTCAATGGCCGGCATGGTAGACCCACAAGCGTCGCAAAGAAGGTGAATGTAGGGCAAGATAAACCCACATTCAAATACATTACATTCTTTTACGAACAATGTTTAGGAGTTGCAGCAGGATTCCTACTTCTAATTTCTTAATGTACCGGGCTGGGAGTACGGGTAAAAAGTAAAAAATCACGACTAGTGCAGTCTACTGCATTCTTTCTTTATCGTGATACCATTGCCATAGCCTTATGGACACACGTGGAAGAAAGTGAATGGTTTTGATGAGTAAGCGATTATGAAGATGCAAAAGGTGAAGAAGCAACAGTGTAATGAACGGCAGGAAAATCTATTATCTAATTAAGTATAGTCTACTGCGTTCTTCGTTTACCGTTAAATCTGTATCTTATCATTATGGCCGTACATGGAAGTAGGTAAATTAATTTATTAAATTATTAAATTATCTACTGCTGATTATTGTTGTACCAGTGCTTAAGCCTTATGGCCATGCCAGGAAAAATGTTAATGATTTTGATCAGTAGATCATTATGAAGACACGGAAAAATTATGAAGCAAGAGTGGAATGAGAAAACCTTACCGCCAACCCACTTCATGTTCCAGAATCTTCTGGAGGCTCGACCGACATCTGATTCCCTGTTCCAGTAGTGGAAAGCAAACTTCTACGTACATACTAGTAGTAGTTGTAATTCATAGATTGCATGTGATCCTTAGCAATCCCCTAACAGAATATTCAAATCAGTTCCAGATGCCAGCTTCTTTTTCGACCCAAGTTTCCTTAAAAGCCTGCCTCCGACGCGGGCCGTGCAGGGGATTTCGAGCAGGCGCGCGCCTTGCGGGCGTTCCCTTAATGCCCCTGGGGTGTGACTCTGTCAGTTGTCTGTCACAGTTAACTATATTCGAGCTATCTGTCTTGGAGAAAGTGAGATCTCGTTAGGGCGGAATATTGTTGGAGAGATTCAGTTTCGCTGGACATCCGCCAAGGATCATTTGCATGCCACAAGAGTGACTTGGCTACTGTGAATTTTCCGCCCTTCGAAAATCCACGCACCTCGGCCGGGATGGAAACCGCGCTCGGGAATCCAGAGGTCAGTAAGCTGACCCTTCACCAACCGAGGTGCGCTTCTACATACTACTTACTGCATATAACCGCGGTATGTACGGGAGCTATCCTCCGCCCCCATCAAAGCCGTATTCCAATCCCATTTCGCAACCAACCTCCCACACGCCGCCGAAGCATAGACGGTATCTCGTGCGCGCGCGTAGCAACACGTTTTAGCGCGCACTTCGCGTAGCGTTACAGCCAGGCTCGTTAACGCCGGGACGGCCCGCCTCTCCGGCGGCGGGCGCCCGCGAAACTCAGCGGTAATTTGCGATGTTCCGTTATGCGACACCTGCGCACTCTTACAGGGGGTTTACGAGTCTCCGCCCCCGGTAATCTTCACCCGCTAACGGCCTTTTGTGTCTGCTCCTGTTTCAGGCTGCTGAACAACAACCACATCACCCGGCTGCAGAATGGCGTGTTTAACGGGCTGAAGGAGCTGAAGTATCTGTAAGTAGCGGCGCAGACGCAACGTTTTACCTTGTTGTCCGCGCGAGGAGTTGTCTTGGTGCGGGGATGGCGACGGCTCTGTCCCGCGCTTTGCGGTCCTGTAGTTTGTAGCACTTTTGGCGCTGGAAGAGCTCTTAAAATCGGAGTTGATGGTTTGGAGGCGGTTCGTCTCAAAAGCTGGATATGCTGGCGTGTGACAGTCGTGAAATAACGACTCGTAAAAATTGCGAGAAGTCGTAACGAGAGACGTTTTTTTGGTAGTTGTGTTGTCAGGTACTTCACTGATGTAATTTCGTGTATGTTGACTAGAAAATAACTCACATTTCTCTGTTCACGAGTTTTTTGGTGAATACCGCCATGTCATTACGCGCGTGATTTTGAAAGATGTTATACTCGTAGTATGTTTCGTTGTTGCGTCATGTCCTATTTTTAGTTTCTCTATATTCCTCGGGGACAGAGAAAATAAAAGAAAATTCTTTCGTGCAGTAGTAGAACGTCAATTTTTGAAAACAATATTTTGAATTCTAATTTCTTGCTTAATTTCCTTTCCTTGTCTCGTATCAAACTTTCATACATGAAAATGAAAATGTTATGAACTCCAAAACTCTAGACAGTGCATTTTAGCGTCCTGAATTGATCTGGTAGAACTTGCAACTAAATAATAATTTGAAATCATGTCGTATATTCAGTTCATTACATAGGCAAAGTAATTTGAATTAGCTCATTTTCATGTTTAAAATGGAAACAAATGGCAATTTTATCGTCCATAAAATTTGAGTTGAATATCTCTTGATTAAAAAGTATTGAAAGTTTAAGAAATAATAAAATAATTATCATTATTATTTTGAGGTAAGAAATCGCACATCATTAAAATAAATAAGTAGATAATGAGCACTAAATATTAGTTGTGTAATAGTTTGATTAATAAGAAATCTATAAGGTGTAGAAATTCTTACATTACTGAAATACTCGTTTTCAAAAGTTGTTCATATTTTGAATATTTGGCGACAATGATAATTCCTTACAGCGATTTAAAGAAATTATTGATTTGAAAAACTGCTTGAAGATGTGTTAAGTGATAATAAATGCAGAATTTCATTAAACCATTATTAAAAATATGTAATGTGGATCTATTTTTATTTAATTATTTTTTATTAAAAATTTTCCAAAGCAAGTGAATCCTCTACAAGGGAAATGAATGCATGCTTAATAAGTGAACGGCGCCTTTCCCACTTCTGAAATTTCCCCGTTTTACTCACAGCCTCGCCATAATTTCAACCGCTTCTGAGAAACCTCCGCCGAGTTTTCGTAAGCCCATCCCGGCAATTTCGTCCTTCGCCGCTCAGCCATCGCAGTCGGGTGGCAGGCGAGCAGTGGGACGAGCATCCAAAAATGTGGTATTAACCAGAGCAGTGATGTCATGGCCGCCCAACCGTGGCAGCAGCTTGTCTCGCACCTCGGAGGAATGTCACGAGCTTGTCAGTGGAACTACAAACTCAAATGAAACAATCGAAATGCTCACCCGGTTTTCCTGCAGCAACGGCGCTAACGATAAAGCTGAGACGGGAGAAGTGGTGTTAGCCTCACCTACAGTAAATGGGAATGTTGAGTGATTATTTTCCGGTTTCGGGCGCGTCTACTGCTAAGGTCATTAAACACGTAAGTGTAGTGCATGTTTTTATTCAAGGAGTTGGCGGTGTTCTTCCACTGGATGATCTCTGGCGCTCACCTACACGTCGACTTACGGGGTCTTCCACATCCACCCCCTCCGACTCCTGCCATATTCCACTCCCACCGCAGCCTCCCTATCCACTTTTACCTTCACCTCCGCACCGTCTTCCTTCCGCGTCGGTACCGCCGTCTCCGCGTCCATTCCATCTGGGGCACCGCCCCAGCCACGAAATGCTCTAAGCTCTGGACTGGTGTCCCGACACGTGTGGTAGTAGTGTAGTATATGCTTATGTAAGAGGAGAGGAAGGGACACGTATGAGGGAGAAAAGATTGCGCGCTGTCCGTAGCCCCGACTGCTGGGATGTATTCACTTCATATTAATCGGGAAACTTACGGAAAACTATTAATAAGAAAATATGGCCGTTAATATTCGCCTCCTGGTAGCAGCTGAATTTGCCCTAGTTATCTATGTAGTATCACTGTCGTACCACTGTCGAGACTCGAACTCTAGAATCTCCCGGTCAGAAGCACGTCAGTGACATCGAATGACGCCCTAAAACACGTCAGATGGTGAATGGAATTATTTTCAGCAACGATATCAACGCGCATTCCTTTGTGCTGTCTATTCCGCCACTTGCAGTTGCCAAGTGAGTATGAACTAAAAGTTTATGTAACCACCAATCAAAGCCAACATACTCAATATACATACTCCAAGTCAAGGGTTTTAAATCATTCTTGTTTTTTAACAACTCGTATAGCTTTCAAACATCACACTGGGATATTTGTTCGATTTTCTTTGCAAGATGATGAAGTAATTTGGTAAAATTTAATTATATCATAATACGCTTTTGAAATTTAATACTAATTACTACTTAAATTATACTTAAATTATTTAGTAAATACTTAAATTACACTTAAGTTATACTGAAATAAATAAAGTAAAAAGTTAAACTTAAATTTTTATTGTTTATTTCATAAATATACACGCATTTGTCGTAACAAAACGTACAGTTCCATATTTCGTCCTGACAGTTCGGTGCACTGCCCCTCTGTGCGTCGCGCGTCGGTCGCGGGCGCCGAGAGAAGCGGCGGCGGCGGCGGCGGCGAGTGTTGCGATGAAGGCGGTTGACAGCGACACCGCGGCGAAGGCGGACGCGACTGCCGCCGGGGGCGGGGAGGGAGGGGCGAGAGAGGGGGCGGGGCCGGGGGCGGAAGCGGGGGCGCAGCGGCGCCGTCAAAGGGCGCGGAGGCGCGAGCTAACGCAGCGCGTAAAGCTGTCGCTTTTATGAAGGGCGCGGCGTTGTGCCGCGTCGTGCTTCGGGCTGCGTGAGGCCGCTGAAGACGCGCTGCCGAGGGCGGAGGGGGAGGGGGAGACAGAGACGGCGGTGGCGACGGAAGGAAGACGATGCGGAGGTGATGGTTGAGGTGGATGTGGTGGCTGAGGTGGGAGTGGAGTAGGGAAGGAAACGGAGAGGGTGGATGTGGAAAGACTTGGAGACGGAGACGTGGGTGGATGGGAGTAAGAGGGCGGAGACGGAAAATGCGCGCTGTCCGTATGGAAAGAGGGTGGGATCGGTGGTTGACATTTATTCACATAAATGAATGGGTAAAAAACCAGAACGGTATAAGTGACATTTAATAATTCTGAGAAAAAGTATTTTAGACTATGTTTCAGTGGCAATGTAGTGAAAACTCAAAAATATATTATTAGAAAATTTGTGGAATAAAATAGTTTATTCCACTATTACTTCCTTTTATGACACCCTCTTTGGCGCTCAGGAAATGTTTACTGCATCAAAGTAATATATGATTTGTCGCCTCCTTTTGCACTGCGAATTGACAGAACTATCGATATTGAGTACCTATGCAGTTTGAGTTTCGCATCACTTTTGTTCATTTGCACAAGCGCAGAAGATCGAAATTGCAGTCGATTGCTGTATTCTATGCCGTTCAAAAACAACTGATTTATCTTGCGGTGGTTATTTGGCCTCCACCTTAAGGATCGATTTGTGGAGATGGAGGTGGAGGCGTGGGTCGCCCTTGTGATGCTGTCACACCGCTGTCATCGTCACCACAGCCGCAGTGATTTTGACGTGAAATCATTTTATCTGTCTTGTGAAGGAATTTGCGATTTCTAAAGAAACTAAAGAAGAGAATTGATGAAATGTCGCTGTAATTCAGGTCTATAATATCGTTGGACTGAGATAAGAACCTTTAGTATTGAGCTTAGTGGAATGGAAAGGAAAACTGCAGAAACTTTGCTGTGTGGGAGACGCCACGACCTAATCATTGTTGTCAACCTTTTGGCTGTCACAACGCGACCTTTTCAGGTCGAAATGTCATTTCCCAGGGCATTTCGCCCTGAGGAAGGTCGCAGTACGATGGCCAAAGCGTTGGCTACTGTGCGTAGGGCCCAGCGACTCCCGGATAGCCAAGTTTCTATTCACTCCGACCGAGAAAGCCTGTTTTTTCATGGAAGGAAAACTGATTGTCCGTGTTCTAGGATTACAAAGTAAGGTTCCACTGTAAATTGACTTTTTTTCTGCTGGAATAAATGAGTAAACGTTTTTGTATTGTGAAAGAGATAACGGGTTGAGTTGGTACCGCAAAGGAGAACTGTTTATGACACTGAGCTTCTGTGTGTCTGTTTATGATTCGCCACAGCAAAATGACCGTGAATAAGTGTCACGTTATCTTTCGAGAGAATGTGGTTATTGAAAGAAACGGAATTACAGGCACATTAAAGGAATTTTCAGATTTATAACGGTATCTACATCTCCAGACTAATTCTTATAGAAGTCAGCAATAAAGAGGTAAATATAAAGCTGTTAGTTTCATTTCGTAGGTTTTCTAAATGCTTTTTGTAACATTTTGGAAATTATATTAATATAGTTTCAGCTACAATTAGATTTGTTAGTAACTACTTGAAGTTCATAAGTCTTTAGATCTCAAACATTATCATTAAGATATTTCAATGTGCATTACTGATATTAACCATTCCTAGAAATTAACGTTCAATTAAACGTCGGTTATTTTTACCTGAGGAAACCCAGATGATTCTGACATACGTCTCTCTTGCTGTTGGGTAATATCTAATTTATCGTACGCTTAGAGGACGATCTTCGATTGTAAGTGCCCTTAGGAATTCGAAAGGAAAGCAGTGCTTGAATTTCGTATTAGTACACGACGAGGCATGAAGAGAACAAATCGTGCTCTTGTCGTCTTGAGACCGTGCATGCCTTTACGTGACAAACTGCAGAGCTCTCTAGTGAAACTATTCGAGTGTCGTCTATATATCTTCTTTTTCCAAACAAGCAACGTGAATCAATTGAATGGTTTAAATCTTCTGTGAAACATAACATTCCTTGTGAAGACAAATCATTGTGTTGTAAGAAAGAACGATTTGAGATCGTAAAAGAAATATATTTTTCAATAATACCACTATAGACACAAGTTCTTCTTCTCCTTCCTTTTCTACATCCCATCAACTCAAGCATTCTCATTGATTACTTATTATTCCTTTCTTCCTTCTTCGAAGAAATGTGTTTCGGATTTTATAAATCAGAATTCTCGTAATAAAAATAAATTTAATTTTCGTCAGAAATGGGCAGCAGTGAGCTGCCAAGCTAATTGTAATTTTATAAAAAGATAAAAAAGAGGTATAAAAGATAGAAAACATAAGTCTGGTTGTTCATATTTTTCCATTGACTTTAACTTATTTTTTACTACTTTGAAACATGGATGCATCAACCAAACGAGATTTATCGGTTTCAAACTGAATAACATAATGGAAACTGTGTTATATTACTCGGACCAAAATTAAAGTAAAAAATATATAGAAACTAAATTCTTAGAATTTGCAAGGAGAGTTGTGTGTAATATCAGGTACCAGGTAATCAGATATGTACTTTTGTGTGTATTTTCTTCCATTATATATATATATATATTGTGACGTACCTGGTGATGCCGGGTATTTCACTGCAATATAACACTAAAGGAGGGTATCTTTTCCGTGAATGGGTCCCTGGATAAGTTGGTATAACATTGGGAAAGTTAATTAGAAATGGAAATACAATCATGAACAAGATTTATTTGCAAATCAAATGGGTTAATTACATGATCTGACAACGTTTATACACTCTGCCTTGGTACCAAGATTAGGTGTAGTATGCATTTATCATACCTTCGGGGCCCCGACCAAATACCTTCGATGATCGTAGAACAGCTCGTATCGACAGGGTTGCCGACCTCTACAGCAGCTGTGGGCTGTCGGCGGCTGATGGCGTGGCGGTCGTCCTGGGCTGGTGACCTTGTGACTCCTCCCCGACTCGGATCTTGATACCACGGCGTTGCACCTCTCTCGAATCACCTTCCGTCGATGGATTCAATTACTCAACCCGCGCCTATCACGCGTGCTGGTCCCAGTTCCGTACCACACAGTTTCGGTAAAGTTTCCACTACACTAATTACTACAAGCGCAATCGATTGTTCTATCAACACGAATCGTTTATTCTAATGATAATCTCATTGTCTACTTCACTTATTTACTGCTTCACAATTACTATTGCTTTACGAACACATCGCATGTTCCCTTTTGTCCATGCGCTAACGGCGAGCTTTTCGCCACACGTCCGAACTCTTCGCCGCTCCGCTAACGTCTGTCCTCTTCGCAATTCTCCTAACGACTGCCCGCACGTGCTCGCTGCCCAGTTTGTAACCGACGTTCTTACGCTGGCCACCCGGCGGTGGCACCGGTGGCGGTAGCGACCGTTGCTAGCTCCCGTCGTTGTTCGCAGCGCTTGGCGTACGTACCGCGCAGTCCAAAATATATATTGATTACTTACACTAATGTTTTAATTAGTGTAAGGGAACACATTCTGTGTTTCATCACCCCCCTCCTTTCTTTTTTTGGATTTTTCCTGCCTACGGAAAAATTCACTTTACTATCATCGTCTCTGTCGATTGTTGCACTGTCTTGTATACTACATGAACCCTTATATACACTTATTCCCTAAAATCGGATTAACACGTGATTATTAAGACTAACACTAATATTACATTTTATTTACACTCCACTATTTTCCATACATGTTGAACCAGGTTTCCGATTTGAAGCTTGTAGTGTCCTACTATGTCTTGTCTCTTGTGCGACGATTCATCCCCATTTTGCTGACAGTGATTTCCTAAATCACAGTTGTAGGACATAGCTTCCAGCGTGTTGAGCACATCTTGATAGGTATCATCCCATTTCCAGCTACGACCTCTTCTACGTTTGTACCAATGGTTGACCATACCAACACTCTTCCCTCGCCCCTGACTTCGCTCCATTCTTGACCTGCCTACATCTCCTTCATTCCCATACTTTGGGGCATCTGCAAAGGTGAATTCGTACCCCTCCAATATCTTCAAACCCCTTCCTAAATCGGTATGATCTGCTCTGCCCAGTAGGCTCTGCACGGTGACAGGATACTGTCGCGTTGACACGCAACTAATTCCTTGATATTTTATAGGAGCAAATAATGTTTTTGGTTCCATAATGCTCTTCGTTCTGTATTCACTATGACTTCCCGTGATGTAGTTGTAATGGCTATTCCTCTGGTCGCTCTTGATGTTTATTTGGGTTTCTTCACTCCGCTTTCGTACGGAAATCTTGTCTTCAACTTCCTTCAAAAATTTCGGAAATATACCAAAATTCTCTGCCCATGTCCTGGCGTTCTCTTCTAAAATTGGGTGTGATAACTGGATCTTGTATCCTTCCAATATGTTGTTTGATGCTAGGTGCCGTTCTTCTGCTTGCATAACTGCATGAGGGTTTTCCGTCCCATCTCCCGGAGATTTCATCGACTTTGGAGGCATAATTGGTGTCACCCCACTCTTGACACTTGGCGACATTTTCCCGTCTTCTTCCTGTTTAAACTCTTCTTGTACTATTTTCTCTTCGCACCCTTGTATATTTTCCTCGATTTCTTCTTCTATTATATGCTCCATTTCTTCTATTTTCATTTCCACTTCTTCTTCCATTATTAACTTCAATTCTTCCGTTTTCACCTCCACTTTATGAACATCCTCCTCGGCCTCGATTTGGACCTCCACCGTTTTGCCCTCCGCTGTCTTGATTTCTTCATGAATTTGGTTCGTCATCCCCTCGCTTCTATCTGCTACCGCAACCCTAGCATCTACTTGATGGTATGATTGAAATTTTAGCACCTCATCTTTCCTATCCAGTTCCTCCGCTTTCCCATACGGTTTTTCGCATATTTCGATGAGCTTCCTATTCCGTTCTTCTGTGATTCTTCTCATTTCTTCTGCCGGCTTCTTAATCTGTTCTTCAACCACCTTCCCGTTCTGTTCTTCTATTAGTTTTCTATTCCGTTCCTCCGCCTTCTTGCTCCGTTCTTCCCTTTCCCTTACCAATTTATCCGTTTCCCTAGCCAATTCTTCCCTTTCCCTAGCCAATTCTTCCAATATCTTCCTATTCCGTTCTTCTGCTCTCCTGTTGAGTTCTTCCCAAAACTTATTCTGTTCTTCGTTTATTCTTTTCTGATTTTCCCAATATTCCATCAGCATCTGCATTATAACTTGGTTGGTGTCTACTTGACTCTCCTGATTTGGATTTCCTGCTGCCTGGTTCATCGGCGTTGATGTAATTTCTACTTCTTTATTGAAACTATCCCCCGACGTATCATCCAACCGGCTTCCGATAGCACTATCCCCACTTTCTGCTAATCTGCTTCTACTCCCAATTCCTTCATCTATCTCCCTTACTTGCTCCGCCTTCCCTTCCGAGTCCAGTGCTACATTTTGCTCCTCCATTTTACTGCTTCGAACTACCCGTTCGACCCCCACTTCACTAAAATACTCGCACAAATTTTCCTTTTGCCTCACCTAACAACGGTACAACAGTTATCCTATGGATTTACTATGCCCGCCACAGCACTGTATGCTCTTTATAACTGTTATAATGCACTAATATTTCAAATGCTGAATGATGACGAACACACCCTCACTCACCACAAAAACACAAGAAACATATTCTCTGCAATCAGTAATATTATTACCATTTGACTACGTATATGCCGCTGACAAACTTATTAACATTATTACAAAAATGCTCTCAAATTTTAGTAAATCCACTATTAATTTGAAATTACTTCTCAATACAATTATTGCTGTATTATGTACACAACAATCACTCACAGTTACATGTCATATCTTCTCCTTAAATTTCCCTCAATAGTGCCATATGAATATTAAAAATATACATTCACAATGCTGCTATACATTCCACAACCTAGTATCCTTTCCATTGAATTCCACAAACTTTACCATTACCAATGGACAATGCACTGCTGAATGTAAATTCCCAGCAGGTAATGTGCACAATTTATATAATAATATTAAATACCCTGATATTTCCACAAGAATTGTTACTACTTCCAAATTCTTTAATTTCCATGTTATTAAAAACTACCAACCAATTCAAACATTATTAACATGTTTTACAAAATTTGAAATTCTATTACATTATATCATTTACAATGTGTACATGTGTGGCTTTCATAAACTCAGTAACTGCAGTAGTAACTTTATACTGGTTACTCTCAAATAATTTCCTATATCTGCCCACAATTAATTACACAACAAAATTTCTGTAATTAACAAGTATTCATTGTGCTTTCTTGACTTATACATGCTTTGTTAGTACATGTACTATTACTTTTGTTTCCTCTAATAATGAGCTTTACACTACCTGCCTATTATCTTTAACCTGCATTACTATACATCAAATACATGCACAGTACCTTCCAATATTTTACCAACTTTCCTAAGGCCACATTTCTTAATTACACGCTTTCCAGACTTGTTCGGGCGCCAGCTGTGACGTACCTGGTGATGCCGGGTATTTCACTGCAATATAACACTAAAGGAGGGTATCTTTTCCGTGAATGGGTCCCTGGATAAGTTGGTATAACATTGGGAAAGTTAATTAGAAATGGAAATACAATCATGAACAAGATTTATTTGCAAATCAAATGGGTTAATTACATGATCTGACAACGTTTATACACTCTGCCTTGGTACCAAGATTAGGTGTAGTATGCATTTATCATACCTTCGGGGCCCCGACCAAATACCTTCGATGATCGTAGAACAGCTCGTATCGACAGGGTTGCCGACCTCTACAGCAGCTGTGGGCTGTCGGCGGCTGATGGCGTGGCGGTCGTCCTGGGCTGGTGACCTTGTGACTCCTCCCCGACTCGGATCTTGATACCACGGCGTTGCACCTCTCTCGAATCACCTTCCGTCGATGGATTCAATTACTCAACCCGCGCCTATCACGCGTGCTGGTCCCAGTTCCGTACCACACAGTTTCGGTAAAGTTTCCACTACACTAATTACTACAAGCGCAATCGATTGTTCTATCAACACGAATCGTTTATTCTAATGATAATCTCATTGTCTACTTCACTTATTTACTGCTTCACAATTACTATTGCTTTACGAACACATCGCATGTTCCCTTTTGTCCATGCGCTAACGGCGAGCTTTTCGCCACACGTCCGAACTCTTCGCCGCTCCGCTAACGTCTGTCCTCTTCGCAATTCTCCTAACGACTGCCCGCACGTGCTCGCTGCCCAGTTTGTAACCGACGTTCTTACGCTGGCCACCCGGCGGTGGCACCGGTGGCGGTAGCGACCGTTGCTAGCTCCCGTCGTTGTTCGCAGCGCTTGGCGTACGTACCGCGCAGTCCAAAATATATATTGATTACTTACACTAATGTTTTAATTAGTGTAAGGGAACACATTCTGTGTTTCAATATATATATATATATATATATATATATATATATATATATATATATATATATATATATATATATATAATGTTTTATTCGCATCTGTTATAAAGATGTTAGCTCGTGATATTACGAGTAGGTACCGAAATGGGTGGCATTTTAGCGAAAGTAGATATACAAAATCTGCGGGCTGTCACACTCGTGTCAACCACAATCCCGTTCGCGGCTCCAAATCCTCCATTACCAAAAGGTCCGCCAGTCCTTTAATCTTGTTGTTATTCAGCTGCGCGGTTTAAAAAAGTCCAAACCAGTTAACTGCAATTAAATGGCCGTATCCCGACAGACGAGTTCGGGAAGCATTAATTCGAGCGCGTCGGCGTGGGTAAACATCGCTCTGATTATGGTGACGGCGTCGGGCGACACTAATGGATAAACATCGCCGCGGATTCTCCCACGTCCTTCCCCGCACCATGTTAAGCCACCCCCGCCCCCAACCTGCTGGGTCTCGTGTTGCCCAGATGATGTTAAGACCTTGTTCCTCTATTCGTGCCGTGCCTCATATCAAATTAGATATTATTGTACCTGCACAGTAAAGTGGTTTCGCATACCACGAATTTGACAAAAAATTGTTGACAAGGGATATTTTGAAGGAATGATGAAAAGATTAATATTAAATATGTAAAATGAACAATGAATTTTCAAAATTATTGGAATATTCGTTCGTGATCACCAATCACCTGCGATTCTCTCGCGCAGTGTCAGGGCGGTCCATAATCACGTTACTTCAATTCTTCTTCTAACGGTCAAAATAGAAGGGAGTAATGATGGAATCAGGCCAAGTATTTAACAATATTTGACTTTGCGTATATAACTTAATTACCAATTTTGAGTTGAAAAGTCCTATTTTGTTGGTTTTGAAAATCCAAATTCTATACACACGTACAAAACTTCAATTATTTCTATTTCACTAATCAGCTTAAGTAATCAACAACAAAATATTTCTGTTAGTGATTTGCTGAAATTTGATTCCCTAAAAATTAAAATTTGGAATAGCAACATTTGCTTGGTTATGGTGCACCGCTCATTCTTGTTGCTTGAAATTATATCAGAACTAAAAAGAACCATCATCAATTCCCTTCGAATTAGACGGTCTTGTGACATGCCAAAAACTGCAGCTGATAAATTTGACGGACATGTATTTAGAAAAATGAAATCTTTCACGTCAGCTTTCTTTAAAAAAAATATTGCGTCTCATTCTTTTGAAAACGCCCGTCAACCGCGCCGTATCCTGTCGCTTCATTGAAAACCATCAGTTTTCGCCTTCAAAGCGCGACGGAACAAACGGAAGAGCGCCATCCCTTTTTGCATTTGCCTTTATATTACAGAAAATACAATTCCAAGCGTCGATCGGTTTAACTCTTGGTTTACGAGCAAACGTCATCGGTTGGGATGACAGCAGGCGGCGTTTTAAACGTAATGGACAGATCTATCTGGCTTTCGATGCGGTCCCTTCAATCAATTGATGGATGCTAATTCATTTATGCTTTGTGGTACGGCCGCAGCGGGACGCATGGCTGTGGGGTTGCGATGCGGCGGGGGCAGGGCGGGGCGGGGATCCCAGGCCAGGTCGAGAGAGCAAGGCAGGGCGGCGTTTTGGGTTGAAAAGGGGGAAGGGGGAAGGGAGGGGGTTGGCGAGAAGGATTAAAGCAAGACGGGGAGACAACGACGGGGAGAGGGGAATAGGAAGTCGTGGAGGAGTGAGGCGGGGTCGAGAAAGGCGGGGAGGAGAGAAAGGAGTCGGGTTGGCCGAACGGCGAGGCAGGTCCCGACGAGGCGAGGCATGTAGGGATGAGCGTGAAGGAACGAGAGGATGAGGTGGGAGCACAGGGAGTTTAATATAAACGGGGAGGTGTTGGACTGAGGAAAGTGGGGAGTCGAGGCGGGGAGATATGACGGGGAGTCTTGTCAGTGATACGTGACAGGGAAACGTGCGGGAAAAGAGGCGGGGAGACGTGCCTGGAAAGTGAGGCATGGGGGGCGAGGCCGGGAGACCACGGGGCAGACGTGGCCGCGAAACGTGATGGCGAGACGTAGCGGCAAAGGGATGTGGCATGGCGACGTGGCAGGGTGACGAGACAAGGCGACGAGGCGCGGCGGCGAGGTGGGGCAACGTCGCGGGATGACGAAGAGGGGCGGCGAGGTAGAGCGACGAGGCAGAGCGATGAGGCGGGGCGATGAGGCAGAATGACGAGGCGGGGCGATGAGGCGTCGCGACGATTCGAGGCGGGGCGATGAGGCAGAGCGACGAGGCGGGGTGACGATGGCCGAAACGGGGCAACGGGAGGCGAAGCGGTCCCAGTCGCCACGAGCGCGGCTCGCGGCCGGAGGCGGAACGTGTAAGCCGATTGTCGCGCTGCCCGGCGCGCCGCCCCCGCAGAGGCCGCGTGCGGTCTCGTTGCAGATGTCGCCGCCACTCAACGCCTCCGCCCCGGAGAGCGTCCGCAGCGAGTCGCCGCCGACCTTGCGCTCTGGCGTCCATCGAATGCGGCCTCTCTGGGCGTTCGCGAGCCGCTGAAATAGATCGGGCTTGTTAGCGCTGAAACGCGATGATTCTGCCAGAGGCGTATTGTCATTTGAGGGGTTGAAACATTATGTTGTGTGGTGATAATTGTGGCGTCGGCAGATGGTGACAATTCCAGGGGGAATGATAATGAGGTAAATCGGTTATTGTTCTTTGTTTAACGAAGGAAGAGTCCTTTGATTGGATTTGAATGGATTTATTGTGAGAAATAATTTGAACATTGTGTTTCAAAAGGGTTCATGTTCATGTTTACGTATCTTCAGACCTAAGTGTATTTGACTTAATTATAGTTTCTCAGATGTTTCCGCCTATTATCTTTTATAAGCAGGATAGATCTATCTTTTTTCAAAGGTCAATCGTTATTTACTTGTAGAGGAAATATTTAAATAAATATATGCGAGCATATGCCAGATGATCAAAATACGTGAAAGTACTATTGGCATCTGATTGGCGGATACAAAATCTTAAATGTTATTACCTTGTCAAATAAACACCTTATATTTTCATATTTATCGATTTTCTCTCGAAGAAACATGTTTTATCTTCACTGAGCGCTAATACTCTAGGTCAATCTACCCTAAGAATTTCTCCGGCGTATTTCTTTCATCATTTCTCGTTCTTACTTTGTAAAAAATCGTGCACCGCATTACAGGGAATTCTTGACAGATGAAACTCCTGTTGTGTGGCCCTGGTAAAGAACAAATGCGTAAATCTTGTTTTTGACGTTTCGTGTATTCTTATTCTTCTGATGATTCTTCTCAAATACTTCTAGCCATCATTTTCACGTTTTACCCCCTTATTCTGTATATAATTGTCGGTTTTGCATCGCGTCGCTCCGTTACGTGCCCATTAGCCCCCGATGTATGGAGGGAGGAACGACACTCATTGGGATTTAAGAATAATTATATATAACTACTATATTCAGTTTCACTTTGGTGACCTTAACTGTTCAGATAAGAACAAGTTCCGGGGAGATATTCTGTCTTCAATGCATTGTTGGACAAAGCTATTTCGAACCTCAAAATCATTTTGTTGCATTCGCTTCTCTTTGAAAATTCTTCTTCAATATAAATATATTTCAGTATTCAACTTATTACTTTTTATTTTTCTCGCCTTTGTTACAAAATATAGTAGCTTAATCGTACACAAGATATCGACAATTTTCGACTGAAAATCTCACACTAACGAGACTTGCTAACGAAAAAATGAAAAATTTTGTTTCTATATATAGTAAATTACATTTTCTGGAACGATCTCTAGTCAGAATTCACGGCAATTTGACGGCATACCGTTTGTCTGTCGTTAACTCTAGCTCCTAAACCGTTCACACGATTTTCCCCAAAATTGATATTTCCCTATCGATTTAAACACGAAGAAAGTCGACGCCCTTTGAGTTTGAAACGTTTATTTTTTTTCTGGGATTCCTTACGTGAAGCCTCAACATTTTTTATATTCTCTCAAAAATGGCTACAGATAGTTTTTTTAAATTTGTCCCCAGATTGCCTAAAGAACGCGTTGAAAGTAATCATTATCGATGCAAGCCCTAATTGTTCGCAAAATTGCAGTAGTTCAATTTTTTTTCGGCGTCTTCCCACAACTACAATTTTTAAATTGTTTAGAAAGTTTATTTCCTTATTAAAATGCATTGTTAAGTGATACAATCAACTAGAATTTTGAGAAAATATTATTAGTTTCCGCATAATTATACGTGAAATCCACGAGAATTTTAAAATAATTATTTCCACAAAACAACTCCAAGATAATTCTTAAATTTTCTGCTTGTATGAGAGAAAGGTCAAAAATTGGTGCTACTTCTATTTTCGGCGAACTAACCACATTTTTGAAAATTGCAAAAAAATGGATTCGCCACATTTTTGCAGGTAGAGATTTTTGTCATAAATGAAATGAAGTCATATCCTTAAATTGCTGGTGAGCAGTTGTTTCTTGAATAAATGAATAGTTTTGTGTAATTTCTGCTTGAAGCTAATGCAATTTATAAAGAAATTCACAAACCGACTGCAATTTTTTCCAATGTTTTTCACCAGAGTAATCAAAAACCACTTGAAAAATTTCGCAGGTCTTATTTTTATTAAACTCTAAATGTTCGAAACCCCCAAAAATTAAATATTGCGAGAAAGTATGTGCTGTTGTGCCCCTCTTGTGTTATTTACTCTCGCTAATTTTGAAGGTAATGATCACCTTCAGCACCAAAATTCACGACCAATTACCTTGCACAAATTATAAATTGCATTAATTACGATACCGCCGTAAACTATCGTTACTCTTCAGCGCAGGGGAATCAAGAGTACCCAATCATCTACTATCATTTGCTTCCCTTACCTCTAACAACCAGGTAACCATGCAAGACATGTGAAAGCGCTTTAAACTAAGTGCAAGTGAATAATTTACAAACTATAAAATACTTCAAACATACGAAATTAACTATATTTACTTAAACATAACTATTATGTTACTAGGAGTCATAACAAGCAAAAACATCGGGCAGGGAGTTCAGTACATCCATCTGCGACCGCTCAGTAAGTTCATACTTGGTGCAAAATCTGACCGTGTCATGCCCTCGGCATTCCAACCGGCCCGAAAAGCCATTGTCCGGAACTGCCAAGCGAGGGCACTCGCTGCCTCGGAATGGCGCGTGTTCGGTGCTGCTCTCGAGTTTCTTTGTCTGAGCTTCAGTCGTACCCTCTATTCAGACTGCGCAGATCCGTCAGCTCAGCGCTCAGATTCTGCCCGGGGACGCTACCACTGTCCCTCTTCTACTCTCTCTCTCGCTCTCCCTCTCTCTCTCCATCTATCTCCCTCTATCTCTCTCCCTCTATCTCTCTCCCTCTATCTCTCTCTATCTCTCTCCCTCTATCTCTCTCCCTCTCTCTCTCCCTCTCTCTTCTTCTCTCTCTCCCTCTCTCGCACCTCCCTCTCTGCCACTCCTACTCCTACCGCGCCCACCCCGCCCACTCCGCCGCCCGCTTTCTAACTAGTCTAGAAAACCGTGTGCGCGGAGTTGTCGTGGCGTGTCTTACCGCCTGCCTCTAGTCATCCTGCGTCGCTCTCTTAGTGTCGTACAGTGGGTTGAAGCTCAGTTGAAGAGTTGGGCCTCATAACGTTTACATTACGATTTGTGAATTTGACATGACAAATAGGAACGCTACTTGTAACTTCCTCTCATGAATTTTACTAGTAAACTGGTATCATAGACTTTTAACACAAATTCTGTTTTGTTTGTTATCATATACTCTACGTACAAACATAATCTACACAGGACTACATAAATACCAATGTTTCGCGAAAAAAAACGTGATGCAAATATTCTACCACAGATCGTTGTTCGGACACGATTCAATTGTAGTTGTACAGTATTGCTTTTTGATATAACGAAAGTATTCTACCATTCCTCGTAACTTTCGAATGTTTTGCACTGTAAGGCACTCTAAGAAATTCGTTCTACTGCTTCATGCAATTTTTTTTTTTTTTTTCTTCTTCAGCTTTTTCCCTTTAAGGGGTCGCTGTTTTTCTGGTTTTGGCGAAAGTTTTACGGCCGGATGCCCTTCCTGACGCCAACCCACGTGGGGATGATATGATATATGATGATGATAGGAGGTGAAAGGACGAACACAATACAACCATGCCCGAGGCGGGACTCGAACCCGCGACCCTTCGGTCCGCGATCGCTACGGCACTACTGCCTTAGCGATCTCGGCCACCCGGACCGGCTCTACTGCTTCATGCAATATATAAGAAAAATGTATTTCAAAACCAATCAGGAAAAACGTATAACCCGTTAACAAGGAAATTTCCCAGCTTAAAAGTCGCTTTAGACAGGAAATTAACTTGGTAAGAAAACGTACGTTTTTGTCACCTCTAATACAATAAAGCGACGAAAAACCATCTCACACAGCACAATAGTGTAATGCGTTGGTGTCTTATCTCGACCTCACAGACCTCCATCAACACTCAAAGCGATGAAGTGTGGTGAGAAATATCATTGAGCCACTAATACAAAGAAAATTCTCTTGAGGTACTTGATTACGCTCAGTAAAGAGAATAGCTTCTCTTTATAATTTTGGCCTCTTAAATTTGACATTCCCCTCTGTGCGTCTTTTCCTCTCTTCGCACGTCGTGCTCTGATTTTCCCTCTTGGCCAGTGGCGCCCTGTCTACGTGGCTTTCTTGCGACCACCGCATTTGCATTTCTAGAGTGATGTTCGCTTCTAACTCTGACAGCTCCCTTTCCATCACACTCCGCATTTCATATACATAAGTAGTCCTTTGCTCCACCACTTTCACTTTCCACCTTAATGTTATAAAAGAAATGATACGTTACTGTGTAAAATATGATAAAAATATTGTTTGAAAAGTTTTATCAATTTGCTATTTTAATATTGCGTTGAAAATGTTGGCACCTGTAACTTCGCGAATGAATATGCACTTTTGATGACGCTCGTATGGTATACCAATTACAGTAAATTTACATTAAAATATTCTGTAAATTTTGAGATGAATTGTACACCCTTTGAGGATTTAATAGTAATACACGTTTTAATGGTATCACTCATGTTTCACATCTTAACTCTCTAATGTTTTGTTGACAATATTTAAGAATGTACCTGATTGTTTGAGAGCGGTGCATTTTTGTCTCATGACATAGTTCGTATTTTTGTTGACATTTTAGTGTTACGTGACCTTACCCTATCTCAAAAAGATAGTAATTTTATGAAATGAATTGATTTGCCAAGCCAAAAATTTTGTAAGTATTTGTTAAAATTCAGGTCATTCAAGATACTGGCAATATATCACGTTACAGGAAAAAGACCATGGTCTACTGATAGTATGGTACTGGCACCCACAGTCCCTCCAGTTGCTCCTTAGGAAGTTGGTTGCCACCTGGAGTGGGGTTTATACTTAAGGAGCACCAAAAATCTTTAGTCTCAAATTCCGGGCATAATAATAATAATAATAATAATAATAATAATAATAATAATAATAATAATAATAATAATAATATAATTTATTAGTGGCAAAAGTCAATAAAATTACTCCTTTTCTACGATATATTACACACATAGGAGAGGTACATGTCCTCTCCATTTAGGTCTCGTAACGCCAGTCGAAACATGATTCCTGTCGTCCGCAGTGCCTAAATGAAGCGAGGCAGCTGTTCGTGGAAACACGCGCCCGTGGTGGCAGAGCGTGCGGGCGGGCGCGCGGAGGCGACGTGACTGCCGCGAGACGGAGGCGCGTACTGCGTCGAGGCGTCTAATGGGCTGCCGGAACTTCGTAACCCCACTTGCGCGGCGAGGGCGGCGGGCACGGCGGGCACGGCGGGGACGGCGATTCTCTCGAGGGCTGGCGGCAAATTGCCCTCGCAGCGGGCTTCTCGGCTCACGCACCGGCTTCTCGACTCCGCGCTTGCCTCCGGCCCCGCTCGCAGGGTGCGTTCGCTTGCTCCGCCCGTTTGTGTATCTCACCCGCTCGTTTTCTTCTCCCTGGTCGCTCCCCTTCCCACCCCCGCAGCCGGTTTTTTTCACCTCTCCCGGTTTCCCTGGTTTGTCCACGTTCCGCGTCCCGCTAATTTTCTCCGCCCGATCATCCCCCCCTCCTCGCCTTCTTTCTACGCTCAGTTCCGCCTCCCCTTCCCACGCAATCTCCGCAACACTTTTTACCCCAGCCATGGACTCCTTTCCAGTCTCGTTCTTCTCCGATTTGGCTTTCTTTTCTCCGTTCTGATCTCTTTTCTTCATTCTGCTCTCTTTTCCTAACCCTGATATTGTTACCGTCTCGCTTTTTTTCATCCCTCGCTCTCTTTTTTCGTTCATTTTCCCCCCGTTCTCTTTCTTTTCTCCGCCCCGCTCTCTTTAAACAATCTTGCTCTGTTTTGTTCTCCCGGCTCTCTTTTCTCATTCCCACTATTGTCCCTGCCCGCTCTCTTTTCCCATTCCGATCCCTTTACCCAACTCTCTTTTCACGATCTTTTTTTTCTTTTCCTGTTCCGTTCTTTTTCCCGTTCTGCTTTGTTTTCTCCGACCTGCTTTCCTTTCGCAACCTTGCTTTCGTCCCGTTCTCCTTTCCCCATCCGTCTATTTCTTTCCATCCTTCTCTTTTTCTCCGTTTTCTTTCACTTACTCCGTTCCATTTTTTTTGCATGACTCAAATTCTCTTTCATGTCTGGATGGATGGAAGAATGTGACAAGCATAACTATCTCATATTATAATATTTTGAGCTGAAACATAGTAAAGAAGGTTTAAATTTATTTTACAAACTTCTACACGTCCAATATTAAAACTAGAGATTTCTTTCTCCAAGCAATTTAATACTCAAGTTAAGATATTTAAATTGCGTAATGCATTAAAAAAATAAGAGTAGTAGTTGAGTGATAATTAGGAACATTTAAAGGATGAAAAGTTTCTATAGGCCGCGCATTGCCACTATTTTTATCAGTGTTCAGGCCTCAACTCTCATGTGACTACGAATCACGTCTGCTTGATTCGCCTTTCAACTGTAATATTATGACTTCAAATCATGTGCGCCAGGTTCTGAAATAGTTTTGTAGAAGAAAGTGTAAAATACACAGAAAAGACATAAAATCAGTAATGTATTCACTTGTAAACACACCAACATGAACTATCAAAACTCTCACAACAATGATGTTTAAAAAATTAAAACATTAAATGCGTTTTGGGAGAAAAATACATATACGTAGGGGTTTTCGATCAGGTTTTCATTGTCCATGTGGTTCGTTTATAGCGAATAGAGGAGACGATTCTTCCCTACTCAATGCATTTAGATTGCAAGAACTTAGATGTTGGGATTCATATTACCCCTGCTCCACTCCACAAAGTGAAGAGGCGCTTGTACACGCCTCTTTCTACTTTCCTCGGCCCTTCGCTCTCTTCTTGGCCCACTCTGTGTCTCCACTTTTCTGGGCTTGCAGACTTCCTTTGATCAACGCTTTGGCTGCCGCTCTCCGGGAGCTCAGTGCTATTCAAGATAATACCTAACGTACTATTTGTGCTCGATGAATCACACACCATTGACCTGATGATACCATTTATGTATGCTCTGTTTCCTTTTACTGTAACCCTAAAAGCCCCCTCCCCACGTTCTTCTCTTTCCGACTACTGCTCTCTCCACGTTCTGCTCTCCACATTCTGATGTCTACATCTTCTGCTCTCTCCATTTTCTTCTCATTCCATTTTCATTCTCTCCACGTTCTGCTCTCTCCACATTCTACTTCTTCCATTTCTGCTCTCTCCGTCATCCACTCATTCTACTTTCTCTAATGTTCTGTTATCTCCACATTCTCCTTATCTAGTTTCTGCTCTCTCCACGTTTTGGCCTCGCCATATTCTGCTCTCTTAATGTTCTACTCTCTTCACATTCTTCTCTGTCCACGTTGTGCAATATCCATGTTTTTCTCTCTTCATTTTCTTCTCATTTCATTTTCTCCCTCTCCAAATTCTGCTCTCTCCACGCATTGTTCCAATCACTCACGCTTTGTTTTCTCTTACTTCTGCTTTCTTCTTGCTCTGCCCTCTTTCACTATCTGCGTTTTGGACGTTATCCTCTACGGTGTGCTTTGCGTGTTATCTTTTCACGCTCCCTCTTCTCTCATACTTTACGCTCTGCTCCTCTCTCGGACGAAATAGAATATCTCCGTAGAAAAGTTCCACTGTGCAGCGCAATAAACTCTCCTCATTACCCACCCCCCTTCCGCTTTGCAACTTAGAATTGTGCCCTTTATCCATCACCCTGCTTCCGCTCACTCGCGGCGCACTCTCCTCGTCTGTTGCTCTCCTCGCAGCCTCCCTCGCACCTATTCGCCGCTCTCCGGGAGCCGAGCGCCACTCGGGAAGCTTCCGAACGTGGCGGATGCAAATGGAACGTGCACGTGCCGGGTGAAGGTCGCGCCACGCGCCGCACTCGAGACGTGACGAGAGCGAGCGGGGCCGGCGTCGCACCTCCGTGCGCGCACTCGTGCTCTATAAAAGCTCGTTTCTCCGTGTTACTCGTATGAAATAGCTGTGTACGGGGAAATGAAAATATTTTCTTATCAAAATGTTATTTTTTGCGCTTTTTAAGAAGCTTTCTGTGAACCAAATACTTTTGCTTGCTGTGATATTCAAATATATAAGAACATTTGTCTAACTGGTTTACTACTTTTACTACTGTATACATTATTCTATCTGGTTTACAAAATAAATTTGAAATAAATCGATAATTTAATTTAAAAACTTGTATATTTTTGAAATTGCTCTTGAAACTGTCGTAAACTGCTTGTCTGTTAGTTATGTGGTTCACAAATTGTCTATTACTATCTATCCGACATTAGTACTAATGTAAACTATGGAAATAATCAGTTGTGTAACAAGTGTGTTATTAAATTTTAATGCAATAACATGAAAATAGCTCATTTGTAATAGCTGCTTCATTGGTTGAGATGAAGTTTAATTTTCTGCTTTTTGCCTTCACATCGTATTCGATGTATATATACAATTAGTCTAAGTATAAAATAAATACGTTTCTAGCAGATAACCAAAACACTAACTTAGTCAACTCACAACTATGCTGTAGTACAGAGAATATGAATCCATCGAATGAAATTTTGGTATTACATTTTGATCACAACGCAAAGTATTGACCTTGAAGGTATACAAGGGGAGAATACCTGGCTCTATTCGATATGATTTCGAGAATAGACAAATGGCAATGATAATTTTGTCGTATGTTATGGCTTGTGTTGTGTATTTCAAGAAAATTAGTAGTATTCATGTAATGCATTTCCTTGTGAAACGTTTCCTTGTGAACAATTCTTTGTACACAAGGATTACATCGTACACGTCTTCGGTACCGAAGTCTTCTGTATTGATCGTTTCCCTGTTGCAGTTTCCAATTCGACGAAATTCTGTTTCGCCTCGAAATATACAACTAATTATAGAAATTCGAGTCGAACAATATTTTTTTGAAAGCTGTTTTATTAACTTTACGCGATTATTGTTGTGTTTATATTGATAAACACCCAACACCAGACTAGTAGATCGTCCGCCAAGCTTGAACACAGCGTTTAGGGCAGCGATGGCGGCGACGCCAAGCTGACAGCTTCATCGTTACGACCGGGACCGACACGTCCGCGAGACGTGTTTAGCCGGCGCGAACGCGTGACGGGCGAGGGAGAGCGTCCGGCGGAGCGTGTCGCTGGCGCGTGCGCGACGCGTGCGTCGTCGTGTCCGCGAGAGGAAAGCGTGCTCTTGTCGACGGCTCGTTGACTGCGTGTGCAATACACCACTCGACCCTCGCAACAGCCAGCGGCACCGCGCGGAGCGCCCCTGCAACGCTGTGTGTATACAACCCGCATCGCGCATCTGTATTAACTGGCTGCCGGTTGCCGACGCTGCCCCTTTCGCGTTCGCTGTGACGGTCCCTTTTCGACTGCGCGCCTCTGCGAGATGGGTTGGTCTGTTCTGGTGGAATTCGGACGTGTAATTGTATTTCCAATAAAATGGCTGCAGAAACTTGGAGGCCCCTATTACTTCCTCCGGAGTTTAAATTAAATAACTCGCCTTTCATCACTCAGACGTTCCCAAACATAAACTCCGTAGTGGGCTAATTACGCCTTGATTTTGGCACTTCCAGCGGAATCGGAGGAACACTTATATTGAATATTTTCGTATGCAATTAGTTAAATTGTTGTGTTTTTTCATTGTATCTTTGAATCCCTTTTTGCGAGGTTTGAGATCCAATATAGACAATTAGAGCAGCATAAATGCGAAGTCAAAGCATTTACATTTGCCTGTTTTCAGTGTGTGGGCTACCGCAGAGGTTTTTGGAAGGGTATTTGTTATTATTTTATTGCGCAACCGCGGAATGTTAAATAACCCTCGCTATTCAGCCACCTAAAATAATTATGTATGAGTACTCTAATGTAGCGGGCTCGTGAATGCATTACCTCAATTCTATAGCTTTGTTCCATTTCGAAATCCACTCAGGCAAAATTGAATATAATACATATTGGCATTGATGCACAGTTGAACAAATATTCGCGCATATAAATGGCATGAATCACCATACAAAGTAAGAGACTGGAGGCTGGATTTTCGTTCGTAAATCTTTCGTTTCTTCTCATATATATTTTTGTGTAAATTCGGAGATTATTTGCTAACGGAATTAAATTTTTCATCATACCAAAGTATGGATTACCGTGAACTGCGGCTGAACGAGGTTGTTTGAATTGCCTCAAAAACTGTTGAGATTCCTGGACAGAATTTCATTTTGATTATCATTGTTAAGAATATTCATTTAAGATAAGAACAACCTTGGATTACCACAATGTATTTTAAAACATAAACTTAAATATCTGAAAAGCGAGCTCTAGAAACAGTAAATTAGTAATTATGTACTCTCTATATATAATGAAACCTAAAAACTGAATCCTCAGTACTATTTAAGTGTTTTCGTGGATGTGAAAGGTGAATAGTTAGCGTAAAAACATTTTAAACTTCTGTGAAGTGTATCACACTCACCGGGAGCAGGGACATTGTAATAATAAAAATAGTTTATTTATTTTTAGTGGCTTAATGAAATGAAAATATTTGTATTCACTATACAAGTAGTGATATTTCCTATATTTATTAATCTTTATAAATGTCGAGGACAAAATCAATCGTGAGTTAAAATATGTAGAATAAAACGTAGAATAAATGTAGCACTGAAAGTGTTAATAATACTACTTATTATTACAACATTACTGCATGTGTCTCTTGCGTAATCAATCCGATATCGTAATAATAGATATTACATACAAAACAATTTAATTCAAGATAGTAAAAGCATTAAAATAGACTTTGGACATTAAAATATCCCCAAGAAATGATCGTTTATGGAAACTTCGAAAGTAGATCTGCTCTATACAAAAATTGGAATAAATGATTAAAAAAGTCTGGCAGTTTCTTTAACAACTAATAGAGAATGCTTTCACAACGACATAATTTAACTTAAACCGTTTATATGAAGATGACCCAATGCAATTCTACGGAAATGCGTTCGCAATCATACAAGAGCTCATTGAATTTGGATTTTACCCGAATCCCAGAGCAAGAATTCCAGTCCCTCAGTGGATCTCGTGTAGCATCGAATACCAGAAAGGATTGCGGGGTAGTGTTAGCATTCAACACTCGCCCCTTTCGCTTACCGCTCCCCCTGCTCCCCACCTCCGCTCTTCCAGGTGCACTGGATCACCCCACGGCGAGACCTGCACCCCGTAAATTTTAAGCACTCGCGTGGGCAGACCGTTACACCATGCGTTAATTACAAATCACCGGATATTGAGTTCCCAAAGGCAGGAAGCGCAGACGTCAAATTACGCTTCCAACAGAGGTCCTTTTTGCGCAGGGACGGTTCGTTGGAGGCGGAGGGGAATTAATCGCGAGGGGTAAGTTTAAAAATACTTTCTGTTTTTATGCTTTCGGGATGTGGAATGCGGCATGAAATAGCGTCAACTACAGTAATGGCAGAAAGGTTTTCGAAATACGGTTCTCTCGATATCATCATGGCCAAAAGAGAGGTATTAAGGGAAGTAAGTTAAATGATCCACTTTGCAGTTTTAGTAACATTTTATGTAATTTATTTCTATTACATAGATACAACAAAATGTAGTTCCCAGGAATTTAAAAATATATTGCCACAACTGAAACGAACGAATTAAAATGCGTTTTTTTGTAATACACTTCACTCAAGTATGCAAGCAATCCAAAAGCTGAAAACTTTATTGAAATCTCTCTCATCGAATTAGTTCAACGTTCAAAGCTAAAACGATACTTCAGTAAATGATATGAACTTACTTTTTGAGGAAATTAACATAATAGTACTAGTTTTGAGCGTCAAAATTCGCTTTAATATCACCTTAATATTTTTAATTACAATTGCTTTACACTGTAGCAGCGCTACAACCTTCATGAAATATCTTCTGGTGGCTTGACCATTGAGAGTGCAAACGCACGATTCTCAGCGACTGATGGCCTGAGTTCTTCGCCGTCTTGATGACCATTTCATTGTATCCTAATTGCCCGCGTACAACGATGCGTGGTCGCGGAGAGGGCTGAGAGTGGGAGGGTACGCGCAGGCTAATTGCTTCTGGGAAACCGGCAATCGCAGCTCCGTGGACAGCTCGCCCCGCCCCTCCTCTCCGCGCCCCTCCCCGCCACGTCCTCCGATAAGGCCCCTTAATACCCCTCTCCGCCTCGTCCCGGTCCCCGCCCCCGGCCCCGCGGGCGCTCCATCTATTAGCGTCATTAGCCGGCAGCTTAACTACCCTCCTGAGCGAGCGTTGTGAGGAGATAGGCGCCCCCGGGCCTCTGACGGGCTCTGCTTTCGGCGTCTGCCCGAGGGCCACGCAGGCGCCACTCTCCCGGTTCACCCCGCAATTCCCCGCCCTCTCCCACCAGCGGCCTCCTCTGCCTGCACTTATTTCACGCAATCCTCCTTCACTACATTCCTTGCCATTCCCTGCCATCCTCCTTGCCTACCACTCCTTCCCCACCACTTACTTCTCCGACATTCGTTTCGTTTCCCTGCCTCTCACCTTCCCCGCCACCCTTCTTCCTCATCATGCACCTTCCCCGCTACCCAACATCACCATATCCACTACTCCTTCCCCCTCTTCCTCGCTCCCTCCTTCTTCACCACCCACTCTCCCCACCACTTAACTTCCTTGCCAACCACCTTCCCCGCCCCTACCTCCCCGCCACCCACTTTCCATGTCCCACTTCCCCGCCACTCTGTATTCCTTGCCACCTAACTTCCTCGCCACCCACATTCTCCACCACCCAACTGCACCCCACCCGCCAGTCCCCCTTCCCCACCACACAAGTTCCCCGCTACACACCTTCCCCGTTACACACTTTCCTTCACCACCCATTTTCTCCAGCACCCACCCGCCCCATCACCCTCCTTTCCCACCACCGTCCTTCCCTACTGTACTCCTTCCCCGCTACAGTCCTGACAAGGGCCACCCTGCTTATATGTCATTTTCTCCTCGCCACCATCCTTGCTCATTAGTCTTCTTTCCTGCCATATTTGATAACTTTGAAAGGAGCAAATCAGAGTTTTTGAGAGAATTTTCGATATACTTCATCGCGTACAATTCTCAGAAACACAATAGGATCGTAATTGCATAACGTGTCATTTTCCTGCAACTACAAATGTCCGAATCTCGCTGGTCACGCCAGCAATTAAAATGAATTTGGTGTGGAAAGGTTGGATTTTCTGGGGCGCATAGATACAAGATTTTATGGATACTTATTTATTATATTTTCTGAGACATTCCTGGCAATTATGTACGAATAATTTTACTGTCTAATTAAATTAACTCACATGCAGCTCTCTTGTCTCGAGTTGCAAATCGAAAAAACCAACGGTTACTACATTAGGCGCGATTACTAAAAAGAGGGATAGGATTAGCCTACTGTTCGGGAGGCGTAAGGAAAGGCGGATTTAATAGTGCAAGAGAAACCGAGACGGAGAAAGGAGACGAGTGAGGCGAAAGAAAATTCGAAAAGTTGTGAGAAGTTGAATTGGTGCAGAGGGTTAGACGATACAGTTGGTTGCGGGCTGTAAGGTTCCATAATACCGGAGACGCGAGAGGTACGCAAAATTCGGATGTGCGGAAAGTGAGAAAATACTGGCAATGGGGCGTTCCTAGGTAATCCAGAGAGTTCTGGAAGCGAGGGGGTGCGAGAGGGTTAAAAATACGGGTGGTGCGAGGAGAGTCAGCGAGGTGATAGGGTCCGGGTATGTGAGGGTTTGCGAGAGACTAGATATGCAGTGAGTTATGAGGGGAACATGGGTGCGAAGGGCGCCGAAGGAGACGATGCTTTTCGATTAATTACCTTAGGAGGTAATATCTCGCAGGCGGTGGGAAGTTCCGGATTACCGGATATGTGACTGATATATAATACCGAAGACGTGAATGATGAAGGGGTGCAGGAGAGAGGAGTCAACGGGGAGAGCGTTGCCGCCTGGCCGACGTACGGAATGCGGAAACTAGGAAATGCAGAGAGGTAGAAATGCAGGATGGAAATCGACGTTACAGGGGGTGACGGTGTTCGAGAAATTTGGAGATGCGTGTGGCTACAAGTTGCGGTGACAGACTACGAGGAGATGTGAGAAGTGCGGAAGATTCGGAATAGCGGAAAGAGAGAAAATACGGACCTTGGGGCGCGCCTAGGGTAATCCAGAGAGTCCCAGAAACGAGGGGATGCGGTGGAGGAGGCAATGCGGGCGTGGTGAGGGGCGCAAGGAGGTGGGCGCGAAGGGAGCGAGCCCAGCTCCGAGCTTATCTGCGAGCGGCAGGCGTCGACGCAGGGCTTCGCGTCGGCGCGCTCTAACGACTGGCAGATGTACTAATTCGGCGCCATGCAAATACACATTAGCGAGATTTTCTACTCCCGCGCCGCCGTCGCTTTCCGACGCTCGTCGCCCGCCTCTGCAGCGAGAATCGTCAGAGCCAACTGCGTTTGGATCTCCCGACAATTCTCTCCAGCACTGATCCTGGTTACTGCGTACTCACTCGTGTGGTCGTGACTTTGCCAAAGGTAAAATTTTCTGATATCCCCCTCTCCTATTTAAACTAAAAAATGAGATATAGTTTAAATTTTCAAACCATTTCAATAACATTCACGCACGCCATAGAGAGCTTGAGATTAATTTTAGATTTAACATATAGTTAGTTTTTATTTTATTTTTTCACAGAAAAAGAAACTGTATAGATAATCGTGTATTTGTGAAGCAAAATATAACTGGGACTACATTCAGAATGTTTGCCAAATATCCGATTAATAATTTTTAGTTAATATTTTCTTTAAAATTTAAAGTGATTCGTCTGACGAGAAATAAAGATGTTATTTTATCATAATTACCTACGTAGTCTTTGTTTTCATTAAAATAAAAATAAGAGTACTCTCATTTTTCGTCCATGATGGCAGGTTTATATTCATAATGTTCAAATATTATGAAAATGTGTTCTTATAATTTTCTTCACATATTCAATATGATAGTAAGTGGGGAGTTGTTAGTATTTCGCGAAAATAACATACGTTTTTGCAAAGCGCTAACAAATGTGATTTTCCAATTTCAAAGCACATTTTAAATAGAAATGTCGTTTGGAGAGACACTTCACGTCGAATACTAATTCTTAGCAGTGAATAGATTTGTAGATTGTGTCTAAGTACTGCCAGATAAGTCGTGAATTACAAGATTTAGAATATATTTGAAGTAAAGATAGGATTTGCTGAGGCACCATACATCTGAGACTATTATTCCTACGTTTTAATCCTTTAATTAATTTTTTATAATAACATAATATTTCAATATATCAATTTTATCATTAAAAATTACTGAGATGCTCTATATAGAACACTCCTTCAGAAAAAGTGTTGTCGGTATTTTTCTAGCGAATGAATTGCATATTTCAATGCGAAAAACTTTGTCATCCTTGTGTCCAAGTCTTTTTTGCGAATAAGTATTCTATTCCAAATTTACACTTGTTGATTTCATACTTCTACAATTCACTCCTAGAACCATATTAATTTATTCAGCCTATCCAGAACGCAATTGCGTTTGCTCAGAGCGGATTTATAAGTCATGCATAATAGAACTAGTCGTAGCTTTTGAATTAAAATAGCAAAGGAAATCTAAATAATTACAAATAATTACACTAGAAAAAAACTATGTTTATACATCGTTCAAGACATATATTTGCACTAACAGTACACACGAATTGCAAGACGCAATCAATTCTTATATCTCATTTCGTCAGATTTATTCTAAACTCATCTCCCAACTCTCACTTTGCCCTATTTTCAGTTAATGAACCCTGAAGTTCCCTCTCTAACCACTCCGTGGTCGCGGATTGATTGAAGAGTCCGCCCTCCGCTCGCAACCGCGCGACTCCGGCATTCACAATCTCGTACTGTGGCGGTGCGGGCGAAGTGGGGGCTTGAATATTCATTGCTAAATCCTCCTCCGCCCTATTCCAGCGAGTTCGCAGTTTTGCAACGACTTTCTTTTTATTTCCTTTTCGACGCCTCCCGCGGATTTTTTTCTGCTTTCTTTTGTTTCCGGCCGTCTCGCGAAGGACTTTTTCGCGAAACGCGGCGGGAGCAGATTCACCTCGCTGGTGACGCTCTTTGGGCTGCCCCATTACACCCCAAGTTGAAGGGAGGGGAGGGGGGGCATCGAAAAAAAGCCGCCGGGGCCAAGACGCGCGTTAGCGACGCAGCCGCGACCAGAGACGTGTAGTTTGGCGTGCAAGCTCGTCTAGTGTGGCCCTTCCGCAATCCCGTAACTATACTTAAATTATGTCTTCATAATACCGCTCCGGGATATCGACTGAAACCAGGAGAGGTAGCTTAGGGCATCAAGTGGTGGCAGTGCGTCGGACTGAGAGGTCCTATGAGTAGTGTTTTCGACACTAGCCAGAGAGCTATTTCGAATTTAGTCGCCCTTCCGCAATCGCGTAGCTACACGTAAATTATGTCTTCATAATACCTCTCCGGGATATCGACTGAAACCGGGAGAGGTAGCTTAGGGCATCAAGTGGTGGCAGTGCGTTGGACCGAGAGAATCTAGGTGCAGGATTTTCGGCACTAGCCAGAGATTTATTTCAAATTCAGTCGCTGTCTGAAGGAGAATTCTAGCGGCCAGATGCTCTGATTGGTAGTTTACCGAGGTTTCTCCAATCAATTCGAGACGAATGCTGGAACAGTAGCATAACAAACGGGCCAAGGATTGCCCTAATGAATACTCCTTCTCAAAGAAAAGTCTTATATTATTATTTTTTTATAAGAAAGTGATCGTAGTGAAAAAGTGAAAGTGAAAAGTATTGACTGGCATACGACCGATATGACAAATAATGTATCACATTCTCTGTGATCTGGGTTGGTTATCATCGTTGGCTGATAACGGCATCATTCATGTTTTTTCTTTCTCCGCCTTATAATATTCATAACTGAAACTGTTGCTTGGAAGAAAACACCAGAATACGAAAAATGCATCTTTTAACATGTTTATAATGTATAATAGAATATAATACGTAAAATATAAAAGTATCCTCTTGCGCAGTACCATGTGAGGAAACCATGGTAGTTGAAGTATAGTAAGCTCTGAAGATCGAATAATAAATTTTAAAATGTTAGTGAACCTGCCCAGTCTTCATTTACCTACCAATTTCCCATCAACAACATATAAATTAACAACATGGTGGTCGTGAAATATAGCATACGTTAATTTTACATTTTTCGTCATTAGGAACATTGAAAGGGTAATATGATACCATTTTCATTATCATGAAAGCCAAAGAAACATAAGAAAGTATTTTATTTTCATTAACAAAAATACAAAGTACAAATCCACATTTGTTATTCCAGTCATCTTTAACTGCGATTTTAAGAGCTCTTTGTTTCTGTTTAACACTTTGTATGGCTATGCACTGATATTGTATCCTTATAGCTTTAAGCTACCTTTCTAACGTATTTACTAACTTGCGCAATGCTTGATTAATTAATATTGCATGATTGTCAATATGTACATAATAAATGTAATTAATGTTTTTTTATTTCAGCCTCTCTAATTTACTCAATTTTTTTAAAAAATTATGTCGAGTCATTTCTCATATAGCAAAGGTTTAATTTTTGTAAAGGCAAATGAATCTTAATTAACATTTTCAGTCGACGTACTCAGCCAATCGAAACATATCTTTGGACAGTGTAGGAATCATCGCGAAAGATACTTCGTTTTCTTAAAGGTCTTGACCAATTTAATATTTCACTTCTGCGATAAAAATAAAATGTCGCTTGTACATATTATTTACAAACATAAATACATTTCTAGAATTTAAAATATACCTTGTTGAAAGTTTAGTTTTGTTTTTAATTTATTTATTTAGAATAATTTAATATTGAATTTCGAAAAGGAAATCTAGTATTGAGCTTACTAAGTCGTTTTCAAATCAAATCAAATATTTGTTGTTCACATATCATAAACTCATTCCATTTGGACGTTGACCTTTTGTCAAAAGAACATCTGATCACGTCTTTGAGTGTTCTGTGAAAAAACAGTTCGAACATTAACACATTTCATTGAATTTTGTTTGAAATATAATTTCGTAATCAATAAAAATTTAATCTTTTATCGGAATAATAAAAATCATTTATAAAAATTGTTGAGGTACATCTAGTTCTTGATTCTCATAATTATTGGGATAATGAAAAGATGTCAGTGTCAGGTACGGTTTGAATTCATTTATGAAACGTACGGTATTTATTTTTGTAAGGTCTTTCGCTTTGTAGTTTTTCGTTCTAATTTCAGGGATATACTACTTTCAATGATAATACGTGTTCTCGCACTCTGTGCATCTAGTTAGTTTATTTAGAAATATTACATTAAGGGATGTGGAGAAGTCAATCTCTATCAACAAGCTCAACCCTAGCACAACTTTCGCTCCATGTTTTCAGGACATTGGAGTAGAGAGTAAAAAAGCAGGTACTTGAATTACGAACTAAAAGTATTACATGTAATTATGACCAGATATTACCAGAAATTTGCATTCAGTCTTTGTGGGTTTTGTATTCTATTTAATAAAGTCCACTATATTTTTAATAAATATCGAAAAGACATTCTACTTTCAAATATTGCGACATTGGAAAAATATTTTAAAGCTCAAAATTTTCTTCAATTCGAATATTAAATTTCATAGTGGCTATTTTGTATATTTCACGTCGTAATCAACATTATTTCTACTTAACGACGTTTCTTCTAGATCACACTTTGACATATTTTATTCGTTCATTACAGATGTAGGCGCTTAGTCACCAAATTTATTTCACTAGCATTTCCCTTCTGTAAAGATTTAAAATTAGAACACTTAGTAGTCTATAATTCTTTATGATATATCTGAGCAGTAATAACTACTCGATAGAAATAAAAACAGTAGCAGGCATTTCAATTTCTCGCCAAACATTTTTAAAACCAGAATGAGAAAAAATGATCGAAATATTTTGAAAAGAGATTTCTCGTGTATATGACGTTTTAGTAGTTCTTTTTATTACTGGTGATCTTTCATAAGTCTCCCATTTCACCTATTTTTATTAGGAACGTGTTTATATTTTGTTGTAGATACAAGAGAGTTACATGGTATTATTATTATTATTATTATTATTATTATTATTATTATTATTATTATTATTTTATGAAAAAATTTATTATTAATGTTCTTATTTACGAGTCATATTTTTCTAAAGCGGTTTATTATTCAATACCTGGAGCTGCTGTGTTAAGATGCACGGCGTAACTTGATATAAATGACAACACGTTACTTGATTAGTACACGGCGCTGCTCAGTACCACACAGTACAAACACCAATTGGGTGGCGGTTGACTTCATGGGCCCTGTGGGATTTTCCAGAGCACTACTACACCATCCCCTCATCTCAGATGATCACGTGCCACATGCTTTGTGACTCTCACTGCGCTAGACATGTTACAGAGTGTCGCAGGAGGAAACTTCAATAATCAACCTGGCGACAGGGAAGGTATTACAAGCAGATAAGGAAATTTTTGTAACAATGCGTTGAGATAACGCACTTTCTAAATGAACACAAGTCTTTTGAAGAATTTATTTATTCCAAACAGCGCAAAGAAACGTAGTAAATTACAAATCAATTATACTAATAACTATCACATTACTCTTAAGCTTTATATACAAGTAATTATCAATTACGAGCAAAGCCCAAGTGATCAGTTTGTAAAGGACTGTTGATAACAGTAATATGCCAACTTCATGCTACGGGTGCTTCAGAATATTTGATAGCGGGTCGTTGAGTTCTTGAAACACTGCTACACTGCTGATAAAGTTTCTTTCATTCAAAATTTTTCAATATTAGGACCCAACTTTTCATTCCGTTTTACGCAAAAACCCGTTAGTTCACTTCCCACTCTGTTATAAATCATAATGCACAGGGCAGACGAAATATTTTTTCGCCGAAAATGACGAAGCGGCTCGTCGGCGAGGTGAGCCCATATTTCCGGGGACTTCACGAAGTCCTTTGCGGTTTGCGTGTCATTCGCGAAGCCGTGATCACACAGTGTCTCGAGAGAGTTTGGACTGCGCAGGCGTAATGAAATTTTATTTGGAGCAGGAAATGCTTCTAAAGAGCACATTCATTCGATATGTTGTCTCATCTATTAATTTTTAGGGAGCGTACAGGGTGACGATCAAATAATTAATCGGCCGGTCCCAGATTAGCAGTTAGATCAGGTTCCAGATTACCTGATCTAACTTCTTATAGTTTCTTACCCTGGGTATCACTGAAAGATTAGATGTACTACGCAGGTAGGTCCGGAGCTCTACAGCTAAAATCTCCGGCGCGAAAATCAGCACAACCCACCGAAATTTGTACCAAAGAATAAATCAAAGTGTCTAGATTGCACTCGATTTTACGGACGACTTCTCATCACCAGTTTTTTCTCTGAGATAAATGCAGGCAAAGTACCCTATCTCTGCACTGTACGGAGTCTTGAGTGAGTGATTCTCGTTTCTTGTGATTCAGCAGTTGCTCCAACTATGTAATTCATTAATAATAATAATAATAATAATAATAATAATAATAATAAAAAGTATCTTGTACACCTTCTATATAATCATCTCTTTTTGTCTAAGAATGTTTATCGAACTATTCCATTCCGATTCGCACAGAAACATTCTCTGGGAAATGGCTGCAGTTTTCGACAAATCGATTATTGCTCATCATGTTTCTTTTATTAAAAATATCATTTATTTTCAATTTATCACTCTCATTAAACCAAATTTCGACCGCTAAGGTACCTATCTAGTTTTAAATGGTCAAATAGTAGAATTTAATATATGTTTTAGCATCATATGCTCATATTTCTATTTAACTCAGTTCAGTATAATATATTTTGCGTCGTTTTGTGGGAATGTGCCCGTGAAGTATAATGAAGCCTTTGTGAATTTTTAATTAACCACACACGCTGTTAATGGTGAAATAGCATAAATGATTTCAATATTCATAAATATGTTGAATATGGACGACGACAACAAAATGTATAATTTTGAATATGTTCATTATCGGCAGGTCATGTACTCAAATCAGTCAATTACAAAAATGTGAATACTGAAAGTCTCACTAAAGTAATTATAAAAATGATTGATTGACCGCACTTAAAAATGAACAATTAAAAACATTTATATGTCAGCTGCCTGTAGCGCATTCCAAACTGGTCGTACATCAACCTAGAGTGATAAAGTGGTCTTGTAGCTATATCCATTAATTATCATAATTTTACTTCAACATTTTAATAAATTCAAAAGATGTTCACAAAATGCACAGGCAAATATGCAATGCTGATAGTATTTTGATTGGTTGCATTTAAGAAGAATAATCTCATTTTTAAGTGATTTGTTGTATCTAAGTTGTACTGAATTTCAAGTAAATCAGGCTAAGCAATTCCGAATATTCCACCCCGTTTTCATTCCTCTATTACATTTTAGACTGAAATGCAGTGCACCAGGCTGGATAGATATAGGAGAATGAGAGAACTACAAGTATTTTCAATTAGGAGGGATTTTTAAATAATTAAATTTTCGTCTACAAAAATTCATTGGCAAAGGTCCTAAACCTCCATTTTTAGTATTGTCACATTTTAAAATGTAGTGTTTTTATTTTCATACTGAATAAATTGAATTTATAGTATTTTATAAGTCTTTACAAAAGCAGAATGTGATGGGTGCAAGATGCTGAGAAAAATTGTATTGTGGATAAGAGCAAAAATATAATTAGAATTAGACGTGGTTCAGAAGTGATGAAAGAAGATTTTTAATTTAAAATGATGGTCTCGGGTAAAACTTGAATATATATGCAATCCAAAGTGAATAGGAATCCCAGTAAGTAAACAAGAACTAGATGCTTGAATATGGTGTTAGGGTTGTAGTATAGTATGTTTGATGAAGAAAATGTTTTATGATATTTCTTCCATGGGAATTGATTCATAATCAACCATAGAACGTAACTGCATGTTTTGTAACTTATGAATAGGATTCGCAGAAGGCACGTTACTTAAGGGAGCAGGAGTTATAAAAATATAAATTCATTTAGACATTTTTAAAAGGAGTTTTAAATTGAGACGTGATTCAGAGCTGATACGATTTTGTACCATTTACTCAATATTAATGTGAACAATCCGTGTTCATCTTTTATGCAAATTCAAACAATAGTTTATAACGGATCTCCAGGTACGGGTCTCTATTAAGTCTCCAGGTACCTGTACAAGCAAAACGAAATTTAAAAAACACAAAAAACAATGCTACATACACACTTTCAATTAAACATTCATTTTTTAAATGGAATGAGACGTGATTCAGAATTGAAGGTTTTAAATCATTTGCCTAATATTTGTGTTTTAATGTGGTCTTGTGTCCAAATTCAAACCAAAGTATTTGATGGGGGGCCCGCAGGTACCTGTACAAGAACAGAATGCGAGAGATCGAGAGCAAGGTGTTCCAAGGGCTGCCCAAGCTGGAACAGCTGTAAGTAATCGCCTCTCTTCGCATTTTCACTCGCTGACTTACTCACCCTGCGATTTGTCTTTCCTCTCGCTCTTGCTCTCTTTTTTTCTCTTTCTCTCTTTTTTAACTCTATTTACACTCACAGTCGTTTTGTCTTTTTCTCTCGCACATACCTCCCGTCTGTATTTTACTTTCTGTTCGCCTCTCACGTGTTTGTGTATATTTCTGTTTCTCTCTCTCTCTCTCTCCCCCGCGCACTCTCTCTTTCTTTTTCTCTATCTCTCTGAGTGTCACCGCCTCTCTCCCAGCCTGAGCCAGCCGCGCCCCTGTGTGTGTCCGCCGCTTGCCTGAATGTGTTTTCGCTTTCGTGTGTTTTCGTCTGCTTTACGTGATGTGCGTGCAAGTTGGCGCCCCGTCTTGTGCCTCGTCTCCCCACCCCCCACCCTCTCCTTGCCCCTCTCCACTCAGCTACTCCTCAGCACACATGTCGCAACTTCCATCTCCAACGCCGTCACCGCCAGACCACCACCCGGTGACGTCCGTACGGTCGCTGCCGCGGAACGTTCAACAGCAGAATAACAAGGTCGCTATTTGCATTGACAGTGTTGTGAGAATCCCTTTCTCATTCTCTCGTACGTTCTTTTAAAGAGAGTGACAGAGTGATACCGGAAGTTTTTCAAAAGTACATTACTCAGTTTTTTTTTATTGCTTAAGCAAAAGGTAGCTTATTGAATGAATCGTTGTAATTACTTGCTTTTTTAACTGAATGTTGTAAAGTAAAATTAATGTCACGTGTGGAAACTATTTGCTTGAATGACGGAATCACATCTTCCCTGACAGTTGACTTATGTTCGGTGGAACAATTGTTGCTACTTCCTACTTGATTGCCTCTTTCAGATCAGTCGAGGGATGGGGGTGTGAGAGAAGACATGTCATTTGACGTAGCCGTTGCACCGGTGCGACAAGCTCATCATTTCAGATATGCGCAAATATGCAGTTCTGCACCGTTCACTGTTCAGTATTTACTTAAACGACGCTATACAGCGAGGGTTTTGATCACCGTTTGTGCACCCTCCACCAGCAGACTCATACTAACCATTCCAAAAACATCCGGTTCCGTCGGTCACCCTGTATTACGAAGATCAGCAGTTGCGTTACAGTTGTTAACTCCACAATAATTGTTAATAAAATTGATGTTTTATCTGGCAACTGTTCTCTTTTACGTGAGACCGACAGTAGTGGCGTTCGCTTGTTTCGTTCGCGGCTAGAGCTCCTCGCGCCTCTCGCGGAAGAAAAGTTTGTTGTTTGCTCTCGCCGCGGGATCCCAACGTGCGAGGAGACGTTCAGCCGAAGAGGAGGAGGCGGAGGAGGAGGTGGCGGCGGTGGGGGTGAGAAACGGGTGGAGGGAGGAAGAGGGGGGCGCCAGCTGCGCGGTGCGTGCATGTGCTGGCTTCGCTTTCTCATCACCGCTCATCACCGCTGGGGTGCGCCCCAGACCTCCCGCACGACGCCCTGCGGCGCGCGGGAGGGCGCAACGCGCCGTTTGGGACTGTGGTTGTTCTTTTGTTGGTTTTTGCTTTCTGTGTGTGAATGTTTGTGTGGTGTCGATTCTCTACGCATTATGTCGATTACGATGTGTGCGTTTCTGTCCACAGTTCACTTGTATTTCTATTTTCTGTGGTGTAGTATATTTTTACGTAGCTGTGTAGTATAATACTGCTTAAGAGTTGTTACATGAGTACACTATTTGTTTCGGTTTACTTGATGTATGTTTGTCATAATGTTTACCACATTTATAATGATAAATTTGGGCTACCTTTATTGATTCTTTGAAAGTCAAATACAATTCATGGAATAATAAATCGTGAATACAGCGTTTAAACATTTAAGTATGATGTTTGTATTAGATTATAATAGTGTCACAATATGTTAATTAAAAATAATTCATATTTAAACAATGCTGAGATGTACTTGAAATTTCTCATGAATTTTACAAACGGTACATAAAACAACATTTACACTCAGTAAAACTCCAAAATCTAAATTACTTTTTTTCATAACTCGGAAATAAAAACTTTATAACGACGTCGAAACTCTTCGGAGAGATTGAGGTCGTTGTGGAAAATAGCAACTCGCCTTTTTTGTTGCGAGAGAATCAAAGCAGAATCCAGGAATACGAGGCAATATTCCGTTTAATGAGAGTACAAAAGAGTATCGTATTGGAACATTTATTGACAAGCTCCAATATGCTCCAACGGAATCAGGGCAACTGCGACTACCTTACCTATAAAACATCTTTGAATGCTGTCAAAGCTGAAATCTGGACTTGTTTTCACGAGGGAAAATATATTGCTCTTTTATTGAAATCATAGAATCAGTGTTACGGTGTCACTTTGCCAAAATAACAAGAATGTCAGCCAAGCAAATGATTGTAATTAATATATATATATATATATATATATATATATATATATATATATATATATATATATATAATATATTAGTGAATATATGATATGCGAATGATAAAAATATTTTTAGGCAGTTTCCAAGATATTCACAGTGTCAATGAGCGTCAGCTGCACCGGACGAGACGATAATTTCAGTCGTCCAGTTTTATTTCTAGTTTGTAAACTGTTTTAAAAGTATTTCTTGTTATGTTGCCTCCATTGACTCTTAAAACATATACAAGGTATTGCGTAAATTATATTGTGTTGATCAGACAAATATGTGTGAAGACAAGAACTTGTGTGAACAAATTTTTATAACCCGTTAATTTAGTGCACTTGATTATTTGTTTGCTTTGGGAATCAATTCGAGTAGTACCAAGAGACTTGTCAAATGATTCCTGTTTTTAAATCTAAAAGTCCTATGTACGCACAATCATTAGTAATGTTCCAAAATGTATTGATTATTAGAATGAAAACATTGGTAAAATAATAATTCGCACAGCAAGACACAACATATTCTTACGCTCAAACTTTTGACGTTATTGTTGAAGTAAATACAATTGGACTACTGAGAATGGGATATTAGTTATAACTTACAATCTCAATAACGTAAGTTTTACTTTAGAATCAAGAAGATCGATTCTTCAAAAATATGTTCCCTATCCAGAAAGACAGGTGGCAGAAAAAATACTCTTCGAATAACTAAGCATTTCTGGTAAAAGTACGTACATATTTATTTTATTTGTAAAATTAAAATCTCGTTTTAATGGTTAATAATGTGCTGCTACAGTATATCTTTCGCAAATGCAGAAATCAAAAAGAATGTAACTCCTCTTATGGGTGTAGGAATTTATTTCGACATATTTTAGAGTTGTTAATAGTGAGCTTTGGTTTATTTAAACTCTTGTGTTCTAATAAGTCTTATTACAGAACTGAGATCATTATCTTATAGTTTGACGTTAAATAATGAAAGTGGATATAGACACTTTGTCTACTTGCGAAAGATACCCCACATGCAACGAAAATACTATAAAAATAAATAAATATTTCATTGTCGGTCCCTTTCACTTATATTGTTAAATAAATTGCAAATCTAGTAATATCCTAGAATGGCTTGAGACTTGCTTTATTGATTAAAAACACTTTCTTATTATTATTATTTCAGTCAATATGCGCGTGTAATTTTCAGTGGTAAAATTAAGCATAATAGTAAAATAAAGTGAACCTTCTATGTAACAATTACCTACGATATTACCTACTAATACCGCGAGCAATGTTGTTGAATGTTGATTTTCATTAATTTCCATAACTGAATAAGCGAAAGATAATACACCATTCATTTATCCTGCGACCCAGTCTTTCAATTGGTTGAAAAATGACAATAGTCGTCGAAATTCAGACGTTCTTCATCTCACGATTCAATTTGGCATTCAATGCAAAACCTTTGGCCCTCTGCTTTCATTTTCGGTTGCGTTTTCATGGATTTCCAAACAGAATCGCAGAAAAAACTGCGCAGATAGTAATTGGTTCGGGGATATGGAAATATCTCGTATGAAACAGTATAATCTGAATTTATATCGTTGCCCGCGTACGAATCTCCGATGATTTTAAACGGCTTTGAAAACTTACGAGCATCTTTATATCCTTTCCGATGCCAGAGAATGCTTTTATTCCTAAGTCCATACACGGAATTGAATGCAGGCATTAACCAGCCGCTAGGGGAAAATGAATTTTAAATTGTAGGTCGGTCACGAAACTGATTTTAAATGCAGAATGATTCCGACTCCGGTGGAGATGTCAATGCGACCCTTTTTGCATTCCGTAAGGTGCGATTGTGTGGTCGACTGCCATTACTCACTACCAACATAAATGTCCGAGATACGCGAAATCAATAGCACATGGGAGCCAACCTGGTATCGCGTCGAAACCGAGTCCTTATCGAAAATATTGGAAACACATGACCATAGATTCCATCGACACAATAACACTATATACATGCGTGCAGATTCCGACGCGCCGTTTGCGTTTCGGACCCCTTTTTCGTGCCCTGTTGCCAAATCGGGCCCGGGCGCAGTTGCTCGGAATGAAGAAGGGCGCGGATGCGAGCGGAAAGCGAAAAAAAGAGGTTCAATGCGATTCAATTGCAGTTGCTGCGGTGGAGGAGGTTTTCGTAGCGTGATCTGCGAAGGACAGTCTGTGGGAAGGAGAGATATTGGATTGTGGAAATGAGTAATAACGTGTTGGGGTTTTAATATAATGTGTTTCAGTAAGTGATGGATTGCATTTGAGAAGTTTTGGTTGATTTGTTTTTTGAGATCATTCATAAGGAGTGTCAAGGAATCGTAAAAGTTGAAGCTGTAAAATCAAAAAGTTACGCTTATACTAAGAAAGAGAAATAAATGAATCAGATGGTATTTAATGTATCTCGTCACAGCTTTTGTATTTTACAGCTGTAAGATGTGTATTTGTTTTTGTTTCACGCACATCAAATTCCACTATTTCATCATAAAAGTGGAAATAACATTGATTAATTAGTTGTAGGCACAGAAATCTGTAATTGAAATGTTTACTTGTCACCGAGGGTGTTAGTGCTGGCAGTTATAGTGGCGACAATATTCACATGTTTTACTTATTCTACTTTTCCTACTCATTTATACTCGATAGGCTAGAAGATAATCTGATGTTTCTTGTGTTTTAGTCTAAAACATAGCATAAAGATTATTATAAAACACTTTGTAAATCAATCAATATCTATAAGACGCGCGACTCGCCAATAAACGGGCCAGAAAATATTACAATAATCAAACGGGTTCTTTTGCGTGCTGTAAAGCCCAATAACATGCGTGCCATGTATTTTCTCATTCAGAAAATGTCGTCGGTTTCCACCGGGGATCAAACATAGAAACCAGTCTGGTGAGTTACCTATTGCGCCACAGACAACGACATATAAGTAGATGTTTCTCCTATATCGCTGTATAATATTGTTTTGAATACCAATCAAAATCACAAATGAAAGCTTGCAAAGCAAATCGTACGTGTGAACAATGAAAAACTGCCACGTCAACAGTGATATGTCACGTAACAGGTTTCTTTTCAGTTGTACTGCAGTTTTCTCTGAATGGCATTTTACCGTACCCGTCGCCAAGCTGCACATATACGAGTATCAATGAGCGCGAAGCAAGAAATAGAAAATGAGAGACCGATAGGAGAGAAAGGAGTGGGAAAAGGTAAGGGGATAAGGAGAAGAAGCAACCAGTTTGACATAAGAAAACCATAAGAGACAATAGAAGAATATATCAGAAAAACACAAGAGCAGAAATATCAAGAAGAAGAAGGGGAATAAGAACAAGAGGAAGAAAGAAAATAACAAGCGGAAAGAAAAGAAAGAAGAAAAGAAGGGAGATGATACTAGAAAGAAGAGAAATAAGAGGCAAAAAATAACTAGAAGGAAAAGAAGAAAAATAACTAGAAGGAAAAGAAGAAAAATAACCAGAAGGAAAAGAAGAAAGAAAAATAATTGAAAAGAAAATGAAAAGAAGAAAAAACAAGAGACGAGGCAAGTGATCTAAACACATTTCTCTTCAGCTGTGCCGCCGATTCCACGCTGTGGCTTTCGCCCATACGGCTCGCGCGGCTGCGAACATATCAACGAGCGCGAAGCGGCCAGGCAATAACCAACGCGGGGTTGGAGGGGGAGGAGAAGGGGGGCGAGAGCAGATTGCCGCCCGCGGGGGCGCCCCTGGCGGCCGCGGCCGCAACCGGAGTGTCCCGGAGATTGATTGAATGTTCCGGGGCGGCGTGCACATCAGATTACGGCGCGCGCGATAAGTCAGGCCGGATTTCGGCCGGCGGCGGCAGCGCTGCGCCGCCCGCCCAGCACAACCGCTGGGGCGGTACGTGGTCGCGAGGTCGGCGCAGTCGCGGCCAACAATCCGTTGAGTATTTGCTTATTTAATTATTCACTCGCTCACTGATTAACTCATTCATTCGTCCATACATTCTTTCAATAATTCACTTGTCTGTTCATTGTCTCGTTCAATTATTATACTCTCTTATTTTTGCTCTCATTTACTCATTCGTTCTTTCGTTCATTCACTCAGTCATGTTTTCATGAATTCATTCTCAATACTGATATATTTGTGTTATATAAATTCTGAATATCATCAATGTAGTTGGCACACTAGCGCCCAAAGAGATATTTATTTTCTTATTTAATTATTCACTTACTAATTAATTCCTTCATTCAATAATTCACTTCCATTTATTGTGTTTACACTATTTTTCTTACTATCTTATTCTCTGACACATTTACTCACTCATTCGATCGTTGATTTCATTGATTTTTCAGTGCATTCATTCGCGCACATTGATATATTCATGCTACATATATTGCATCAATATTACATTTATGCAATAATGCTCATTCGTTCATTCATTGTTCTTCACTTATAACACATTCACACATTTCCCAACTTATTTGTATTTCATACTTTATTGCTTCACTTATTTATTCATTTTTCTATCTGTCTAATGATGTATACATTTATGCAATCATTTTCGTGTTCGTGGATTTATTCGCAGATTCATTTGCACATTTATTCGTATTTTCATGCTATACATGCTACGCATTTCATTCATTCAAGCATCACAGTATTAAAAGGTTTCTATTATTAGGATAGTAAGAGGGAACGGATGTAAGGGGTGGTGAAGGCGAACCAATTTTTTTCGTTTCTTCGAAATACTTTTAAAACAACATGTCATTGTATATCTCTACGTTTTCATGTTAATCGATTTCTCAACTCCGATCATTTCACGTTCGGTGGCGAAATCGATTCTATCTTCGATCAAGAGACCTCAAAAACCAGTTTTCCACAACAAGGGTCACCTGGGGCGTTCGAGTGCAGAATTTTAATATAGGAGGTAGAGCCCGCGATTTTAATGGCATTCCGGAGTGAGAGCGCGGTCCAGGACAACTGAGCTCCACAGCACGCGGCTCCGCGGCGCTCTCTTTCTCTTCTCGTCCGCGCGAAGATTTTTCGAGCGCCGTGAGTGACGAGGGAGGTTGCCGCTGGCCGGGAGTACGTTGCGCGTATTGGGAGGAGTTGCGGCTGGCGCAGGCGGAAATGAGAAGTCAGAATGGGATTTTACCGCGGGTGCCGGCGTGCGTTGTTCGGAGGCCGCTGTTCCTGAAGTTTTGGAAACCGAGAGGGGCTGGGTTCGAGGCTCGAGAAGGTGGCGTATTTTCCATTCCAGTTTTTGGGGATTCGCGAGTGACCGCTTTGGGCGCAGCAGACTAGGCCAAGGAAGTCATCTTGATAACAGCTAAGCTCAGTGGCGCTTCCAAATGGCCTGTGGTAAAGCCTGACTTGTGTTGGCGTGGAAGCGAGCCTGCGCTGCTGGTGGAGGAAGTGCGCCAACATTCGCTGCTGAAGCGCCTCTTTGCTGCTCATGTGAATGCGTACATTTAAACTGATGCTTGATTTAATTTCATTTGATTTATTTAGTCACAAAAATCAGTAAAGACTGTATGTGACGTATGGAGAACAAGATAATCTGCCCCCGTTTTCTTGAGTTCCAGAATCCTTTCCCGTAATTTTAATTTTAAATAGTGGAAAGATAAGTAAAAGTTAAATATAAAAAAATTAAGTCGTAAAAAGCTCAAGATTAGCGCCATTTGAAAAACTAGACTTATTACTACATTTACTTTGCTGGTAACAGCGCCACTTAGAAGCTCTGCTGGATTAGCCCGTCTGGCATTCTAATTGCCCTAGAAAATACCGCAAGTGCCTCTCTATGCTGTATTTCGGGTCACCTCTTTGCAGCCGCTTATATACGCGTTCGGTGTTTTGTTGTGAAGTGCTTCAGTATGGTGCTCGTATCTGGGCGCTATACTTATGGGTATTGCGTAAGGATATAACAGGCATCCTCATATACACATTCAGATTCGTGTTTCAAAGAAAACATATGTTGTAGCGTTAATAATTTGGACGTAAAAGAAATAGACCGTCGACAATACAGATTAGATTCTAGCAATGGAAATTAACCTATGATCTGAAAATTGAATGTACTTATTTGTTTAAAAGAGTAGATTTAAAATTTTACTTCATTTCGATGCAATGACTTTATTCGTTCGTTCCACTTCTATAATCATCAGTGAATAGTGATCCATATTAGCTATTTTTTACACTAAAGATGTCCATCGGCAGTTTTATTGATTTTTTTTCGCAAATTCGAGCAATTGATAATTTGGAAGGGTCGTGTCTCAATTAATCTGAATTATGGATTCCTACTGAATTTTTTATACAGGCTAAATATTTTGGTTGAGCGACGGGCCATAGTTGTAGTGAGATTACTGATGGGTGGCTGCTTTCCTGTTTCTTTGTGAGGTTTCCTTTTCAGCTCTTGGCCTAAGCTGGAGCAGTTCTTTAAAATAACGACTCTCGAACATTCTTTCCTCATTCTGTTTATATTCCCAGTGCTAGGGGCGAACGAAGTGATGGTCACAGGAAGAAGAAGAATGCCGAAACTATTAGCTAGAATCTCCTACATATTCGGTAATGCTGTGGCTAGCAGTCAAACATGTGAAGTCAGAATGTTTTTTTCGGTCTTGCGTAATCGTGTCACTGATCTGCATTTAGCGTATCTGCGACATCACATAAGTGAAATTGCAACTCACTGGAAACCAAAATTGCTGTGACAGTTCGGTCTAAATTAATGAATATGTCATCAAATACCTCTGATTGTTTAAACACGCCAAATTTCGATAAGAGTTCTGTAAAACAAAATAGTTGGTAATGAAACTCTCCTAGGTTACTAATTTCCAATGCACGTAGAAATTGAAAGTAAACTATGCTGCTCCTGGTAAGTAAGACGTTTATATGATTTTGTTAGATAACCAGGAACTCTATAAAATCTAATAACCATGAATCAGTCATAACTTCGACTGAAAAATGCAAATAGTTTTTGTATTATTCTGCCTCTATTTATACTACAGGTACCAACTGAATTCTCAAAGACAGTGCGTCGCTGCTTTCGATTCAGCTGTCGTTATGCGACAACAGAATTACAACGCAGAAAGTGCACCATTAAAAACTCGCTATACGCGATATTGAACAGTAACATTTTTGATATTTTTTTACATTTTTGTTGTACTCTACGTGTACTGTACTATGTTATTGCAGTATATGTAGAGGCTTTTTGTTAAAATAATTAATTTATTTTGTGTTATACGAACGAAAGTATTTTATTTGTTGTTGAACAGTATGCACACTAAGTCTGAAAAATAATTTTGTGTGGTTTTGTTCAGCATAATTTTTGTTGTAGACCACTAGCAAGTTATGAGACTTACTAACATTTTATAAGCACTCGATTGGGGAAAATAATACTGCAACTACGAACCCTTTACACATACACAGGATTTCAATACTGACTTAATCCGCTCCATATAATCCGAAGGTATCAGTCGCGGAGCTTTCGATAGGGTATTGAGGAATCTACGAATAAGTTTCTTCTCTGGATGAGAAATGTGCTGCCTGATAAAGTCCCAGCCGTCACTTCCGACGGCCACTCAATTCAATTTGCGCGCTCACAATGCCCCGAAAGCACAGCGGAACTGGCGAACGGTCGCCTGCAAAGAAATCGCAGAAAGTAATTTCAACTGCCATCGATTCGTCTTGAGATTCGACGAGAAGGCGATCTTTAGACGGGCCGACGGGCATTGGAAATTACAAAGCAAGAAGGGCAATTTCAGCTCAATAAAATGCCTTTGAAAAGAGAATAAATCAATTTTCCAGAAATCTGTCAGCACGAGTTGGAAAATGTAAAGAAAATATTCTCATATCCAAATTACTTGTTTGGAAAGAAATTGTAAAAACTCATTTCACCGATATGTCGATGTATTAAATACCTTCCAATTGAAACTATCGATTGTCGATATAATGTAAAAGTCAACATCTTATTACGTATAAGTTTTGTGTATAATTATGTGTAACTATTTAAATATATTATAAATTCTAAACAAAACAAAAGAACTAAAGTATTTTAGTTCTCGTCCGGTTGATTGGAGCTTAATAGAAACAGTGAAATATAGCTATAAAGTGTTTTTGCAGTGCAAGAATGTATTCCTGAGAAATACTGACAGTGCTCTGAATATAACCTCAAAAATTAGAGAGACGTACAGAGGATTTAATAGAATAGGATGTACAAATTGCTGCAAAGTGACAGAACGTCGCTCGAAATCTAACTCGTGACAGTATTTTGGAGAAGCCAGTTGACAGTTATTTAACTAAATTTAGCTATATTAATTCCCATTTTCTCTACTAAAGCATAGAAAGTATCCATTTAGTATACTTAATGAATATAGTAAAAGTTATCAGTCATATTTGAACTTATCAGATGCTCGGAATTCGGTGGGCATTCTTTCGCTGCTCGCCAAACACCTAATGTGTGAAGCTGCATTAATGCAAGCGCGAATATAAAGAATATTTTGGGTAATCCCTGTATACATGTTTCTTCTGCCGCTTGGGATTTAAATACTTTAAAATGATAAGATTCTATCTGACAAAATCGAAGAAAAGATGTTAGTGGAATAAGGCTCTATCTCATTTTTGCTACAAGTAAAACACACTCGTGCTGCAATACATGGACAAATAGCTTCTGTATAAATCGTTACTTTAGGAGAAGCGATGTCTGAATAGGTGGTGCGATGAAAATTTAACACCAATTTACTCCAAACGACTGAAATATGAGTTGGAATTTGATAATTAAAAGAGTCCATTTGACTCTCACTTTCCTCGCCAGGGGTGACTTAAAGAATTATTTAAATAGTAATGTAATAACACTGTACGATCTTGTTATAACGAATAGGCCGGTTTCCTTTTTCCTAAGTTCCTCCTCTAGTTCTTTTAGAGGCCACCATCTTAACAAGAAAAACTGAGAATTTTTCGAATGCACAATGTTCTGAATAACGCACACTTTAGTGAACAATTTAAATTTGATCTCAGATGTCTGTTATTCTACAATAAATAATACAGTCTTTGTTTTAATTTTGTACATATTAAAATTACAGTGTGTTAATTAATAAACTATTGTGTGTACGTAAAATAATAATAATTTATTCATATAACGCAAGTTAATTTATCTTAATATTTACTGTTAACATTGTTACATCTCTAATGAGGTCTGGCTTGTCTAATGAAAACAACAACAAAAAGTAATGCATGTTTTTCCGTAAAAGATAAAAAAGTTTCATCAAAGCATTCAATATTTTCCACACTTAACAAATACGGAATCTATCAGCGACTAATGAACGTATTTTCGTACGTCATATTTTTACTCACAGTAATATTTGAAAATAAATTATTTTTATCTTATTAAATAATTCTAGACATTGAAATGCAACACTGTATTGGTATTTCGCGAATAAAATATGGAAATATTGGTTCTACCACAACCTGCAGTACTTAACACAATATAATTATCAAACACATTTATTCTTTTTCGGGAAAGATGTACTTTCTCTACAGACTCAAGACTGCAGTATCTCCGTTATCAAAGTGAACAGAAGCGATGTTCTTCAGAGCCAACCGCGAAGACAAAGGAACCTCTCCCTCGCCGAAAAAAAGTTCGCTGCAGAATTTCTGATTCGTCCGACCGCGAAAACTAGGAGGCGCGGTATGAATTTTACAAGCGCACCTGCCCGCTTTCTTTTGGCGGCACAAAGTGGTCACCGCCAGCTCATTAGCACGAAAGGCTATTCCGCACCAAGTCCTCTTGTTCTTCTGACGGTGCGGTCGTTTTCTGGCTGTAGCGGCCTCGCCCCGCCCGTGCACCTCGCCTCCGTCGCCGTCCCCGCCCTGGACTTCCGTCTCCTCGCCCCGCCCCCGCCCGTTCTGACCGCGTTTCCATCACGTCCCTCATCTCATCCCACTGCCCGCGCTGCCCCCTGCTTCCATCATCGCCCGTGCCCTGCCTCCTCGACTCATCCCTGACCCTTTTTTTTTCTTTCCACGCTCCCTCCGTGACACCCGTTTCCATCTCTGGCCCCTCTAAGACCATCCACCGACCAAGAGAGGTGGCTCAGGGCATCAACTGATGCCACTGCAGTGTCACCTTAGATTTGACGCTCATGGAGTCAAAAATACCAAAGGTATTACTTAGAACAACATAACAAAAAGCGCGGAATTTTAGTTTACGTTTAAAGCATTTAATACCGGCATGAACTACGTTACTCATTTACGTAAGATTTTGTAAATAACCTTCGTTATATTTAGGACACAGTATTTTGCCGCGCGTGACTAGAAGCAAGTGTGCGCCGAGAGAAGTTCAGATGAGTGATGCAGTTGATTATCATAGTATAACGCGTTCACACACTGTGCCGTAGGAGCTTCTCTGCACCATTGCCGGTTCGCCCGGTGCAGGCCGCAGAGATCGTCTAATTTGGGTTGTAGATTTCACGAGATGGCCCACCATCGCACGCAAAAAGCCTCAGAACCTCCGGGCACGCTGGCGGGCCAAGGGCAGTTAGTTGAGGAATAGTGTAGCAGTGCCCGGAGGCAACGGCAAAGGCGAAACTCGGAATGAACCTGTTTGGAAGTTACTTCTGTTCTAAAGGGTCTATGGTAGTATAGAAAGCTTTTCATTACAAACTTAACTACAAAACGAAAACTTTCTATTTCTCCTCTATTGTTCCGGATTAAAAAGAGAGAAATACGGAGATGGTTATTCATATTTTATTGGCCTGCCGCGAGGTTCCAGGAGTTTCGATCCATGTTCGCGGACTCAAACGTTCGAGTTCCGAGTAAAACATTGGTGTTTCCACCGCAAGAATAAGGTGAGGGTAGCATTATCCCATACGTTATCATTCATCTTCCATCATCTTCGAGTTCTTAGGATCCCTCCTGCTGCCAAATTGTACAGTGGAAACATTGGCTAATAACCAGTATCATTACCTGCCCAGGAAATGAGAGAGTATGAAAATGTGAAGTCGTCTTCTTCGTGTACTCTCATCATTCATGTACCATACTCATCATGTCATCACAAAAATATAAAGAGAAGTGAATTTGTATCTACCTATGTATAAATCTCCTGAAATAGTAAAATATATTGCAAAGTCCACGTCTAGTAATAAAGATAATTCGGTTTAACAACGTTTTTTCAATGTTCAACGTTTTGAGGTAGAGATTTTACGGACGTTATTGTGGAAAGTGGAAATAAAAAATTGTGACTCATTGAGGAGTTCGGAGATTCGTTCTTAATTAGACTTATACACTGAAACGAAACTCAGGTGTGTTCAGGGAAAGTGCAAAATAAAATCGTCGTATTAGAGAATTCCTGTTAAAGGACTTTTCATTTTCTGTAATGTTTTTCGAGCATTTCGTGTCATAATATTAAACTTAACGATGTAAAACTTGGGTATTGCGTTCAAGCACGTGATGGGTACATTTCGAGCGTGAGTGGGTGATTTCGATGTTCGGTTATGTCTGAGAAATAGTTACCCTTACGATTAAAAAGGAATCGAATTCTGAGCACATATGGGCTACTTCGCTTTTGAGCAGAGCACGAGTTGGATTTACCATAGGGGTAACTCAGGCAGAATCCTGAAGGTGGAGACTGCTTCAGTCAATTGATTTTTTCTTATTTCGGGGCGCGTGAACAGCTAAGGTCATTATTACTCTCAGCGTAGTGCATATTTTCATCGTGATGTGATGGTGATTTCCCCCTCACTGGATTGTAAGATCTGGCGCCGACCTACACTTCAACTAGCGGTGTTTTCTCCAACCAGGTACCTCTCACCAGCGGGGCACCGCCCCAGCCGGACACCCTCTAAGCTTCCAACTGGCCTCCCGGCGTTTGTGATGGAGTATTGAGTATAAGAGTTATTGAGTGTGTAAGAAAATGTTGAGAAGAGATCAAGGAAAAAGAAGAAAAAAAATTGCGCATGTTCCGTGGCCCGTTTGTTACGGTACTACCCCGGCATTCGCCAGGTACAGGTAGGAGAAACCACGGTAAAACTATCGATCAGAGGATCCGGTCGCGATAATTCTTCCCCAGACAGTGACTAAGAAAAGTGGAAAGACTGTCGAAAATTCTGCCACGGTTAGGCCTCAAACGTTAGGACTGCCCATTCAGGTACACTGCAGCGACATCAGTTGATGACCTAAGCCGGCTCTGGCAAGAATCCTGAGGGTGTGGAGTCTCCTTCGGTGCCAGATAAGTATTCCCTTGCTGGAACAGCGCATTGCGAGCGTGTGTGCGTCCCGTAACCCGCAGAAGAGAAGGGGCGGGGAGAGAACGGCTGGAGGTGGCAGCGGTGGCGTTCACGGTCGGCTCGGCAGCGGCAGCGGCAGCATTCTTATGCAAAATTAAGCGCCGGTGGCCGGGCTGCGTTGCGCCGGCCGGCGGACGCGGGGTTGGCATGGGCGGGGCGGGTGGCGGCGAGCATGGATAGCGGGCGGACGCGGCGTTGGCGAGGGCGGGGAAGAGGCGTTGAGGGCGCGGGGAGGTCTTGGAGTGGAGGCGGGGTAGATGCTGGGAAGAGGCGGGGTGAATGCGAGTAAAGGTGGGAGCGGAGGCCGATAAGGGACCTCGGCCGGGTCCGAAGCGGAGGTGGGGTGGAGGTGAAGCAGAGGTGGGGAGGACGCGGGGAAGATGCGGAGCGGAGGAGGCGGGGGGGGTGGAGGCTGAGCGAACGGGATGGAGGAGGGGCGGAGGCTGGGCGGAGAGGGTGGAGGAAGGGTGGAGGTGGAGCAAAGGTGGGGTACAGGCAGGACACTGGCATGGCGGGGGCGAAGAGGCGGCGGGGTGGAGGCGGGGAGAGACTCGGCAGAAGCGGCGGTCTACGCGGGGCGGAGGAAGGGCCGATTTGGGGTTAGGCGGTGAAGGGCAGGGCGGAGGCGAGGAGAGGCTGGGCGGAGGCGTGGTGGAGGCGAGCCCGCGCTGCGCCGGCCGTCGGATATGGCGTGAGCGAGGCGGGGACGGGCACGGGGACGGGACGTGGTCGGCGGTGGGGGCGGGGCTGTCGGGCGCAGCCGCGTGGGTTTATGCCCGGGGCGTCGCCGCCGGTACTCGTTCTCTAGTTAACACGCTCCGCGCTCGGCCTCGCTCTGTGGACGCACGGTGGGCTGGGTCTTATGCAAGAAAGAACGGGGGAGAAGCAAAGGTTCCTTTTGTTGTACGGAACACCACACTATGTGAGATGAAATATAAAAGGCATTTTTAATTATTTTATTGTACAATAAAGACGGCAATTTACAACAAAAATACAAATAATATTGGTATCTTAATAATAATAACAAAAACGATGAGAAGGAGAAATCCTGACTATAATGAAATTGCCATGGCGAAATCAGTTATAAAACGTGTAACTCGGAGTTGTGCAAACGAAACACCACGCGTTTTGAAAGTGAAAGTCGTCTATGAATTTCCTCCACATGCATTTTATTAATTACATATCTGAGCTTATAGTTACATTGGATGGCTCTTCGTCTTCCTTATTTTGCTGTTTTATGTTCTCTCTTACGATAGTACCTTTTTGAATGAAAGTGACAGTTTAATACTCTGTATGTGGAAAACTTTGGTTTTATATTAACGTGGAACTTATAGCTTTGAAATGTATTAATATTTCACATTTTCTACAATCCCTTTATTCTTTAGTAATAATTAAATAAATTTAAACGTAATAATTAGTCACACATTGAAAAATGTTTCTATTTTATTCTAATTCAAAATTATTCATATGAATTGTTTAATTTTTGAATACAAATAATTGCCTTTATTTTATTGTCAGATTTTGACCACTGATTTATTTTTTCATAGTTATCAAATTTCTTTTAACAGTTTTTTTATTATTAAATTAAGTTCAGTATCAAGTAAAGTTATCAAATTAAATAATATTGCACTAAACATTCAAAAAGTTTTTTTTAGTAATCTAATTCGGCAAAGTTTTGAAGAATATTTTCTTGGCTTTATTTCACTCTGCACCACCGACCAAGTTAAGTTCATGGATTGGAGGGAGACTAAAGATTAAGAGTTCCACAATAATATTGCTTTATTGGTTTTCCCACATCAATACTCATCCTGCCTGAACATCATCTTATCCTCATTCATTCGTGTGCCATCCTTCCCCCCTCTTGATCATCTCTAGCGTATTTTATACAGTGGCAGGCAGTGGTTCATTATCATTTCAAATGTTTTATCTATGTACCACAAGAAGAAGGGCGGAAGTTCCTTATCTCCCTTGCTTACGCGAACGCGGCATTTATCGTATTTTTACTGTTGCGCTACCAAGAGAGGTGAGGGTGGGGGTGTCCTAGGTTTGAGTCCCGACTGTGGCAGGATTTTCGACACTAGATCGTCAGCTAGGTCGAATTCAGTCGCTGGAGGAGAATTCTAGCGGCCGGCTGCTCTGATCGGTTGTTTTCGGTAGTTTCTCCTATCAATAACAGGCGAATGCTAGAGCAGTACCCTAACAAACGGCCCACGGTCCGCGCGCAATCATTCCTGCCCCTTCCTTGTCCTATTCTCATCGTTTAATAACCCACACACTTACATGCTCTACACCATCACACATGTCGGTAGACCGGTGGGAAGAGTCGAGCCTGTCCCGGCTGGGGCGGTGCCCTGCTGGTGGGAGACACCTGGTTGGAGAAAACCCCGCTAGTGGACGGTAGGTCAGCGCCGGATCTCTCCAACCAGCGGAGAAAGATCATCGCCACCTCTCGAAGAAACACATGCCCTACATGTACGGGATCAATGTCCTGATCGGTTGACGCTAATCAATCAAGAATCCCTAATCAATCAATCAAAAACAAATGCCTAAGCTCCTTAGCTAACGATTATTCACATTTCCAGTGGCGGAATGAGGAATAGTTTCGGCCCCTCGCTAGCACAAACGGCCCTTTGTGCGCCGTGGGTCCGCCCGAGGCCTGTTTAGGCGGCGGCGCTGCGAAAGAGAAAGACCTACGCGGCGGTGCGGTCAGTGGGCGAGTGTCCGCAGCGCGGCCGACGCGACGCCCGATGTTAATGAGGCGAAATGAGTGCTTCAAAGGAACAAAAGGGACGATGAAATGTCAGACGTCATTAAGGGCAGGGTGGAGCGTTCTGCGTTGGGTCAAGTGAATAGAAATTACACGGTGTTTGAACTCGTCCCTTCCTAATTATGTGGGGTGATTAAAATGTTAAAATTATTTGGTGAGTCGTGTGAGATTTTTTTTGATGAAGAATGCCTATGAGCAATTTTGTACGTTTATGTTCATACCAGGCGAGAGGAAAGATTCTTGTGATTTGTACAGATTTTGTTAATTTGAATATTAATTATAAATATTCCACAAAAGTGAATCTTAAATTTCCCAATAAGTCACTTCTTGATACTGTTTAAACATTCATATTTTTTCCCATCGTGTAGTGATTTTTATATTTTTTAATTATTATGGAAATGACTGGTAATATTATGTACTAGCAACAAGTGGACCTAGTGCGAAGAAATAAGGCCTAATTAATTTATAGAATGTATTGTACATCTCTGTGCTTTCCAAGGCAATAAAACTCTATCTGTGGATAGAATTTATTATCAGAGTTTAGTAGTGTTGTATTTCCCATTTCGTGTTTTGAAATAACATTTAGAAAGAATTACACTAAGAATTTTGATATACGGTTTATGATTCGCAGTTTTGCGTAAACCCGTATCCATCCTTTTACGTCCTACATCATATAGTTTCGCAGCTTCTCGTTGCCCTACCTTGCTCCTGCTCACCGCGCCTAGTCCTACCCTTCCCCGGCCTGCTTTTTCATACCCTTCCCTTTCTCGGCCCGCCTCGTCCTTGTCTGCTCTGCCCTTCCACGACCTGCGTTTCCCTGCCCTGCCATTCTCCTCTCTACCGTTTCATGTACTGCCATTCCCCGCCCTTCCATTACCCGTCCTGCCATTCCCTGCACTCTATTCCCCGCTCTGCCATTCCCCGCCCTGTCATTTCACACCCTGCCATTCCCTGCCCTGCTATTCCCTATATTTCCCTTCCTCGCCCTTCCCCTCCCAGTATTTCCACGCTCTCCCCTTCCTCGCTTAGCCCTCTCTCACTTTGCCCTACTTCCACCTTAAAAACTCCTCGCTATCAACCCCATCCTGTTCAGATAGTGCACATCCATCGAGCAGGATGCTTTCCCGCTCTACTCGTGGACGGGGCCGGCCGAAACACTTCCTTCTCTTCACTCTCATTCCGCGTTGAAGTCTCTCTTTCGCGCGCCGCCTGCGCAGTTCTGCGTGACCCCATATCCGCCGGCCTTGCCGCTGCCGCCAGCTATCGGCGCATGCTGCGGCGGCGTCCTGTCGCGAGATGAGGGATGGGCCCCGGCGCCCAACGCGTCGCGTCGCCTCGCGACGGTGGCGCGCGCTCTGACGTAACGACGGCGAGCGCAAACACGAGCACAGTGGGCGATGAGGTTTTTTTTTAGCCCTGGCTACCTAGACTCTCCGCGAAGACGAGGAGTTAAATTCATAAATAAACGTTAAATATTCATAACTACTTGGCTGTCCGCGGCAAACAAATTGATGAAATACAGCATCTGACGCCAGCTTCTCATCTTTGTAGGAGAAAACGTGAATGGATGTGAAACAATCCTTATGATATGCGAAAGCAATCCAGCAAAAATGTGAACAAGCAAACTAAATAGAGAGTAATACATGTGCAATAAACTATTTGATTTGAGAGGAATGCGCGTAGGCATCCGCGCCCGGAGTCTGTAACCACTTGGCTGTCCGAGAGACGCCGCGTCCTAGCAGCAAGTGCCCACGTTTCGGTCGCCATTCTGCGATCTTCGTCCTGGCGAAATGCCTCTGAAAGGTTTATGGCATTTCGCACTGAGGAAGGTCAATCAGAATTTTGGAGTATGCGCAGCAGATTTTTTTCTCTGCGTGGTTCAGTGAATTTATTTGCATCTGTATTGGAAAGTAGGTTTGCGTCTCACGAAATCCTCATTGCTCTACGTGTTAACTAGACACAAACAGTAATGAAAATAAACGATAAAAATAAAAGAATATAAAAATAGTAAATATGTTGTAGCTTCAATTCATACGTTTAATTGACAGTGTATATTGTTTGTGAATTCTAGAGTGTTAGATTAATAGACCAGCACTTATTAGACCAAAGTTAATTTTTTTGCAGGTGCACAGTAAAATAGTTTTGCGTTTCAAGAAATCCGCATTACTCTGCGTGTTAACTACATTCACAGTTTGCAATGAAGATGAACGATACAAAGTAAAATAAAACGTAAAAATAACAAAAGTGCTGTAGAAGTGAAAAGTGGGCGCGGCCCACTGCGTGCCGGGGGAAATGGCTGCGGGGCGGGGAGGGCGGGGCGAGCGGCCACTTGTTACCTGCGGCGCGCGGCGGAAGAGGCGTCGCGTCGCGTGGCAGTGACGGATGGACCCGGCCGGCGGGCGGCCCGGCGGCGCGCAGCGCACAGCACAGGGGAGAGGAGCGACGCGGGGGCGGGGCGGGGCGGGGCGGGGCGGGGGCGGAGCGGAGCGGGGCGGGGAGGGGCGGGCGGCACGGGCGGGGCGGGGCGGGCAGCCGGGTTGGGTGGGGCGGGGCGGGGTGGGGGCTGGGGCGGAGCGGGCGGGGCGAGGGCTGGGATGGAGCGGCGGGGCGGGGCGGGGGCGGGGCGGGGTGGGGCGACGCGTTTCGAAAGGTTGGCGCTGGACCTCGCGGCGCCAAGCCGGGCCGACGGATGTGGAGTCGCCACGTTTACACTAACAGTTCCTGGACTTATTGACGGTGAATATCGTTTGTTAAGTCTAGAGAGTTAAGTTGAAGGAATTACTAGTTAGAATAGGCGTTTTCTTGGTTGTTTAAAGAATAGTTTTCATCATCTGTTGGATATAGATTTATTTCGTTTTGACTGTTTTGTAATCCTTTGGCTTTAGTTTGTAGATCTAACAGACAGTGTGTATTGTTTGTTAATTTTAGAGTGATAGATATAGCTATAATTATTAGACTAAGAAAAATATATAATAATTAGACAAAATGTTAATCAACTGAAGGATTCATACAACAAATAAGTTTCTTTCTACCGATTTTTTGGGGGGTATATCTATTGTCAAAAAGTAGCCAGATACTTATTTATTTGAATGAATAACTGTGTTGTTCAAATGCCTAACAATAATTACTAAAAAGGGGGTTACCCAAAAATAATTATTACTGGATATAAACTTTCTAGAAGCTCATTGGGAACACAAATTGCTGATCAAAAGACTGGTCAATTAATGTGAAGACAAAATATTTCTTTGTGCTTCAAGAATTATAATAGTAACGTATAACTTACTTTTACCGTATACAATACAGCAATATCTTTTCTATTTCACGATGTACCAAAATTCTACCATTAAGATTTGTATAGAATCTCGTCGTACATTTTTTTCTTTCTTTCTCGGTGCAGAATTTTTAATTTCCGTTTTAGTAAATTACATCAGTGGACACCATATGTTTGAAAGTTCATTACTATATGTCACTGGCAGATATTAAATTTTTGCCCTTGAGATCACCAATTAATGAACTGTCACACGAGTTTTTAAGATACAAGTTGCTCTATTATTCTCCACGTCCTATTAGAATTAGAGTGTTATAGTAAATCACGATGTGACATTCTCGATGAGGGGTTAGATGATGTTGCTTACTGAGGAGTACGTATGCTATTTATAAACAGCCAACGACGTTCAGCACTTGGTGATCAACTTGGAATTGGTCTGGTTCCTGATTCACCGAAAGCGTTCGGGTTTCCAAATATTCAATCTAACTTTAATTGTTCTTTTTAGAACAATTTTCTAGAGTGGAGAAATTGTGCAATAACTCATTACGATATTACGATTAAGTACTTCTCGTTCTCATTTAGTCCAGATCCACGGCGGAATTGTTAAACCTAACACATAAACCAAGAAAACAGTAATAATCATTTTCTTTTGTCTTCTAAGTGGACCTAATCAGATTTTAATGGTTATTACGATTATTTTATGGAAATTTGTCGACGTGAAATGTATGGAAGTGAGTTGTCCATTCAGACTAGATTGGAATGATCTGAAAGAGTTACTTTACATTACCCCATATTATTAATCTATTATTAATACTAATAACAATTTTCTTATGGAAGAAGAATTCGAGATTCAATGGTCTTTGGAGAATTCGAGAACAATTGTTATTTGTCTCCTTAACATTAAATGATGTTAATAATTGAAAAAACAGATCAAGATGTATTAATTCAGACAAGTGTTTTCAAATGGTCAAGTCACTAGAATTGGCAGTCTCTGACTATTGCTTATTTTTCCTTTATTTTTATAAACTTACTGTTCTTTATTATATATATTCTGAATATATTTAGTGTTACTTCAAAAAGTTTAAAAATATTTTAAATTCCCTTCAAATTAAATGAAATAGGATTATTCAAATACTTCATTATATAATTCTGTACTTTTATCTGTACAAATTCGAGTAGTAGTTGTTTTGACATTTTGATATTTACTTTTACAACGGTTTTTCAAACAGCTGTTCCATAACATCATTACACCTTGAATTTATCGCTTCACGCTACATCTCCTTCCCTTTACATACTTATGACCTAAGGTGTACAAGTTGCGTTAAAAAATATTTGCACAGATTCAGTAAGTGTGAATCTTCCATTTACCTACGAGCTCCGCACAGTAGGCAGCTTCGGCGGTCACGGACGGCGCGAGGTGTCGCCTAAGGGGGGACGGGGCGGGAGGAGGGCGGCGGAGGCGGGCGCCGCGCGACGCTCAATTATTTATCGTCACGGCGCGGCGCCGCCCCCGTGTAATTACGCGCTGACGAATGTTGACACTAACAGCTGAAGAGCGCGGCGCGCGCCGTATACGGTCAGCGGCGGCCCGGCGCCCGGCGGCGTTGGGCGTCGCGACGCCGCGGCCTGGGCGGGCGACTCCGAGGCTCAAGGACGACGCAAGGAGGCTGGGCTGGGACGAGGAGCTCTTTTAAATGTTATTTTTTTGTTACGTCTCAAGAGGATGGATGGTCGGACATTTGTTTTTTAATTCTAGTATTATGGATTGGGTTTCTGCACAGCGTGGATTCGGGTATTGATGGTATTTGCGTAAGGTTTATATAAAAGTTTGAGAAGTATGTGATGTGATGGGTCAGACATGTAGCTAAACGACGAAGGGTATTACTTGTTCCCTTCAAGGGCGAAGATTAAATTTTAGTTTACGCTCACTTAAATAATGAATAGAAAAAAAAATATACCTTAATGGAGTGTGAGGTTTGCGACGGTTTAGAATGTTTTAAAATTATTTTCATGTTTATCAGTTTCAATCACATTTAACCAAACAGTATAGTGTACTCATCAGTATTTGACAATAAAGTTCTTGATATTACATTTCTATTAACGAAATATGATGATTTTTTAAATGACATATTGAAAATATAATAACTAAATAGCTTTCTATCTCAAAAATGAATACATGTGTATCAGTGGGGGAAAAAATAAATTAATGCATTTTTGCCAAAGAATCGATACCACGCAAATGAACCTATTGTGAATAATAACATTTCCTCTTTCAGCAGCTGAATTTGTTCGCAGGAACATATGAGAAAGTGTAGTTTGTACCATTCACGTGTGCTGTATGTTTTCTGTTTTGTTCTTATTTGCTTACAGGTATCTGCACTTTAATGAGCTCGACGACATTGCGCCTGATACTTTTACTCATTTACCCTCACTAGAGCGATTGTAAGTAGCTGGACGGCCGTCCCGAGGACGGGAATGCAGTCAAATTACGAGCGCTCTTGGCATCCCTTGTGTCGAATGACCCTCTTGCAAGAATAGATGAGTCAGAAACGTTAGTATCAGTTGCACTAATTACACTGCGTTGCATCATCTACCATGGCTCGAATTATAAATTCCGGAAGAAGTTAGGGCTTATCAGTTAGAATCATTGTAAATAATTTGTTTGCAAATAAAGCAATTTGAAATGTGTAAAGACGGAAATTCACGGATCAAGTGCGCTGATAGAATTATGTTTTGATTTTAATTCAAATTAGATCTTATTTGACCGTTCTCATCATACACCAGTTCTTTAGAGAAGTTTTTTCAAGATCGTGTACGAACAAGGACTTCACGAAACATCGATTTTTTTTATCGGAAGCAGGAATCTACTTACTACGTACAGGGAGTAGTCTTCTTCCATTTCCCTCTTGGCTCTCCACCGTTATCATTAAACATTGAATTCCACTTCAGTTCAAATTTGCCCACACGTATCTTAGTCCACTGCTATCAAATTGTGTTCGCATACGTATGGAGATATCAGGAATCCTTTGGTTTTTATCGCGGCTCGGATACCGTCTGTATGCGCCACGCACACACACACACGCACACACACACACACACACACACACACACACACATCCGCGTTATAAAATCTCGTTCACCTCTCCCTCTTGTCTCACCACCCTTATCGCCGCCTCAAAAACAATCCCCGGTTCTGATTGCGTTTTCGCACCGCCGCTCACATTATGCGGTCTGCGTTTTTTTTTTTTTCTTTTTTTTTCTTTTCTTTCGCATTCTTCCTTCCTCGGAAGGCTTTTCGCTGCAGGCGTGCTCACAGGGAGGTCTGCAGCGGGGGTGGCGCGCCCCTTGCTCGAAGATTCTCCCTCTCTTCGGCCCCCTCCCGCACCCCGCCTTTCGTGGACGGAAATCCCCCGCCGCACAGTGGTCCGGTTCACGAAAGCTAGTGAATGGTCTAAAACGAAACTTTCTTTACATCGACCCCTTAAAAAAAGGTTTGCTTCATCGACCCCCTTAACTTTTTTCTAGTATATACAACATACCGAATAATCGTAACACAATTACGTACTGGCGCGTAAATGACGGTATCAATTATATAGACAAAGAATATGAACAAAAGGTTCAAAAAAATGGTTTATTAGGTTTATTTTATTACTGACTCTACTATTGTAATTTTCAATTGTTAAAAATGCGAACAAATATTTTAGTTGTTCTGAACATTTGTGCAAGAAAACAGATAGTAACGTCATTTATATTTGTTGTAATCAATAGAATCTTGATTACGTAGATCAATTGTCGGTGCACATTCGGCTATCGACCCTTGATCATCAATGATCCCTTTTAAAATTCCATCGACACCCAGAGGGGGTTGATACCGACTCTTGAAAAACACTGGTCTAAAAGTTTGAAAAAATGTTTGCAATACGCTTCGCGGAAGAAAGAAAATTAAGTCGCTAATGTCACTGCCATATTTAAACCAAGAACAGGCAGTGTTTGAGCTCATTTTTTCAGCTAAATTCAAATTGTATTAGATTTTCAGGTATATTATACTTATTTAAAAAAAATAACTTAATACATGCTTTGAAGGGTTTGGGGCAACGCAATGACAACCCTCGTTCCACATATTCCAATGAACAACTTATTTTCCTCCAACAACCATTACGATTCAATTCTGTGCAATGCGTTCAAAGAAATGTAATATGTGCATAGACAGGAGCAGAAAGTTTCACAAAATGACAATAGTCTGGATATACTCGAACTTAGTTTCTCCTTTAGCTTATAAAAATTACAAATTAGAGGGTTATTGGTACGTCACTCAAACTCCCAAAATTCATGGGCATATTTCTGCTTGCTCCTATATCTTCTCAATAAAAATTAATAAACAATGATAATGTTGACCGTGTCTACGAGATCGTGTGTGTTTTCGTACGTGTGCTTTCAAAACAAATGTAACGCTATTTGTTTCTTGTGTAGTTGCGTCCGTCTCGGCACATATGGAGGTAAATGAGTTTCGAGGGCCTAGAGGGCGGTGAACAATAATTCCTTTAGTTCCTAATAGTTCCTTTTTCTTCCATTGTCAGATTTAAAGTTGGCAAGTAGTGCTTTACAGTTGTGACCAGGATGGAAATACAGATACTCGTATTACGGGTGAGCTAGTCCGTCGCACCAATTTTTGCTCGTTCTGGGCAGCACCATCCTACGTCACGAACTACATGACCACAATGCGAGCACCTCGTTTGAAAAACCAGACCAGACACGAGCCTTTAGGTTGCATGAAGAGCGAGAAGTGTTGAGAAACACTTTGAAAGAGGCATAAAGCGATACTTTTTAACGAGAAATAACACAATGTGTAGTTGAAATAAAAGATGCAATATTTAAAAAAAATGCCTCATATCTCTGTTTCAAAAACTTATAAGGAGGTGATACTTTTGGTATCTGGCTACATTTAAAATTCCCGCTAGTATTGTGACGCAAACTGGTGCCTGAAGCTCGTTGGCTGAAGTCGGATACGATGCGCAATAGCTCTCTCATATATTTCCATCATGGCTGTAACTTATTCTGGATCACTGTGCGACTCCGAGTAGGGTCTGGGTGGGCTCGCGAGAATGCAAAATGATGACGTCCCTTTGCAAGCGAGGTTCTCGCGACGGCTCTCATTGTCACCTCGATATTTTTTTTTTTTTGCCTTCTTTTTTTTTTCGTTTTCTTTACTTCCTGCGACCTTCCGTGGGCGGTTTTTTTTTCTCTCTTGAGTTACATCCTTCTTGGATCTCCTTTTCTTCCTCACGACGTTCTTTGCGACAACAATCCATGATTTTATTTCCCTTCCGTGCGAAGATATCATACCGCCAGAGCAGAATCTTCGTCTTCATTATTTCCTCCGCAGTAGCTGAGACGAAACCGCGACCTGCGGAAGTTTCTTTCCGTGCGGTCTTGTCGACGGCTTGTGATCGATAAGACTTTCTCCAAGTTGACACCCCTGCCTCCGATTTGTCTTCTGCATAACATTACTTCTCGGTACGAGATTTTTTCCCCGTGTAGGTGAGTCTTTTATTTGCGTTGAATTTCTTTGCACCTCTCCTAGTAGTAATTTCATTTACGTTAGTCGGTGAATGGAGTAATCCTGGAGGTCTTGCGAGGCTTTTAAAGCTGAGAGGCTTATGCTGATGTGATGTAAATCTCCGTGCTGAGATTCGATACTCGTCTTGAGGTCTCGATCCAGCGTCTTATTAGTCGATTATTGTTAGATTAGTTGGGATATCGCGACAAATTCTAACCGCGACGGTTACAGATTCGATTCCATGAACTGGAGGGAACAATCTAACATTCCGCTTAAAGCATTTCCCAGCAGTGCAGCCACTAATGAATCACAGACTATATGACGCGTCTTAGCTCTAATGAGGCATTTTGTAAATGGGACAAGACGAGTAGTTCTATTTTACTAAAATCATAACTCTAAAGTACGAATATTATTTTTAATATGAATTTCTATCGAGACATTAAACAGTTTCAATAAAGACGTTTCGGTTACGGTTGGTCGGTGATTTTTAAAACCAGAAGATTCTGGTTCCGTTTGGTTGCGTGTCTGAAAACAGTTCTCAATAGTTTTCCCATATTTTTTTAAACATATTTCAAACTATCACGAGATTCGCCTAAATCGGATTTTATAATAAATGTTAGTTACAATATTTATTAACTTACTTGCTAGTTACGATGTTAAATTAACATTACACATGTGTCACTTCTACACACGTGAACACAGAATACTAAGATGTAAATTACGAAGAACATTTAAAAACTGAAACCGTGTCAATGTTTTACATTTCCATCATTATATAAAATGAGTCATTATATGTGGAAAAAAATCATTACCGTCTTCTCCTCGATTAGAAGAACAAATATTACAGCGTACGCAAATTTGTGAATTGACGAAACTGCGGTGAAAATTACGACAGATCTGGATCAAAAGTTTGCGACCTTTCTATCGCGCCCAATTTTAGGCCGTAGGTCAGGACCTTAGTTCCATCCAGCCGGCCGTAAGAACTGCATTGCACTCGCTGTTCACAAATGTCGCTAATGACCAGCGTGAGGGTCTACACCAGTGTTTAGACTTTTTGATTGCGGTGATATATCTTAAAATAAATGCAGCATAAAGTTGCGGTGCACAGGTGGCGACGAATTCTAAAAATTACAAAAAAACACTTTGTTCAGGAATTCTGAGGCCAAACCGGTGAAAGAAGTTATTCGTTTCTTATATTATTAACTCTTTAGTTTGCATTTTTTAATCTGAAATGACGTCCCACAGAATTTAGAAAATAAATATCTATATCTATTGATAGGATTTTTAATGTTTTTGGTTTTAATCCTTGCTTCTTATTCAAATTAATTATCTCACAAGCCATTAGTCTATATAATTAAACTTTCGTATGCCGATTCACCTTGCCTGATGAATTCATATCGAGTTGACTTTTCAATTAAATGACTTGAGGTTTCTGGTCCTATTGAGTCAGGTTGGTACTTCAAATAATCATTTACACACTTAGTTCATTTCTTAGATTCAGTAAAAAAGGACTGGCGGAAATATTACTTCCACCATCCATATGTATCCATTATAATATTATTTCGTCTTTGTATTACGTTCCTAAATTACACTTCACACTCTTCTTGAAAATAGATCATAAAGTCTAAACCAACACAGTTGCTTAATAGAACGTAGCCGTCATGATCTTCCCCTTTCGTTCTTCCCACAAAATCCTATACCACACGGGCAAATGTAAATTTAAGAAGAAAAGGATGTAGGATCTGATTTTTCCATAAACAGAATTTAATGACCTATTGAAATTTTATTGGATCCCACTTTCCAACATATACTCGTAAATACTTACTACGCAATATTCCGAAAACATCCTTCGTTTTTATCTAGAATGTTGTGGGTATGACTTTGGAAATTGCAACATTAGCAAACCATAATTTTAAATATTTTCTCAGGTTTTAGTCACGATATCAATAATTTCATAAAGTACTTTTATTAATAAAACCAATGAGTTTTGAATCCGAATACAATTCAAAATATTGAGTAAATTAACATTAAAATAATAACTTCACTAGATTAATTACCATAGTTATACATACCAATTTCAAAATTTGAAATTGTTATACTCAAAAGTTTTGTAAACATTTCACAAAATCTATTCCACAATTTTAAACCATTCTTGTATTTAGGGGAAGTATGCTTGAAATCTGTCTGAATTTGATTGAATTTTCAAATATCGACACAATGGATGTCATGGGTGCTGGTACTCTACTAACAAATGTCTTTGTCCATAGTGCTAAGTGTGCTCGAGGCCGTGAGAAAGAGAGATTGATACTCTGTGTGTGGTGGTGAGATACGTTGAATATGTAACGATTTTTTGGCTAATTCAGAATTGTTTCTATGTTACACCAATTTTCAGATACCTCCATTTCAACAAGATTGAAAAGTTAGGGCCAGGTGTTTTTAGCGATTTAAGGAGGCTTGAACGGCTGTAAGTAAAGTGGAAAGTACTCTAGAAGCCCTGCAAGTCAATGACTTAATCATTCCCTGTTGGGCAGCAGTTCTTGTTTGTGTTGGTTCTTTTGTGTTTACTCCTGGGAAACGGGCCTCAGTTGCACGCTCTCTGTCTGGTAGTTAGCAAGAACTCGCCGAAATTTAAAATGGATTATGGGCAGTGAGTATTAGTATTACTATTCAGTGAGCTATTTCGAAATGAACATGTGAACAATTAAGTGGTCGAAATATTACTTTTGTTCATTAATTGAAGAGCATTTTGTAGCGAAAAATCTTCATTTTCTTGTTCAAGTATGTTTTTCTGTACAAGTATTAAATTAGCATTCGTCTTCGGTAAAAAACGAAATCAAAGAAACATGTGTGCATATGTACAAATTAGTGTATGAGTTTTATGACTTAGAGACGGGTATGTTACTTGTATTGAAGTTAATATATTAACAAATAATTAGAAGAGTTTGCGTGTTTTTAATCCTCTTTATCTATTATTTTTGTAAATTCAGATTCTTTCATATTTAGGGAAGATATTTATTAATTTTTACCTAGAATTAAATTTTAATGTGATCTATGTGTGTCGTGTTTTTGAAAACGTAATAATACTGATCTTTACATCAGTATGTCATAATAAAGATAATGACTCTGTATGCTAAAATGATAAAATAATGATCGATTTTGATGTATAAGAACAGTAAGAATAGTCTTCCAATCTCATATTTGCGCTGAAATAATGAAGAAGGAAGGCATGGAAGGAAGCAAGACATATTTATGTATTTTCTTACGCTAGATTTAAAACATATATAGCCACACATTGCAACGATATATCATATATGGCTCTTTTTGCATATCTTTTTTTAAATTCCACTTGCAGTATTGACTTCCTTTCGATGTGGAGAGTATTTCGATGTGCAGTCAACGCCTGAGTGCAACCATTCTGAAATCGAGCGTCTTTTGTTTCTGGAACCTCTCCAGAAAACACTGCTCCCTCGAGAAAAGGGGCATTATCGTAATTTTGGGGGATATTCCTTCCTCCGTATCGTACGCTAATTAAATTACTTTTATGGGCTCTGTCCTCAAACACTACCTATTAGCTTAATGCCTGCCTAGTCATAATCCCAAGGTACTGAGTAACTTCTATTTCTTATTAATGAAAAAAGTTCTCCCCAACTTTTGTACTCTCTACAGAGGGTAAAGGTCTCTAAAAAGTTGACCAAGAGAAGTATTTACGCGAAAGAACGGATATGTTATAAGTGTTTTTCTCTTTCAAAAATATGAAGAAAAAAAAGTTAAATATCGTGAGTGAATGTAGATCTTGGGGTGACTTTACAAAGAATGAGCTTCGTTTTTATGTATACAGATTTTTTGGTTCAATTAGTTAATACATAATCCATTAAGAATCCATATTGAATGATTTATTATAATGTGAAACGAAATTCTGAAATTCCTTTACAGGATCTTTTCAATTACACTTCGAAAATATGCATCTGTTAAAAAATGAAAATTAAAACGATGTTCGCGGAAAATTTTCTTAAGAAATTTACAAAGCATAAAATAAAAAGTTGAATTCACAAGAAACAAAAAAAATAATATTTTCGATAGCAATGTAAAAAAATTGGCTCTTCGAAGGTAGCAAATCAAAACTGTCTCCGTAGGTCGGTCTACTCCATTTAAAAAACGTACCCTTTGTAAATGCGAGTTTAATAAATATATCAAAATCTGATTTTATCGAAGGACGTAACAAAACCGAACATAGGTAATAAAAATGTAGAATAAAAAAGTAATGTTGTGAAAGGGAAATGGTGTAGCTCTCTATACTGCTACTTCTCTACAGTAGTTCACAAACTTATGCGAGTCCCTTTTCTGAATTTAACTCTAGCGTTACCAAGGAGGAGGGCTTCAGAGTCCTCAGATGATTTTTTTATCGGTTTCAAACTTTTTGGGAAGTTTAAAATAATTGATGTTCATTATCATGTGCTTTTTGATCGAAATTTCAAGTAATTCTAATGCGATGCAATTCGTCATATGGGTTTTTTTATAACTTTAATTATTACTGTGTGGTTTGACTTTGAATAAAAATCAATATTATTTAGTTGAAAACTGTACTATAACTAAAACTGTACATTCAGTATACATTTCTGAAATATTTCTAGTATTTTAAGTCCAAATAGTGTGTATTTTCATATATTTACTACGTTACGAATCTAAATCAGCCTTTCTTTGACAAAAATTATAGGTTTTGCAATTAGATGCAAATATTGATGCGATATAGTTGCTTTTGTTTTCATTTACTGAGCCAGAAACAAGTTAGTTGTTTTCTTTAAATGAGTACACGTGTATATATTTATCTATATCGATTAATTTATCAAAAATATCAATGATCAAACGGAAATAATTTCCAAAAATTCAGTTGATGAAAATTTTGCGTTTATATTAGTGTGTTATCCGAGAGAATCATGTTTTAGTGAATAAGTTGAATCACAAAAATGTCAAATGATCTTCAAACACGGACATTAATTTGATGTATCGCAAGCGATATTTAAATCTACAAATTACCTTAATGCATTTGGTTAAGTTAGATATCATTCGGAAGAATTATATTATCAGGTGGTACCATTATTGGAAATTAAAGTCATCTGAGATTTCGAATGTTTTAGCAACATTTACGTGTAACTGACAGCACATTCATACAATCAGCTTAACGAGAGCTTCATTTCATGAGGTTCGGAGGTGTCATATTTTTTCAAGGGCACAATTTTAAATGCGTGCAGGGAAAGTAAGCGATCTCACAAAAGACCTACGTATTACTGCAAACGACCAGTTCTTTCCCGCGTCCTCCAACTTTAAGTTCGCGACTCGTCCATCTTTTCTCTTGGCCTCGACTCGTGCCAAAATCCTGACTTAATGATGTTTCAGTGAGCGCTTTCAAACTTTCGGGCTTTTACGGTCATCCATGAAAAATAAATGAGATCGTAAAGAGAGATCCTGTTAATAAATAATACCGCTGCCCATAATCCCGTGTTATTTTTGAAGAAAGGGTGGTTTTATTAGGCCATTTCATCTCTTATTAATATCCCTGTTTTTTCATATTATTATTTCCACTTTAACTTGGGTGTATGGACTATCTCCCACTCACATACAATGTTTCAGAGAGTTCGAAATGTATGTTCAAGTTTTGTTTGTGGAACCACTCAGTACATTGCAGCTGTTTCGTATACATTTTTTTCAATGCAAATATTATTTCATCTAGATAATGGATCAACGAAACTAGCTCAATGTCATGAATCGTTCCCCAAACTTGTGTGTGTCCTAGACGTAGATTTAGTGCCTGACGAGCCCATAAGAGTTTTGTTCTGTGCATAGATCCCTCATTACGTATTATGGCATGCAGCAGACAGACATTCTCGGTTCTACCCCTCATTTGCAATTTTTTTCACTGGAAAGAAAGTTTGCTTCTGCTCGGAGCAATTAGACTAACGATTTCCCCTCCCCTCTTCTCTTGCGCTTTGAGAAAAGACATTTCATTTATTAATGCACTGTAATTTGGTCTGTTTAATTATTTGTGATACGTGGATTGCAAAACTAGGTAATTACTTTCAACCCCCACCCCTGCTCTTGATTATACGTACTACATTGTGGCTCCGAATGAGTAGTTTAGTTCGGCCTTTGTGGAAACTTATAATATATTCTGCCTTAATTTGTTGTCCGGCTGCATAAATTCGTAGCTAGCTGTGTGTTTCCCTTTTTTGTGCACGACAAATTTCTCAGTAGACTTGAGCGTGTAGGTTGGACTGCGTTTTAATTGTTCCGTGCTTCACGAAGTGCGTTGCGCTTGAGTATCGTGTGTATGTGTGTGGGTGTGCGAATGTGCGTTGGGGTGATAGCGTGTTTATTGCACGCTTGCAGCCAGAGCGCGCTCGCCTCTAGGCGCGAGCGCGTTCGGAAAACCCCCTCGCGTCGGTTGCAGGTTCCTTCACAACAACAAGCTTCAGCGGATCCCGGTGGGCGCGTTCAAGAATCTGGAGTCACTCAAGCGGCTGTGAGTATGACAAGCGCTGTTTTTTGACTCCACAATCCCTACCCCTACTCCTTTTACTATTTGTATAATATATTTATATAATAATTAAGATGATCTATTTATATAATACTTATAATAAGCACTTGATATAAAACTTATAATAGATAAATAATGTTGATCAAGTTTACTTCACCTTTCCTCAGGATTTTGGAACATCCTTTCCAGATCATTATATTTAATTATTTTTGATTTCTTTATTTCTCACACGATTGGTAAAAAAATCTAAAGAAGTCTCAGGAGAGAATAATTCTTTTGTGTATGCATTTCAAAAGGCAATGATGAAAAACATGTAATTTTCCTTTTATAAAGCAGTTATATTAATTTAAAAAGTAACATTACGTTAATGTATTTCGTATTTAGTTTACGTAAATAGTTTACTTTTTAAATTATGTAATTAATTTATTTAGTTAATTTATATTTTAATCAAATTACGATTTTTATTATTAGAATACAATTTATCGTCAATATATAAAATAATACATGGAAAGATTATTTTTAATTTATAGAAAAAACATGTGTTTTATGAACAAAATTAATAATAATTTAAATCACAAAAAATAATTTTGAATTTCTTCTTTTGATGGTTATCTAAAAGTATTGTAGAGGGCATTTAGAGTTTTCGGAAAGTTAAACATCAGACAATACTAACACTATCGGTTTCCACAGGTGTCCTTCCTACATCTTCGAGATAGACCTTGTTCAATACCTGAATCCCTTCCCCTAACATAGAAAAATTTAGTATCAATGGAGGAATTGCTCCCAAATTTGGCACGAATACTTTTCAGCGGTCTTGAATAAAAATATATATTTGTGATTCAAAATGCTACCCCAAAATGTTGAAGTTAAATTCAATCTCCAATGCATTTGGGCGGTATTGTAACCGGGCGATATAAGATGACGCGGGGCGGGGCCGAGCGGGACGGGATGAAACGGGCAGAACAGGCGGGGTTGGGGGATCCGGGAGGAGCGGGCAGAGCACGTGGGGCGGAAGGAGGGCATGAAGTAGGCGGAGCAGAATGAAAGGAAGAAGGGAAAGGAGCTGGAGAAGCTACGAGAAGGGAAAGAGCGAAATATTAGAAAGGAGATGGAATGGAAAAGCGGGCTGAGAGCACTGAATGGACGTAGCGGAGACAGCGGAAGATGCAAGCGGAGCCTGGAGAGATGGGAGGAGCGTGATGAGAGCATCAGATAGAGTAAAACGGAGTGGATGGACGAGACGGGGTGTGTGAACAGGACAGTGATAGCAGGATGGATAGAGTGTGCGGGGCTGACGGGAGAGGCGACGCTACTTAATGGATATTTTTTTCTCTTCCTGGGGTTCCTAGTCAAACGTCCTCTTCTTCAAGGAATGTCTCTTTTGACTATTCGCGCCGGGTACCCACCATGTCCCTCATGAGGACACGTATTGACCTTTACTCTAGACACACTCATATGTCGGTGGTCAGATAACTCGCAAGGCCTTCCGCGACAACACACATACACGGGAGACAAGGTACAAACAACCATGCGTAAGGCGAGAGTCGAATCCGCGACCCTTCCACTTAGCCATCTCGGCCATCCAAGTCGGCACGCTACTTAATAGATGATTGCGCCAATTCAATACTGGGACAACGTCGGATAATCAACAAGTATCTTCACATGATTCATAACATTTCATGTATTTCATAGAAGAACAATTTCAGAACTCTTTGAATTCCAACCACTTCAGAATTAATATTGTATTTGACCTACTTTAAATAATAGAATGTGAATTTCTTTAAATAATAGAATAAATGTGTAACGTGAACCAGACAAGGCCTACTAGCATAACGCTATAGAAACAATACAAAAACCAGACACAACAACAAACCGTATTGTACAATCATCGCCATAAATATAAAAACACTTGGGAACAAGTGAATAAGATGCAATTACCATTCGAAATGTGGAAAATTCAAGTTCTGGCGATATTTTTAAAAATGGGCCCCCAGATATCAGAGTTCTCACTGGCAGTGGAACAGCAAAGTTTCCGTTCGGTGGCTGGCAACCACCCCCTGTCAATCTGCGGTCCTCGGGGGTGTATTTTAATTACTTCTCTTGGGTCGGCGTCTTGTACCGACGAATTGCAATTAAGTTTCTTTCCTGTCTTCTCTAAAATTAATTATAATTCCCCTCTTCTCAACTAATTGCAGATTATACTTGGAGCTGCAGAATTAACTGGTCTCGAAGGCATTAATTTTGCGACTTTGGTAAGCCACTGGGGGATTGCTTCTAAATCATTTCTTTCACAAGTTCGAAGTTTACCAACCTTGGGCGGAAATATTTGGTGGTGTAGAAAGTCGGACTACGCCTCTTAAAACATTTTTTACATCATCCGTCATTGAATTGCGAAATGAAAAATCATGTTTATCAATGTTTGAAAAAATCATGTTGACATGAAAAATCTTGGTTGCTTGATTTTTGTAATCATCAAGTCAATTTTCACTTCATTTGTAAAAATCCCTTTACTCTTAATCCACGGTTTGGAAAAATGTTGTATTGATTTGTTTCACGGTTTCCAATAGCAAAATTCGCAAAATGAGGGTAAATTAATTGAAAAATTACTTATCAATGATCAGTAAAGTCGTTGTCGAGTGCGATATCACAACTGACCCTAGGCGAGGGAGAAGGCATACTCCTTTACGCATCCCCTTTCATGGGCAGATCACCATTTGCCGTCGCTCTCCACTATATGAAGAATAATGAGTTAAAATGATCTTGAATAGGTAAAAGGGGTGGGTTGATGATAATAGATAATTGATTATGAATGAACAGATGTTCAGATGTTCGGAGATGTGGTGATAAGACAAGCCAATCCCGGCATAAACACTTGGTGAGAGATTTGTCTGAATTGATCAAACGGCGATGTTCATTATCAATGTAGCTCATAGACGCACTGAGTCTGAAAGCTGGAAGTTTTCTTGCATGCCGCTGATCTGCGATATAGAACAAGTGGCTTTACTTCTCTCCCACAGGAAGGGGTTTGAAGGATTTTTTCTCCCTCAAAATTCCACGATATCTATCAGGTTCCAGATCGCGATCTCCGATACAAAAATAAGACACAATCGGGTTATAACGGGGTAATTCGTTTCACTTGCAAACATTCTTCCTCTTTTTTTTCAGACAAAAGAGACACTACCCTGACAAATGCTCTGTCATTGTAGGAAAGTTGATGATGACAGCATATCCTTAGAGTGATATGTTTCTCTTGGTTTTTCACTTCGTAAGGAAGAAAATGTGAATTACTTGATACGTAAAACGACAAAACTCCGCCTCAATTCTATTAATTGTAGTCAGAAAAACTGTCAGCCTGTATCTGCAAACCCTCTTGCCTGTAGACGCGCCACATACAACGGATCTCGGTGGTAAGACTAGCTTTGTCTTGTATTGTCTTCCAGTACAGTCAGTACAGGCTAATGAGTGGCTTAAGTAGCTCAGGGCACCAATCGATGTCACTGCTTGGCTTGAGACTGAGAGGTACTGGAGTTCGAGCCCCGGCGGTGGCCGGATTTTCAACTCTAGTTAGATAGATAGGTTGACTAGAACCGCAGTCTGAAGGAGAGTTCTAGCGACCGTCTGCTCTGATCGACATATTTCCGTGTTTTCTCCCGGCGGATGCCGAGGCAGTGCCGCAACAAACTGACCTCCACCGCAATCGATCTATCTTTCCTCTTTCTTGTCCTAACATCACCCTTTACACACACCCACACTTACATGCACTACACCACCAAACATGACGGGAGCTTAGGTCTTGGTCTCGGGTGCGCAGGCGCTTGGACAGCAACGCGCTCGTGTGCGACTGCGAGATGATGTGGCTGGTGAAGATGCTGCGGGACAAGCTGCAGAAGACGCAGGCGGCCGCCACCTGCCAGTCGCCGGCCAACATGCAGGGCAAGAACCTCGCCACCATGACCGAGAGCGACTTCCACTGCAGTGAGTACGCGATGGCGCAGCGCGCGAGGGTGCGCGGGAACGCGATGTTCTTGGAGGGAGTCACGTGCACCTGGCAGGGTTGGGCAAAATACTTTAAATTTAGTACTTAAATGCTTTGCCAAAATAATTTGGAAATACGTATTTAAATACATAATAAATGTACATTAAGTTTTGATTTGCTAAATACATACATATTTAAAATACTTCAAATACTAAAAATACTGTTGTCAATTACAATAAATTAGTAATTGTCAGTCATACAAATTTCTGAACAATGGCTAACTAAACTCTAACGTAACGGAGTTCTCTTATGTACAGAGACCTAAACGTCGGTTCATGTCATAAGTATTTTCGAGATTATGTCATAAGTATTTTCGATTTACACGTGCTTGTATAAGCACTTTCAAATACAAAACAACATAAACAACATGTCTAACATATAATCGGGATTTTCCTTTTAAACAACTAACTTTTCAAACACATCACTAGGCAATAAACCGCTTGTAGGTGAACGCTTAAAACCCACAAAGGAAAACAGTCGTTCAACTGGTGAGGATGAACATAAACTAGTGTTACAATGAATAAACATTTATTTTAATTAAAGGATCATTGTCCTGTATTTTTAATGATTTAGACTTATTAAAAATGAAGAGAATTCAATAGCTGAAAGGAGCTTTCCTTTTTTTGTTAGAATGAGGTGCATTCAAAGGCAGAATCAAATAAAATTAAAATATCCTCGTTATCTTCTTCTTTATCTGTATTTAAAATATTTTAGGTATTTATTTTTTAAATACACCAATTGTATGAATTTAAATACATCTCGAAAATACTTATGACATGAACCGACGTTTAAGTCTCTGTACATAAGCGAACTCCGTTACGTTAGAGTTTTAGCGGAAAACTCTACTGCATCTCATTATGAGGAAGTTAGTTGTAGAGAGTTCACACGGAAATTTCTACTTGTAACAGCAAAAATGTTCCGGTATCGCACGCTCGAACAAACAAATTCGAAATTAAAAAAGCGCAGACCAATAGGAAGTGCTTCATTCTGCCGTTAGAATTCGGAAAAGTGTCCATAATCGTAAACTGTTTTTATTACATCAAGGTAACGTCGTAGAAGGAAAATTATTGTGCAAAACACAGATAGTACTTGAAACGCTAAATGGTTACGTGTTTGCATATAGCTTCTTCACTTCTTTCTAATACCTATCTATTTGCAAGCTGTTCAGAAGCTCTAGTATTATAGTCTGATAAACTTTTTAGTTTATTCTGGAATGTTACCATGACTCATCGTTTAATTATATTAATTGGATTTCGACCAAATATGAATGGGTGAAAACCAAAACAATGTAAGTGACATCTGAGAAAAACGTGTTTATTTTAGACTATATTTCAGTGGTAATGTATTTTCGTGGTTTTAATGAACAAGTGAAATATCTTGGTTTTAATGATGAAACAAAAAAACACGACATTGTTCAAGTGTCGAAGGCGGGGAAAGTAGAACATTCCCCGAGGAGGGGGCTAGTGAAATCATAAAATGAAGGCCGTTGTTTTTTCAGTCTCGGATGGACTATAACAAAAAGATAAGTGTAAAGAAAATAAGAAGTACCAAAAGGTATGTACTAACATAATTACTGTTCTACATAATCGATGTGAAGATTCAGGTATTGGTCTTATTTGTGAACAAACTCGTCAATCCCGTCTTCGACAATCGTTCCGCTACTGATGTAAGATGGGTGCGTGAACTTTGCTTTGAAGCTCCTCATCGATCTGAAAGTTTTAGCCTTCCAGTCATTTCTCCAATTTGAGGAAGAGTTTAAAATCACTCGCCACTAAGTCGGGCTATACGCCGAATAATCAGTAACAACACAATGCCTCAGTTGTTGTTTGGTTACTGCAGCTCTGTGAGGGGAGGTCTTGAATGAGGACATCTCCTGAAGTCAGTATTCCTCATTCCTTTGAAAGTTAACTCCGTATACTCAGTTCATGCTTTTATTAATTTCTGCTGCACTATTCCCTTCTTCGTAAGTAAAGCGAATGTCACTACGCAGCTTGCACATGGTGGGAGGGTAAATCGTGCCATTCTTCTTCACGTGCCTACAGTTCAGCTCCAACTGGCAACATGGCGCCGGTTTTGGCAGAAGTATGGTAAAAATATGCGCAAACACCCACTGCACATCCCCAAAATCCTCCTGCTTCTCAAGCGGTTTAAAGGCTCGATCCGAAGTTGAAAAAAAACGGCCCTAATATCTGGAGGGGTACAAAGGGCGACGAGTCTCAATGAAAGAACGGGATAATATCAATTTAATTTTCACGATTTGCTAACAAAGCGAAAATCGTTGAAGTGGATGGCCATTTTGCGCCTTTACATTTTGACATGAGCAAGGACAAGTTGAATGCTGTGCGTTTTGAAGAAAAAAATGATTACATTTATTGTAATCAATTTATTCAGTTATTGAAAACCAAAGGAATACATAACGATTTCTTGAACTACACTTACAGTAAATGCAAACGCAAGGGAGTTGCTTAATGTTGAATCTCATCTGACCTCTACCATAAACACGTAACTTTAGTCAATGTTCAATCTCATTTGCTAAATATCATGAATTCTCGTAATTTATTTAAAAGCATTTTTAACGTTGTGGATTAAGTGTCCCTTTTCTGTTACTATGTGTCATTACTTTGTGACTCTTTTACCAATCACACATTGAAATGATATTAGCATCGCTTAAATCAATTCACATTTTGCTGTCGACGCTGACAAAATAATAGCAATGAAAAACGGAAATATTTCTAATTATTTCCCCTGCAATGTTTAGGAAGTTACTTGTTCATTCGATTTCCTACTGTTAATCGATTTTTTAAATAGGAAATGACAATTAATTAACATTTCCGGTCGGACCAAGAGTTAATACCGCTGCTTCATCTAATTTTCTCAATCAGCGACATTCATATAATTTTGTAGATCATTTAAGAGAAGATTGCATTCCGAAAAAATGTCTGAATGTTAATTTTAATTCATTTTGCACATTCTTTCATATCATTTTATAAATGCGTTCACAAGCTCACTTTACAAATACATTCTGACAATTGAACATTTTTCGTTTTCAATTGTTCTATTGAACATTCTTCTGCCGGCGGATAGAGCCAAAAGTAATTAACACTTTCACTTTCTTTAAAGAACTCATTCAGCTCAAATGAGTCTCTTACCCATACAAAAGACATTAACTCTTGCTCAGGAAAGATCTAAATCTCTGCAGTGTGATATTGAACGTATAATTGGAAAATTAATCACAGCATGGTAGGAAGCATCAAACATTTTATTCTGGAAGAGAAATATTGTCTTGAAAGAGCAAAAGAGATCTTTAGTTTCTGTTGAGATGCACCGTATTTACCCGAATATAATAAATAAAATTACAAAATGTTTCATTGACTAGAAAGTTGCCTTGTTGTATTATATTTTCTTGTTCCTTTATATCATCATAATCATGGTTTTTGTCACTACCTTCATCATCTTCACATGTATCATTGTTTCTTGTTGGTCCTCCTTCCATGCTGTGACATTTTCTGACTTTTTATGCCCCTCTTGAAAGTTTTGCGTTGTTCATAGTCCTTTATCAGACGCCGTCTAAGAACATTCCCTTCTGTCACCAGATTTTCTATCCATCCCGCACTTGTTGATGGCCTCAGCTTCTGTTCAAAACGCAGATTCGTATTCGCCGGGCGTCGAATCGAGATTCCGCGCGGCCTCGTCAAACCCGCATCGTTCAAACTCGGCATTCATTTTCACGCTACGTTTCATTTGATACAATGCCATTCGGTTAGAGATTCTCTTTACCTGTTCATTCAAAAATATTGGTCTGAATTGCCCGACAAATTCGCGATGAATGCCGAGAAAACGAACGCGAATATTAATTACGTAGATTTAGATTTATTTAGTAATAAAAAAAACAGTAAAAACTGTATGTGACGTATGGGGGAGAAGATCACGTGGTCTTGAATTCCAGAATCCCGCATTGTTACGCGCGATATTTTCATTGTCTTCGCAGTTTATTGATACGTCAATATTTAAAGAGTTCCATGACATGGAATGGCAATGTAAAAACTTAAATCCTAACCTAAGGCTAAGGCTAATCCTAAGGCTTAATCTCCGAATATAAGACGACCCCGCATTTTTCCACTGAGATATTTCGAAAAAACGCTAGTCTTACATTCGGGTAAATATGCTACTTCAAAAAACAATAATACTTTACTGATTTAATGCATTTGAGCAGCTAAGGTGTTGTGACTGTAGACCATTCTCAAGAGTAAAGATTTCTTGATAATATGATATATGACAAAATGTATAATTATTGTAGATAAGATAAAAACGATCAGGAGTTTATGAACAAAGTATCTAATCAAATTCAATTCTCAAATCTTTTTCCGATTATTTAAAATTTTCACAATTTAATAAACACTCCTGCATATGTTCCTACAACATGAAATTGATTACTTTGATTGAAAAACGGACAATATGTATCAATGAAAGAATATCACAGGGCTTCTTACTTGTTTGTTAATACTAAATGACAAAATTTCTCTATCTAAATAGCAGGGGTCAGTATTATTAAAGGATTTTCATGAACTTAGATGTTTTTACTGAAACAAAATATTGACATTCAATAATTTTTAGAGTTTACAAGTCATTCTGAATCAATGAGAACAATTTTTAACTTACATATTTTACCTAATACTGACTAATTTGTTACACTTAATATATTTATACATCGAAATGAAACATTTCGGTTAAGCATTTGCAATACATGTTACGGTATCATCTTTCTTAAAAATTATTATAATGCTTCTATGCTTCTATGACCATTTTATTTTCACCATTAATTGTCAAACTTACCTCCCCCGCCCCTACTTCTTGGAAAACTTACAAATATTTTTTAATAATTGTCTTATCATGTTGTTGGATTTGGGGGAGTGGGGTTTTTACCACCCCACTTCGATATCTATCACTGGCTACACAGTAATACTATTCAGATGAGCTCTGGCTTCTCATGAACTAAATTGTATATACCACAGACATTTTTTATATTTCGAATAAAACTCTAGTGTATGGTGAAGACTAGTGTATAATTACTTCTGTAGAGGACGAACTTTCTTTCAGGCATTCTGAAACCATATTTAGATATTATCGGCTGGGAGATGTTAGTCCTTGGAAAATGCTTATATAGAGCAATTTTAAACATAATAATGAAATTATATTTTACATATCTTCTATATTTTTCTTACATATTTTGAAACATATTTTAAATATATGTATGTATATATTTTGTTTTTATGACAATAATTTCCGTTCCCTAGTCATTATCATACTTTATTATTTCATGTTATATTATGGAATGTTTTAGGAAAACCTAAAATTACTGAAGATCCTCATGATGTGGAAGTGACATTTGGTGGCACAGTATTCTTCACTTGCAAAGCAGAAGGAGATCCGGCACCTGACATCATTTGGATGAGAGACAGGTAAGTCACTTTCTAGCATTATGTAATGTATTTTGCTTTATTATAATCTACTTTTATTGAAAAATTCATAACTGCTTCATTATAATTCAGTATTAATAACATTTTTGTCTAATATCTTTTCTTTTTTAGCAATGAAATTAATTTTGGTGATCCCCGCTATTCTAAACTCTCTGATGGAACTTTAATGATTGAAAATGCAGTTGATTCAGACATTGGAGTGTATGAATGTATGGCTAAGAACCCTGCTGGAGAAGTAAAATCACGACAGGCAAAAATGAATTACCAGAAAACGAGAGGTAAGAAATTGTTTTAGAAAACTATAGGATTGAAACTGTGAATTTGTTGCTTGTTTCTTAGAGGCAAACAAAGATATTACATCTTCTCTTTCTTCTTGAATTATGATTCTTATGTAAACAGTTTGTTAATATTTTCTTCTCTACATCCTGGATTATCTATTCCCTTTCTACCAACACATGAACTAATAAGAAAGTAGCAAATATGTAAGGCAATTACGTTTTATTTGATTGTAATGTGTTCTTACAGCGAAGCCTCACTTTCGACGGACACCTCTGGATCAAGAGATATACCAGGGAGGAACAATTAAATTATACTGTGCAGCAAGTGGTCAACCCCAACCTGACATTAGCTGGAGTCATGATGATATTCCTGTTGTCTCTAATGACAGAGTACAGGTGAGATTCTTATAAAAATATTGTTTTCTTTGAAAAATATAAAGATTGTTTCAAAAAACTAGTTTCTTGAAAATGAGACTTTTTTAATGATATATTTCTGTTTAATATTGACAATAAATTTTGTTTATTATGAATTCTTTTTATCATCATCATCATTGAACATTTAACAAAACTATCATCATACATTTACAACCATTCATACATTTACCTTCTTACATATCACAAAATTCCCAACAAATTTTAACTTTTATTTCAAATTTTATATCAGCATCTTTCCACTAATTGGATGTTTCTTTTTATCAAATTATATTTTTCTTCCTCGTTTTCTCTTTTCATCCATTGTTTATTCTTCTACACCAATGCTATTCCTCCTCTTATTTATCCATCTCCTACTTTTTTAACCTTCTGTTGTAGCAAATTTTCCTCCTCACAGTTTTTTTTTTTTTTTTTTTTTTTTTTAATCTTTCTAATCATTAATTTCTTATATCATATAATTAATTCTATTTATTATATAAAAATATATTGCAAATATTATTTTTCCTTTATTCAGATTTCCTCTGATGGGACACTTACAATTACCAGTGTCCAACATGAAGATGCTGGAATATACAAGTGTACAGCAGCCAACTTTGTGGGTCGAATAACATCAGTAGCTCAAGTGAAAGTGAATGGTAAGTTTTAACAAAAAAAGGTTTGCAAATTTTTATTATAAGAAGCATCAATAATGACAATTAGTTGTAACATTATTATCATGTATATTTGTTCCTGTCTGTTTAAAATAATATTCGAATATACATGAATTGCTTGCAGCTTGCAACTACATCAAGTAACTTAGTTCCATTAAGGCTGAATTGTGGCTTCATTAATTGAGTTATAATTTTTGAGAAAAAAAATTTATTTGATAAGACTCTGTGATCACATTTAATCTGTCAAGCATCCTGAATACAGTTGGTATTGTAGTATAGATTCTTTGAGAAATTGATGCAAATCATTGAAAATGCGAACTTTATGATTATACTCATTAGAATTGATTTTCCATTGGGCATATGTAAGAAAAAAGAGATAGTTACATTATATAAGTCTTTTCAGGTTTTCTTTCTTTGGGTAGATACTTAATAACTTGGCTTTCCATCTACAAGGAATGCCATTTGGTTTTCTAGATCGATGTCTGAAATTACTAAGATGGTTGTAAAAGTTAAATTGGCTGAAGGGGGATACTGATCATGTTTACTACCTACTGGTACAAGAGTGCTTACTGAAGCCTCCTAGATAATAAGTTATAGATATTCTCCAAATGGCTAACAAAAACCAAACCTTCTTTGCTTTATTTTGTTGAAGGTGTACCAATTTATTGATATGGTTGCTATATATTCAGAATTAATAAGTTGCTGTTAGGTTTTTTCATGGACAATTAAACTTCTTCAGAAACTCAATAAATTCTGCATAAGAACATTTCATTAATATATGTCTTGTTTGTTTCATTTTTACTCAGAAACTGAATCACATGCAAAAGGTAATCATGCCTACATTAATCATTGTTGTCAAGTAATTTGAATAGTTAATCTACAATATTATTTAGGGTATTGTAGAAGCACAGCATGAATGCATGAATTTAGATGTTTCCATACATTTCATTTTTGTTATAATTCATTTCGTAGACCAACTCAGAGTTTGAATCACCTTAATTTTTTTTTTATAGTTTTATAATTCAGTCAAATATTATTCGTATGTATTAATTTCACCTGCTTAGATGTTTCAATTGACTGACAAATTGAATACAATATAAATAATTAGCAATTCAATACAAATATCTCCATTCAGAATAAAGTAGCAATAATAGTTTTATCAATATTTGAAACCTCTATTTTGTATCAAAATTATACATAATGTGATATACTCGTAGTATTGTAGTGAAAACTTGAGCTTCCATGAGTAATTGTTGAGTTTGCTTCCCTTCCTAAACATAAAACAAATATAACACATTATATTTAAATGACTGAGGATCTACCAACTTTATTATTTATGTAAACCATTAATTTAATTTTCTAAATAGATAAGTATATTGATTTTGTCTTTCTTGACTTCTCTAGTAATTGCTCATCCCTGTTCTAAAGCATTTAGCTGTCAATACTCATTCAAATCATGTTTCCTGTGGATTAATTGTTCCTTTTATTTTACAGTTGCACCCAGTTTTATCACTCGACCTGACAATTTAACCTTGAAGAGTGGCGGCTTAGCTGAATTGCATTGTGTTGCTGATTCAAATCCAGAAATATTTTGGTTTAAAGATGGGCGCAGTGTATCTTCTGGGGGACGCATTTCCATTTTGAACAATGGTAAATTGTTTGAAATCAAAATTTCATATATGATTTACCAATATTAATTTGATTAACTACCTAATAAAATAAAATAACTATGTACTATGAATTATAATTTATAAATGTAAATGTTATTTTTCACTTAGGACAAGTTCTAAGAATTCAATATGTGAAGGAAACAGATTCTGGAAAATATGTGTGCCGTGCTCAAAACCAAGCTGGCTACAAAGAGACAAGTTCATATTTGACTGTGAGAGACACTGTTGTTCGAAGTTCACCATCATTTGTACTTCAAAAGGAAGTCTTTGGCAGTGTTATCAATGGAAGTATGGCTCCTAGACTTGTCGCTTCTCCATATAACATGCAAGCAATGGCATTTAGTACCATTGAAATTCCATGTAAAGCAGCTGGCGATCCAAAGCCTACAATAACATGGAGTAAGGACGGAAGGCCTCTGGACCTCACAAAGCGTCACAAGTCAGTATTGTTGTAAAATTTGTAAAAGAGAAAATTTCTTATTTACATACAATGGTTAACAAATAAAATTAATATTTACAACTTCTTTTACATCTGTACACCTTTCCCAAGTTTTAGCAAGTCATATCTTCACATAAGTTCTAACAGAATTTAGTGTTGTTACTTCCAAAAATGTGAATTCTTCAAAACAGTTCCCAACTATTTGAATTTGATAGATTTATTTATTTATTTTATTTAATTTGACGGTTGTATATTTAATTATATTCCTTTATTTTTAACCTTGTTCTTATTTCTTTCTGATATTTGTGATTTTTCAGGGTTTCAAAATACGGAAGTCTATACATAAGTAACGTATCATATGAAGATGCTGGGGTATATGAATGTTCTGCACAGAATGAAAATGGCCGTTCAAGAGCCCAGGGTCGACTTAGTGTGAAAGGTTGATATGAAAACAAATTATTATTATTGTTTTACAAAGTTGAAATGAATAATCCTAATCAAACAAAAATCATTTCCTTTTCTTTTTTTCCTCGCCTCTTCTGAATTTTGATAATGAATTGTTTTACAGAAGAGCCAGTGATGGGTCCAGGAGACAGATTTGTACAACAAGCATTCCAAGAAGCCAGTCGAGCTATTGATCGAGCAGTAAATGACACTCTAACAAGATTGTTTTCTCAAGATCGTGCTGCAAAGCCTGCTTCTCCAAATGAATTGTTTAGATTATTAAGGTTTCCAAATCAAGAAGCTCGTGATTTGGCTCGAGCTGCTGATATTTATGAAAGAACACTTGTTAATATTAGGAAACATGTTGAGGCTGGAATGAAGCTAAATCTTACCACAGGTAATATTTTAACATCCATATTATTTGCTTTCCATATACATGTGCTCAGGTTTCTTCTTGGGTAGGACAATGAAATTCATAGTTTTCAAAAATGATAGGGTTTAAGTGGAGCTGAGTAAATGCTTTTGTACTTCAAAAAGTAACACTCATAGATTCAGAGGGTATTTTGGCAAATTGTGGTTGGTGAGGAAAGCAATTACATTACATCCAACAAATTGCCTATTTTTCCTCATCAGTGCTACTTGCAACAGGTGCACTAATTCTTTCAACTGCTGTCAGGCAGATTAAGTTGTTCATACATACATTGTTTTAGTTCAAATAATTTCAGTGTTGTTTAAATTTATGTACAATTGGAATGAAAGTTTCTGATCAATTTGATTTAAATAATTAATTCAGATAACAACAGTTTTCAATTTTAGAATACAATATGTTTACAATGTCACACATTGTAGACATAATATAAAGAATTCTAATGGATTCTACTATAACAGCATTTTAAAATATTTTATTGAGTTTGAGATTAGATAAGTTTCTTTTTGTAGTTCTTTAAAAATCTCAATAACATACAGGAATTTCCATTATTTTTTTTCTAGCTTTAAAGTATGTAATACCTATATTATTTCTCACAAAAGTAATTCAATAAATAACATTATGGGTATTGATCGTACTTGTGAATTAGCCTATATTTAATTGTATGTAGTGGAAAATTCCAGAAATCACCAAATATTGTGCAAGAAAAGAAAATAATTTGTGAGACATGTGGAATGTCTATGTGACTTAAAATAAATTTAAAAAATTGCTTGCGAATAGGTTTTTGATGAAATGGAAATCTTAAACTAACTCTACATCAAAAAAATCAAATTGAATTATTGAATGAAATTAAAGACAAGAAGTTCTCTATTGTACTATTTCTAGATTTAACTTTGGAAAAGGGCTTGACTTTTCTAACTGTATCAACCCAAAGCCAATGAATTGTTTAAAATGCCATTGAAAAGTGTTGAAGTATAAAATGAAAAGTATTGAAAATAATATAAAATATGCTCCTACAACATTCCAGAATATGTTTAGAAAAAACTGAGCTGAAATATTGAGAGTGAAAGGAAGTGAAGTGCACAAAAATTCAATTTACTTTCATCTAAGTTATTTCTGACTGAATATCATAAATCCAGACAAAATTAATTAGCAAGAAACTATATTTGAATTGAGTTTTACTTCTCATTCATTTCTGCAAATATCACTGAAATGCTTTGTAGTTACCATTGATTTATACTCATCATTACTACTTTTTCTTTATTTCACAGATTTCTCATACAAAGACCTCCTATCAACAACACAGCTTCAACTTGTAGCCAATTTGTCTGGTTGTATGGCACACAGACCACATGTTAACTGTTCTGACATGTGCTACCACAGCAAATACAGGAGCATTGATGGAACCTGTAACAACTTGATGCATCCTATGTGGGGAGCTTCTCTCACAGGTTTCAGGCGGGTTCTCAAACCTGAATATGAGAATGGATTCAGCATGCCAATAGGTACAAAATGTGATTCTTTTGTTTCACATTGTTAGATTACTTTTCTTGATATTTTGGTGGAGATTGAAGAATATTTCCCTAATTATAATTTGAACTTGTCATGTATTATGAATAGGCTTGTTGTTTGTTGTGTCATGAATTTTCACCAAATATTTTCTTTTCCTCCCTTCATAATATTTATTATTTGTTTCTTAACTGGACTATTGATTTTTATTGGATTTATATTTTAGGTTGGAAGAAAGATGTGAAATATTTTGGATATCCCAAGCCTAGTGCTCGGCTTGTATCAACAGAACTCATTAGTACAGAAGAAATTACACCTGATGAGCGACTGACACACATGCTTATGCAGTGGGGTCAATTTCTGGATCATGATCTTGACCATGCCTTGCCTGCTGTAAGCAGTGAAAGTTGGGATGGAATTGACTGTAAAAAGTGAGGGACACACTTCATTCATGTTACTTTTTGTATACTTTCAAAAATTTCCTGAGATATTTTATTTCTTGCTGATAATTTAGTTATAAATAATTACATATTGTGAAAATATTTCTTATACTTGTGTATCTTTGCTAGAAATATTGTAATTTTAATTAATATATTTTTGCATTTACAGATCATGTGATTATGCAGCTCCTTGTTACCCAATTGAAGTACCTCCAAATGACCCAAGAGTTAGAAATAGGCGATGTATTGATTTTGTACGCAGCAGTGCAATATGTGGTTCAGGACATACTTCTGTATTTTTTGAGACAGTTGTTCCAAGAGAACAGATTAATCAGTTGACTTCCTTTATTGATGCATCTCAGGTGAGCAAAGTATTGAAATATTCAGTTAATTGAAGAACTCATATTAGAATTCACAATTGACATATTAAAGTTTTGTTTTGCATGAGATTAAAGATCAGAGAAAACTGATGCTTTCCTTCAATGTCAATTTTTATTTAACATGTTTATGTGTTCCTATTCTACACCCTTGGCTAAAAATTTATTTACTCCAATATCCACTATTGTTCACAGTAATAATTTTCTGACTTACCTCAGTGCGTGTGTGGCAAACATGTGGTGCACTTGTGGAAAGTAGCATTTAACTTATTTCATTGTCAAAAACTAGAACAACCTTGATGTATAATTACTTATGTTTTATTAGATTCAATACAGCTTACATCAGTGTAGATGTGTAGATTATTATAACTTACATCACCTGAATTTAGAATGAAAAATGCTTACAAAAGTGCAGGATATGTTTTTGTTTCAATATGAAACTAAGAATTACATTTCAAGAAAATTGAATATTATTGATCTCGTCCAATTATGAATTGCAGTTTAGAAAATAAGTCTTTAGAATCAAATCATGACTTTAATCATTATTTACTACATAAAGTTTTTCTCTATAAACTATATTTATAAGAACTTCTAACTTTAAACTTAATGGCTTCTGTTACTTCAATTAATATTGTTTGAAATATAAATTTCTGGTTCTAAAATTTGGTTTACAGGTTTATGGTTTTTCAAATGAAGTAGCTCAAGATCTTCGTGAATTATCACGAGAGACTGGACTTCTTCGAGAGGGAATTAAACTTCCAGGCCGCAAAGCTTTGCTACCTCTGGCAGACAGTCAGCCAAATGACTGCAGACGTGATCCATCAGAAAGCGATATCGGCTGTTTCATTGCAGGTGATATTCGATCTAATGAACAGCTTGGACTTCTAGCAATGCATACAATTTGGTTTAGAGAACATAATCGCATTGCAAGGGAACTGAAGATTTTGAATCCACACTGGGATGGTAACATGCTATATCATGAAGCTCGAAAAGTTGTAGGAGCTGAAGTCCAACGAATTACATATCATGAATGGCTACCTAATATCCTTGGTGCTAAAGGAATGGAAATGCTGGGTGAATACAAGGGATATGATCCTTCATTAGATCCATCAATTTCAAATGTATTTGCTACAGCTGCTCTGCGATTTGGCCATTCTTTGATCAACCCAGTCCTTCACAGATTGAACAAAACTTTTCAAACAATCCCCGAGGGTAATATTCCTCTTCAGAAAGCTTTCTTCTCCCCATGGAGACTGGTTGAAGAAGGTGGTGTAGATCCTCTGCTCCGAGGTCTTTTTACTGTGCCAGCAAAGCTGAAAATGCCGAACCAGAATCTGAATACAGAGCTGACTGAACATTTGTTTGAAGTGGCACATGCTGTTGCACTTGATTTGGCTGCTATTAACATACAGAGAGGTCGAGATCATGGAATTCCTTCATACAATTCTTGGAGGCGATACTGCAATCTAACAGAAGCCTTAACATTTGAGGATCTACGAGGGGAGATTAGTAATGCAGGTGTTCGAGAGGGTTTGAAGAAATTGTATGGTCACCCAGGTAAGTGTACATAAATATTTTTTAATGTATTATGTTTCGAAACTTATTCATAAATAAATTAAGTAGACACTGACAATATATTTTATATTTAAAATGTAATAATATAACACACAATTTAATAGTTGACTTCTCAAAATATTTCTTTTTTAGGTTCAGGGTACAGCTTATATTCAGTGCAACTTATTATTTACTACAACCACTATTTATTACCTTAATTTTGATTCTAATCTATCTTAATGTGCACACTGTCATGTGAATCAGAAAAAGATACATTAAACTTCAAATCATTTATGTCATTTTCCAATAATCTCAAAGTCGGATAAAAAATTATAAGTAGACTAGAGAAGCCATATATCAAAAGTATCCATTTTATGTGACTAAAACAAGATGACAAAATATCTCGAATAGTATGTGCTTTTGAATCTAAAATAGGTATTTTATTTTTTTATATTAACATACAAAGGTTATGAAGTTAGTGTTTCATAGCATTTGTATCTGAAAATCTGTATCTCTGGTCGTGTTTGAGTCTTCTTTTTCAATATACAATAGTTTGCAATCTGATTGTTAATAGAAAAGGAATTAAAATATTTTTGTTGTGGCATTTATACCAAGAATGTCAAGAAGGTTTCATTGTGATAATAAGAATGTCAAAAGGGTAGCACTGCTATCACAAGAAGGTCAAGAGAGTGGTTATGGTGGTCCCTTGTGAAATAGGAGCGTTTCTCATGTTCTCAGTACTGTTGACACTTTCTCGGGCAGCAAGTGGAAACAATAATCCTGCTGTCTAGGAATACTTTAATAAGCTGTTAAAAAAAAAGGACAAATGTTATTTATATTATGTGCACAACCATCGAAGCTAGATTCTTCCAAAGATAAAATGCTTTCCTCATACAGAAGGAATAAGTAAAATTTTCCTTGTAAACAGTATGCCAAAGTACATTGAATAGGCTATTTTAGGCACTCTTCAAAAGTTTTAGTAGGTTCAAGTAATGAAGTGACATGTAATTTGAAGTTACAACATTCAATAAAACCTGTAGCAATATTCATATTAACATAAGAGTCCTCTGTCTGCTGATAATGCAGTAATCAATAATTGAATACAGTGAGTTGTAGAATGTTATCTATCAGATGTTTGTCATATGTGCATATTGAAATTTGTATTTGTTCCCATAGGTAACATTGATATATGGGTTGGTGGAATTCTTGAGGATCTAGCAGAAGGAGCTAAAGTCGGGCCAACATTTAGGTGCCTCCTGGTAGAGCAATTTAGACGCTTGAGAGAGGGTGACAGGTTTGTTAAAATACATCAAATGATATTTCTGAAAAAAATTAAATAATTTAGAATTCTTACATTTTATCACTCTATTTGAAGGTTCTGGTATGAGAATCCAGCAACATTTAAACCTGAGCAATTAACCCAGATCAAGCAAGTGTCTTTGGCTCGGGTACTCTGTGATAATGGCGATGATATTACTGATGTTACACGAAATGTATTTGTACTCCCAAAACATCAGAATCCTGCTTTCTTGTCTTGTAACCAGCTTCCTCAGGTGGATCTGAGATTTTGGACAGAATGTTGTCACGGTAAGTATATTATCTTTTCACATAAATTCTCTAGCAATAATTATTGGAAAACATGTGAAGTAGCACATGACCAAAAGAACATGCTTATTAAGGCAGATCCTAGGAGGAAAGGGGAGGGGTCAAAGGCAAAATAATTTGTAATTCTACTCAATTAATTCAAAACAATTATAATACATTGATTGGATCACATATAAATGAGAATTTCAGTACAAAACATACTCATTTTTTTTCTTCAAGATAACATTAAATAAATGCCATGACAAAAATAGGGATAGGGTTCTGAACAGAGATTGGCCCCCTCCTTAAGTACTTTCTGGATCTGCACTAGATTACTCAGTTCTTTCCAATACATTTTTTTGAAAAATAATTTTCTTTTGAATAGACTGCAACAATGCGGGGCAATTCAACAGTATTACCAGACTTTCAACTACACGAACAAGACGTGCTATTGACTTTTCATATGCAAGTGAAAAGCCTACCACTTTCACACCCACTCCTGAACTAATGGTTGATAATTCAACCATCTCGACAACACCTCTGCCCCAACAGCCAGCTCCAGTTACTACAAAAGAAAATGAAATTTCTGGATCAAGCAATTCACGGGCTGATCAAGATGAAGTTGAAGAGGAAAGAATAGAGGGAATTGAAACAGCCTTAGAAGAATTTCAGAAAACCATCAAACAACTTCGAAGGAAAATCAGGAAGTTGGAACACCATTGTCAAGGTAATGGAAAGCACAACTCTTCCAATAAATGCGTCGATGCAGATGGAAACTGGAGAAAGAATAATGAAGTTTGGAAGAAAGACAACTGCACAGATTGCATATGCAAGGTACAGTAAGAAATCTTAAATTTTTTTCTTTAAAATTGTGTACGTTTTAAAAATAACTTACACTAAATTTACATTCATTCATTATTTTGCTTCCTGTGATTGTTTCATGAAAAAAAGCAAAATAAATATTTTCTTCTGTCAAAATTTTTTGAAGAAGCTTTTTTGTTCTCCAAGAACTGATTTTGAAGAGTTTAGATCTTTTCCAATGCAGTGCCTCACTTTGACTTATGCGCGCCCTAGGCTGTCAAATGTTTTAGTGCCTTTTTTAAAATTTGCTCTTTTAACTTTAAAGCTATTTATAATGTTGGTTATAAAAAATTGTATGATATTTGTAACCAATGCAAATATTGAGTATGTATAAATAATTGATAATTGGTACACGTTCTCACTACAATATTTATTGAATACATTTATGATAAGTGGTTAATTAACACTTTCTTTTGTTATAATTATGGAAATAAATATTTCTATAAAAAACATTCTTAAGTTTGCCTTATGAAATTTTACATCTGCTGAAATTTGTTCACCCTCAAAAATCGTAAGCCCCAGGCTGCAATCTACTCTATCTGTTCTGTGATTTGGCACTGCTCCAACAGGTAGTAAGAGAATTGCTGAGAAAATTTTATTTTATATTTAAACATATTTCATTATTTAGTTTCATATTCAGAAACGTTTTTTCAATATTATTGCTATTTTAGGAGGAAGCTTTGACAAGTTTTCAAAATCATGCATGTAGTTCAAAATTGTAAGTTTATTTTCCATAAGTTAAAAAATTAAAACATTTTACAAATACCTGTAATAAAACAACCTGTAATAAAAATGTAAATCATTCTGGAATCAAAACAATGCACAGTACTTAAAATCATGAAATATGAATGAAAAAATTGTCTAAGTATTTTAAATTGAGGGAGGTATAATAAAAGTATTTAGAAATTTAAGATTTGTGTTATTGCTATAACAGCCATTTTTTATGCCTCAGAAGAGGTAAGTATTGAACATTTATGATGATAAGTTGATTTTTTATTCTAAATATTTAATTTCCATCAAGATTACATGTTACTTCCATTTTTTCAGGAGAGGCAGATCACATGCACAATGATGAAATGTGCTGAATTGGCATGTGCGTCTCCTGTTCATCATAACGGAGAATGTTGTCCCACTTGCGCATAGTGGGTTGACAAAACAAGAGAGAAAGATGGGTGGACTGTGTAACTAGTCAATCGCAAGATTTGGAGTATGAAACAGAACTCTGGCATTTATCTTTTATTATTTTTAAATACCACATTTTCCACACTGTCTCCCCATATTCAGCCTTGAAGGGAGTTACAATTAGTTTTTACAAAGTGAGTGAGAGAAAGGAAGTAGCGGAGAGAAAGTGAACCCATTTTGTTGTGACTTTGACCACTGAATGTTAACTCTGCGTGTTTTAGTGACTGTCCCTTCAATATTACGTAAGATGTAGGTGCAGAGATGTTTTAAAAACAAATGCAGTTTAAATGTTTCTTGTATTATAAATATACCTATTTACTTTTAAAGGTCTTTAAAACCAATTAGCTTTTGTGCCAAAATATACTGCTTTGTCTATAGACAGAACACTTATGTAGCCTGTCAGACTCTCAGCCCATTGTGGTCTTTCAGTTTTAAGGCATGTTAATCGGTTGTGAACACAACTAAAAGCGATGTGTTCAACTTGAATTGCAGAAATACTCAGAAATAATGAAATATTTGTCAAGGTTCTTCTCAATATTCAGTAATTGCTTCCTAAAAGTCTTAGAATATTGCTTAGCACTTACCAAGAACGTAGGACATGAACATTCTTTCTTTAAAACTTGTATTGATGTTGTTAATACCCTGCCCAATTGAAAAAAACAGTGATGAGTCCAGTGATTGTCCTTAACTTATGAAATAATCTCCATAATCCATAACACCTCGTATCATGATCATCTTTCAACTTTCATTGCAAATATATTTTACTACAGAACCCCACAGAAATACTTTATTATATTTAAAGTTTATTTTATGATTTGTTGTGTTGGTGTATAGAATCTGCATCAGATCTTATACACCACAACCACACTGCCATGACAAAAGATTTAGAATAGATTTATCTTAATTTTTCCTACAGCCTGCCTGCTCCTGTGCTCCTAATAATTACATGTAAGTATGTATCTGTGGTGGTGATTTTACATGTAGTGTCATGTACATTATGCTTGGTTGTAAGAGTGCTGTAAAATGTGTTAAGTATCATATACTTAAATGTTCAATATTTTATTGTAGTTATTCCTATTTGTTGATTGCAATAGATTTCATGGAATAAATGAATAATACCATTGTTATTTACAATATGATTTCTTTTTATTATTTGGCAGTACCTTGAAGGTGAAGCACGCATCCCCACAGATTTCAAAATCAAATCTGTCTTGATGAATATTTGTATATTCAACAAACTGTCATGGGATATAATTCTTGTAAAGTCACCCTATTTATTAGAAAGTTGTAGAATAACTCTCTAATATGAAATAAATAAGAAGTGTATTATAGTGCATTTCTTTGTACAACCTTCTGTAAAGATTCATAATTATATAATTATTGTAAAATGAATAAACTTAATTTCTTCTTTTTATTTAAGAATTTTTTTCATACAAATTATATTCTCAAGCAACTTCATGTACATGAAATTTACTCTTTTTTTGGACATTAAGTAGTAAAATCGACCTTTTGTCAAGAACTGGTAATTATTGGAAAGGATTGATTTAGTGTACTTTACAATGAACTGTGGAGTACGAGTCATTTCTGGCAAACTGTAAGACGTAAAATATACAAATACAATTTCTAGAACGAAGATATTATATTCAAAGCTCCTTAATTTTAATCAGTATACACAAAATTAAAACATTGCAATAAAACGATATGGATACACTTTTAAGTCTACTGCATCTTCAAAAACCTGATGAGAACCCTATCTTTTTGCCAGTTGAACATCTCAACTGTAAATTTTGCATATTATTTTTAGACTTGTATTCTTGTTATTCTGAAGCTTTTTGTAAATTCTGAATTCCTAATTTATATTTTAAAAAACGTGAGGTAAAGGAGAACAAATCTCTTTTCTCCTTATTCACAAAATATGAATAAATTGAACATGGCTTTTATTTATATCTGAATTTTATTTACTTCATTATTATGAACCAAATTACTGACATTGTTTAGTAGGCCAATTAAGTTTACAGTTACTATGTCCTTTTAATAAGGTAAGGCATTAAGAAGATAAACAGTGTTGCGGAGGTCATGCAGAAATATTATTCAACCCATTAATAAGTAGGCATTCCATTTTTGAAAAACCCAATCACACCCCCTGAAATTTAACAAATTTTAAAACATTTTCACACATTTTTAAAAGGGTATTGGCTATTTCAAGCATCAGGATTTTCAAGATAGTTCCACTTACTTTGAATTATTTATTTTTAAAATGTTAATTTTGTAACTTTTGAAACCTCCAATACATTCAGTTTTATTGAAAGGAAGAAGAAAATTTTGAAGGGTAATAGAATGAACACAATAATAAAAGAACTGATGCTTTAAAAAAAATGTCAATTTTCAAATGATTGCTCTTCAGATTATTGCTGATACTTCCATATACATTTGTCGACTATTGATGTGAAACATTGAATTATTGCATAAAAGAATACATAATAAACTAAGAAAAGCATAAATTTGTAAATTCATTTTTCTGGAAAAGATATTTATTAGGTAAATTACACTGTACATGCAAGACATTGTACATTTTATAGGGGTACATTTAAGATCCACTGTACCTAATGAAAATCAATTAGATGCCGATAGTTAGCAGTTAGGAAGAGAATGTGACAAAACCGAAAATATAGCCCAGACCAAAGAGGTAAGGAAACTAACTAGTATTAGAAGTCTGTGCCATTGTAGCAGCAGTAATACCATGTAAACATTTTAGTGGTTAAGAGCCAACCAAGATATATAAATTGTTATATAAATATTTTATTCTTATTACATAAATCCAAGAAAAAAATGAATTTGGAATACCTTCCCCATAATTCTAGAATTACTTGTAATTGCAAGGCCAACTTTTTTAAATATGCATTTTGGCTCTATACAAATTGAAATACAACAGAATGAGTTGTTTCAATAACTAAAAAATGTGAAATAAATGTAAATAATTAATCATTTTTACTTTCTTGCCTACTACACACAAAATTATGAAGTATTGTAATACTGCGGCGGAAAGTGGCGAGTTTTCGTCAAAAACTCTTAATGTGGAGCCCGTTTTTCGAAAACGTGGATCATTCCTCTTCTTGGGTACAGTAAATTAATTCCTCTAACATGTTATATAGACAAAACGCACGTTTTGTTGATCCTTCATACCGCATAATTTGTTGACGGCAAAACGCCTGTCAGCCCCTGTGGTCAACGCTAGCTCCTAAACCTTTCAGACGATGCTCTCCAAAATTGGTATTCCTCGATTGATATGACAAAACTTGCAGCCCTGGGAATTCGAAACATATTTTGAATTGAGGGAGGGGGTTATTTTAAATGAACCCTTACATTTTCTAAATTTTCTCAAAAATTACTCAAAAGTGTTGGATTACATTTTTATCTCGGATAGAATAAAGAATGCTTAAAAAGTGGTGCAGGTGTGATTTTCGTAGAACCCTGAAAATTGCAGTAGTTCAAAAAATGTTCACCTTCTTTCTTCATCTACAATATCGAGGACAGATTTTTTCGTTAATTAAATGTATTCTTTCAAGGCAGATCTTTAAATAAGGCCCTGTCCAACATTTTGAAAATAGTTAACAACATCATACCGAAACTTCGCGTAATTTTTGCTTGAAGTAAAGGCAATTTATTTCCAATTCAAAATCCAGAAGACGGATCCAAATTTTTACTTTCTCTACTTACGAATATTGTGTAAGCAGAGAAAGTCATGTAATCGTGCGCCGAAAAACGGCGAATTTTCTCCAAAAAAAAAAAAAAAAAAAAAAAAACTCTTATTGCCGGGCTCTTGAACTGAAAAAGTGTGGTAAATTTAGGAAGAAATCCTCTAACACGTGGTGTATCCAGAATTCATGTGTTTGTTGGATCTTGATACCGAAAAATCGATTGACGGAGAAACGTCCATCTGTCCGTCTATGGTTAACGCTAGCGCCTAAACAGTTCAGTCGGATTTTGTTGAAAATTGATATTCCCCAATCAATGTGAATGAACTCGTGGCTTTGAAGGTTTCAAACGGATATTTTGAATTTCGAGGGTACTTCACATGAAGCCTCAAAAATATATTCAATATTTTCTCAAAAATGCATGCACCACACTACTCGTACCATACATGGACGGGAGACCATGTTTTTTGTCCTGGTTGGGGGATTCCCCCTCTGGTGGGAGGCACCCTGTTGTGGAAATTCCCTCGACCTCTAGGGCCCCCTGGCGCGTGTTCGGGGAATCTACTCCTTGCGTCATACATAGGCCTGCGCTTGGCTCTTGTCAATTGCGTCGTGATTTAAAGACGCCGCCGACGTCGCTGTCGCCGAGTGCGTCGGAAGATGAGTGGTTTTTTCCTTCGTTCAATTGCTCATGGTCGCCTGCCCGTGAGCAGAAGCTTCTCTCCGGCGGGGATTTCATTAGCGCTCGCTGACAAGAAATCTTAACGATGCAAAAATGACATCAGTTCATTGTGGGTCGCCTGCGACCCACATTGAATCGCGCAGACCCCATCATGCACCACACACATACCGTGCAGACCCCAATTCGCGCGTTCGGCGCCCTTCAAGGCGGGCTATTAAGGTACTCGTCTACCTCCAAATAATGTTTTTCCGTGAAAAATTATTTTTTTTTATGTTCATTGTTTGATGTGCATTGAGACATGTACTTTTCAATGCTTAAAACCGTTAGCTTCTAAGTTTGTTAGTATTTTTTATTTATTTGTACTTTTCGGAATGCGCGCGCATGTGTCACGACCCACGGCTGTTTACAGTTCAAGTGACCATGATCGCAAAAAATTAAAGGCTTCCCCCTAAAGTTACTTTTTATCTTGTATGGCCAGACCCGATACATAACTATCCTAAATTTAAAGATATCTTTATCATTCAATTTTTTATTTAATAGTAGAAAGTCAATTATTATGCCTAAACCTGAAATTGTTATAGAAAATACAAATTAGCAATAATAAATTACTATTAATTATTTTGTTAACGATGATTTTTTTAAGTTCTAATTCAAATCCCTGCAAAGTATCAGGCACTAATGTATAATATAAGTGACAATCTTAAAAGAGAATCATCAAAAATGTTTAGATGAAAAATGATGTTTGAAATTATACCCCGTTTTTAGAACGAAAAACGGGCTTATTGAATGAAATAATTAAAATAGTTTTTAAAACTTTGTTAATACCTACTCCGAGTAATCCATGGTTTAATTCAAATTTATGCCACAAATTAAAAAAAAAAACTGAAAACCCTGATAGACGAATATCGTAAGGTAACTATGGTTTCCCCTGCAGCGACTGTGTCCGAGAGGTCCTAGGAATAGAGACCCTTCGGTGACAGGATTTTCGACGTTAGTGAGCAAAATCGAATTAAGCCGCTGTCTAGAGAAGAAATATCGGGAGAGGTGGCTCATCAACTAATGTTACTGTAGTGTACCTTGTGAGTGGGAGGTCCTAAGGTCCGAGTTCCGACGGTGGCAAGATTTTCGAGACTAACCAGATAGCCAGGTCGAGTTCTGTCGCTGACTGGAGGAGAATTCTAGCGACCGGCTACTCTACTCAGTTGTTTTCCAGGGTTTCTTCGATCAATACCAGGCGAATGCCGGAGCAGTACCCTAACAAAAGGGCCACGGGCTGCGCGATCTTTCCTTCTAATTCCTTGTCCTAACCTCACCCCTCACACGCACTTAGACTTACATACATTACGCTACCACACATGTCGGCTGACCGGTCGGCAGCTTCGAGCTTGTCCCGGCTGGGGTGGTGCCCCGCTGATGGGAGATACCGGCTTGCCGACAGTAGGTCGGCGCCGGATCTCGCCATCCAGCGGGGCAAGATCATCTGCACATCCCGAGCAAATGCACGTACTACACTTACGGAACTAATGATCGTAGCCGTTGTCGCGCCTGGAATCATTAGTAATCAATCAATCGTGGAGGAGAATTCTAGCTACCGGCTGCTCTGAAGGGTGGTTTACTGAAGCTCCCCGATCAATACCAATCGATATCAGTCATTAGTTTTACATGGTTAATATCGAGCAGGCGAATGCTAGAGCAGTACCGTAACAAACATGCCATGGTCCATGCGCGATCTTTGCTTTCTTATCCGTGTCCCCTCTTCTCCCCTTGCATTGACATACTCTTACATGCTCTACACTACCGTTAGACCAGGCGGGAGCTTAGAGCTTTCCCTGGCAGGGGCAGTGCCTCGGCAAAGGAGATACCTAAAAGGGGAAACCACCTTTACCTGCGTCGGATGTCGCTTTCTAGCAGAGAAGGAACTCCGCTACCTCCCGCGATTTCACATATCCTAATACTTGCGGGACTAATGACCACAGCAGTTGACTCGCTCGAACACACACAATATCCAGTCTTTCTTCTTCGAGGCATAAACGTAGAGGAAACAATGAAACAAGAAGTAAAATTTTTATAAACCATTATTGTCATTGTTCTTGGCAGAAACCTCGATTTAATTCTGCAGTAAGATGTATATTTATATAAGAGATAAAATTTTGTTTAACCTCATATTGAGTACACAACCCTGGTTATGTAACTTAAATCTTAGGAAAAAAGTCGTACACCATAATATTTAAAGTTATAGACGTTTGGGGGCTGTAATTAACAACAAACCGAATTAAAATTTAACTAATAAGAAATTACTGTTCTTTTTAGTATATGAACTACTTTTGTAATCCACGCGACTGCTGAGGTATAAATACTGCCAATTTTATGTTCTATAATAACAGATATTCTAATTATTTTTGTATAACTTTGTACTTTGTACTTCGTATGCTTAGTTCCGAAAGTTCACACTGCATGAAATCTGTAGCCAATCACGAACCAAGAACGACTTCTGCCGGCCAAACGGTTGCATGCGGCTCCAGCTTTAGTAGACTGTGAGCCACTGGGTGTCGCGTTAGGGGAAGAGAGTTTCCAGAACGTGCGGATCGTGGACTAGTGTATCGTGCTCCCCGAATGTTTGAAAGGTAAGTGTTACCTAAATGTCTTGTTATTCATTTCGATTTGATTACGTAACACATTGAACTTGAAATTCTAGGAGTTTGTTTTTGTGGCATGAACAAAAGAAGAAATTGCAGTAGGGTTCTCTTCAAACAATGGTAATAGAAGTCGTAGTTAAATGTAAGCTTCCTCAATTGTAAGTCATTTCCTTAAAAATATTGCTTAAACTCGTTTTGTTTTTAGAGATTTTTCGAAGTATTTTGGCACGAAGCTCAATCAAAATTCCTTTTGTCAAATTTCGTTAAATCGCATAGGCTGAAGGCCAGAGCTTCATCTCAAATTTGAACACTTGTAGCGAAGCATCAGCTGGGTCCAAAAATGTTTAATGTATTAGACGCCATTTCTCTCTCGGGTACATGTACTCGTTCTCCATATTCTCAAGGAGGTGAGCAGATTCGTTCCTGAAGAGAAGGAATAAGAGCTCACATGCTTAAATGCGAGTCACTGTGGCTCGAATTTCTAGAACAAGATTTTATAAGACGGAAAATATATTTGGAATTTTTTCCGTGGAAAAGGGTCAAATGTATAATGGATAAAGAACCTTGAGAGTTCCCCGCGCGGCCTCCTTGAAATATTTTGATCTCGCAGGAGAACGAAGGCTGCATTCAGGGAGCGTCTGTGAGAACGCTTTGGCCTTGGGGGGGGGGGTCTAAATTTAGGAGTTTCTCTCCGAGAAATGTAAGGCAATCTATTAAGTTTATCACTGGTTACGATCAAACTTACTAAATAGTGGGATATGGTGTCGAATTCAGTAAAATAAGATTTTATAGCTGCTCTTGGTGGCAAATAATTATGTAAGAACTTGTCAAGAACGATCTGTACAAATGTAAACTTCATGCCCTCTTCAGTCGGAAACTAAGGACATGAAAGTATTTACAGAAGAAGGCAGTTTTGGTCAAATCTTTAGGTTTGGTCGCCTTCCCAAAAACAGTAAACTACGCCTTCAATAAAGTGAAAATTCAGTGCACATTCAAATCAAATCAAATAAAGTGCACATTCTACTACGTTCGTCCAGAACCATATTTTGGGTTTATTGCTAGAACAGAGCACCCTCAAAGAGAAATAACAATTGTTTTTTTTTTAAATTTCTAATCATCTTCAAAACTGTTATTGATAATTTATATAATTTACTTCATTGATAATCCTAGAATACTAACCATATTCTACATCATAGATGATAGCTACCAATAAAATGTACTCATTCCTTGGTAACGTTTAAAACCTAAGGGAAATGTTTAGTGAATACCTTTTTTGATTTGTTTGCAAAGAAAATTAGCAGAGAATATGGGGCAATAAAATTCAAAGACCACTTTATAATTTATACAATTACACAACACACTTACACAATTTACAAAACTCTCGTTTCTCTTGGCAACGGAGCAACGCCCAAAAAGAAACCTTGAATACCCAATAAGAAGCAATGTAAGAGAAATGTTAGTGTGAGAAACTTTCTTTTATCACGAATAGACGAGGTATTTTTATCCCTGTTAGCGGTGAATCTAGATCTTTTTAGAAAAGTTAATATTTAAATAGTTTTACATAAGTGGAATGTTCTTTACGTGCAAAGAATATTAAAAAACTTGGTATTCGTTTACGCAACATTTGAAGAGCTTAAATACAGGCTGGACCACCTAAGTTGGCCACTGCAAATATCTTGACAACGGTTTGAGAAATCGACACTTTTGCGCCGTGTTGTTGCAGATGATGGGGCAAATAACATACTTCAGTTTTCTTGTAATGAATGTAACAGACAACTTTTTATACAGACTTATTACTTTTTTGATACAGACAACTTTTTTTTAATGGAAATACATATTTTTTCTCCAGCATTCTAAAGTTCTTTAAAAATGAAATGCAATGATATAAACATTAATAATCAAGAAGCATTTTTTTAGAAACAGTGCAATTAGAACTTGGTGAACGCCATGCCGCAGCGCGCAAGGACAGCTGACCTTGCTGACATCATGTAGTATGAGACACGACGCACCTCGTCGGAAAACGAGAAATTTCGCCGAAAGTAGAACATACTATGTTCTTACCGATAATGCTCATGTCCTGGGTTTTGGACTTTCAAACGTTCTACGTGCGCAAGGAAGGATAATGTTCGAAATCATTGATTTAAGTGGAGGCGTTTATCTAAATACTTTCATTACGAGTTCATTCATCCGTAATTTATTTGGGGAGCGTATCGTATTCCAAAAGAAGCTGAGAATTTGAAAAATAGAGAATACCAATATTCAAAATAACATGTTTATTTTAAAGGTTTCGAAAAATGGCAACACGCAAGAAATTTACTATTTTCAGGTCATGTGGTTCCTCTCCCGTCAATCGCACGTTTTTAAGCAGCGTGCAAAGTCAACTCTTTCGGAGCTATGGTATGGCGTTTAGTCCTAACTGTATTGTTTCTGCAAAATTACTGATCAATTATTAATATTCAATCTTTGCTTGTCATTTTAAAGACCGTTAGAGCGATGTAAAAATACATACTTCAATTAAAAAATAATAAAAAAATTTGTCGTCTCTAAAATTACATACGGTACTAATAAAATGAAATGTTATGCCTCATAATCTGCAGCATGGCGCAAATGGCTTCTCGATGCCTCAAGCTGTTCTAATGATATTTGCTGGGGCGAACTTGCGTGTTCCACTCCGTTTTTAATGATAGGTGGCCACTTTCTGGGCGCCTTACTCATGTAGCGTCAGCAGGTCAAACCGGAGATTCACTGATTATGAGAAAAGTCTAGAAGTACAGGATGAGAAAGGAAGAATAACAAATCATTGCATTTTTAAGTAAAAATCGGAACCATTACATTGTTTTTGGAATTTCCGAGAGTTTTATGAACTTCAGAAGTATTTCACTTGGCCGGAAGATGCAAGTTTTTTAAATTTTTGCGCGCCTTGAATATTAGTGCAGATCATATAAATAATGTAGTAACAAGAATAATATCTTTAGTGCAGTTACAGATTGTAAAAAAGGTTGTGACGTAAATCGTTTGCATAGTTCGAAGTATGTTAAAATAAAATTTCTTTTGAAGTTCTGGGATAGCATTTTCAACACACGAAACGTTGTTTGTAATAAAATTACGTAATATACACTCGAACAAAATCGGAGTTTCTGAAAGTGTGTTACTGCATTTAGAAAAATCTTACGAAAAACAAATTGTTTTAGTTTGCTTGCTACGCTGCTTGTAGTTTTATCTTTTTAAACAAGAAAAGTATTTCGAAGTTTTATTCTTATCAGTACAGAAATAAGATAGAGGAATTGTATTTTTAAAGTAAGACGCGCAGTAGCAAATTGTACAGATCTACTAAAGAGCTAAACTTTTATCGTACAGATTTATAAGGGGGTGGGGGAGGTTTAATAACAGTTCTAACAAATATGAGCCGCCCCCATGACTTCTAAACGGTTCACGATATCGAAGTGCAGTTTTCGTTCAACAATGCGGATTCATCAGGTAAGTAATATGCTGTTTTAAATATTTTAGTTTTCAAGAAATTTAATTCTTAGATTTTTTAAATAGAAATGTTTTCCCTGCAGCAATGGATAATCATAAAAAGAAGAAAACGATACTTAATATTTTGTAGTATTTAGAGTATAAAATTATACTTAATGACGTGATTTAGAATTAAACATAGAATATTTTCTGTCACAGCTCTAGCAACTGTCCTGGGGAAAGTGGACTTCGCGACCTGTACCCTCACGAAAGTGCACCGCGAAGGCCAAGTTCCCCAAAGACGACAGTTACAAGGGCTTCTAAAAGAAATATCAGATTAGTTTCAAATAATGTGTAAGAAAATATAATTTTATACTTGATATACTATCAAAACCTTAACATGTTAAATCATCGCTTTCCCAGTTTTATGATCTATTGGTAGTAAGACACTACAAGGTTCCATTTAAAAAATAAAAAATTATTAAATTCTCCAAAATAAAAATAGTTCAAACAGCATATTACCAACCCAATGATTCCGCTTTGTTGAGCGAATTGTGGGAAATTGTATTAAAGAGCTTAAATGCATTTGATTCTAATACTACGTGTTGATATTCGTTTCAGGGAAATTTTGAGTGTCCCCTTCCTAAGCTCAAACTAAATCTAGCCTCGTGCACACAATTCTGCATTGTAGCCTTCTGGTGGTGCACTAGCGAACCTCGTGGATATATCCTATGGCAGCTCTCGAGGTAAGCGATGAGGTAGTGGTTACGATGGCCCAGCAGTTCTCACTGGCGCCCTTGGCTGCCATAGAGGAGAGATACAATTGTATCTCTTGTATCGATTGTATCTCTCCTCTAAGTTTGCTGGAGTGTACGGCTTCGCAGGCAGAATGCGACGGACAAAGGAGCAAAGTTCCTGTCGGCGATTTTCGGCAATATTGTGGGCAGACCACGAAGGGTGTATAAGACAATTTTTCTCGGTTTGGTTTATTTGCTTCTTAGTGAATGGGGATAGAGGTGGTTTTAAAGTTAAATAAGCGGTTTGGTGGAATGGTTATTAAAAGTTAAGTGCATTCTTTTAATTTGGTGTGAGAAAAGTGTGCTTGCATCGATGTTCCTTTGCTTGGCTGAATGGACAGTTTTATTTCCTTGGGTAAATGTGGATTGAATTCGAGAATGAAGGTTTTGGTGCGTGTGAGAGTACGTGGGTTTTTGGACTAGTTTTCCACGCTCTTTTAGTTATGTGGCGCGAATGAATGCCTGTTTCTACGAATAGTTCCTGAATACTATTGAATTTAGGGATTGTTCTATTATTGTATAATTTTCTTCAGTCACCCTTCTCAATTTTCCATATTGCTTAAATGAATAATATTTTGGTTGAACAAGTTTTTATAGTACATATTATAATTAAGTTTTTTGTAAATTTTTTTGAAAGGACTTGTATTATGTATTTCTGTTTTGGTCTCCAGTCATGAACATTTTGCTACTTTTCTCCTTTATAGACTTTGCTGCAGATAAGTTTGTTTTTTTTAGTTAGACATCCTAATCTGGGCAATTGAAATTTTAAATGATTATAAGTGTAACAATGCCTTTGGAATTGGGGTTTGGTTTTTTGTGCAAATTATATCGCTTTTCAAACTGGTAGCACAATACAAACGTCAGTGCGTAATTTTTTATTACTTGATTTTGTTATATTAGAGACAATTATTCAGTGTATTTAATGCTAATGATTAAGTTTCAGTATTGCATACATTTTTGTATTTTTGAATAATTAATTCTTGTGATTAGTAAAAGATTTAATTGTATGGTAGCGCTGATTTTGTTTTTGTGTACTCTTACGTGTATTTCAAAAATGGGTTTCAATGTGTTTACAAGGAGTTTCTTTTTACGCATAGTTTAATTTGACAAGTTTTATGAAGTGTTTTCTTGTTGTTTATTTTCATACATACGTAAGGAAGGCGGTGAATGCAAGGTGTGAACAAAAGAATATTAATTTTTTCCCTTTTGGTGTGCAAACTATAAATTTACTGTTTCAGGTGTTTTTTTTGGAAGTCAGTGAATGTTTCGTGTATTAATAAAATATATCAAGTGAAGAATGTAAACGCAGTTTTTCCTTTACTTGACATTGTAGGGTTAATATTGATTAATAACTGTGTTTCTCTTGAATATTTGATTGGTAGTTCTTATTGCAGGACTCTTCGTTATTTAGAATTGATAGTACTTGGGAACATTAAAATGCAAACATTAATAAATTTTGTTAATTATATTGTGTGTATAAAGTGTTTTAAAGTACGAATTTTACGTAAGATGCGTTTGAATCCATTTAAATATTCAATTGCAGTCTTTAGGAGCTTGGAAGGAAATTTTGTAATTATCTTAAATTTCTTAAAGGTTATTTGAAATTTGAATTAGTGTTTGCGGACCACAATGGAGATCATGGGATTTAAACATCTTGTCACTGAGGTCCATGTTGCGTATAACATAATAATGTCGGTTGTGTTCTGGACATCACTGCAACTATATAATAGTACAATGATCTAAATAAAACGTGTTTACTTTTATTTAATAGTTTCAGCGTTTTTTCGAAGAATTTTTGCCGTTCTATATGTTACATGGTTTGTTGCATTTTGTTTGGCATGGAGTTAATTTCTATGTGGAAAAATGTGCATTACTATTAATTTACGTATATTTATGGTTTCTACGTTCTTGTGTGTATTTTCCTTTTGTATGTAGGTCATCTTGGAAGTGTATGCAGTGTATACATTCGTTTAAATTATCCTGTGATCATTATTTTAACTTTAACCCTTAACTAGACATGATATTTGGACTTCAATTTGACTAATACTCGCGCCAAAGAGTATATTATCGCATGTACTCGCGCAACTTTTCTTTAACAATGACCTTGCTTCCCCCTCTCTGGCGCTATAAACAGTTGAGGGCAAAAGCTCGCAGCGAGCCCTGATGACAACATTCCAAACACATCTTCACTGGCGCGAAATAGAAACATTTTTCTTTTGAAGACGAGAACTTCTATCCGTTATTTTCTCCAAAAATCTAAAGAAATCACCAAAACAGATAAAGATCTATCACAGGAGATACCTCGAACTCCTGAGTTAGATAGCAAATTGAGAATTAGTGGAAGGCAGGGCTGATTCTCCAGAGATTGGCATTGCTTCATAAAATCTGGTGTTCGGTTTCGTAGCTAATACTGCCACTGTACCCACATTTCTTGAACGATGGATTCAAGAAAAGTTACGCGAGTAACTCTCATATTTTTATTTTTATGGTCTTAAGATTTGTAATTTTCTACTACTAATGTGCATTTGTCTGCCAACAGAATTTCATGAAAAAGTTTGATTCAATATTTCATATATTGAATATATTTTTATTTTTCACATCACCCACAATTTGTTTATTATAATTATTGTATAGAACGTAATACAATAACATGTATTCCTATTAAACCAAAAACAGAAGAACACTGACATTGCTTTTCACAACAGAGGCAGAAGTGAGATTTTCTTTCGCGAGTTTTCTGAAAAAAATTGCAACGGTATTTGCGTGATGTTAAAATTTCATCCTCCTTGCAGTCATTAGATTATTTTCATTTTGCCCAACATCTTGTAAATGCTTTTCCGCCTTGATCGCAGCTGAATATTCAGTAATCGTCTATTCATTTATTCCCTTAAAATAAGTTTGGCTAAATTAAAATAAAGGAATCTATTCTAGTTTTAGGAGTATTTTCGGCTTGTATGAGATACAAAAGCATTTACGCATTTACCTGTTCATAGTGTGAATGAAGTCTCTACTAGGAGAAAATTTTTTTTAATGATAGCCTTGGGGAGTTCTGCATGCGACCGTTTAACGAATTTATCTGTTAAGTGCAAACCGTTCAAAAACAGGAGAAATAGTACATAAAACAGTAGTTTAAACGCTGCCATGGAGTCCAAATTTCTACCACTCTCAATACCTACAATCAAAAACCACAATATCTAAATACAGACCAATACGATTCATTGTAAAATTACAACAATCAATGATCATACATTGAAGATTAGATAAACCGGTGAAATAATTTTTATCAGATTCACTTAAGTATCGCAATTAGTAGAAAACTACCACGGCAGTCAAGTTGCCTCGTGTCTGTATTTACGGATTAATATTGTTTTGCCATCTTGTTCACATTTTTTTGTCAGATTTTAATTTTTTATACTTAAGAGCCATAGGCCTACTGGGGAAGGAGGGCTCATTAAACATACTCCTAACGAGTGTTTTGCCGAACCGCAAGGTCACTTGGAAGACGGCATACTTACATCATTGCAGTGAGTAATACTGTTGCTACTGATGATGTTATGCATTTAGTTTCTATGTCTATATAACATTTCATAATCCTGTGTTTAGTGTGAATTGTTTATACGTTTGTAGACGCTGATGTCTGAGCAGAGAGATGTTGGAACTGGTAGTGATACGATTCAAGATAATGAAAATACCTGGATGCATTCAAGCAGAAGGTTCTAACGCCCGAGAAGCAGCTGATGTTTATGTAAACATTGGTGAGTCTACACGATAGGTCTTGCAGAATGTATATCTTTTAAAGAACATGAACGTATGACAACTTTATTTACGTCAAAAAGTGTCGTGCTATGGGGAGAAGTTAATTGGAAGTTACATTTTTGTCCAGAAGCAAAACAAGGGGCCATTTCAGGAGTTGCTCGAGCACTGTGTAGGAGCTCTGTAAACGGTTAAATATATCGAAATGGAATGTCCCCCAGACTATTTAAAACAGTTCATCAGTTAACTTTTGATAGTAATTCTATTAAAAAAATAAAATAACTTCATTTTTCAAAGCGGCGACTCTTTTTAAAACGAATGGATAGATCGTGGAGACACATCAACAATAACGCATATGGTGGCATTTAATGAATAATTGCCAGCACAAAAGATAATGAAATAAGACGTCACACGAATTGCCGGGACTCGGAAGTTTGTAGCGAGGGTTGGGCAAAATGCTTCAAATTTAGTATTTAAATACTTCGCCAAAATACTTTTTAAATTGGTATTTAAATAATCAAAATGCATTGTTATGAATTGCTAAATATTGAAAGTACTCAAAATACAGTAAATATGATTGTATTAAAACTTATACTGTGTGTACGAATACTTTTAATAAATACTTCAATAAACACTTTTAATATAAAATATAAAACATGTCCAACTCAAATAAACGGAATGATTTTTCCAACAAAACATGGGATAATAAACCCCTAGTTGGCAAATGTATAAAACCCACAAAGGAAAAGGGATCAACATAAACTAGAATTATAAGGAGCACTTTCATTGTCGGATTATTATCCACCTTTTTTAATGATTTAGATTTATCATTTGAAAAGAATTCATATTCTACAGCTGAAAATATTTTATTTTTGTTTCAATGAGGTCCCTGAAATAACAGAATAAAATAGGAACTGTCCTCACTATCTTCATATGTATTTAAAGTATTTTCTTTTTTTAAATACACCTATTTAATTTATTTAAATGCGTTTCCAAAAAACACATTCATTTTCAGATGCAAATGGATTTAAAATACATTTCAAATATAAGTAGTTAAATACTGTGCAACCCTGTTTGTAGCCGCACCGCGTGCTGCACGGAGGTCACAAAGACGTAGAGCAGTGCAGCGACCTCGACCACATCGGGCGAACGTTGTCCCAGGGAAGGCCTCGTGTTACAATCGTCCAAGGTAAGAGTTCCCTTTCTTCCAAGAAAGTCGGTGACGTTACGTTCTAGTTAGTAGCATCGTTCATAAGGTAGATAAAAATCTTCTTGATTTTGAAAAGGTGATATTTTGTATGATGTTTGGTAACGAGTCTTGCTAAATGCAATGCAGAAAAATCATGGAGTAAGTGCATCGCAAGGTGAGCATTGTCTCTACTTCCAACGGTTTCGGCAGCAGTAATTAAATAAGATTTCTATTCTCGGAGATTTAAGATTCTGTACTCTGTGAAAATTTCTCTATTCTTGGGCAGGAACGTATTCAGTAAAGTTGTCAAAACTCACGTATTAAGTAACTTAGTAACATATGCTGACAATATTTTTTTAATCAAATAAATTTCCTCATCTGTGTACTCGTGAATTTTGACGCAAACCATTAATAAAATGAAGTTACTTACACTTAAGTTAACGATATTATCACATTGGTCGAAAATGTATTTCTACAACAATGCGCCGCAGAAACAGCACGGCCTGATGTCGTAAATCTGATCTACTCTACCCATTCACTGACTGCACGCGACACTTCCTTTCGTGATATGTAGACTGCTTCATTTATACTTGGGTGTCGTAGTGTCGATTGTCATTTAAAGGCCATAAAATGCATTAAACATTGTATCTCGGCGAACGGTAGACTCCTTGAAAATCTTTGATATCCAGCCATACTTGCGAACATGATAACCTCTAATTTTATAACTTATTTATGTTTATAATACTAAATCAAATAGCAAAATATGAATTAATATAAAATCTGTTCATCACTCTCTAGCTTAAAACAAATAGTGTTTCATTATAAAAACTGTTAGCCCAAGGTCTTAGAGACAAAATGTGATTAAAAGCTAATAACTGATTGGTGCCTTTGTCATGACCTGTTAGGTGAAAATTCTCCTCCAATATCTGTTTAGTGAATATTAGAGGTGATCGTTGACTAAATTTGTTTACATACAACTGTCAAATTAAAAGCGCGGAAGCTAGATAAATCTCAGGGTTAAGTTCTAGTTGTGTCGTTACGGTGCCCTTAAGATATAATTTTGAAGGTAATTTACAAAAAACCCGTAACATTTTCAAAATTTTCTTGGAAAATGGCTGAATTGTTTTTGCTGAAATTTTGCTCGAATAAAAGAGAATTTATAATTCGTATAGTTTGTGCTTTAATTAAAGCATCTGACATACATAAAATTGACTCCTTGAACGTTTAGAAAGAAGAGCAAGCTTTCTACTTAACCAAGTTACGTGATTTCTGCTTTAAATGAAAGGATGTTTTAAGATGCCTAATCCTCTGCTATTATTGAGATTTTTAGTGTGTACTCTAAATTGAAATAAAATCGTGAAATTGATAGAATGAACCTCTGAGGTCATTTGTTCAAAGCGTATTTTGGTTCTGTAAAAATATCCATGGATGGGGTGGGTCGAGCGAGTGGACTAGGCGTGAAATAATGAGGCTTCGACCCCTCCCAAACATTCCTACCATAGCCCAAATTAAATTAATTAAATTCGAAGGACCACCCAGACACCTGTAATGAGAGAACAACAGGTTATGACCATCATTGCAGGTCTGGGACTGCAAGGATGGAGTTGGTTGGAGAATGCTTGTTACCATAAAAGTTGTAGATTAGATCATGTAAACATATATTCTATTCAAAACAAGGTACATCTTAAGCTATGAAGGGGAGAAAGGACAAAAAGGGGGGTTGCAGCACATAAAATCACAATGCCAAGTTACAATCATGCCCATGACATGGGATCGTATATGGTGCGGTAGCACAGAACTTGTTCCCTCTTGCACGTTGATGAGGCTGGCACGATTGCGGGCGAGTAGCGAACCCACGCCCGCTAGGGCAGATGCAGTTCAGGAGATTGTGCGTGTCACAAATGAGCACCAACGAGAAGACGAAGCACCAGTTAGACACATGACGTAAGCGATGCAGTTTGTAGAATATTTGATTACATGTGCCACATAAAACGTGAACATAAAATATAGTTGAACACGTGGCGTGTGTGATACAGTTTGTAGAATAATTGATTACACGTGCCACATAAAGCGTGAACATAAAATATAGTTGAACACGTGGCGTGTGTGATGCAGGCGCAATAGTCACCAGTAGCAGCATTGAATGTATATAGCAGGAACGGCCGCAGACTTGGACGGCGAGACAACATGGCCACCAGCCATGTTAAGAAGAAAAAAAAAATGCTCAGCACAAAGAGCAAGTTACATGCAGAGCGGAATGGCATCCGCTCCACACGGAGTCCAGGCGGCGACAGAAGTAGAGGCGCTATATGGAGAACGGCGTGGCACATCCGCCTAGCATGGCTCCACAAGTAGAACTGAAGTGGCACCACATGTAAGAGAGCGGAGCAGCGAGGCGACCGCTCAGCTCCAAAACACAGCGAAGACTGAAGCCTCCGTTGCGACGCCGTTGGCGAGCGAGCGCCACGGCTTTGTTGCGTCATGGAGACTTCTGGAAAGATACAGTAACACACACACACAGACGCGCACGCGTCGGCGGCGAGGCGAGAGACGGTTGCAGCTTGTTGCGTCAGCCGAGTTCCAGCAAAGGGAAGCTACATGGTTGCGTCAGAGAGATTCTGTGGAATTCCATTGCGCCTCGTGGCGAGGCAGTGGTGGCCGAACGACGCGCGGCGTTGCCGCGCGGCGTATGGCGCAGTTGCAAGCGGCGCGGCACAAGCCGTCGTACTTAAAAGCTTGCTTAGAAATACAATGCCTAGAATTTGCCCGCTATGGGCGTACAGAATCCTCACTAATATGTGCGTGTTTCTAAGTAGATATAAAATAAAACAGCTTGCTCTGACAATCCATTTAAATAATTATTTCCTTTTCCATTTGAGTCTTTTTAAATTATGCAATTTATTAAAAGCCAGTTAATAATTTTTTAAAATTACAGGTAATAATATTTACTAGCAGATAAGATGCTGACATCTTGCCTATATAATTATTGTAAATAAAATTAATGTACTTGAAAAGTTGTTCAATTTAACAGGTACAAAATAAATATTAAAAATAATAATAAAAAAAATTGAAGTCCTCGGTCTATCTCTCTCGAGGGTGTGTGTTATCCGCACAAGTATTTAAGCCCTTATTTCGCTTAAAGCTTAATATATTTTTGAAACGAGAAGAGTTGGAAATTGAATTATTTTTTAATGATTTTTTTCTTTTGAACTTGTGAAGGAATTCAATCTCTACGGAAATCAGTCATGCCTTCTCAACTTTCTCAAAAATTTGCGTTCTAACTTTCTCAAGAGTTCCAGGTGCCTGTGAAGTTTCTGGACTTGCTTAGGCCATTTCTTTACTAGTTTTTTTAGGAAAACAAACAGGGATTCTCACCTTCCACAGCAAATATTTTTAGTACGCGCCAATGAAGGTGTGTTAGGAATGTCATCAGTACTTTGTGCGTGCTTTCACCTTCAATTGTTTACTGCGCTAGGGAGGGCGAAGGTAGACGATCGGTCAAGTAAAATTGCGCGGGTAAAGGAGTGGGGGTGGGTATTGTGGTCAGTTAGCGAATCGAAGATAGTGAATATTTTATATTTGAAGTCTGTGATTTTCAAATGCAAAGATTAGCAATATTAGCTCAGTGATTATAATTAGGCGTGTCCTAATCAGTGATATTTATATGGTGGATTATATTTAAAGTTAAGATGAGCTGCAGGATTTATTAGCTATAGGTAACTACAACATGCATGTAATGATCTTGGAAAATATAAAATATTTCAGTTTTTAGGTCTGTTTCCCCCCTAAGACTAGTGAGAATGCACAACAAACGGAGACTTTTCCTCCTCTTCATGTTATAACCCTACAATTATTCATTTTCAAAAGTTAGTCATCTCTTAAAGATATACAAGTGAATGGGGTTATGTAGAAAACATCCAAACCACAAGATTCAATTTGGTTGAAAAATGGCTAGGGAAGGTGAGACATATCTTAAAATTTTGAACAGCAAGGTTTACTAAATTGTTTTTGTACTTTGTAATTTTTTATTAGACATATTGAAATTTTATATAATAACCCATTAATTAATATATTTTTGAAATCAATGAGATCTTGATCTTGATTATTCAGTTTAGTCACAGGTGCATATTCGTCTATTGTCCACCAAATGACTCTAAGCTAATCACTGACTCTCTTTAAAATTGCCGACCACCAGGGAGTCTGTATTACCCGCGCGTTTTCTTGATCTCTCATTTTCCTATGTACAAGAGGAGTGAAAGTTTGCTTATTTCGTCCGGACTCCTATCAAATCTGTAGCTCGCTTTTTGATGCAAAATAGTTTCTATTACAGGGAAGCGAACATTTATGGTTATCAGATTTTGTCAACAACGCTTATTGCTATCCTTTATGCAGAATTCAACTAATGTTAATAAAGGAGTGACAGTAGGCATATCGGGAAATTTCAAGAGCACTCGCGAATAATTCTGACTCCTTTGGGGAACCCCATCTTTAAATAGAACCCAAAGTACTTTGTTCTCGGTGAAGTTAATGACCTCCGTTGCGACTACAAATACGTATATGAAAAAAGTATACAACAAACTCGAATATAACCCGATTGAAAACTTACTAAACATTCCCTCGTGGTCTTACTATTGGAGATTGAACATCTCTAGCCTAGCACACGTAAAAGGAATATTACGTATAGAGATAAGAGTTAATGCGGTTTCTCAACGTGCATGGAATAACAATAGCATAATATTCGTAAATTGCACGCAACAAATGTTTCCGAAGCACGAACTTTTTAGCCCATTTCAGAAAGTAGTTACTCAAAAATTCATTTTCGGTCACCATATTGTCGCGAGGGACGAAAGAAAAACTGGGGAGTACATAATGAAAATGTAATTTCCCCGACTGTTAACTCTGGCGCGATCGTGCTTTACATGCGTACCGAGGGTGGCTACTTCATCGCGAAATAATGGAGCGTAAGTGGAATTATAAATGAATTACAATTGAATGGCGTTCAGTAACGTTAGCCACAGCCTCCTTTCTTATTTTATTTATTATTGCACGGCATTTGTACATTCGAAGGTGTTAACACATGGTTTATATAAATTTATAGGCTGAATCATCTTCAGGTGTGTCAATACACTTCGGGCATCGGTATGATCGATTGACACGTAACGTGACAGCCTACTTGTATCATATTTGTTCCATTAATACCTCACAACACTCCTATATTTTCACTTTTTTTACAATTTATATTCCTTGATCAGTCGTTAATGCATTACAATAGTTTTTTTTGAAACTTAATAACAAACGTAATAAAACTTAATATCTACAGGATAATTCGGAAAGAAACCTGGTAAATTTTTAAAAAAATCTGTTTTAACTATTTTTTCTTAAACCGCAGTATAAAGTTATGTAAAAATCGTTCATAGATTTTTAACCGTAATATTAGTTTTTAATACTTCCAACGAAAGTGTTTTTAACCCTCTGTCCTCAACATTGTACACTACCTAAACCACGCTCAGTATTTTTCTACGAATTTATATTTTACTAACAATCTGGCACAATTTGAAGTCCTGGAAATTTAAAATAAAATCGTGCAATGCTCTTTGTTGTGCAGGTGTCGTTGCGTGGAAGCCAGTGATGCCGATTTTTCGACCGTTTTGATATAGTGTTCCTAGGGCAGAAGAGCCATTAAAGGTAAAAGTGGTCGAAACGTCGGCAACACTACCTTCAACAGGACGTCACTCGAACACCCCAGAGGATTTCCATGACTATGAATGACAAAGCCTTTCACAACTCATGAAACAGAACTTTTAATTTGAACTGACACACTGCATAAATCTCGGAAGATAATTGAATGGGTAAAAACCAGAACGGTGTAAGTGAATTTTTCTAAATTCTGAGAAATCTGTTTAAGGCAAAGTTACTGTCGTGGTGCTTTGTTTCACCATTAAAATTAAGGCATTTCAATTGTTCATTAAAACGACGAAAATACATTGCCACTGAAATATTGTTTAAAATGAACATAAGTTTTCCTCAGAATTTATACGATGTCACTTACACCGTTCTGGTTTTCACCCATTAAATTGATACTTTTACTAAACCGAGGGGTGTTAAAACAATACATACTTTCTCGCGTTGTTTTAAAATTTGCAATTCTTTTTAGTGTTCCTTATGAGCCTTTGCAGAACATATTTCATTCAGGAAAGGATATCCATCTTAAATATTGTAGTTGTAAGAAGAATCAGAAAAATAATTAAGCAATTTTCGGTAAATTAAGGATGTAAACGAAAATTGGACCTTCGCCATAATTTAAGCGTTTTTAACATTATCCGAGAACAAAGTTCAATCCAGAAATTTCAAGCCATTTTTGATAAAAGTTTGAAAATGTTAAGACTTAATGAGTACCTCCGCAAAATTAAAGTATCCGTTTGAAACTCGCAGGACCTCAAGTTCCTTTAAATCGATCGGGGATAATCAGTTTTGCAGAAAACTGCCTGAATGGTGGTTTAGCGACTCGCGTTGACGGGCGGATGCTTCGCCGTTAATTAGTTTTTGGGTAGCAAGGACTCTCAAAACATGGTTTCTGACCACAAAGTAATTAACCCTATTTAGGAACAGAATTTATTCACTTCGTCACCAGGCCCGGCTTTAGAGATTCTGTCAAAATTTCCCCGTTTTCCGGCGCACAATGACAATACTTTTTCTTACGAGGTAAGGTCGAAAAAGTAAAACCGTGAATTAGATTGGTGGGGCCGTCAAATAATATAAGAAACAATCAGCACAAAACTATGTGTAAAAATAAATATGATTTATTTTTCGGATTGGCTTAAGCATAGATTGTGGCTGAAGTTTGTCATAAAATTTAATACAAACACAGATCCGAATCGATTCCTATGAAGGTTACATTACGGACTCTGGCAATGGTCGATCAAGGCGACTATGGAGTGAAGGCAGAACAGGCCTTCAGAACAGGCCGTGGCTTGAACCCTGAAAGGAGAAAGGAAAGCCTCTTTCAATGAATGCATCTTTCGAATTTAGACATTCACTCCCTTCAAAAAACTTTTCCATCATTTTTCATTCTTCCCAAATTAGCTAAATCCTATCAACATCCCCATCAGGGGATACGCGTTGCGATTTATGGTAAAAATCTTGACCCCCGAAATTCTCGTTCAATCCATCAACAAGGTGCCACGAAACTCGACGTAAAGACAACACCAAACACTGCACGACAAAAGTGCATTCGTGCCCGATGCCCTTGTGGTATTTCACCGAGCGGCCGCTCGGAGCGCTGCGCTCACCGTCCTGACGTGTTTTCGCGGTCGACCGCTAGAGTTCGGGAGTTGCGCGATGAGCACTCGTGCAGGGGTATTTGCATACAAGACAAGTTTTTCGAGGATTGTGAATCCATTGAATAACGTCCTCTCTTAATGTATTTTAAAAATGCAATATTTTAACGTTTCTTTCCAAATTTAAATTAACCTTTTTTGTACTAAAAATAATTAAACTAGTAAAAACAAATATTGAGGATTATTCAAATTGATTAGGGAAAACAAGGTCGGAAGTAATTTTACGAATTTCATTACGAAAGACAGAGTTCGTCTTTCTAAGAAACATATCGTTGACAAAATTGGAATGACTTCCCGGGGCGCAATTTCAACTATCTGCCGTCTCACTCCCAGGAAATAAACTTATTTCCGATTCCAACACGGATTTTATTACACAGAATGTCCCACCAATTACTTCCAAATGGCTCATGATATTGAAGTGTAGTTTTCGCGTTGTATTCATTTCACAATACTGAACAGGGGTAAGTAAACTGCTGGGAGGCTACAATTCGTAATATTTTATTTTTGGAGAAATTGACTCGCATTTCAGTTTTTAAATAGAACTAAATGTTTTTAACCTTGAATGGGTTTATCTTGAATAGAGAAATTTATTTATATTACTAATACTGGAAAAGTAATATAGGGTAAAATTTAGTCTGAGTAGTTCGTAATTGTTAGGAGGAATTGTTTAATTATATTTGTATTATTATTATTAATTATATGTATTATTAATGATAATTCGTTAATAATTCAGTTATCTTGACCCATGGATAGAAGGTGCGTGATCGTTGTCATAATGGAAGATCTGTGTCTGCCTTTGCAACAGAAGTCAATTCAGTAATCTACTACATTGTTCAGTAATTCAATTTACATATCAATTTAATTATATTTAAAAAAAAATATCCACACTTGTAGTGTCTGTGGTGAGTGGAAGAAAAGGATCAAGTGCGCGTGGAAACAGATGGAGAAGCATATAAAATGTGTGTGTGTGTGTGTGTGTGTGTGTGTGAACAGTATGTCGGGGAATAAAGCAAATATGGTGCAAGAAAAATTGTGAAACCTAAACGGTGTTCTTTTTATAATAAGAAATAAATCTATGCAAGGATAACGGTATCGAAACCTAGATATAGATTACCAAGTATCCTGTATTAAAAGCAGAAAAATAGATACCAGTATCATATCAGTAGTGTCTCTTCTTCCCCATTTCGTTTGGATATCTCTAGTGTTGTGCAAGGTAAAAACCGAGAATAGCGAGTTGAATTAAATGGCGCGGTGGAGGATCGAAAGGTGCACTTTGGCAGCCAGAGGATCGCTGCGACGAGGTTTGCTTTGCTCTGCTCTGTCAACAGCGGCCAGACGGTCGGTTGGGCGGGCGGATGATTCGGCGGTGGATGGGCGGGCAGGCGACTGAGTAGTTCGTCGGTTAGTGGGCTAGCGGACCGGTGAGCGGGCGTGCTGGTAGTAGTAGGTTGGGATCGGAGGCGGGTGAGCGAGTAGGTGGTGGGATGGACGAGAGGGTGGTGGGTAGGTGGGCAAACGAGCAAGCGGTGAGCGAGTGGGCGGGCGGATGGTGAGCTGTCGGGGGAGCGGGCGAGCGGGCGAGCGGGCGAGCGGGCGAGCGGGCGAGCGGGCGAGCGGGCTTATTTGTCCAAGCAAACGCCGCCAAACGAGATTTTCAGTTTCGCACCTGCGCTGGAGCTCAACCAGGTTCCAACCCAACGTTCTCTCTGCAGTCGGAGGGCCAGGGTTGTGCTAGGTAAATAGGAGAGGATTTATCCCTCACTGTGGCACGGAATGACGTGAACATTTCCTTAATTCAACATTGATGTGTAATTCTGGGCAATATGTCAGACGAGTCGTACAGAATTGTAACATGCAGGCACTACATGCTAAAAGTAGCAACATAAATGCGCTATCTCGAATTTGGAAGCTCGTGTGTAATACCCTTACCAATGGAGCCAAGTTGTTAGCCGGAGAAGTGGGTTTGGTGAGCAGAAAGTGGCTCTTGAATCATGTTATGTAGCATAAATTGGAATTAGATTCTGACACACGGGATTGCTGACAGAATGCGTGTATTTATTTATGTATGCGTGAGGGAAGAACGGGGCAACTTCTCTCCACACATATTTCCCCAGGGAAGTCTACCCCTGGTTTCCCCAAGGTTCTCTCCCCTTCCATTCCCTTCTGACAGCCGATGTCGCTCCCGTAGGACGAAACGGTGTCCGTATCACTCGAACTTTGCAATCATAGTCCCGCACCTCACTGGAACGAGATAATTACGCAATGTTCGAACTATCTAAAATTTAAATTGATTAATACATTCGTTTCTTAAAATGCATCCAATTTATTGTCCAAGATCTAGAATGATTACACACGAGACATTAAAAATAATTCGAAAATGAATTACGACAGTTTAATACACACCAAATTTTTCACTCATCCTTGTCACTATTTCCATATTTGCGCCACCTAACTGACACTATCTAACTCCACTATCTCCTCTTCATGCCTTGAGGTTTTCGATATAGCTGAGTATGCCGATATCATAAAAGTGTTTGTGTTCATGTGTTTTTATCTTATGACTTGAATCGGAGAGTCGTGAAGATATGGTTTCGCAGCCGTTTTACTCGCGTTCGTACCTCGAGAGCGCTTTTTGTATCGCGAGACGATTGCGAAAGAAATGAGATGTAGACAGGCAAAATCATGATGCACAACGATGATGGTGACGGCGTGAAGACGGCGACAGGGGCGGCGACGGAGACAATGAGGGGGATGGAAAGGGCGAAGGCGACGAGGAGGGCGATGAGCTTCATTTGGTTCATTAACTTGATGATTTATTCTTGATAATTTTTATTATGCTTGCTTCATTTTGGAATCAAAATTTTTTCGATTTTTATTGTTTTACAGATCTCTCATTTAATGTTTAACTCATAGATTTCATTTTATTATAAAAATAATTAGGGGAAAAGTTCGATTTTCAATGGTAATTTCATAATTAACTCTGATCTCTTCAATTTTTGTCAACACGAAAACAAATATTTGAATCCAAATGTCAAAAAAAACCTCAGTTTGTAGATTATTGCATACAATTACCAAAAAATATTTTAATACAAAAATTAATGTAAAATTTATTTACTTTATTTATGTTAAAGTTTTTTAAAATACTAATTTTTATTCATTTTATTATGAAAATATTACACATTTTTCTCATACTGATACAAATTCTAAGATAATTTTGCTCCTCCAATTTCTTGGCCCTAAGACCTATTTCATAGACTATTTTTCTTGGCCTTAAGCGTAGGGACTAGTCTGTCTGTAAGATAATGCAGCCCATAGGGAGCAAGAAGTCGAATTCTTAAAACTCGAGAAATAGAGAGAAATAAAAACTCGAGACGTAATTTTTGGGTCTTTTTTATCGCTCATATCCTATCTTTAAAGCACAATGTGTACTATTCGTCTTGAAACGCAGTTATCTCAGGCGTCCGTGATTGCGGAAATGATAAGATAGTAGCGGCTCGTGGAGTTGGCCATTGCATCAGTTGGCTATGCGTGTGCACGTGAGAGAAGTGAATGGTTAGATAATTGGCCTCTCAACCCCGGCAACGCGGACGGTGATGCAAACGGCGGCAAGAGCGGCGGCAAGAGCGGCGGCAAGAGCGGCGGCAAGAGCGGTGGCAAGAGCGGCGGCAAGAGCGGCAGCAAGAACGGCGTCGACGTCGTGGGCGTCGACGTCGTGGGCGTTGACGTCGAGGGCGTTGACGTCGAGGGCGAGGGCGTCGACGTCGAGGGCGTCGACGTCGAGGGCGACGACGTCGAGGGTGTCGACGTTGAGGGCGACGACGTCGAGGGCGACGACGTCGAGGGCTAGGGCGAGGGCGTCGACGTCGAGGGCGTCGACGTCGAGGGCGTCGACGTCGAGGGCGTCGACGTCGAGGGCGTCGACGTCGAGGGCGTCGACGTCGAGGGCGTCGACGTCGAGGGCGACGGCGTCGAGGGCGACGACGTCGAGGGTGTCGACGTCGAGGGCGACGACGTCGAGGGCGTTGACGTCGAGGGCGTCGACGTCGAGGGCGTTGACGTCGAGGGCGACGACGTCGAGGGCGACGACGTCGAGGGCGTCGACGTCGAGGGCGTCGACGTCGAGGGCGTGGACGTCGAGGGCGAGGGCGTCGAGGGCGTTGAGGGCGGCGAATGCAAGGTATGGAAAACAAGTGAACCTCGGGAAACCTTGAAGCGAACCCGTTTTTGTCCTCCACAAATTCCGCATGAACAGAGAGATGATTGATCTCATCTTCTTAAAGGTGAATGGGGAGAGGTCTGTCATCACTCTTCCGGGTCGTCCCCTTGTTTTTTTTAAGTGTAATTTAGTTAATGGCTTAATTATATCTATTATAATGTGTTTTATTGTAAACGATATTATTCTGTTCACATTTGGCATTTGGGTCTTTTTTTTTATTTTGCCGGTTAGCTAAATTGTTCGTTTACACTAGTTTAATTTACACGCTTGGCTCGTAGACAGAGAAACGTGAAGCTCATTACTTATTGTTATTAGCGAATACAGCAAACTTCTCCTCTCTGAGCACCTCCTCTCCTCTTTGTCACACAGCTACAGAAACTGAGTTATATTTATTGGATCTATTTTCGTCCCGATCCAGAATCGAACTCGGAATCGCACGCTGGAAAACTAGCGCACTGTCCATGAACCGCAGGAAGGAAAACGGTAATATTATAAATAGACTCGGGAAGTTCAGGCATTTATTTTACTTAAAATAGGCGGGCAAAAAGGCATTTACATTTACTAAAATAGGCATGAAAAAAAGGCATTTATTCAAGGTAAATGAGGGGTGTAAAGCATGAGAAACATTGAAAAAATCACAATTTAAAAGTTATTATTGTAAAATATTAATAATTAAAATGATCCACATTTTTATTCAAACTCTTAAAATTTACACTAGCAATTATGAGGAAGAAACTACATTTTCTTTGTAATCTTGTATTGCACATGACCATCCGATGTAACGTCTACGAATTTACTGTACTCGCGACGCTGTTTTCACGAAATGCTATTGTGGAATCCCTTTTTTACTTTCCCGTATACATAAGTATATACAAAGTAATATATGTAGTATAGGGAAAGTTATGTATTGCAGCAGAAAGTCGATTTCGAGATTTGAACGGAAATACACGTTTTGGGGTGCCTTGATACCAAAAATTTGTATTTTTTCGAAACGTCTGTCCGTCTGTCTGTCTGTCTGTCTGTCTGTCTGGTGTATGTGGACATCACTAGCGCCTAATTTTTTTGGAAAATTTTGAAAATGTTCGAGGGGCTTTATGTAAAGAACTCCCCAAAATTAAAATATTGGTTTTAAATTTCAGGGCCGCAACATCAGCCAGATCGATTGGGAAATATAAAGTTTGGAGAAAATTGGCTCGACGGTTTAGCCGCTGGCATTGTTCACAGTTTGACGGGCAGACGGCCGACAATAGATTTTTCTGTATCAATAACCAACACAACATAGATTCTGGTGACCCACGAGTTAGAGGAGTTTTTTTCTAAATTTAGCAACAGGATTTATCCACTTTTTCGTTACCAGAACCTGGCTATAAGGTTTTTAGGCGAAATTTCTGCGTTTTCTGGCGCTCGATTACATAACTTTCGTATTCTTACGAAGAATTTGTAAGGGGAGAAAGTAAAAAATGAAGCAGTTTTTGAGAAAATTGTGAAAATGTCCGGGAGGCTTCATGTAAAGTACCCCCAAAAATTAATGATTTTCAAAATCGTAGAGCATCGACCCAGACGAAATGGACCGTTGTTTTTTTTTCATTTTGGAAAAACTCCTAGGCATGGTTTCGGCGCTATTAGTGTTCACAGATGGACGGACAGACTGTTTGAAAAAAAAAACAACATTTTTTCGGTATCTGGGAACCCCAAAACGAGTATTTCTGTTTAAATCACGATTTTTCGCAGCATTACCTAACTTTCCCTATACTACGTATATTACTATGTATGTACGTACGTATACGGGAAAGTAAAAAGAGATTTACTATTCTTCTAAACTCTAATTATGAAGTATAAATACAATTCTGATTTTAGTTAACTTTCTACATTCTGCATCACTTACTACGAGTTGGTTTAAAGACTTGCTTTCTACTATTCGAGATATGGTGAAATAATAATTATAATAATAATAAAATTAATAATAATAATAAAAATAATAATAATGACAAAAACAATTAGTGGTGCTATAACAGCACATACTTTCTTGCGTTATTGGTAAAAGCTACGTAATATTGAAATATTGCATTTTCTGCGCTACTAACACCTCAGCCATTATTTCAAAACGTCCAATTCAACCAACAAGTAAGCAACCCACTGTTGCCAGCGCAGCGTTATCAAAACTATGCGTATTCGCGAGGATAATAATATCAATCTAGTAATTAGAATATATGCAATTGACATCAAAATAATTACAACATTCGTGAGATGCCTATCGTCGTAATATAACAGTTCCTATAGCGTTTCGTTTTATCGCCGACTTCTAACATCCACACTTCAGAGACGATAAACGCTCTTCAAAAGGAGAGATTCTATGGTTTCTCGAAAGAGAGATGTAAACAAAACAAGTGTTTCTCAAGTGCTTCTCAATCGATGCGGCATTGTTGCGAAATTTCTATTACGCTTTGCGGATTGCTTAAAAAGAAATACATCACTACATTGAGTAAAACGTAAAAGAGCGAGAAAGGAAAAATATAATTAATATTGTCATTTCAATAGGAAATGATATTTAAAATTAAATTAATTAATTTTCATATCGTTCATTCAATTTTTCTCGTTGCCTCTAGCTGTGGTGAAACCTTTATATATTTATTAATTTCAAGAAGACATTACGCAAAAACGACTAGTTAAAAAAAGTGTACATGACCGTATTAAACAGCTTAAAAGTATTACGTAAATTTTTGAAAAAAATTGGCCAACCGACCGACAGACAGACACACAGAGACAGACACACAGAGACAGACACACAGAGACAGACACACAGAGACAGACACACAGAGACAGACACGCAGAGACAGACACGCAGAGACAGACACACAGAGACAGACACACAGAGACAGACACACAGAGACAGACACACAGAGACAGACACACAGACACAGACACACAGAGACAGACACACAGAGACAGACACACAGAGACAGACACACAGAGACATACACACAGAGACAGACAGACACACAGACAGACAGGGACAGAGACAGACAGGGACAGAGACAGACAGGGACAGAGACCGACAGAGAGACAGAGACAGGCAGAGAGACAGAGACAGGCAGAGAGACAGAGACAGGCAGAGAGACAGAGGCAGGCAGAGAGACAGAGACCGACAGAGAGACAGAGACAGACAGACAGACACAGACACATCCATTGATACATTATTCATTGCTGAACTCTTGATGATCTTTGAGAAATTAAGTTGTCAATACAAAAAATATAATTAATATTGTCAATAAAAATAATTATTTTAATTATCGTAATAATTTTAATAATACAATTAATAATAATTTCTCAATATTGCATTAATAATAATAATAATTTATATTAGTATTAATATTATTTTAAAACGAACCCGAAGTTACATTGAATAAAAGATTCTACGTAGTACGCGTCGAAGTGCCAGCTGCATCTCTGAGGTAGTAAGGGGGGGGGAAGGCGCGCGTTTGAACGTCGAGCGAATAGAATGGGACGGGGGGAGGGAAGTGGGGGTAGGTGGCGGCCAGGTCAGTGACCCAATCGATCGCGCAGCTGCATATAGTGCCGGGCGCCCCGCCGGTTCGTGCGAATCCTTGCGTCTAGACGCGACGCTCTTGCGTTTCCGGTAGAGGTGGATGGGGACGGATGCAATTCCCAGTAGTGGTGGTAACTGCTGGTCGACCTTTTCTGAAACCTACCTGCTCTTCCAATAGAGATGGGTAGGGACGTATATTTTTTGTATGCCCAACGGTCTACGAACCTTTCCTAAGACCTTAAAATTTGGTGGCAACCCGTCAAATACATACATACATATATATATATATATATATATATATATATATATATATATATATTAATAAATCAAATAAAGCCAAGAATCAAATAAAACATACAAAAGCAAAAAACATGAAATTAACTAATTAACTAAAATAGTTAAAATATAAAAAAACGATAAACGAAAATATGATTATACAAAATTATGTTTATATAAAGTCCCTTCTTTGACTTCTTTCTTTTCATTCTCTGTTTTTTCCGGTTAACATCCGATGAATATCGGAACAGTATCCTAACAAACGGGCCACGGACTGCGCGCGGTCTTTCCTTCCTTGTTCTATCATCACCTCTTACTTACAAACACACACACACGCGTGCACACATGAACTACACTACCGCACTAAAAAAAGAGAGAGTTTACCCAGACTGGGGCGGTGCCACGCTGGTGGGAGATACCTGGTTGGAGAAAGCCTCCATAGGTCAGTGCCGGATCTCGCCATCCAGCGGGAGAAGATCAAGCTGCAAGTGCCTGTACGTAGAGGAATCGTCAGACAGTCTCTGTTAATTTACAGGTGCGTAGTGTCTTCGCGTAGGAAACGGTTTGGCACACAATATTGACAATTACGTCTCTCCGAGGTTCTTAATATCTTACAATGTCTAGAGCAAGCGATCTGAAAGCTGCGATTCCTCTGCAAGCAACCTGCAATCAAACTGCAAGCAACCTGCAAACAACACACAAGCAGAATATCAATGAAGATTGTTTCAGTAATATTTCAGCGTAAGGTTTGATTTGTTCACAAAAAGTGCAACCATGTTCTTTTATTTTCTCTTTGATTTTATATTCGATATGTTCCACTAGAAAAAGCAAAGCGTTTTACTAGCGAAGCAGAAGTAGGCTCATGCTACGAACCAGAGACCCTGAAGCAGCCGGTATCTGCCGAAACTGACGTCACAGATAACTGTGGGAGCTGTAGTTGTAATAAAAGTGTAGCTGATTAAAGGGAAATGGATGATAACAGTCCTTACGGTGATCTCTTTACGTTTATAAGAATACTTGTGCTAGGGATTTTAGGTACTAAAGGATATAAAGGAAAGAGAACCGCATATGTTAATATTGTATTTCCGTTGCATTTTAGTAATAAATTGACATGGGTTTGTTAGCAGATACGGTATACAAACATATTTTTCAATGTATTTGTACACAGTATGTTGTTAATAGTGAAACGAGTAGGATCATTAAAGTATATATTTTTTCAAAGATCTTACTAGTATACGCACATTTGATTTTTTTCGTACATTACGCGATTACGTTAATTTACACATTAGTTACTACTTATTATCTTTACGTATCTCAGTTTTATCTAAATATAAGGGTACTTTAAACATTTTCATTGGAAAATATATAGGAAGGTAAACGATTTCAAAAAATTGAAGCTCCAAATACTATAAAGTATCTAAAGCACTCATATTTATCACCAAAGATACAATAGATATTTCAAAGCCGTATCGATTGAAATAATAGAATTATTCTGCTTCCAACGAGCAGTAAAATCTACATTTCGAAAGGACGCGTCTCCTTGAAACTGGTTGTAGACTTCTTCAGTATTACTTGTTTGTATTGCGATCGATACTTACTACCCGTCCCAGCTTTCCTCTTACGTAGTGCAGTCGGGGCAGCCCTTTTCTCTAAAATTTGTACGAAAGAGCTTGGGAACCCACGCAGGTGGCTCTTGATTGAACATAGTACCACGAAGGCTACGAATATATGAATGTTATCGTCATATGATTCCTGTTTCTCTACGAGCAATTCATTTTAAAAATTGGTTTGTTGTTGTTATTTACGGAATTTTCACGATTTACGCATGTAAGATTTGGTAGTTTTCAATAGGACGAAAAATTGTCTGGAAACGTGAAATGGAATTGTAACAAAAACATTTATAATGCAAAAATTGTTATTTATGATATGAGTGGTTTGTGAAAGAAGGCATATTTTGCGAGTAGCAAAGGTTGTAACACGACTCCGATATACCGCGTGACGCAATGTTTCAAGCAAAACAAAATGGCTTTTGCCACTGCTATTTAGTCAGCCTTACTGACTTTCATATTAATTTACACAAATCACTTAATTGAGTACTGTGTTACATTAAAGATAGTAGTAGCTGATGCGGTCAGACAATTTTTTCTATGTTGCATTAACAGTTTTATCTGAACAATTTAGCATTACCTTCCGTGTAGCACTAGTGCTGAAAAGTGAGTTTTTAGCACGCTGTGCTTTCCCAAAAGGTTACAGCTTTTACTAGTGACTATCTAAACCTACATTATACAACATAATTTATGTACTATAATGTACTATTTTATACACTAGTAAACTATACCCTAGTAAATGTCAGTAAAACACAAAAAATTAAGTATAAAATTTTCAGTATTAAGGAATTTGGCGTGCCGGTCTATTTACCTCTATAGGCGCTTTTGGAGTATAAAAATTACGTTTCTATTTGCTTTGGCTTGTTAATGATTGCTTTTAATTTTGTAATTCGATTCAATGTTTCTTTTCTCTCATCTTCGTTAAACTATTCAGTAAATCCAAAAAAAATTGTAATGAAAGAATGCCCAAATAATAAGATACAGTATGAAGAAACGTTGAGAGCGTGATCATTTTAAAACTGACTAATGACCTTTGTTAAAATGGAAGAATGAATGCTTTTGTAGTAGTTACCGACACGATTCTATAAAGAAGGGGATAATTGCACATATGTTCCAGAAAACAATCGATGATAGGAGCGAGTTTTCTTATATTCGAGTGCAATTACATGGCTTTATATACATGTTACCTTCAATATATAGATCAACTTTAGTAGGCCTTGCATTGTTTGTTTGCAAGAAATACTGGAAACCTTTGATACGTATGTTATAGTGTCTTAATTAAACGATTTTGTTCCTTTTCTGAATTCTGATTGGTGGACGTGTAGTTTTCATTTCACAGTGGAATTTTAATTGCACGCGTGCTATTAACATAAACACAATCAACGATTTTTGATAGGCATATTTAGTTACATAAACGAAAAAAGTAATCGCATTGTATGAAGTTACTTGAGAAATACGAACGTTTCTAACCAACTGGCCGTCTCTAAGTTCCTTTATAATATGGTTAGACACACTATGAGGAGTGATTTTTTATACGTAGCATTGTTATCAAAAATACAACTCAACGGAAATGTGGGATTGTTGCTGCAAATGTTCTTGTTTTCCCGTTAGGTAAAACTGTTACGTGTCTCAAATTAATATGAGCTCATTTACTCATACACAATACTCGGGATTTTCTCAGTTTATTGAATGTAGAAAACTTCTCTCCTGCAGCGTCGTGTCCTACCCGAACATTAAGACGTCATTGACGAGAATTGCGTCGCGCCTGGAAACCTCCAAGGAACGCATCCCCCGGTCTCTTGTGCGTCGCGTGCTGCATACACAGCGCCTGCTACGTTTAGCCCATCCGCCCCCGACACAGCACGGGCCGGTCGTTACAGGTCGATGCCTCATGAATATCGAGTGTCTGGCAGCTTTGAAGTTCGGTAATGAATTCTGTGTAACAAGGGAGGCCTCTGCGGACGGGAATGCTTTCGGAGAGCGTTGGAACGCAAGGCTCAAGAGACGATAACCTGCTGAAGTGTTAAGTGGTGTTTGTTAGCAAATGCGTTGAAGGGATTTGTAGCCTACCTGTAGAAGAATTCAGAAGAATTAAAATTTGGAATTTGATTTACTGTTCTTGAATTAGATTGCTGTATGTATCAGGAGTATAATAAATGTAGATTTCATTTAATTAATCCTCTCTCCAGGGAGATTTGAAGTGTATGTTACAAACTTCTAGGAAATGTAGAGTTTTCGAAGATGTGTGTAAAAACGTATATTACAAAGATCATGTATGTGCTTTTAAACATCTTTTATCTTATTGGTGGTGAGCAACACGTCCCGCACTGCTTTTTGGCGGGTAGACGGTCTGTCGCAAAGATATTCCGAATGCGTCCCCAACGCATCACAAAAGCCACGTCATGCGCGTCGTGTACTGCGAGCGAGGTACTGTGTGTTGCGACGGCCAGAGAGGGAAATAGTGAAACGTAATTCTTAAGTTGTCAGCACTGCCACTCATTCTCAGGTCTCCATCTAGATTATGTCATCCGAGCGTGGGAATGGGCGCCCAAAGAATTATGGGTGCGAGGAGGGAGGTTTTCATGGAAAGAGCTGGACATCGGAAGGGGCGGAGGAGGGTGAAGAGAGGGAGGAGCGGGGCTTAGATGAAGAGCAGAACAGAGTGCGTGAGAGGGAGTTGTGTGGTGCGATAGAGGGCATGGCGCGAGGGAAGGGCGGGGTTCGAGAGAGGGGCGGTGTTTGAGGGTGGGGTGGGGTTCGACGGTGGGGCGGTATTCGAGTGGGGGAGGGGATTGTGGGAGGGGGAAAATGAGAGCGGGGCTGGAGGGAGGGGCGGGGTGCGAGGAAGGGTTGGGGTTTGAGGGAAGGGCGGATTTCGAGGGAGGGGCGGGATTCGAGGGAGGGGCGGGATTCGAGGGAGGGAGGGAGGGGGGAATTGAGGGGTGGGGTGCGAGGGAGAAATGTGGAAAGAGGAAGGGTGGTGTGCATCGAAGAACGTGATGCGAGAAAAGGGGGAGGTACATCGAAGGGCGGGGCGCGAGGGCGTGAGGAAGGAGGGCTGAACCGCCGAGGCGAGGCGGCGACGGGGTGTTCCGGCGACCGCTGGCCCAGCGGTGACGTGGGAGAGAGGGGGGAACAAGGGTCGAGCGGAGTAGACGGTGATAAGAACAGCAGTCAGATCGACGTTTCGTGTCGGCTGCTGGCGGGCTTTACGATGTGAACCTTCCAGATGAGCAAAGAACCTAACGCTCTCAAAACAAAATATTGCATGTGTATATCTTTGAGCTTCTATAGATGTAATTACCTGATATCTTACATTCTTATGATCCTTGAACTACATGGTGCAAATTGTTTTTTTAATATTCACCAGAATGTATGAAAATTCTAGACTGAGTCACAAAATGGATGAGGTCATACAAAATGGCATTCTGTAGCTGTTAGACACAAACGTTTGTAAGTTTCGTTTTCTTTTAAATGCGACACATTTTGTGTTCCATTCGTTGATGATAAATCTATCGTTTGTCTGAAGTATAGTAAGAAATAGTCCAAACCGAGCAGTTGACCTCTAAAATTCTCGTCTTCAAATAAAGTATTCGCTAGTTAAATGACCTCCCACCTTCGAGATCGGGACGTGAACTAAGATCTCGTGATCTAGGAAGTGATTAAATAGAAGTAAATCGTATTATTAACATGAAGCACTATCTTAGACTGTTTGAGTTCTATCTCGTCCCTTCATATTTTTCTCCTCCTTGCATATCATCGCATTCGTTTTCTTATTCTCCTCATACCATGGATTTCCTTATCCTCTTTCACAATCCTTTTTCCCCTTTCCTACACTGCCCCTCTATTTCCTCCTCCTTTCAAATTCTTCCACTTTCGCATTTATTTTTTCTCCTCACCTCTTCATTCTCCCCACATCTTAGTTTATCTTCTTTCTCCTTCCCATCACTTTGTTCTCCTTCTCCTTTACTACTCCTCTTTTTCTCCCTTTTCTCTCTCCTCATTCTTACCAATTTGTCTCCACATCCTCACGCTTCAACCCCCACATCCCCTTTCTCCATTTACTCACTTCCTCCACCCTCTCCTCCTGTTCAGCACCCTCTCGAAGCTGCCATCGTAGCTTTCATCGACTCTCCCCCCGCCCCGCCCCGCCCGCGCCGTCCGATGTGTGTGTGTTTTCAATTTGCGGCGACGCGGCGGTGGCGGCGGCCTCTGGGGTCGATAAGCGGAACGCCACCGCCTCCAGGTGTAAACGCTTATCGAATCTCACGTGGACACGCCCTCTTCTTCCGTCTCCCCTCTTCTCCCCCGCTTTTCCCCCGCCCTCTCCCACCAACCGATGCTACCTCCTGGCCGAGCCCGACAACCACCGTGTTTTCCAGGTGGGGCAGCTTATCGTGCCCTCGTAAGCAGTCACGTGGGTGTTGAGTTGACGAGTTGGCTCAAGCACTTAATCCAGCAGAACGTTTGATTCTCCAAATTAAATTATCCCTTAATAATTTTAACTGTGTTACGTGTCACGATTCAAAAATATAAATTTGTACGAGTTGCATTAACTAGTGGTAAAAGAACAATATGAGGGAACTAGCGTTGGTGGACGTCATGGTTGTTGAGAGAGACTGAATCGAATTTGTGAGAGAATGGACGCCTGAATGTTTTCCAGAAATACTCGTATTAACGTGAGATTCTGGATTTTAAACCCAATTAGTTTCGTCTTCAGGATATTGAAAGTTTGACAAAACCTTGGGAAAAGTACGTCAGCATTTTAATTGCTGGTTCTTTAGTAAGGAATAAGATATCTGCGGAAGCGGAGATAGTAACGTTTACCGATTGACTCTGGACTTACATGAGCAATACATTTGCTAAACTAAAAGTTCTTTTTTAAATTACCCGAAGAAAGAGGTCAATGGGCAACGTTGATTGTTAAGTGGCAGAACCAATCGACGAATGCCGCTGAATTCATTGGCGTTTAAATGATCACGCGCACTCTCGTGTGCATGCGTACATTGAACGCGGAATGTTGAGTTCAGTAGATTTATATTATTACGAGAGAATTTATTAGATTTATTACTAATTCTGCAATTAAGTTTGAAAACGTGGTGGTTAACTAACTTATCATTACAGAACTTAACAACTTTACAAAATGTATAATAATAATAATAATAATAATAATAATAATAATAATAATAATAATAATAATAATAATAATAATAATTTAACTTACTTACATAGCAGACTAGTAAGTGGATAATATTAAAGATATTTGAGGAAACTAATTTATTTTGAAATTTGCTCAGACTTTGAGGAAAGGGTTCAAAGAATGTCACAGACAAACCATTCCAGTCTCGTGAATGAATATTTCCCAACGTCCGTTTTTTGAATTATCGTCTTAATTTTGTGCATGTGATCTGCTCTGCCGAAATATGTAGGTTTCCCTAATCGACTTTGAATTTCTTTCCACGCTCGAAGGCCTGTGTACGCTTTATACATAGCATAGAGACGCGATTTTATTCTCATCCTTTAGAGTGATTCTCATACTCCTTTATTCTTGGTCTGCATATTCTGTCTATTATTATATAGTAAAGATCCCATTTGCAGCTCTCACACCCAACCACTTTTAACAAGTGAAGTGTAAAAAGATCACGTAGAGATGGAGAATAAACACTTTCACTTTGCAAGCTTCTAAATAAGCAGGCTCAAATGTAATCCACAAAAACTTTCTTATACTGTTTCGCCGCCTGTGTGTATTTCGGAAAAGATGCGACTTGCGAATGTAAAACCTCACTTATGAGACCAACGAACATAATTTGTTCCCGTGGACAGTGTATTTTATTTCTGAAGGTTTCGCTCTTTTAAATATGTAGAGGGAAAGAGTAAGCCAGTTTCTCGTACGGATATGCAAATTTTATTTAATATGGTAGAACGGGTTTTAGAGTATTTCCTATTCAAATGAGAAACTTGTATTTGTAAAAAATTACAAAATTGCATTTTGAACTATTAATATTATTGTCAAAAAACTATGTGAAAAATCTGAAATAATAAATAAATTTAAACATGAAATGTTGTGCCCAATATTTTCATTACCTGTGCCGTTTCTCTTCATGATAGTGTTTCGTTAATGAAGGTTTTATATTGTATAATGTAGTAATGTATACAACGCGAGACATATTTGTTAATATAGTGTTTTTAAATATGCACAGAAATATGGATACTATTTGTTTATAAAACGTTTATGGAATATTTCACCTAATTTTGGAAATATTTGTTTTCTATGAAAATGTTCCCATGTGTATTTTATGTTTAGATATTTAGAAAAAATGCATTTACTATAGGAGATAAAATATCCAAAAGAACGATTTTACAACGTTAATATTTTTTTTCGTTTAGTTAACTAAATATGCTCATTAATTCCACGAAAAATGATTAATTATCACTGTGTTTATGGCATGCGTACAATTAAAACTTAATCGTGCAATTAAAAGCCCACAACAGCCAATCAGAACTCAGAGGACTGATCGAAATCGTTTAATTATGTATCTTTAATATAGACGTTTCCAGACGGCCATGAAACATGAACAAAAATGTACATCACGTACATCAAAAACATATAATCAATGTACGTATGACACAAGATTATAAACGAATAGTTATTAGTACTTCTAAGACAATCATGTTAATATTTGTAGTGCAATAAGTTAAATTAAAAACTATTACCCTACTTATACTTGGCATCAATCATCCTAACCTAGAAGTCGCTCTATTTTGCAGATATGTTTACTTCATCTATTTGAACGTGAGGGCACAGAGAGAGAGAGAGAGAGAGAGAGAGAGAGAGAGAGAGAGAGAGAGAGAGAGAGAGAGAGAGAGAGAGAGAGAGCAGTTACTGTGGCAAAACTTCTTAATTTGTTTGGAAAATGAAGTAAATAGTTTATAATTTAAAATATCTATATTCTCCTTCATACGCCAGGTCTTCAAAATAAACAAGTCTGACCATAAGCATGTTGATTTGACACAAGCTGACTAATGGAACAACATACAATATTTAACATTAATGAGTGTGTTACATGTAAATCATTTGGTATTAGCGGATTACAATTATAAAAATATGTAATCGTCAGTTGTATTTACCCGCTCTGGAAAGTACAACAGCAAAATGTCTGAGCCAGAACAATTCGTCTTTCTCCTTTCCAATATTAACACGTGTTGTTCTCTCATACATGCCCTTACTTTTCGTACGAAGTAATGCTTTAATGGTTTTGTCAGCTTCTTCTAATATTTCGTCCGGAATATTATTGTAATCCTCCATGCTTTCTAAATTCATTAAGTCACTATGGTGATCGTAAATACACAGGCAAGGCCTATTAAAATTGGTCTTCTTCGGAATGAAATCATTCTTCGGATGACATCATCAAAGTAAATATGGAATGCGAAAGATATATTTTTATTATTCAAAATAAAAATATTTTTGAATGGAAACGAAAAAATATTGAACGTAACACGTGTATAAATGCGTATAATTGCACTCGTGGTTAATAAAGAAACTCGCTCCTATCGTCGCTCGTTTCTTTAATCATACCAGGGTTGCATGTGCAATTATACGCCTATTTATACTACTCGTTTCGTTAATCGTGCACCAGCACTCCCTTGTTTAAAAAACCACGCATTCCAGTACACGTCTCGCAGAGCTTGCCAAATCATGCATTTTGGACATTGAAATTAATATCCTTGATATTCCACAGAAAAGTAAAAAAAATGTGCTCGTGTAGTTTATTACAAGCTTTGCGAGGTTAATCATAAAACCTCCCGTAAACCCAACTCTGAAGAAATAGTTTTGACTACTATAACTAGCGACAAGACCCGCCGCGCCTGTGACTGGTCAATTCAATCTCTGTCGATATGCGATTCCAGCTAACCCTTTGTAGAAGTCATGAATAGTAAATAGTATTAACAATAATGTTATTTTCATCTAATAATTCGGAATATGGTTTATGTTAAGAGTTGTTTAAATTTCATACTATTTGCCAGGCAATTTGGAAAATTTGTATGAATGACGATAAACACTTGACTTCAGAGAGATAATGTTCGTATAGATACAGAGCGCTTGCTAAATTAAGGCGTGTGTGAAGCGTCATGTGCGTACGCAAAAACAATTTTACCACGCGATGCGTTGGAAATTAAGCGATGCTCAGTTTGAAACAGGCGTCAGACGAGCGAGGGTACCCGAGATGTCTCAGAGCTCCTCTTCGATCTAGGAGGGAAGTTATCGTGGGGTCACTTCTAGTGGGGGGGACGTTAGTAGGGGAAACTGAAATACCATGAACCACAAAAATTGGAACATTCAGAATTCCCTTGCATTGAAGATGATTTATTTCATCTTATTTGTACAACTAAAGATATATGCATATTTTAACATTGTGTGGTTATAGTTACGAAACAATTATTGGTGGAGAAAAAAATGTGAAAAATTATCAATGACCCATCGCTGTACATACCAGGGGCATGAGTAAGTGTGTGGAGTAAAATGGGCCATGGCTATTTCGGAATAACAACCTATTTTTCATCCATTATCCACTATCATTTTAAAAATAAGGAATTTGACGAGCCCTACCAGCTCGTGCTCAAGGAAATGCACTCGAGAAAAAATGAAGTAAGATAGAATCATGAACAGTAATTGCCATCAGCGCGGACAATACAAAATGTTGTTACAAGAGTTTCCTTCCCAGAACATTCTACTTGACATACAGCATTACAACTTTTCTCAGCAATTACCTTTCCGCCGTTTTGAACTGTTGATGTTTTTGTTTCATCTAAGTTGAAGAAGCATTATGGATCACCTAGTCTAGATTCTAGCTTTAACGGTTGATAATTGTTGAAAAATCGTGCACGTTTTGTCGATATAATGCTGTGTTACGAGCAATACTACATCCGTCTGGAGAGCTTAAAAACAACTGTTTATATTTTGAAACATTCTGCTAACCAATTGTCCCCAGTCATTTCTTTTTGTAAACATAAATATGAAAATTTAACATTTTGTCAGGCAGGTTGTCAGGCAAGTTTGCGGCATTTTTTATGACAAAACGAAAAACATTTTGCAGCCAGCAGTCACTTCCTATTGAATGTAATTAAAAACTTGTTTATGGTTGTAGTTTGATTTTAGTTCAACTTCTGCACAAGAAAGAGATTTTATAATTTTTCCTTTCGTCTTAAATGTTTCCTCTGCATACTATATGCATCAGCTGCACTTCTTATGCTTCTACCTTCTGCAACTAAAGTAATTGTTCTCTTTTATATTTTTCCTCGTATATCCTTTTGGTAGTTGCTCTCTTTTATGTTCAAGCCATATGTGATTAACGTTTGAAAAAGCATTGTAGCATAAGACCCATGATTTCTCATCATCATTGACCCATTTTGTCCCGGTAGTTCATCATTTTCCTAGTGGTCAGATTTGACCTATAAAATTAGTTACCGTAACTTACCTTCAATACAGGAAGATGATAAAAACTTCAGTAAACCGCAATCTTCTTCTTCAATAGGAGTATTAAAGTGACGAAAAATAATATTAAAACAAATACACGTTGCCAGTAATTTTTTTTGGAAAGGGAATGATCAGAAAATACTTCACGCTTCCTTAGACAATGAAGTCAGAACATTGCCACCTGATTAGTATGTCCACACTGAAACAGTTAATCATGGTCAGCTTAGCCAACCTAACCACACTGCACTGGATATCAGTAAACATTCAGTGAACCATCGTACCCCATGGCCCATTGTGCACGGGTCTCCCCTGCTGGGTAGGCAGCCTAACTACGCAGTCGTTTCACGTGACCATGCATTCTTTGCCGCATTCATTCAACAAAGGCTACTTTTCCAAATTCGCCTATTTTGCGGTGAAGAATTTATGGCGAAGTAAAACAACTGTGAGTATTTTGTCTATTTTGCCGTACACATACGACTATCCCAGGATAACGTTTCAAACTAACTGTGAATATACGTACTGGTTTCCAAACATGTGTGTTGAAAACTAAATTTATGGTGTGTTTCTTTTTAAAGGGGGCGGTGTCGGCAACGTGGTGGACGCAACATGAGATTACGGGTTCATGTAGAAGGTAAGTGTCGAACCAATATAGTTACATTATCTTAACAATACTTACGTATTGTTACGTAAGTCAAAGAACCGCCTAGTACAAACATGAATCGTTCTAAAAATTAATTCTATGAGAGAAGATTAGTTTGAAGGATTAAATTGGTTATTAAATTGGCCATTTCAGTATAATATTTGCATTCTAATAATATAACATATTTATTGAAACATTTAAGTAATCTTTTCAAATTTGTGACATGTCATCAACTTTTAATTCAGAAAGTAGTTGTCGGTGACTAATGACATGAACATTTTATTACTACATCAGTGATTGGCTAATAACGACATAACTGATCATGGAGAAAACAAACGCAAACCACATTCTTTCAAAATCTAAACAATAAATCGGTGATGGATGGAAACGGCGGGGTCCGGCTTTTCCTTACTCTACCTCTATTTATTTTTATCTTAAATTTCACATTTCGAAATTTTATTTATGAAATTTTCTGGTTAAATCTCCCTGTTTCTTGCCTAACATTTTCTCTTTACTTTTAGTATTTTACGTCAAAATGTGGTATATATTGTTACGTTTTGTATATGTAACGTACAATATCGTGCAACGTATTGTACGGTATTGTTTGGTGCAAATTCTCTTTTATCTCTCTCTCGCCCTCTCTCCCTCTCTCCCCTTCCCTCTCCCACTTTCTCCCACTCTCTCTCACTCTCCCCTCTCACTCCCTCTCTCTCCTCTCTCTCATTACTATGCATTTTATGTTTCAGGTGAAATGTACAGCTAGCATCATACCTACCGTAAACCATAGAAGGAAAAAAACACATATTCTGCATAATCTTAGCGATTCCTACTCAATAGCCTACCAACATCTTCACGACAGTTTAATTTAGGATTCGTTGTTTGGATTAAATGCAATGAGTTCAATAAAATAATGACATTGTGAGTTTTTGTTTGTATAGATTACGCTTGTTTTTAGTGACAATTAATACACTTTCAGTAAATTACTGGAACATTTAAATCGTTTGAAAAAACAGTTAAAAATATCACGTAATAAAAATGTCTAATTGTAAATTAATTGAAATTAAAACTCATTTTATAAAACCGGTAAAGTTATTGATATTGTTACCCTTATTTCCACATTTACGAATTGATCATAGAAATTTTAAGATCTTATAAATTAGTTTTTGCATACCAGATTTATAAATGACATTTTATGTAGCAATAATCGTTCATAAAAGGGTGCTTTATAGTACAAATAATGACGTATTTCTATTTTAGGACACAAATGATTGCGTCAAGACACACGCCATTGTTTCGTAACAACTCACTGAAGAAAGCTGTGGAAACATGGAGCTATGAGGAATGAATAGCTCACAGGGAATCCAAAGTATCAGAGTAATCAAACAGTTTTTATTTACTCTTAGATGAAAATAAATTAGTTAACTGCAGGATTATATTATTATTTTTGGATGTTTATTTTAATGGAGCTGTTTGTAAGATTCTTGAAAGATAAAGAAGGAACAGTTGCTGGGACATTAAAAGTTTTACATTAGATTGGGTAGATATAATAGATTTTCTGCTTCATAACCGCTGTTAGCTTATTTCATACATAATTAAACTTTATTATATTTAGAAATATGAATGCTATCTTTAATTTTGAAAATTGACATTCATGTTGAGTGTTTGTATCGTAATCTTGATGCTTTACATACTGCCGACTTCAACATAATGTAAATTAGAAAGTTAAAAATCTCTTAAACGTGATTGGGTATGTCAAAAAAGTAAGAGAAACTTACCAACTCCAATATACTATATGCCAGAACATTTTTACTTGCACATAATGGTGACATTCTTTGTTTCTTTCCAATTTTAAATTTTCTGTATTATTTCTTTACAATGCATTGTCCTTAGCGGGTGTTAAACTTTCTTCGTCCTTTGCGGGTTCTACAATTTTTTTTCGAATCGATTTGACTCTTGAGAATCGATTATCATGTTGCCAACTTCAATACTGCGTTTGAAATTAGTTGCTAAAATTAATTTTGATTCTTTCATAAATTTATAATGCTGTTGTACAAACACTAACGTATGCAACTCGTTTATAATGTTACTTTTTTGCTCATTACTTATAAACTAAACCACGATTGTCAGCAGCTAGAAGTGAGATAGCTGAATTATGAATATTCGTGTATCTTTATCAGATAGTCACAATTAAATTATTGTATTCCCTGATATTGTAGGCACAAGCAAGGGTAAAAATCATTGTTTAATTATGACCATAAATTATGCCCTTATTTGCGCGAGTGCAGAATAGCTGGTACACTTCGAGATTTTCATCACTGCGAATAGCGCTACTTTGCACCGGCGAGCGAACAGACGACAGCGGATTAGGGAGGGCAAAAATCATGGATATTTAAAAGAAATATATTTTCGACCAGAACAATCGATATATTAACATTGATGTTTTGTTTTCAAATTTTTTTAGGTCGATAATTTTTTTCCAGAAACATCTAAGTTTTGGAAACTTTTATCATGATATAAATACAAATTTTAGTACATATTTCTTTTTGTGAATTGCTCAAAATAGATATCCAGTGACTCCTGTCACTGTTTCGAAGTCCAGACGGCACGAAACCGTTTACTATTCAAGACGTTTCTCTAATGTTAGCAGGTTAGGAGATTTCATTTGAATGCTTATTCCCTTTTCGATAGGTTTCAGGTGGAGGGAGAGATTTATTCTTGGAGGTTTGTTCAAAATGGTTCACTTTATTATAATTTTAACAAAATATTTATTATGTTTTATGCGAAAAGTAAACTGTTCATAAAACAGAATATGCTGGTACTAGGTCTGTTGTAGGTATCAGAACTTTACATGGGCAGAGCTAAAGACGAAATTATTTGTTAAAAATAAAAGTTTACAAACAACGAACCACATTTGGACTCATTGAATGGAGAATATTGCCCAAACTATATTATTGTAAACCACAGACTACATTTTCTACACATAAAAGTTTCATGGGGTTGAAAGATATTTACCATAAGAGTTCAATGTTCACTATTTAGATTAAAAAATTAAGTTTAAAAAAAATGAAAACAGATATTATACATATATCTTAATAAAATAAATAACTATTTTATGAGGAAAATAATTTTTGGGTTTATTATGGCTAGCTTTTAATAACGTTGGGAGTGGACTTTTTGCAATCATACATCGGCTCGATATCTTCAAATAAGTGCACCAGTTCTAGTTTTATTGCGTTTAACGTCATGAAAAATTTTTGAACAGACGAACTGACTGAATGCGTATGGAGTCAGTTTCAAGCGAGGGGTGTATTTTCTTTAATATTCAGTACAGATGTACGAATGTTAAAGAATTATTTAAGTAGCATAGAATGTTTCTTGTCCAAAAACCTTCGAACGCTTTATTATGTTTTCTTTTTTTAATAATTACGTTTTTATTATCGTTTTTGATAATTTTGTACACATTAATACTGTTAAACTGCATTTTGAGTACAGAAAGTAAGCTCATATATTATAATGTTACATAAATGAATTTGCATCTCAATATTTATCAATAATTAATAGAGCCTCAACTACATATATTACTCGTTCAGAGCTGCCAACATTACAACGTATGTATAATCAATGTCTTACGAATCCTTGTATTTTTATAGTATGCATGTAACAGATTTTATTTCAAGACAAAGTGCACAATGTATTTGGTAATTAATATTTCATAGCTCATTGCACTTTGTGTAAGATAGCTGCAGTAAATTACATATTCATTCAAATTCTATAATCCGTTTTAATGAATACTGTTTTTGTCCATTTTGCTTGGGATAGAAATATATTGAGTACAAATCATTGATTTGGTTCTCCAATATTTGTAACAAGGTCAATGTCTCATGATCAGTGCTTTACAAAGAGAATATGCCTTTATTTATTCATTCATAATAGAGATATTTATTCTTATTCCTAGTCCTATTCCAATTCCTAATCTTAATCTCCATCTTCATATTCATGTTATTCTTATTAATGTTTTAATGAACATATTTAATTAATTTTCAATATAATATTAATTGCATAATTAGTATACGAACTTATTATACATTCATTCACAGAGGCCATGTGCCACTATTATTTACATTCATTATCCTTTTTTCATATTAAAAGATATTTACACTTATGTTAAGAGTTACTCAATCATCTACACTAGGTACATCCATGCTTTTAGCATTTTTGAATTGTAGAAGTTGTATTCCTTTCAACTAAACTTTCAGCTCGTCTAACCCGGGTCGTTGCAGTGACCGTTCGAATGGAAAATTCGATTTATTCTCACTATACCATGATGGTGATATAATTGTGGCAACTTGTAACGCCTACTTCGCGAAAGAATTGCCCAATAAGTATCTACATCATGAATAAAACCAGAATGACAATATTTTGCTAGCCAGAGCTTAGTAATATTTTAAATTCAATAATTTAAATCTACTGTATCAATGCTAATATCTAGTAATGATGGGAACACATCTAGTTGGATACGTGAACCACAAGACGTGAGAAAATCTTAAACTTCTTTCAAAATCTGTACCTAGGGCAAACATGCCTCGTTTCTGAATAGATAGTTATAAATCAAGGGCGTTATAAGAGTTCTAATGATCGAGGGGCAACGAAACGCCCGTGAAGCTATGCCTGAGGTTGTTTTGTCGCTTGAGGGCATTAGACCGAGCCCGTGGTACTTACATAATTTTATTTTTTTAATAATTTCATCGATTGAGATTTAATTACTTAATAATTAACTAGGTCTTAACTTCACACGGTTTGTCTTTTAATATTTACCTCCCATAATTTTCTCCGGAAGTAAGGAGTACCTTTTATCTGTTTTCATATTTCTCCCATAGCCAAGATCCTCTCGACACAGGTAAGTCATGCAGTGTATGGGAATAAGGCGCTATAACATCACAAAAAAATATTATTCCTAACTCAACTTACTATTCTGGTAGTCGCAGAGGAACAGATACTCGACAATGTAAGAGGTGTTTGAAAGTGAAGTTTGTATTCGTGCGAAACTTTTTCCCAAACCTAGTACGTCGTGACAATTGTAATATTAAGAGCAAAAAGTATTTTTTATGTGATATGAGTAAAAAGGTGTCAGCAGACATACACTTCATAGACTTCCTGAACAAATCTTATCAGAGGAGTGTCATTATGTAAGAGTTGAATGAACATAGTACATAAAATCGAGTTCTCTTGGAAATCTAGGAGTATTTATGAGGGTGATTAGAAAAGCATATTATTCGTAATACAAAGATTGAAACCAGAGAATGAATTGTTTTCCATTGCACAGTGTCAAAGTTTCTGAATTATTTATTAAATCAATAAATTGAAAAAGGGCAAAAAGAAGGAGAGGTGCGAATAGTCAAATATAATGCAAGAAATAAATTAATTAGTAAGACAATAGAGAACTTAAATAAACCTCGCAAACCGTGTCTCTAAGAATGAACATTTATTATTATTATTAGGCACCATTTCCTTGTATATGACTTCATTGCCCGGCGCAAAATATTAATGGAATTTAGATGAAAGAAAAGATCTTTAATATAGATCAAATATATTATTATAGATCAACTGTATCGAATAGTGTTAAAGAAGTGTTGTGAATTCAACAAGAAATGAAACTGAAACAAGACGTGAGCGATTGAATAATTGTAATTACGGTTTGTATGATTTTCAGTAACGATGAGAGAACATATCATGTTCATGTTTATTACAGTTTTAAATGTGGTAAAGCAAGCCCTTATCGTAATATTCTCACTTACAGAAAGTTTTCTTTTAGTCACTTTGTTCTAAAAATATTGGGACGATAAAATTAACAACAGTTATGTAAAAGCGCGAAATTAAATCATATTGTACATTTATGGTGCCATATTAATGCGATAATCTCTAAACGATATTGGTAATGAAGAAAGAAAATACAGCATCGAAGCTTATGCAGGAAAGCGTATTCCTGTTGATTGTAAGGGTAACAAAAAAACAGTAACATAAGTACTTGTTAAAATAATGAGCACGGGAGAAGGTACCGTAGCTCAGTGGTTAAGTGGTCGGACTTGTGTTTGGAGTTCCTGGGTTCGATCCTGGTCATTGTTGTTTGGTTTTTTCCACAGTATAGTCTTCAGATTCGAAGAATAACTAAAGACCAGTAAGATAAGGAGCGACCGGCGCGTGTCACGATGGGGCCGTGCATGCATTGCCGCTTGCGGAAGAGGAGGTCGCGGGTTCGAATCCCGCCCTTTTCAAGGGATTCTCGTGGAGCCTCGTAACGAAATTAAAGTAATATAATTTTACAAGTTTCGTTATGTTGCTCTCGGAAAAGTCTCGTAATGTTATAAGTACTATTTAAAACTTATAAGTTGCATTACGGGGCCTTTCCACCGGGAATCACTCGGAGAGGGTCTCCTCCGCCGGGAGTCGGCGCGCGTCTCAATCTTCTTCGAAAAGCAATAGCATGAGGTCCCATCGGGGGGCGTTTTGCAAAAACTTATGCTGAATATTATGGAAAAATTCTTTAAAATGCCCTTCACATGGCATCACACTGGGACCTCCAGGTGTGAGCCTTTCGTTGGAATTTTTTAACCGTGCCTATGAAGACATAGATAACATAGAAAGTCATATAACTTCTTAAGATTGAAATTGTTCAGCGTGATCAGTAGTTGCACAGTGGCAAAGTCTCTGCCTTGGGCGCAGGAGCTTGCGTGTTCGTATCTTGAAGGGAATCGGGTGCGGTATTTTTACCATGTCAACAAGTGTCTAACAGGTTGTTGACTTCATATGGAAGATTTACAAGCGTTGGCTTCGTGCCCTGGTGGCGCATGGCTAGCATTGAGACCTAACAAAGCGGAGGATTCGGGTTCGAGGCTGGCCCGTGCTCCGGGACGCCTCCGCCCAGCCCGCCCCCGTCTGCTCTGCTTTGGGAGGTCCCAGTGTGATGCCATGTGGAGGGCATTTTAAAGAATTTTTCCATAATATTCAGCATAAGTTTTTGCAAAACGCCCCCCGATGGACCTCATGCTTTTCGAAGAAGATTCAGACGCGCGCCGACTCCCGGCGGAGGAGACCCTCTCCGAGTGATTCCCGGTGGAAAGGCCCCGTAATGCAACTTATAAGTTTTAAATAGTACTTATAACATTACGAGACTTTTCCGAGAGCAACGTAACGAAACTTGTAATATTATATTACTTTAATTTCGTTACGAGGCTCCACGGGAATCCCTCGAAAAGGGCGGGATTCGAACCCGCGACCTCCTCTTCCGCAAGCGGCAATGCATGCACGGCCCCATCGTGACACGCGCCAGATCGCTTTTAAATGAGTCTACATTAGTTCATCTTCGAACATGGAGTTTGTACTACGCCAAAAACCGAATTACCTTTATAAGGATAGAACACGCAAACTCCAGACTGCATGCAGTGTGTTTTGGCAAGGAGCTATGGCTACACATGTCCTGCCCCACATCTTATGTAACGTATGTTTTGATACTATGGGCGCATTTTCTCACAGATGTCGACGGGTCGTTTAACGGACCGTGGAGACGTTTGCTACAGATAGAGGTGGGCTATATGGGAAACTGTTCTTTCTTTCTTCATTACCATTATCTTTAGTTGTATATGTTATTAAAATAGCACTGTAAATGTAGAATATGATTTAATTTCGACGTTTTCACATGTCATACATTACTGTTGCAAATTTATCCCCCCGGTGTTTTTTTACACCTATTTGACTGAAAAAGAAGACTATCTGTAAATGTGTATAAAACGATATATGTCGCAATCTTCAAATCAGTAGACACTTTCCTCAGAAAAGAAACTACGAATATGTGCTATAAATGACTACTCAGTATTAAAGATTAATTTAATTATTGATTGTTTAGGTTACAATTGGACCAATTACTTACCTATTTATTTCATAATTCTACAAAATCTTTCTTTAGTAGCTTTAACACTGGAGTGAACATGATGTGTTCTGTCATACTTAGTCAAAATGTTACAATCGTTATTACAATTATACAATCCTGTATGTCTTGTTTCAGGATCTGCATTTTTTTAGCACTATGTGATACTTTTGCAACTACATGTCAAGTGTCTTACAAAAGAATTTAATACTCGCATCACGTTCGTTTATTGGCAACTTTACTTCTTCACTTACTTTACTTTCTTGGGTAATGAGCAATGGATAACAGTTGGTTCTCTTTTTATACTATATTATAATGCTATATTACTATACTATATTACTATATTATATTGCAAATAATATGTCTGTCTAGGGACTTTCAAATAAACTTCTTGGACTTAAAGACGAATCGATTTTGTAATCTATGCTTATTCGACACACGTAAAATATGACACATCCATGACAGGATTTGTTCTCTAAGCATTTCATCGCGTAATGTTGAAGATACCGTTTTACGTGTTACATCTACGAATTAGATTTTCTTTTTAATATTGGATTTTCTACGACGTACTGCGCTTGGAGGAAAATGTTCATGGAGAACGAACATTTCGCTCACGTTGCCGAATATTTATCCCTGAACGCGTGGAAAGTAACATCAGTACTTTGTATAGCAAGGACGAGAAATTGCAACACCAACTACACAAGACCGAAACATTGAAAATATGAATCTGACAGACATAATCATTGGCAAAGTCTTCATTGTTATTAAATTGGATTCGAATGCTGGTTTTACGGCTATGAACGTAGTATTTCATTCGCCGACAGGCCGAAGTCTCTCCGTTACACCGCGTGGTTAACAAAGTCACGCGTTATAATGTAGAATATTCGGGTTTGGTGAAACTAACCTACGTTGTATGTAGAGGATTAGATGATGAGGCTTTTAAAAATTATATTAGTGAGATGCCAGCTTGCTGCATCGTGTTAGTCAAGTTTCATGCGTGTGTGTTGGACGACATTGGAAGTAATAACTTTTCAGCACTTAACTTTTCAGGAATTTTGCACTACGTGTAGATTTTGAGAGAATATTATCGATTTTACACGATTTTCACGTCTCGTAGTGAAAGTATCGAGTTCCAGATTTTCTGAAATCGACTTCTGTTTAGCAGAATGCATTACTCGTCACACGATAGCAAATCCTCTGTCAATTTCCTTAAATTCGTTTTACTTCTGGAGTGACTATGGAGGGTATTCCTGCGGATGTCTCTGGAGCTACAGTATAAATCTCCCGCGCGCCCTCATACTCTAGAATCGGAATGACATGCAGAGCCTACAGGCGCATCGACTTCTGAGACCGTTTGATAACCTGAATTTCCCGTGACAATATCCAAAATGTGCTGTAACAACTTTCTGGAGATTAAAACATTTAAACTTCAAGAAATCGCCCGAAACAAGAATTGCAGACGGAAGAATGCTCTGTATTCGTCGTTGGTAATCTATTCTGAGATCAATGCCAACAGAATTGACGTGAATGGTGAAACCCAAAACATAATATTTTCATTCAGAACCACAACAAATAGCAGAAGTTGTAAGAAGTAACATTAACAAGATAAGATATGAAATTTTCTAATAAATTTGGACGCAAAAGCACCCCGTGAATGCAAAAAGTGTAGGAAACTAGTCTATGTCAATAGCATTCTCCGTTTGTTGTAATGATTGGGAGTTAAAATTCTTTATAGTTTTTACATTTAGTACATTTTTTATGTACTAAACCTTACAAGAGTATATTTTAAGTTTTGTATATTTTAAGTCCATGACACTAACACAGAGTATATGATTAAGTTTTCACTGTTTCTGATGCAAGTGAATTGGGTGTAAGTAAAATATTAAAAATCTAAATAAATGAAATTAAAAAATACTCACCCTTTCTAATAGATTCCTTAAATATTTTCAAGATTTTATAAATGATATTGTAAAGTTAATCCCTTAGGTTTGTAATGTTATGATTTGAGGAAAAAAGTTTGCCGCACACATTTTAAAAATACCTTTTTGAGTTTTTACTAACAACGAAAGAAAAGGTTAGGCAACATCATACTGTTGGCTGATGGAATACGAAATTTATTAAAAATGCATTACAACCATTGTCGTGTTACAAGTTTCACAACTATTTTGCATACAGCAAAATGTTTTTTATACCTGAAATAATGGCATGTTACAAATTATGTGGTAATATAAATAAATTTAAAACCAAATTATAAATTCAAATATAATCTAATGAATTACAAAATCCACTTTATTATTTGCAAATGTACATTGGTTACTGAACAGTGATTAAGACATTCGAGAGGCTTTAGAATTTTGTCAATAACCATCACAGATCTGAATTTTCCCCTACAGGTTTTTTGTTTAATACCATATGAACAACTTCAACAAGTAGCTTCATCTAATGAACTCTAGATACTTACTCTAGATACAATTATGTGACGTTATCATTACGTATTATAGTTTTTAGCAATCCTTCATGTTGTCTATATTAAGCTGGGTTTTTAAAGGCCCTATACTATTCATGTGGGAGAATATTTTCAGCAGCAGTATTAGTGTCGGGAAGGTAGACGAGAAACTCTCCATAAAACTGTAAAATGATGACCAAAAATACCCCACACATGCTATTAATATTTGGTTATGGACAAATTAGATATATTTTATTAATTAGGTCAAATAGGTCTCCAGATGTAGATTCTGAAAATTCATGACAATAATACAATGGATTATCAACTTATTGTTATTGAGCGTTAAGTCATCATTAAATAGGATCATCAATAGTAAGAACCTATAACGAGAGATTTCAACAATAAACTTGTAGGGTCAATTTTTAAAGTGATGATAAAATAATTCAATCAATGGATCCATTTCATTTAAACTTCTTTGTTTACTGTATTTAATACTAATTGTGTTTATTACTATAACTTCCGAACAACATGTGTGTAAAAACTGACGATGTATTTATAGTTGAAATAAACTATATTGAATGGAAATTTTGATTTTGTGACTTGCAAGAGGGGATTCAAGTTAAATCTATTTATACAATTTCCATTAAGCTTTACAAAAGTTCACTAATTATTTGGAATTTGAATTTTTGGAGATCATAAAGAAGCACATTATCTTGTGGAGAGCTTATTTTGAATCACTGGGGAGACTCCTAATATTACAAGGAAGTACAACTAATTAATGAAGACTATAGAAATGACAAAACTTCTGGTTCTTTTATAAAGCTATGTATACAAAATGCAAATGATTTTCAAGTTGGATACTTTTTCCAAAAATATTATGTTAATTTCAAAGTCAAGGTTTGTGAGAATGTCTTGGTGCTGGATGATTAGGTTTTGGAATATAGGCTTACAGGCAAGGTTTAGGATGGTGGATTTAGCAGAATCGTGAATGTGTTTAGAATATGAGAAATATTGAATTGGGATCTTAGGTCGTTATATCTGGTGTAGCGGGGTGGTAGGAAAAAAGGCGAATGATGCGATTTTCGACTTTAGTGATGTGGTTAAAGTTGGTTTGGGAGGTGGATATCCATGTGGGATGGGCGCAGGTAAGGATAAATCGGATGTAGGAGTAATAAATGAGGATTCCTTATTTAGGAAGAATGCATTGATTGGTTAGGAGCAGGTAGAGGGTGTTGATGATTGGGTGTGTTTTTGTAAGGGTTTTTCGAATGAGATGGGACAAAAGGAATTTCTCGGAAAAGATATCACCTGGGTATTAGACTTGGAATTGCCAAGGGATAGTTATTTGGTCTATTGTTGGGGGTCAGGAATTGGACGGGGAGTTTTTCATGGAAAAATCACAGCTTGGAATTTGGTTGGGTTAATGGTAATGCTTCCCTTGGCCCAATCGTGGAAGGAAATTAGAGATTTCGAGGTTTGTATGAGGGATTTGTTGAGGGAAAGGTCGGGGGCTTAGGAAGGCAAGGTCATCGGCGTATAGGAAGTTTTTGACACCGGGGATTGAAGGGGTGACGGTGATGTAAAGGGTAATGGGAGGAGAGGATTGGGGAAAGCACGACGCACTGACGGACGCCGGCTTGGAGAGAGCAACAACTTGAGGATTTGGATAGTTGGCGGACATGGAAGGATCGGATAGTGAGATAACGTGTGGTTAGAGAGTAGAGGTAGTCGGGAACGTAAGGGCAGAGTTTTATCAAAAGTATTGGATGAGATACGGAGTCAAATGCCTGGGTAAGATTGGTGAGGACGGAATTTTCTTGAATGTTCGCAATGGGATGGCGATTGAGATCGCAAGATGTAGGGATTATAGGAAAACAAACTGGGTGGGAAGGATCATAGAATCAAGGAGGGGAGTGAGTCTTGACAGGATAAGTTTTTTAAGATTTTTCCTGTAGTTGGAAGGAGACTAATGGGATGGTAGTTGGATGGCACCGGTGGTCCTTGCCAGGTTCAGGAATCATGGAGACGCAGGCAGTTTTCCAGGTGGTAGGGATGATTGACAGTTTTAGTCAGGAGTTTTGGATTAGGGTTAGGATGGCGTTTTTAGATAGGAGTTTCAGTTGGGAGGGGAGAACTCCATCGGGAAATTCACGACACCACGGATTCCAGGACAGATGACCGTTTTCGAAACCAGTTTCAAAAGGCGGCGGACATCTTTCTGAAGAGACGAAAGAAAATTGTTTGATTTCACGGTGAAAATTCCAAAAATAGGGAAACTCGAAACAAAAAAATAAATCTCGCGGTCGCAACGAGTAAGTACCAAATAAGAAAAAAATATACTTCTGCTAAAGAAACAATATCTAATAGATATAAAATCCCACCCTACCATTTATATACGTGACTATATATCAATACGATGAAAAGGGAACTTTACGAGCCTTAATGCTTCCGGAAAGTCGCCTAGACATTTGGAAGTGAGCACAAACAATGAAAAACTAATAATTTATTTTACAGCCAATTTGACAGTAGGAACTTACTCCTAAATAAGTTAACTTACATATACAACTTAAATTGAATAATACAATTAAACATGTAACAAAATATCAAATTATAGCTCTAACACAATTTGCTGTTTCCTTTAGCTTTTAAAATAAAATATTTTTTATTTTAATTCAAAGTCATCATATAAATACAAATTTACAAATGAAGAGACCAAAATTTGTTTGCAATAAAAATACATAAGTCTTGCAAATAGTAGGTTGTAACAGAATCACTGTGATTGGGAGTGCATTAAAGATTTTAAAATGTTGTATACTATTCTGCATGCGTACTCATTTCCAAGCAATAACGTAGTCTCAGAAACGTCTTTTCAAGGATTGTGAATTGAATTTACTATCATAGATTAACGATTAATACACAGACTCCAATATTAATATACTTTTCAGTGCTGGCTTGTTTTGGCAACTGTTAAAGGTTATCTCAAATAATTTAATAAAATTTGAACTGAACATTCTTGAAGTAGCTGGAATTCTTACAATAACAATTGCAATGTCTCATGAGACAACACACAGATAAACAATGTAATATTTACAATTTTGGAGTAAAAGACAATTTTACATTGGTCACAAACTAAATCCTTGAACAATGAATTAGTAACAATTTAAACAAGTAATGGTTCTTGGTATTAATTTAATACAATAATGCAGTAACCCCTCTATATTAGAGCTAGGTTCCCAAAAAGCGTCATATCCGTGAATATTGAGTCCATCTTTTAATGAAGAAAGGTGGGTTAGGTTCCTAGATATAAAAAACTGATTAAAAAGGAAAGAAAATATATCTAACAAACAATTGCAGGAAAACTGAGTAAGCGCTACTAGAAACAGAATTCACATTTAACATTCTGAAGTGAAGAATTAAAACAATATTTGAAACTTAATATATCAAATATTTCAAAGACATTTGGCAAGGTGTTGTAAAATAATGTGCATGTACTATATGTGAATTTTTTGTAGTGAGATGTTGATACTTTCATCTGATGAATGTGATTACTACGTCGAGTGTTGTAGTTATAGACAACGGCGTTTTCTGAAAATATATTCCCGCCCTTAAGCAAGTCATTTTGGACAAAAACAAAAATCGAAAAGTCAGGGAGCTATAACATGTATTTCCCTATAATATTATGCCGTATCTCAGGCGGGAATGTGCATTCGCGAAATATTCACGACCAATGTGTAGGCTCACTGTATTTGAAAGAATTCTGAAAGCGTAGCATAAAGAACTCAATTTAGTGTTCAATTCATTTAAATGGACATTCCGTTTAAGGCTCGATTGAATTGAAAGACGTAAAAATTTGAATTGACATCTCTACTTTGACATTTTTGCAGAAAGTGACACTTTGAGCACCGATGTCTCTCGAGTTCGTTTCCTAGATGATGCAGATAAAGGAAATGAAACGAGTCTTAAACGAACTTTTAAAAAAATTAGTATGACGAAAAGACATACTCACGAATGTTAAAACCGGTAGCATTTCTCTAATCGCGAATGTTCGGAACTCGCGAATAGCGAATTCGTGAATGTCGAGTGATTACTGTACAATTGAAATATTACGACGCTTACGACACATTACTAAGTTACAAGACTGAGCTCGTGAAAATATGAAAAAAAGAGACAACTGCATTTTCAATCTTGCAGGTATCAAAAAATCATATCGCAAGGTATCACATGTAAAAATGTCAGCAATAACACCAGAGATGATTCTATGTTCCAACAAAGTATCAAAATTAAGCCTGTACTCAGCTGTGATTTACATAGCTATACACCTTACGACAACCCATACTGCCGTAATTAATTTTTAGTTACGTTGTCACTAAATCCAACCAAATGCATTATACAAAATGCCTTACGATCATGGCATACGTTTCCTCCCGGCTAAGCCTGGACACTAAGTGAGCGAGCCGACAGGAGAAAATTGTTTAGTTTTCGGGCAAAAATGCATATGTTGGAATCACGAAATAAAAGTATGTAATTAATTAAGAATATTGTCTCTTAACTTATATACTTGAGTAATGAGTAAATAAGATTATGATACGATTATTGCAGAATATTTGAGTGTGAAGTTTGTGACACGTCATCTAGTGGCCAGTGGCCATTAGTGGCCAGTGGCCATTAGTGTCAACCCTATCTTGTATATTTCGGTTTTTCTACAGTGGTCGATGACATTAGGTCATTGTTACACTTCCTGCCTTACTAAATTAGATGGTCATTATGATGTAATAATACAACATGGCGGCTCGTTATTTTGTTGAAATCTGTGAAGCTCGATAATTCGCATGAGAAAAAAAAATGTACCTAGTCACTTGACAAAATATAAATGTAATTAAGTTTGCATATTACGAACCAGATATTGATGAAATTAATTAAAGTATACCAAAACACTATTATTGAATTACTAATATGGCAAACCCTTTGACGTTTTTGAAAACAATTCTTAATTTTTAAAATGAAGCTGTTTAAGTTACAATAAAACTATTTAAAATTAATTTGGTAAGTTTTGACTAATACGCAAACTTTAAAGTTTAACTACACTTCCAACAAACTGGCTACAAATACCACATTGAAATAGAGGTGGCTCACAATCTAGTTTTTCCCAATACTATAACAAGTTTTTAATAGTAACCCAAAAACATGAAATAAACCTTTAAATTCTGTTAATTACATGCTTTAGGGAATGGGTGTGTAACGCCAATGTTAAGTTTGTTCTAATTGATATACCTTTTCCAAAAAAATGGTGCACTATATCATTTTGATATTTTTCACACTTAAAGATACAACCGTGTTATTAATGAGACAATTTTGTAGTAGTTTAAAAAATAATTATTTGTTTTTCAATTATAATTTTTGGCCTAACTTCCATCCGTCCACGTCCGTAAACGCCCGCCTGTGACTACTTTCTTGCGTCCGTTACTACTTGCTTACCCTGTTACTTGCCGATCCGGTGGCCGAGATCGCTGAGGCAGTAGTGCCGTAGCGATGTCGGACCGAAGGGTCTCGTCTCGGGCACGGTTGTTTTGTGTTCGTGCTTTTACCCTCATCATCGTATCGTGTCATCCTCCCAGTTACCGTACCGGTAAAAGCAATAGTGGTCACTAATGACTTAGAAGTTGATGCGACTTTAAATAATAAAAAATAAAATTAAAAAATAAAATAAAGCTTTACTTGCAAGTACAAAAGTGTGGGCTTCTCGGCAACTGCGACCATTTTGCACAAGACGCAAGCCAAATAATATACATAAATGTAGGATTTTTCCCATCCCCAAAGACTAGCACGAAAAGCAACAAATGCCCCCAAGGAACTTGCACTTAAAGCCTAATGTTTAATCCGACTCAAACCCAGAGATTTTGAAATAAGATTAATCACAAGTTCACGGACGGAAGCTAGGTCCCCTAATACAAAAGAAAATACTACCAACTATCAGAGAAGCCACATAACTATTTTTTATCTAATTTGACTATCAATGGCACTTTGCACCATATTTTGGTAATTTCATCCAAAACGAAAACTACCAATAAAATCAATAGCTCTCCCAGATAAAATCCCAGGTAGATGAATTGATATAGTTTGCATATGCAAACAAGTCGTTATATACAAGTACTTAACTTTTTTCATATCTTTATTTGCAGGAAATCAGTATTCATCCAAAATTTCAGGCTGCTGACACTGTGGAAGGTACGATGAGACCAAATCCACTCCAGCCGATGTGGATGTATAGGCTTAGCGGCGAGTCCACTGCGCTGCAGGCGTCGGAAGTCCTTGGTACTGCCCAGTTTGTATGGTGAGTCGCTGGCACAGGCCAAGGGTAAGGCCACGCACAGCGAAATGTTTCCCAAAAAACACAGCATGCACATGAGAAATTCTGCAAATTCCTACCGACACAAGACTTTAGGATTGTTGCTTAAGCGGCGTTTTCGCCAGGATGTGGCTGGCTGCTTCAACTCGATTTCAAGAAATTGTATTATTTTCAGGGGATACTGATCTTTTCACAGTTCAATAAGATATTTTATGTGTATATGACAATCTCCAAAGATATTTATTTTTATACACGTAATGGACTGATAAATGGGGGAATCAAATAAACATGAAAAAATTCATAAACAAAATATTCCCTTTACGTAAACCAACATTCTCACCTTCACTCACCATAAGAAATATTCATTGGCTCTCAAAATTTACTACTTTAAATTATTTAGACGTGAAATTTGATACAAATTAAATTGGAAAGAACATACAAAAATACAAAACCTACAATAAAATTTTTAAATTGTATCCTATTATAAATTCTAAATCCACTCTCAGTACTGAATGTGAATTTAATTTATTTATCTATTATAAAAACTGCAATTTCATATGCAATTGCACATGTCCAGTGTGGTGTGCCACTCATTTAACAAAATTACAAATAGTAAAAATTACATTTGTACGAAAAATTATAGAAGTAATATTTATTAGTAACTGTCTATTAGAGAATTTAAATTAGAACAAAATTCAAACCTTTCTTTCCATTCTTCCCGAAACTTCCCTTTTTAATTTAGAACAATCATTTAAATAATCATGGAGAATCAAATCGCGTATCCCCAAACGTATGTTTAAACCTCCTTGAAGTCAAAGAAATTTGTGTTACAATTATTTAATAAACTTCAATTCCATATTTGCTATTTCCAAACTTCAGATAATTAAATTTATAAATAAATTTATTTCGTTAGCCAAACAACGCAGAAAAATTCTGAATGACTAATTCTAAAAAGTTGTTTGTCTATTGCAATTCACTTCCTTGGATGCCAGTAATACCGAACAAGCAGAGAAAAAAAACAACTAAAAAAAATTCAAGATATGCCACACTTCCATTGTTACTTATGGGCGTTTAAATAAATCCTTCAAATCACTTTCCCGGTCAATACTTGCCTAATTAATCATAGAAGCACTAATAAAATACAAAAAATATTATATAAATTGTAAATACTACATTCACACAATTCTTAGGTAACACAAACTTAGAACGCTTTCTCAAGATCATCGAAGTTAAGAATTGAGCTAGTTGATTCCTTCACAAGAGCCAAGCTAGTACTTAATACTTCTTTCAGAACATATAAGGCACGACTTCTTCTTTGATTACATAATAGTGAGCCAGGGTCACGGTGTATTTCTTACATAGTGGCCAGGGCGTCTCCTTGACAAAATACTCTCGGTGCCTCTTACAGAGTGCCATCACAAAAGAACTCAGCCAAGGCCTAGAGGTGGCTAATACACGAACTAATACACCGAGTTTATATAAATATACATTTCCTAAGGTAATATGTCCATTCCTGTGTCTATGTAAAAAGGCATAAACCTTAATCTTGCCTTATTCTTAAATAAAACGGTATTGAACTGCAACGAGACGAAAGACAGAAAATTAACTGTGTGGACACCGCGCGTCCGTGTCTTGTGAGCGCGCGCAGACGCGGTACTCACCTCGTACCCACCTTCTTGCTATGACTACAAAATTGAAGGCCTTCACACTTCGCCACGGCGGCGCGCTTTCGTCAAGCGGCAGCGCTCTCACGACGCCGCCGCCACCGCTGCACCCCACGCTCGCACCGCCGCCCGCCGTGGGTTCTGCAGGCGTAGGTTTCGACGACCCACCGGCGACGACGAACAAAGGGCCCGCTGCAGATAGGGCGCCTTCCCACGCCGCCACGGCAGCGCGCGTCCGTCAAGACACTCGCTACGCGAAGCGGAGGAAGGCGTACGCGCCTCCGCTGGCGGAACACAGCTTTAAATGGTAGGCTTCCCACTGCGGCGGCCGGTCGCGGCGTTTTACATGCTACGGTCTCTTAGTTCTTCGTCGCCGGAAGGTCGGCGAAGAGCCCTGCCGCTTGACGGACGGGAGCTGCCGTGGCGGCGTGGGAAGGCGTCTTAAAACTCAGCGGCACAGTGGGAATACCATCATTTGAAGCTGTGTTCTGCTATCGGTGGCGCGTATGACCTCCTGCGCTTCGCGTAGCGAGAGTCCGCCGCACGTGGGAAGGTCTCCATTCAAAACAATGATCTGCTACGAGCCGCGGTGTTCGGAAGCGTGCAGCGGTGGCGACGTGAGATGGGGGCCTAAAGAGGTGGAGGGAGGCCTTGGGAAAGGGTTCCAGACAAACTAGCCTCTGTGTGGCGTGGTACGCGACGGGGTGAGGCCGCTTGCGCGCTTGCGGGTGGCGGGTGCTTCCGAGGAGGCAAACGAGGCCACAAAAAACATTGCTATCTATTTCGCCGACAAATATCTCTACCGACTGCGGTGACCAATTGTTCTGAGGGGCCCCACGCCTCTGCTAGGGCGGCGAATTTTTGGCAGAAAACCCTTATTGCCAGTCCCTGGTAACAAAAAAGTTGATACAATCTGGAACAACTAAGTAATAACCCCGTGTATCTCTTCAACCGTGCAAGATACGAAGATGCCGTTTGGGCAGTTCATTGCATAAACAGGGGCTATTTTATTACAGCATATTTTGTCTTTGCAGTATTTTTTGCTATGAAGATATGAGGTCAACTTTGTTTTTTTAATGGAAATATATGTAAAATTTTGGCGTATCACAACGGGCTTAAAATATGATTTCAAAGATATCTTTGAATTTAAGTGAATAGTTCTTAAAACTTTTTGTGTTTTTGTAATGTTTTTTCCACTGAAGCGGAACAATTTTCTATTGTGCTAACTCCTAAATTTCCTGTTAACTAAATGGGGGATTTCGCGAGTCTGTCCTTTAGACAAACGGGCTCATTTATTTAAGCACTTTCTTCGATATTAATTTTTCGTTATTACTTTCATCGATATTAAGCTTGCCAAAAGATGACTCTGTCCAAGGAAGACTCAAGTGCTACATTCAGGAATCTTATATCTGAAGGTTAGTTACAAATATTTTTTTATTAATGAGAAATTGTTTACGCTAACAGATATGTTAACATTTTGTGTATAATTTGTGTAAATTATTTATATAATTTATATTTCATGTATCCCTATAATCTTTTAGATTGCTTTGATGCTGATAGCTACTCTATTGAAAAGATCGTACGCAAATATACATATATTTGTATCAGACAACGACTTTTATTTATTTAATTTAGTAGTTTTTAGGCAATTTGCGCTTGAAATTTATGCAATTTCTAAAAAATTATTTTTTCTACAAACCTTCCAAATGCATTCTTTATTTTTTACGGATAGAAGAAGGGGTGCTTAACAGAATGGTGCGGGTTTCTTTTGTTGATTTCTCTGAAATTTCGAAAAATGCAAATTCAGGAATAATGCGAGAAAGTATGTTTTGTTGCAGCACCATTATAGTTTAAAGATCTTCAATAGACTTTTATTAATACAAATACAAAATATATGAAGCAATAATGCCGATATTACAATTGAATAGTCCATTCTATTTCAAAGAAAAACACATTTATATTGATCATACGAAAATATTTTAAAAAAATAAAATAATACCTAAATATCTTCTTTTCAATTGCAAAATCCATATATAATGCTTTTTTCTAAATAACTTACTCTTGAAAAACTCATTTAACTGGCTTAAGGAAAGCTGAAGTGACATTCAGACAACTCTCCTCTTGAACATCTCTCTAGTAATTTATCGTCACATCATCTTCATCAAAGAGTCATTCTTGTTTGAACAGCATACATAATCTGTCGAACAGAAATGAAACAAAGCAATATATACAAATCAGCGAAAATACAAGTTCAATTTCTGATCTAATGTTTGGGTTTCCATAAAAGTATAATGCCAACTCGCAATTTATTCCTTATACTGAAGGCTTAATCCTTATAACGATCATAAGCAATATCAGGGTATCACACAATTATAATTTCGAAAGTTCAGGGACTTCGCTAATACTTGGCTAACTGTGATTTAAGAAGATAGGTGGGGAGAGGATACCCTTCCCCTACAGCCGCCCTTATAGCTAAAGAAAGAAGTGCGAAAATTGGGCATTGGGGAGGAGTCGATATAACGACGAGCTTTGCGGAGGGGTCTATATACATCTGCAGCATAAACTTGCTGTTTCCCAGTGGGTTCTACTGATTGAAAGTTTACCAAGCAATGGCTTGATTGATTGACTGGAGATCCTGCTAAGAGCATTACGTCCATAAGTGTAGTGCATGCGTTTTCCTCGGTGGTGGGCTTCCGGCGCCGACCTACCGTTGGCTAACGGAGTCTCCCCCATCTAGGTATCTCCCACCAGCGGGGGCACCGCCCCAGCCGGGACACGCTCTAAGCTTCCGACCGGTCTCCCGGCATGTGTGGTAGAGTAGGCATGTAAGAGTAAGTGTGTGTGTAACAGGTAGGATAGGACAAAGAAGAGGAAGGAAAGATTGCGCGCGGTCCGTGGCCCGTTCGGTAGGGGTCTGCTCCAGCATTCGCCTGGTATTGATCGGAGAAACTACGGAAAACTACCGATCAGAACAGCCGGCCGTTAAAAGTCTCCTTCAGACAACAACAAAACTCGACCTAGCTACCTGGCTAGTGTCGACAATCCTGCCACCGTTGGAACCTGCCGGTCAGAGGCACTGCAGTGACTGCAGTTGATACCCTGACCCACCTCACCCGGTTGGAGCAATGGCGATTAGGGTATTTGATGCGTTGACACAGATCACAGGTAGCAACAATCTTTCGAATTTTGCGAATCATACTTCATCAGTAGCACTGTTCTTTCAATATGGTGAGAATTTTGTTACTATCAAAGTGTTCGTTAGATGAGCGTTGTCTGTCATCATTTGGCGGCGTTCTTTCTATTGTACACCAGATATCTCTAATCTTAAGCTACGTTCTGTACTCGTAATTTCGTTATCTCTGACAGTGTCAAACGAGGTCATACCTCACGATGCTTTTCTGCGTTGACAGTTATTTCGTCCGGTAGGAAACACTTTGGATAAGTAATTCGTTAGAATGCTTTTGGTGGCTTTACAGTACTGTGATCACAGGAATAGCGTATGTTTTAATAACATTTGTGAGTCGGTTCTTGAATTCTGCAGTTATACATTTCTTGAATTGCAAATTGACTACTTTTCAAGACTGCTCTATAAAAATATACACTTCATCATATTCTAATGATTTAATAAGATCGCTTCTTTGCGTCTCGTATTCCAGTAATATTACGTATTTAATTCAACGATAGTTGCTCCTGAGCAGTATAAATACAAATTTATATCTTAGTAGGTGACAATGTTATCAATCTTTGATGGGAGAACAGTTCATGATATTTTTCAGATCTCTCAGTTTGCATGACAATTGTTTGGGTATAATTGGTCTCTTTTCTGGCATTAAACCATTGAACTTTGTCAACATGGTATTTGGCTCAAAATCTATCTCCTGTTTTATTACATAATTCTGATGGGAAATGCGTGGTCTCTTTGTACTTCTGGTATTTTCTTGTGCATCTTTTGCCACCGTTATGGCATTTATATTTTCTTCGAAGTGTTGTTCCCTCTCCCTCTCCTGCAACTTCTTGCAGTATACAATCTCGTATTGCTAATGGTAGCTGGCTATTTCGCACAATTGAAGCATTTTAGCTAGCTAGACCCTGTTCAGTAACAGATATATGGGGAAACTGTTGCCCGAATCGCGAATGGAGGGTCTGCCTATATCCAATCAACTCTGTTTCACAGCGGATCACTTTATAATAAGCGAGCAGTAAAGTGTAAAAAAAGGAAAAGTCCCTGTAGATTGCGTTTTATCCTTTCCACCAGTTTTTTTCCTGTTGGGGGTTTGCCTCAGGGGGTAGCCTTCACCATGGAACTTCACCCTAGCTGGATCTTCGCCTGGGATCCTAGGCAGGGGCTCTTGCTGGGCACCGTCAGCCGGAGACAGCTGATCTCAGGTTATTTTGTAGAGGCACGCCACTACGAAGACTCTTCCGTGGGAAGGAGCCGTTGGAATCCAGGGATTCTCTTCCGCCTCTTGATCTCTTGATCGTCACAGAGGTCGTCAGCATCCATATAATCAATATGGATGGTTCCAAGAGGGACACGCATTAATTATTATTATTATTATTATTATTATTATTATTATTATTATTATTATTATTATTATTATTATTATTATCATTGGCGTATAGGCCATTCCTGACCACGCTACACGATTAACGTGTGTAATTCTTCCAGGATCAGCTTTACAGCTGTATCCTTGGATTACAACAAGGTTGTTACGCCTTGAAGTGTGAATTATGAGATGAAAGGATGATGATAGGTGAAGAGACAATCACAAATACGACCATGTCTACGCAGGACTCGAACCTGCAGCCTCCTCGGCACAGACGACGGCTGCCGCAACCGCCTGCGCCACGGGGCCGACTATTTTTTTATTATTATTATTATTATTATTATTATTATTATTATTATTATTATTATTATTATTATTATTATTATTATTATTATTATTATTATTATTATTATTATTATTATCATTATTATTATTATCATTATTATTATTATCATTATTATTATTATCATTATTATTATTATCATTATTATTATTATCATTATTATTATTATCATTATTATTATTATCATTATTATTATTATTATCATTATTATTATTATTATTATTATTATTAATTATTATATTATTATATTATATTATTATTGTTCTTGTTATGTTTGTTGTTATTAACTTCTGTTCGTTTTTCAGGTTCAGCATTCATTTATTCCATAAGCCTATGAACTATTCAGTTCTAATTCGTTCGAAATATCTGTGGTAATGGTACATGCGTATCTGGTTTTCTTCATTACTTTATCATAAACGTACGTATATACGAAGAGTGAACGTTATGTGATGCTGCAGAAAATAGTTTTCTATATTTTAACGGAAAACACGTTTTGGGGACCCCGAATAATAAAAAATATGTTTTTTAAACAACCATATGTCTTTTCCTCAGTCTTAAGAAGAGCTCAGTTAATAAGAATCCGAGATTTTCAGAATCATTGTAGGCAAATAGTTATTCATGTCTCGTTTCCTTTCAATACACTTTGAAACATTTCGACATTTTTGATACATGACTTGGTGTTTTATAAAAAAATAATTTAATCAATTTGTCATCGAACAATGTCGATCGAACTATGTATTATGCCCAATGGCACAATGCACAATGAAATATATTTCCAGTGCCTGATAAAATGTTAATTTACAATACAAGCACTTTTACAATATAAGCCTTCTAATTGAACAGCATTTTACTTTTCCTCCGCTGAACATAGTTAAGAGGAAAATAATTGGACTAGGTTAAAAAATTCATGGTTCCGTTTTTACGATAAAGTCAATTTTGAGCGCCCCAGAGACGAAAAAACCATTTTATCATGTCTGGATGCGTCTCACCACGCAAACCCGCCGGATATGCATAGTTCAATATCACCAAACACACGCTATAAAGTCGTTTACACTACAACGTAGACACTTCACCCCACACACGAAAGAGCTGAGAGAAATTAAATTGGGAAAATTATCTAGCACGTAAAATGGAGAGAACGTACACATTTCAGAGCCACAACAGTGTGAACCTTTGGCTCGGCTCCCTCGTCTCCGAAATGATCACTATATTCAAGATGTTATATATTATGCATATAAATCTATTCTTTTTAAAACTTTTCAAAGGGAATTTTGAATAGCAATTTTCAGTTTATATTGTCATAAGGGTTATTCACTTTCCTGCACCAAACCACAATGGTGCGACATCAAAAGGACCAATTTTATGGTATGTTGATCTTGGCAGCCCTTTTGAACGATTGGGTTTCAGCAAGCATTGCAAATCTTCTGCCTAATATTTCTAATCAACACGTCGAAATAAGTGAGGAACGTGTTTCAGCTCCTCTCACAAAGGTTGATACCTTTTCGGGGCAGCACTTTAATGTGGGATTCGTGTCAGAATCAGTGGACTATTCATGGATAACCAAAGAAGGAAATAGAATAGTCGACGGTCCCGTTCATAAATTTCTGGAAGTCCTTCCACAGAAGACAAGGATCATCATGCATAAGAAGCCTACAGCCACGTACATATTTTCTTAAAAGCACTTGAGGCAGGAGAAGTTGACTTCTCGGTTACCTTCATGTATTACACTATTGAGAGGCCCAAAACGCTGGTTACGACTGCAGTTGTGGCGGTCTCTGATTATTGTATGGTTATGAACCGTGCTCCGTATTTCTCGTTTGAAATGATTCTTCTGTCACCGTACGACGCTTCCATGTGGGCGGTCTTGCTGCTATCCTTGTGTGCTTTGACATTTTTTTGGCATGTTGTACAAAGTTTTCGCAGGGTACGGTGCACTTACATCAAGACTCCAACGAATGACGGATTGGTGCACGCTGTATTAGACGTAGTTCAAGTGCTACTGACCAATTCCTGTTCGCGTGTCGTGCGAACGAACGCTCAACGTGTCGCATTGAGCGCTTCTCTACTATTTGCCCTCATTGCTCTCTACTATTTGTCCAGAGCAATGCGTACTCTGGACAGCTCCTGGGTCTCATCGCAAATCCACCTCGATTGAAGGATCCCCAAACTTTGCAAGAAGCAGCTCGCTCTCTTGACACTGTGTACATAGGAAGAAACCTGAAAGCAGCTGTAATAAATGTGGTCGAAGACGACACTTTAACCGAATTGATGCATAAATCTAAACCAAGAAAATCGGGTTCACGCGCTTTATTTCGCTTACTTCAATCATTAGTAAATGAACGAAAAAATGAAGGTGTATTTACTGATTCTAGATCCTTTCTCTACTATTCGTACTACAAAGAATTTATGGACAAAGGTGTTCGTTTACTGCACAGAGTACCAGAGTGCTTCTTCACCCCTGGATTTTTGAGTCTCCATATCCATAAAAATTCTCCTTTCCACGAGATATTAAACAAGATGGCATTGATGAGTACAGAAGGTGGTTTGTTCGACGATTGGACGAGATTGCAACGCCATCGTAAGTTTGCCAACGGTGTCACTGTTCCTGAGATTTTCTCCCTTAGCGAGCCCCATCCACTGACTTTAGAGTAACTAAGCGGCTTATTTACAATGTTGAGTATTGGCTGGGTCGTAGCCACAGGAATCCACACACTCCGACTACTGTTACCGAGAATTCATAGAATACGTAAAAGGTTTACATTCTGAACGTCGATTGTAAAATAACTACTGTTTATTTACAAATTTTAAAAATAAAATTTGTTTATTTACACACACAAAGTTGCATTTTGTTCTATAGAAATGAGAATGAGTAACATTTAAGTTATTTTTTAAAGTATTTTTAAAATCTTACGAAAGGTCCTCGTCAGTTCAAATTTTGGTTGTTTTATTCAAAATTGTTTTGAGTCTTTCGAACATAATTCTCAAAAATACGTATTTTGTTCCGAATGTTTTAATGACATTATTAAACGAAATTTTAAGATGATTTGAAGAAACTTGATGAAAGAAAATATTTCAAGATTTCAAAGAAATTATTACCTTAATCAATGAAGCTACTAAAACTTCATTGTGTTGATCCATTACGCACCGCCCAATTTTCAAAAAGATTTTTAAGAAGCAGAGCAAGAAGCGTCTATTTTCATCATTTTCACCCCCTTCCCTTCTTCCGGAGCTCCCACACTGTCATCTGAATTACCGCCAGATTTTGAATATGTCTCTATGACTTACAGGTCTTTCGGGCTAGGAACCACGTAACGATTTTTTCCAGCCGGATGCTACGTCCCCTGGGGCTGAATGAAAGAAAAAATACTAATCATTACTCCGTGGGAGCGATATATCGTGTCTCCGTGTGCGTCATAGTCTTTATCCATTATTCCCGCGGGAATAGTACACTTTTACCATTACTCCAGTGAGGGAGTATAGTACACTCTAACCATTACTCCAGTGAGGGAGTATAGTACACTTTTACCATTACTCCAGTGAGGGGGTATAGTACACTCTAACCATTACTCCAGTGAGGGGTATAGTACACTCTAACCATTACTCCAGTGAGGGAGTATAGTACACTCTAACCATTACTCCAGTGAGGGAGTATAGTACACTCTAACCATTACTCCAGTGAGGGAGTATAGTACACTCTAACCATTACTCCAGTGAGGGAGTATAGTACACTCTAACCATTACTCCAGTGAGGGAGTATAGTACACTCTAACCATTACTCCAGTGAGGGAGTATAGTACACTTTTACCATTACTCCAGTGAGGGAGTATGGTATAGTTTAGCCATTACATCCATGATTACTTCCTCATGTCATAACCGGTAGATGGTGTTCCATTCCACTGGAACGTGAGAACCGGTGCCGACATACACGACTATTTTGCGGTTTTTCCCACTTCAGATATCTCCTGCAGTAGGTCATCGCTCCAGCCAAAACGAGCTTTAAACTCTGTATATTTGAGTACTGCTAGAAGTATTCTCCAGACAGTTGCTGAATTCGACATAGCTACGTAGCTTGTGTCGAAAATCTTGCCACCGTCTGGTCTCGACCCTACAATCTCCCGATCGGAGGCACAGCAGTGACATCACTTGATGTCATGAACCACCTAAACTGGTACAGTCTTAGGACAATCTCTAATCCAATCAAGTATTAAAAAATGATAGTATTTGAAATATGTTAAAATAATTCAGTAATCTATATTAATATAAATGTGTCTTATTATTGAATTCATAATCAATGCAACATAAGTTGTCATTTTCAATGAAACACATACATATTGCATGTTTCAACAAAGTTAACTGTGGTATAATGCAATATTTAAGTGCTAGCACGTTTAAATCATTTCCTTAAAAAATGGTTTTCTTTACAACTCGTGTCTTAGACCTTCTCGGGTATTCAGCGTATGTGGAGTAATTCTCCGTTAATGTTTTGTCATGTCTCGCCATTACGCCGTCAGTGGCTTTTATCCCTCCGGGCAGGGGCTCGGAGGCGTTAGTAAACGGGACGGTCACCCGTCCGGGGATTCGAGGTGTCTTCCAATGATATCCCCCGCGCAAAACTATGCATGACACAGACACCATTGGGAATGTGTACCGACCAGAAATACAGGAAACCTAGTGAGAGCTTCCAGTCTTCCACCAGGTCTGTGACAGAGCATCCTCCTCGTAGAACTTTAAAAAAGGATCACTTATTTATAAATCTCGCCTTATACGTCTTGTATAAGTCTTAACGCATCTTTTATACCTTTATGTGAAATGTTACCACAGCATTCGCAACAGTAGCATTCATGTATTTCATTTTTATGTCTAATACTTGTACCAAATTAATTATTATATAATTAAAATAATATTGTTCCTTAGCAACATGTCTAGAGAATTCATGAATTTGTAGTCTGTAGCAAATCTTCAAATCCCCAAATGCAGGTAAGATGCTCGTTTTTGTCGTAATATAGTGGAGATAATGAATTTGGACGGCCCGTGGTCTCAGATAGTCAGTTGATAGTTACTATAATATTAATGAATTTTGTGCACTTTATACATGCGCTGAAACGAAAACACAGTAAACTATAAACTGAAATACCAGCGGCGGCGCTGGTGTGACGGTTAGCGTACCGGACTGTTATACCCAAGCTCGCGGGTTCAAACCCGATCGAAGCCGTGGATTTTTAGGGCGACAAAATCCTTCGTACGCCTTCCTTCGGAGGGGAAGTAAAGCCGGCTGTCCCATGTTAGTAGATTTACTTGCATGTAAAAGATCCTCAAGCCTAAATGACGCCTCTGAGCTAAATTCAAATCGCCTGTTTCTCGCCCAAGAAATACCTCCTTTCTCTGCTAGTTGATGAAAGGAGCGTAGCGAAATTTGCGTGGTCAGACGGAAGAGCGGGCCTGATGGCCCGAGTCTCGCCACGTAAAATAAGGCAAATTCAATTCAATTCAAAAATACCAATTACCATCTTTGACATCTATTTACATACTACAATATTACAGAACACATGCGATAAATAATTGACATAATAAGGCAGAGACACGTCAATATTAAGGAGTAAAAGTGATAGTTAAGTGCCACGGTACATAACATTGGCACGTCTGGTAGACACACGCAGAAAACGCATTTAGAAGCTTCAGGAATTTTAAGGACTGTATCCCGTGCTTAATTGTCAATAGTTTTTTATGAAAGATTGAGAACGCATAGAAAATTAACATGAAATCTAACTATTCAAAACGACGCATTTACCTTCCCTTGAATATGAAAGTAGAATTTGGAATGTCTCAACAATCTGGAAGATCTCTACGATAATAATAGGTGCATAATCTCCTTCTTTAGCATAAAGCCATGATACATCAATCATTAAAACTGCAAATTATGTCGATTCTGCAATACGTTTTATTGCACTGGATTTGGCAATACCCGAAATATCCTAAGTCTAATAATACACCCATTGAACAACTGAGGAAAGTTTTCCAGCCCCAGTCACTCAGTGCTACATTCTTTTCGACCAAACGATTCAATAAGGCATTCGTAAAATTGTCACTGGATTATGAAAATAGATCGAAATAAAGTAGGGCAACCGGTACAGTCGTGTGCACTGGTATAGTGATGGGCCCAGCAACTGTAAGGGGGGGTAGTAATAACATTTTCAAACTACTAGAGGGCTTCGGCATGTAATCTCTGTGTCGTGAGTGTCTTAAGTTTGCAATCCCGGAATATGAATTTAATGTGGCCCCGCAGTGAATGTAGGTACACTTCAATAGTTAGTGGCGTGCTCCATGCGTCGTCAGTGCATCGAAATATTGTAGATTTAAGTCAATTCGTCTGTTTTTATTTGCAATCCGCTCTATGCAGAGTGTAGCTCGGTTTATAATCTACGTTTTCATGTGTGTTTTCACGTTCTCAGAGCACACCATAAGCAAAAAAATATAGTGCCCATAACTGTGAATATTTCTGACATGCAGGACAATGAAGGGGCATGAAGTTCGCATCACTGTAATTTCAGCAACTTACTTTTTATGCATTGCTGTAAGGTTAATATTGAATTTTCTCTAGAGAAGACTTCGCTCCGGTGTTGGAGAAGGTAGTGCGAGCAATAAAGCCAGAAACTTTATAAAATGGTTTTAGAGCTTGTAAACTTGTTCTTTGGAGCTCTGATATGCACTGATTTCACTAAATGTCTAGGGCGAATGCACAATGACATCACATGAAATGTGGATAATAAAAACGTAACCACAACACACACAAAATCATTAACATTTGAAAAATTATGCAATATTGTTGGAGAAGGAGGAATATAATGTAATATTCATAAGACTGCTCGGGGGAGGGCGCCAGGTTCAGCTCCTGAAATGTAACTGAATGGAAGAGTTGGGAGGTCAAGAATGAGCAATTGAGTCATTTGTGACAAACAACTGTTTATTCCTGGCACCAAAAGCTACCAGGTAAATTACAATGCCGCAATGGGCGACGCAAGTTTCTTTACTAAAACTACTCTGTGAATTAATTACAAGTGGTTAATCCTGCTGGGCCTGAGCGCGGCCACTTGCAGTTTTTCGCTGTTATAATTGTTCAGTGAGACGGCAACGTCTCATAGTTTTCACCAATGGCTGCTGGTCTTCGTGGGCAGGCCGAGGCGGCAGCCTCAAAGCAGAGGCGGCGGCGGCTCCGGGTTGCTGGTCTTCTGCGGCGCGTCTTCTCTCGCTCAGGTAGCGGCGATTCCAGATTGTCAGCTCGAGCAGGCTCAGAGGAGGCGAGTGGCCACGGGCGTTGACGTTGCGAAAAGGGCTGTCACTTAGCCCGGGACGAGAGGCGGCAAGGCTGGCGGGCCGAAGCGAGAAAACGGCGCGGGATCCGGTGATTCCCCGCCCGAGTTTTCTCCGCAACAATTTACGAGTCGCGTCCTGACTGATTCGGCTCTGGGAAAGTCTTTTCCCAAACTCGCGTCCCGATCGTGAATGACTGAATAATTAGGCACATTTAGCTACCAAGAAGTATCTTGGAACTCTCCCGTAGTAACAAAAATTTATAAGTCTCTCTCGAAGAAATCTTACAAGGTGAAGTCTCCGAAGAAATTTTACAAGTGCCCGAAGAAATTTTACAAAGTTATTGTCTCGAATAAATTTGACAAGTCTAGCCTGAAGAAATTTTAACAAGTGTCTCTTACCACTGTGCATCGCGTTTATAATAGAGCTACGTTTCCCCTTCCCAAAATGTTCCTGACACCAAATTTCTCCCTTCCCTCATGGCGAAGCTTCCCATTGGCCGAGGGTGGCTGCGTCGCAGAAATCTGATTAACCAATCTCGTGTCGATTTTTCTGTATTTTTCCGTCAATGTTCTCTGTCTGTCGCTGGTTTCGCTCTCTCGCTCGCTTCCCTTTGTCAGTTGTTCCAGAAGCTGATCGCAGCTGTCCTGGACACGTGCGCGCGTAAAGGCGCATTTCACGGGTTCCCGACGGACGGCAGGGGCTAATCGACACCCTACTGTGTTTAGAGAGAAACAGCTCCCGCGGGGCTTCTGGCGCCCGGACGCGTGCCAGAACGCGTGCCAGAACGAATGTGGGGAGTTAGCATTGTTCGGAAGAGGCCGAGAAAGGTTTCACTCACGACGTGTCGTAAATGTGTCTTCCTCGCCTAATTGACACCCGGCCCAACTCCATCGGGGCTGGCATTCCTCGGTCGCGCGGCTGAAGGAAGGACGCGAGGGTGGCGCTTTGTTCGCTAAGGTTTTGGCGAGGGGGCAGCAAGTATTTTTATGAGGGGGTAATAAACCAGTTGCCTCTGGGAAGAAGACCCGTGCGCGGTCGGGGGGTGGGCCTCCCTGTCTAGCGGAGGGAACCGTCGCGGTGGAGGCCGCGTCCCTTTGACCCACTTCTTTCTCGACGCGAGATATTTCCAGCTGTAGGAATTACTTTGTTATTGACGATGCCATAATAAAATTATATTAATTAATCGGTGACGCCACAATAAAAGTTCAACCACATTAAGCAGAAAACACACCATCTAGAGGAAACTAGAAATCTGACTAATATTAGGAAATCAAACGTGAATTCTGCACAAAATATGACATGTTCATCCATTCAAGTTTTAAACACGCTTATAGGACGTGAAAGAAATAAGGAAATTTGTTAGCCGATCGCTTCTACAGGCATTTAAAAAATTGAAAGAAGCAGAGGCAGCAGCAAGTCTTTTTCCACCAAAAGTCCACGGAAGTATTTTGTTCAAGTCAAATTTCAGTGTGGAAACACATTTAATTTTAAGATTATAGTTGAAAGAGAGTTTGGGAGAGCATAGTATTGTTGATTAAAATAACAATGGAACATCGCCTCTTCTGTCGCAGTAGTTCTCTCGTCAGACAAGAATGTTCTGGAAAATAAATGACACACAATTTACAAGTATTGTTATTTGGCGAAGGAAACAAAGAGTATTGAAGTTGTCACAATTACCTCTGCCCAACGAAAATTGCCGTTTCCTTGCGAATTCCGTAGCCTTTATCTACGTGATTGTATTACATACAGTGCCTGGCACACTCCGAGTCGAATTCTGAAAACGTGCAAAACGCTTGTTTCCGCACTCCTTGTCGTGACGAGGCGATCAGCCGCCTGATATAGAAATTCTAAGCATCTCGCCTTTGGCAAATATACGCGGGAGAAGTCCGGTGGACCTTCGCCGGGAGCTGGTGCGATCTTTCGGTGGCACTTCGCACTAATATAACAAGTTGCATTCGACTCAAAGAACTTGCAAAAAGAAATGAATGTTTTTGACACCAAAGAAGAAGAAATTCGCGCGGGTTTTGGGAGAAAATTAAGACTATCTCGAAGGCGCCACGTTTAAAATGTATAGTCTTTTCCTTTGAAACGCCTTCAAAGAACATCAAACGCCCTGTTAATGAAGACAAGGCGCCAAATTCGAAGTAATTTGGCCGGCAATGTGTCAACAATAGTGTTCTGCCAATTGTGTCAAAAGGAGTTACATAAATTATGCCCTTCCTCAGAACATGCTGTAGAAGAAATTGATTCAGACGACGAAAATATTTTTTGTGTAAAGTGTTGAGACTTATTAAATTACTGAAGCTTAATAAACGAAATAACATGCTAATTGTGTTCAACAAATCTATTTGACCCACGATAGTCATGAAAGTTCCCATCATTATATGTTCTGCCATATTTTAATTCACATTTTATAAAATATAAAGTACATATTAAAATAAACAATTATACGTTGCATGATACTTATTGGTTGTCTTTAAAGTGCCCATATGCTCTACCCTACACGACAGTTCCATTTATACATTTCTACTATATTCTCCTGCGTTTCTTTCCCTTGTAAACACCGCCGACAATGAGTGTTCGGCACATGCCATCCCCTAAAGAGATGGATTTCACTAGTTACAATAACACTGCCTACTTTCATTAATAGAAAATGAGCAGAGCTAACTACAGTGGGAGAGAAAATATTATTGTGCAGTTTTGGCAAAACAGTAATTCTCAATCTAATCTATACATTCATAAGAGTAGATACAGAATGAAGCAAGAAATAAATGTTGACCAGTTCCAATGGTATACAACTTTCAATAAAGGTTATGAAACAACAACATGCACAGAATGTAACAAGCGTAAGAGTTAAAACATTTGCTTTACTACCAATCTCATATTTCAATACGGTTGTTCCATTAACTCTATATAAATAAATAAAATACTTGAAAAATAATCAGAATATGTATTGATATACTCTAATTTTCCGTAAACTTAAAGATTTTTTAAAAAATGAACAAAATTAATATTCTTGTATACTCAATCTCTAAAATTCAATAAAATGTGTAATTTCTACTACACAGATTATGCAAATATAATTATTATACACATACTAGATTATATTCCCAGAGTTTGGTCTTGAGGATTGGATAATGTAAAACTTGAAATATTACCACTTACTCAAATTATAGGATAACATCTTTTATAATGTGTAAAACTTGCATAAATTGCAAACAAAACACACGCAAGAAACACTTAACAAAAATTGGAATTTGCTTCTGTAAAAGAAAAATACAAAATAAATGTGCAAATTTGTAATGTATTGTGTAGTGCATGAGCAGTGTAATATATGTGTAATACAGTATCAACATCAGCCAATGCTAAATGAATATTTCCAATTTTTAAAGTGTCGAAGAGCATATTTTACTAACTGAAAATTAAAAAATAATCTCACAACGCCAATTCAAGACATGATCGCCCTATTTCTCTTCGCTTTCAATACCCCCATATCGTTTAGGTTTTTGTCCAGTTTCCCTGATCCATTGAGCAAATGCTGAGATGGCCCCATGTTTTGCTTCTGGACGTAAATGTAGCTTCACTATGCGCTCGTTTTGTTGAACTCTCCTTTTGCTTGTAATGGTAAGAAGAGGTAAGGGCGAGTTGCTATTTTGTTCGCAATGCAAAAAAATCATACTTGCAATTCGTGAACCGATGCAAGTAAGTTTTCTATAACGCAGAAACGAAAATGACTATTTTATAAATATTGCTAATCTTCCAATTTTTAAAATTTATTTTTTTATTTATGTTTAACTTTTACTCATCTTTCAACTATTTATAGTTAAAAAGACGGGAAGGGATTCTGGAACTCAAGAAAACGTGCGCAGATGATCTTTGCCCCCCTACGTCTCGAAGAGTTTTTATTTGTTTCTTGACATAAATCTAAACCACCTCAGGGATGATTTTTCCAACTCTAAAACTCACACAATCTCAGAAAATGCAAACTCTTGAAATCCTCCAAAACTCTCCAAAAACTCTCCAAACTCACGAAAAACAGTAAATATCCCAATAAATAATTGGAAACTACATAGTTTTCTTTAAATTCCAGCGCGATTAGCTATATGTTTTTTTGTATTTGAGTTTCTGTATATCTAACAAAATCGTAGATAGCACTCACAATTACAAAACTAAAACTCAAAATCTAGTGTCGAACTTGAAAATATTTGGTGATGATGTTTGCGTTCGTCAAAACTGGTTTCAATTCGATATGAGTAAGACGAGGCAACTGAATTAGCTTCCCGGAGTCTCAAACCTTGTATTATGACATTCAATGAAACGTTTGCAAAAAACAAAACGTTTCGTTGCTAAATGGTGAGAGCTATGATTAAGAGGATTTCATGGTGATAGTTGTCATCTCGGAAATATTTGTTTCTATCTATCAATTTCAACAGGAACCACTGTCATTTTGCTGATGATAAATGCAAATATTATAATAAATGCCAAAATTTATAATTTTCTAACATATTCATCTCTCTATACGGGTCTGTAACTATAATTTCAAGTCAATGTATAACCGTCATGGAGAGCACTTGATACAAGCATGCCATTTTGTTGATAAGCCCACGATCGACTAGTAGCATCATAGATGAATATCGCTTTTAATTTCGGTTATTTTGCGAGCCGAAGCTCGTTGTCATTACATGACGTAAACGTCAACAAAATTAATCGAGATTACACGAAATTGCTGACAATCCAATTTGCATACATATTACGCGGTAATCCTGTTCGCAAACAGTACCACAAACAGTTGTGTGCTCTTATCGCACTATGGTTCAGAGTGAGGAGATTGGCACCACTGGGATTGATACTCACGCGGTGGCGTGAAATTGAAATTATAGTACGAATGGGGTCTTATTCAACCATCAATGAACGCAATGTGTGTGAATAGCCGGTTATAAACGATGTGACAATTTTTTTTTTTAAATTTTAGGAGTTTTTTGTAATTTCATATCATTCATAGTCATTTCCGAAATAAAATCAATGGAGTTTATCGTTATCACGAGGTATTGTTTCTATTTTATCTTCCGTATATGTTACTTTTGTGTTTTACTACAATGGCTTTTCTTTATTACAGCTCTGCACATTGAAAATCAAGATAATACGATTTTTTTATTACGATGTGACATAACTGTAAAATTTACATGTCGTCTGTTCACATTTTCTTTGTAAATGGTGTTCAATTTAATATAGCATGTTTGGTCTAAGGGCATTATATCTAGTCAAAAGCTGAGCTCGTAGCATTACCATAATAATAATAATAATAATAATAATAATAATAATAATAATAATTATTATTATTATTATTATTATTACTACATTATTATTATTATTATTATTATTATTATTATTACTACTACATTATTATTATATTTATGTAAATACAAGTTCACAAGCCAAATCTTGTAAAGTGTTTTTTTTACATTGAAATAAAAGTAAACGTTTAATATTGAATTAAATTTGTCACCTAAAAATAAGTTATACTTTCCTAATACCTATAGTATGACAATGACTTCGATGAGTAATTTCACGGAGTAAAATATTTACTAAAATTGTATATCTAGAGATATCTATTAATGAAAATCACATATTAATATTCACAGTGGCTCACTTTAATATGTAACGCTTTAGCATTGAACCAATAAACCTGTTCTAGTGCTGTTGTCCAATTTGTGCTCACTCGTCCTTGATGGGACTCTGGCAAATGGGACTTTAAAGTAATTGGGATTCTCCTAACTGTACGTTCCAATTCATGCCACAAAGTATTGATTAGATTGAGGTCAGGAGACTGAGGCGGCATTTCCAGCACTATTGAACAATTGTACAACCATTCCTGCACTAAATATGATTTGTGTTTCGGGTCGGTATCTCGATTAAAATTGAAAGAGTTCCTGATGTCGGCAGATTTGTGTATGTTCTTTTTCAGTGTATTGAGGTACTGATGTTTGTCTATTGTGTCTTTAAGAAACACCAGCTCCCCACGCTAGCAGCTTATATGCAGCCCCACACGATTATGTGTCCACCTCCGTGTTTAACAGTTGACACTACGTTTTTAGAATGCAATTCTGTATTTGGTTTGCGCCGTATCATTTTCCTGTTGTCACTATCAGAATTATTAAAATTTTTCTGATCTATAAAAATTACCTCACGCTACCACTCTTCTGATTTCACCACTTACCGTTTTACAAAACGAAGTCGTTTGGCTCTATTCCCAGCAGCGATCAAGGGTTTCTTTCCTGCCACTCTGACATGATATCCGTCATTTCTAATTACTTTGCGTACTGTTTCGGGGTGTACAGATGTCCCTGACTCTGCGCGCAGTTCAGCTGCCAGCTGGACGGCACTCACCTTCAGATTTTCTCGTACTTTCCTCAAAATTGCGCGCTGATGTCTTTCGCGGATCTTCTTACGTTGTCCTTGTTAATGTATTGATTCAATTCCGTCTCCTTTCCCAAACCTCATAATGATATCGTGCACCGTGCTCTTGCTCATGAGTAAAAGATTTGCGATCTCCCTGCAGGAGCACCCGTAGGCGTGGTGGAAAACCACAAGCTGCCTCTGCTCAAACGTCGAGTTCTTTCCTGTGCGCCCGATTGCAAGAGGTGTTTCCAGGCGGAAATATTTACAGCGACTGACTGCTTAGTTTCGTTTGTTCTGGGTAGGGGATGGTGCGCTTATCGCGCTATCTAGGAGAGTTGTGAAGGGGTAACATGAGAGTTTCCATTACGTGCCAGAATATTAATGTGAATTCGTATTCTTGCATATTTACACATAACTCCGTGTTTATGAAACGTATGTTGTGCATCAGAAACATTTTCTTTGTATTATTCTGTTTCCTATTAACAAAGACACAGTTCCTTTGCATTTCCTCACATGTAACGTTCACGCCCGTGCAAAAAATTATCGTCAAACAAGGAACGCCTTCAGTATTTGTGGCTGTCCGAATATTAATTAAATGTGAGCCACTGTATGTATTAGAAAATATTAAGATCCATCATATTTGTCGGTTGCGCATTTCCGCTTCATAAAGATAAAATAATAAATACGGCCAATAAACGTGCATAAACATTTTTTTATTTACTCAAAGATGTATAGCCATTACTGTGGAGCATGCCCTCGTAAGGAAGGTCGTTGTGGAAGGTCGGAAGACAACAGTGTGAAAATAACAATGTATGATACAAGATGTTCTCATCATCTCTTAGATGGTTTCATAATTATCAGACATTTGATTCTTCTTGAGTCGATAAGTTTAAATAATATAAATGCAATAGCAATAACTCTACGAAAATATTTTTAAAAAATCTTTGTAAAACGTAGTTCCAAATATTTGACGAAAAGAAGATATAAATAAAATCGAAATTAGGAAGAGAAATAACTCATAAGAAAATCTATTTCTTACCCAAATAAATAAAACAGTGAGCTTTACTCATACAAAGTCGCATATAACGAATATTTACTAAAAAACAGTCCTAAAGAAACAAATTTATCGGACATATGTCAGCCATTCTATAATTACAGAAGATAAAACGTAACTTCCATTTAAAAAAACAACAACATGTAATAGTCTTTGCGAGTTCCTGACATTTTTGAAAAAAGAACCTGAAATGAAAGACGTGATTTTGTCAATAGTAAGTATAATACGCATGCTTTTCTTTCCGAGATTTAACTACGTCATGACATTTCTAATATGTTGAATTGATATTTCTGTAGCTAGTTGAGTTGTTATTTCCCTCTTCGACGAGAGACGACGAGAGAATAGTTCTTTCTTTAGAAATACTGAAAATAATATTTTACATCATAAGGCAAGAAAGTCAACCTTTTTGGTCGGTCTTTTGCCGTGTGATGTACAATGTTTTATTCCAGGCCCTTTTTATGCACATTTTCCTATAATTAAATAATGTCGCTGATGTGTTACACAATCCATCTAGTTGTGGTGACTGCCAAGAGAGAGCGTGGGGTGAGTAGTATTCAGCGGTGCATGCTTGATGTATATTGCATGTTGTACTACGTAGTAGCATGAATTTAATTTTCTTGAATTGTTAAATTACAGATAATATAAATAGCTGTAAATAAAACATGAATTGATAAGTGCACTTTTTGAATGTATTGAAAGCTAACACTGTATTTTGATATGGAACCATTATTATGACTTGCTGATAGTAGTTTGTTTCTTAGCTCTATGGAGACGTGCTATACACGTTGAGAAACGAAATCTATTACAGGTTATCCAACACGAAGTCACGAAGTTTTAATATAGTGCAAGACTCCGTGGTTCCTTGATGGATAGTGGCGTTAAGTTGGTGACAGTGAAATCAGGAAAACGTCTTTAAAAAACGCTTTTATCAGAATCGTCATCTAATGAACTTTCTTGTCACAAAACTGCAACAATGAGCTACTTTCCAAACGCTCTTGAATAAAAGTACTTAATTGCAAATTGTTCAGAAGTCGTGGCAAACTGGCAGTCATATGAATTGGTTTCGGTTTCCGTTTTCTTTTGATATCGGCATTTAATATAAGGTGAACTAGCCCTTTTGCAAAATTTTCTTACTAATATTGAAAAATATTTAAAATTCAATTTGAAAACAATTTAAAACAGTTTCATTTTTGTGAATGTCCAACTCCTAAATTCTTATATTATTGAGTAATACTCTCGACGTCCAAACCTGCTTTTTTGATTTGACAACAAAATTATAATGAAAGATTATAATAATTTACAATTTTTAGAAAATAATTCATGTTTTAAAAAATATTCACGTTTTAAGGTTTTTTTGTTTTTCTTCTTGTACTAGAAAACTGATGATGGCTAAGCCATCGAAGGCTGCTATTTTAATAAATAATATTGTTGGCAATGGCGACTTAAATAATTATTTCGTTAAATAAGAGAACTAACTTTTGTAGCCTATTAGGCTGTATCCTGTTTACATGTTGGAACCATTTCTGGTGGTATTTTTAATATCATTTACCACACTATTAATATACAAACTTGACTTAATTTCTTCGTCTGGAACTGTGTCTCTCAAGGTTAAACCCAGTTTAGCTCTTAAGAAATCATTTTGGAAGCCTCTAATATTCTTTCGTCATCTTTTCTGTGTTCACGTTACACTTGCAGGGCAGAGGGCGAGTTGAGATATATAACATCGTGAAATCTCATTAGTCTTCTATTCAAGATATTATTTTTAAAATACCTCTTCATAAAGCGATTCAACTTATTGAATTTACTTCGTATTCTCTTACAGATATAAAAGTCAGTGAAAGATAAAATTTGAAATTCGTCTTTCAGTAACCGCACAAAGAGAACTTTAGAAAAAAGGTTTTGGAAAATTCTTTCACATAATATTAAAATCCTCTTAGAAAAATGAATTCATACTTAAGTATTTTCAATTTATATTTTTGTGCAAGCCAGCAATGTTGTAGGAAAATTAATGTCAAAAGAAAGTTTTGCTTCTGTAAATTGTTTGAAAATATTGCAGAAAGCCCTGCTATTTTCAACCAAAAAAGCATAATGAAAACTTTGTTAATTATCAATATTAACATCAATAATTTTCATAATGAGGGTTATTACACTTTGTGTTACTTCATAAATTTTTCCCCTCACGCTACCACGAGTTCCTCGTGAAATCCAATATTGACATACTTAATGGTCCAGAAGACAGTTTGCTCACAATAACGCAACTTTAAATAACTCATAGAAAATTTAGCAAATAACGGAGACTGAAAAGTCCTCTCGTGGAAACCTGCTCCAATGCAAATCATATCTCCAACTTCTCAAGTCACGTCTTCTTCTCCGAAGATACCTTCACAGTCCGTTCCCTTGCCTCGATGGAACCCTCTTCTCCTTTCGAAAATTCACAGCTCTCCGACTGCAGAACAACAGAACTTCCTCCCTCGCCCTCGCGGTCTTATCGCCTCCGCCCTTGACTCCATCCCTTCCCCCACCGCCCCCTCCACACCTCCACCCCGTCTCTCCCGTCGCCCCGACACCTCGCCTCCGCCACCACCTCGTATGTTAACAAGGGAAGTCGAGGGGACATGTTGGTCAGGTGAAGTACACGGATACACGTTTATAACAGTAGTTTTATTTAATTAACTTCGTATATTAACAAAAGTTTAATTGATGCTTCAAATCTCTTTACCTCTTAACGAACTGCTTAATGGGTTAATTAATGAAATCAATTCATATATAATGTGCTCTGTAGTGACTATCTACAGATATATTTACAGATACACATTTGGGAAAATGGGTGCTCTCTACTTTACTCTGAACAATGGACCGAAAAAAATTGATAATAATTTAGAATTTTAATTTTTACAAGAACAATATTTAAATTTAATATAATTACGAGGATTTTCACAAAGTTAATAGGCATGATATCACCAGTGCCTCTCTAAACATTAATACAAAAACTATACATACGCTGTGAACCTTTAAGCACTCATAAGTGGCAATATTCTGTACAAGTACTAAATTCTACATTTCCACTGATATCATTCTTAGACTGTTTTAACAAACATACTCTGATAGTTTTACTAAATTGATACCTGCCCGCGTCAGCTTACCAGAGGATCTATTGCGCCAAGCCAGCGTTCACGTCTTTTATATGAATCCATAGATCGGGTTCGGGCTATTGCAGACGGTCGTAAAGAAATAGTGCATCTAGGAACTGGAAATCGAACTAAGCTCTTCGCAATCTAGTAAGAGAGCAGATGAAAAGAGGCGGAATAAATTTTTCTGTCGCTGTCTGGAGAAGAATTCATGCATCCGGCTGCACTGATCGGAAGTTTTCCGTGGTTTTTCCGTTCAATACCTTGTAAAAGCCCGAGCAGTACCCTAACAAACGAGCAAACTTTCAAATTTTTTGTTAGTGTCCAGACTTCTTTTCCATAGAGTGTGGTACTCTCTATGAAGGAGCTATATATGCGTTTCTTTGTCTTCATTGAAATAACTGAGTTTCATAGCACTGGATTCAACTATCTTGTGGCTATTTTTTCTCTTATATTTTTAATTTTCACATCCTGTTCGTCTCTACAATCTGCTGTTAGTGTATCTCCCAAATACTTATATTGTGTATTACCTTTAATTATTCCTATACCAGTCTCCAAATCATGGCGCATACCCCCTACCACCATATATTCAGTATTTTGTTCATTTATTTCCATTCCTCATTTTCCATACTCTTCTACTAATTTTCTGAACATATAAGTAACATCATCTTCATCTTCGGCCATTATCACCATCACAATTGATCAAGAAAGTATCGTCTCCTCCCCTTCATTCCGCTCCCGCATTCAACTCCAAACCTGCCGTCTCCAACTTCTCCACCCCCTTGCCTCCCTCTCGGTCTGCACCTCCACCTCCCTCTCCAGCAGCGCGTGTCCTCCCATCCACCTCCAGACGACCCGCACCCTCGTCTCCTCCGATACGCGTCCCCGACGCCGCGCTCCCGCACGCTCAGCGCACTAATCGATTTTAAATATCGAGTGTCGGAGCTGCGATCGATGGCGCGGCGGTCGGCCCCCTCGCGCGTCGGCGAAATGAGGCGTGACGCGCTCTGCGAAGTTGTCGCTCCAGCCACGGCGCCCTCCGCAGGCAGCACGACCTCCTCCTCCTCCCCCTCCCCCCCCCCGCCAGTCAGCGGCCGGGCGCCCAGGCGCTCCGCCACCGCTCTTGTGTCTAATTCTCAATTGCAACTCTACTTTGAAAATTCATTCCTCCTTAATTACCGTTTTAACCCGATTTAATGCGTAGGTTTTTCTACTTTCTCGCTAAAGAGTGGATAGAAAGTTATTGAATGCTGCGCGAAAGATCGGCGAATTTCGGACAGAAAAACTCACATTTCATACAGGGCTTAGTTTCGTAAATTTTGCACCAGACGGTTAAAAACATAAAAGGTATATAAAAGTACATTTTAATGTAATTGATGTATGTAACTTTAACTAGTACATATTCTCTTAGAAAACGTGTGCCATCGTGTAGAACAAATAAGCCCTATCCATTTAAAGACATAGGAGGATTCCAAGACTTTTGCGACTGCCACCTTTCAGATCGATATAGAAATATTTCAATATATCCTCTTGAATTTATCGGCTCCTGCTTTCTTCCACTAGTATATTGAGGACCACATTCTTCATAACTTTACTCGTATTAGTTCCGCTCGACGTGACCATTGACATGTAGTCTTTTCCGATCCTATGATTGGGATGGGCTTTTTCTAGTCCCAGTTATATGCCCGTCCCCTCCCAGTTACTCGTACCCATGCCTTTCTAGATCTCAACCGTTTGCCTCACAGACCTGAATGCCATCTTTCGGCGTTATCTTTTAGCATTAGTGGTTTACGTATTTGCCACTGGCTCGCTGCAAATAATTTAAAATGTAGTGAATTCTTTGAGCTTCTAGACCGGCAAAAGTTGTTCAGGACATCAAATGATGTCACTGCAGTGCTTCGGACCGGGCAGTCGTAGGTTCGAGTGCTGTCGGTGACAGGATTTGCGACTCTACAAAACCAGGTTGAACTCAGTCGCTATCCGGAGGGAGAATGATACTGGCCTGCTGCTCTGATTGGTAGTGTTCTGTGGTTTCTCCGATCCACACCAGGCGAATTCCAGAGCAGTACTGTCATTTGTGGTGACTTTAGACCACGGAGGGTGGCTTTGCATCAACCACCACTTTAAAGATTATGTGTTATATTAAATGTTGGCGTGTGTATTTTCAATTGCATGAGTCGACTCTAGGAAGTTGAACACACCAAACGGCAACACCGGTCTGCTTGTGCTTTTGATTATTACGGCTTCAGCTGACAAGAAAAATTGTTCAATTTTGGGCGTGTTATTATAAGAGAGTAACTTTCACAATTATTTTATGAACTAAATACATATTATTGAAGTGTTGATTATATAATAATTATTTACAGTTTACTCATATAACTCAACATAGAAAATTCAATTTATTCGTACCATTTACTATTCCAGATCATAATTTTAAAATGGGAATGACTTTATAGCGGAGAGAATTAAATTCCAGATGTGGTACGTAGTCACTCTGATGTACTTTTACAAACAAAACGTGTGATTTATTGCTTGTTAAATTAATTTAGATTTATCATTTACGACGCCGAGAACTTTTCGTTTGGCTAATGTTATGTCCTACAGGAGATATTTGGATGAAAAGTTACTGGAATGTATTGACGACATACGAACGGGTAAATTTTTCGGGAAAAAAGTAATATCTCTTCACAAAATTTTACGATCTACTATAAGAAATAATTTGCGAGGTAAACAACCTGGTACCACATTGGTGGTACGAAAGAGTTTAGTTATCAGGAAGAAGTGACATGTAACTATCTTACAGCACTTGGTGAGTCAGTATTTCTTGTTGGAAAGAAAGATGTCCATTCTATTGCTAAAAATTGCATAAAGATCATGTGCACAGACAGCTTATTTATATTAATATTACAAGTCTGAATCGCCCTTGGTAGATAATAAATAGTATTGAGTGTTTAAGTTGAGGTTATTTTGTACTTTTAATAAACAATTAAAATTGATAAATACCCGTGGTTATGTTTTCACATGATATAAAGACAATCTACCCCTTAATCCTTTGAAATTTGGCTATAATTTCATACGAAAATCGGAAGCGGACAATGTGTGGTACCATACAAACTTCCTTTCCTACCAAATAAAAAAAACTTAAATAAACGTCTTATAAATAAAATGCACCTTTTCCTGGTACAGTCACTCCAAAAAGGGGGTATTCTATCAAAAGGCCACAGACCGCTCGCGATCCTTCCTTTCCCTTCCTTGTCCTATCCTCACCCCTTATTTACACACACTTATGCTAACATGCACTACACCGCCACACACGCTGGGAGACCGGTGGGGAGCTTATACTTCGATTTAATCATAGAGTCCGTTGACGCTTAATCAGCTGTTAGGGTGTCATCCAATCGGGAGCTTAAACGCCACTACTGTAGGAGTCATCCTATCTCGATTGAATGACACCTAACAGCTGCTTTACGTTAACGGACTGTATTTGTAAATAAAAGTATAGAGTTTGTCCCGAGTATGGCAGTGCCCTTCTGGTGAGAGATTCATTGTTGGGGAAAACTTTGCTAGCTGACGGGAATTGAATTGAATTGAATTGAATTTGCCTTATTTTACGTGGGAAGGTCGGCGCCGGATCTCTCCATCCAGAGAGAGAAAATAACATCCATCTCCCGAGGAAAAAACGTGCACTACACGTACGGGACTAACGACCGTGTGGTTGACGCGCCCGAAATCAATCAATAAAATCCGAGATACTTATCCAGATACTTCTCCTAGCAGAACTCCATGTGTGTTTGTCATCTATGCCACGATTACGTTAAATTTTCGAGATTTGGCGACAGCATGTCTACTACCCTGGGAGCTTCTTCCATAAAACTTCCATCTATCTGTTTGGCAGCAGACACTCACAATCTCATTTCTATCAGTATTAATTTAATTAGTAACAATAAAGACCGCAATGTTAGTTGCTGAATCCAGGTTACCGCAAAATTCCGATCAACCGAAATGAATCTTTGTTTACGTTTTTTAAGAAATTTTTATTCAGCCTTTTTTGGATCATAACTTATTTTAGCTCGTTTTGTGATATATGCGGCCGCTTGATATCCTGGTTGTTACTGAAGTGACCTGACATACATATGAGGCTGGTTTGCAAATCGTGCAATCGTAGGATTTCTACGTGTACTAATTTGCGGCCGTTAATCCGGATTACTTATGCTTATTTTAAAAACACCGAAGTTCACCAAATCACCAAAAAATGAGGTGAACACGCCTATAAATTCTATTTTATGAGCTGATAAGCTATAATTATACAACTTTTTTCTGTACATTTTCGTCGTGTGAAATTATCTCGTATTGAACGATCGTGCTATTGAATTATCTTCTTTTCCTCTTCACAGAGATATTTCTTAGGTTCGATTTTACAACTGTCCTGATCCCTTTGAATCATTACCGGATTTTATTGAAAAATGAGCTTTCATGCCTTCCACATTACTTATCCTAACTACAATATATGCATATGTTTGGGACCAAATCATCCTCCTTCCTACAACCTCACCGCCACTTCCCTGTTTTGTAAATACCCTTCTACTCTCGAAAAATATAATTATTGTGTTGGGCTCAGGGGTCATGTTTGTCTTACGCCTTAGCTAATTTTAAAAATCTTGCCTTCTAATTCAACTGCCCTCATCCAGAAGTCAATCTCTCTCAACACGTCAACCGAACTCCTCCTTATCCAAATTTTATTGATAATTCCCCGTAATTTCTCTTGATCAACCTTTCCAAGTGCATCATTCAAATTTATTAACCCGGCACAAGTTTTCCACTCTCCTTTTTAATGACCCTCCTCATTATGTAATTCACGTCAAAGCATGTTTTTTATCGCTGGGGGTTTTCTACCCCTGCTCGATATTGAGATCCGGAGCGAAAGTACATGTCGGGTTCAGGAAGATTTCCCTATCCAAGTTTCTCCTCTCAGTGGGACCTTTCAAGCTGTAAGCTCCCGGCTGGTCTCCCGACATAAATAGTACTATAGTGCTTGTGTGTCTTTAAAACAGGGATACGTATAGGACAACGAAGAGAAAGAACAGATCGCTCTCTGTTCGCGGCCCTTCTTTTAGGATGCTGCCCGGCATTCGCCTGGTACTGATCGGAGAAACCACGTAAAACTACCGATCAGAGCAGTCGGTCGGTAGATTTCTCTTCTAGGCAGTGGCTGAATTCGACCTAGCTATCTAGCTGACGTCGAAAACCTTTCCCCCATCAGGATTCGAAACCTAGGACATCCCAATCAAAGGCGATGGAGAATCATCAGCAGATGCCCTTACCCATCTCAGTTGGTAAATTTTTGTTTATCTTTACTGCAATTTTCCATGGAATTTTTATGCCTTCATTTTCTTCCGGATTGCTTCACCGTTGGAAGCACGGAGTACATTTTCGAACAATTTTCTCTCATTCCCTTCATGCAACCTTTACCTCGAATATACCGTCACGCGATAGGCTTGCGTTTTCTACTCACGCACGTGTTATTTAGTGCATGAAGTTCCCTGGTTAATAACTTGGGATTCCCATGTAATAGTCTGGTGCGCTAAGAGGGTTATTTTTTTAATGGTGGTTTGAAAAATTCCCTTGGACATGAAGAGAAATAGAGTAAAAGGAAATTTTTGAGTGTCGTGGTTGTAAGTAGATTTTTTCTGGAACATAATATACACGGTATAATTTGATAGTAAAATGAAATTAGGAATGACGTGTTGAAGACGCGTATGAGTTGAGATAAGACGCGGGAGATGAGTACGTAAATTTTGTGCAAAATTCGAGTAGTTTTCCAACCATACCTGGAACGTAATCACAAAAATGTATTATTGTGATGCGATACTGTTAAAAGCTAATTGCTCATAGGACTGAGAGCGTTTACTTTATTGATATTAAATGTGCCTTGATACTGTTACACACATTTCAAGAAAGTTCAAATGCATTTGAAAGGGGTGATTTATTTGTGCGATATCCAAAAGAAAGATTTGTGGGTTGAAAGTTAGGTCACGCATAATAATAGTAAAAAAACGTCTTTTTAATTCACCTACTCTACCATTATTTCACCCCTCATACAGTTAACGTATTGTGGAAACGAGTTAACTTTTTTAATGTCTTCTTTATTCTACGATTGTACAAACGTTTTCGTGTGCTAGGATCAAGAATGCAAAAGTGACTACTATGGCAGCTAGAAATTCAGTTTATTCATCTAACGTGTAACGCTCGGTATAGAAGAATAGTTACGGGAGGTGTCTTCAAGAGAGTGGTAGACAAAATGGTTGATGTTTGTGTGGAAAAATGACAGATGAGTGATGAGGAAGGTCACAATATGTTGGCCGAAACGTCAGCCACCACGACAGAGACGCGTCTCGTCCCGGATAGCCTTAATCATACAAAACTCTAGTCGCGGCAGCCTACGCAATCAAGTGTCTGGTGAATTTTTCAATAGAGATTAATCTTAATTTAATGGATATCATATCAACTCCGACGAAAATAGGCAAAAACTCAGTCGTGGATATCGAGCTTTACACTTTTATGTTATTTATTATTATAATAAATTAATATCAGTATTTTCCAGTTTGATTGATTGATGTTTCTAGGCTCGTCAACTACTATGGTCATTGATCCCGCTTGTGTAGTGAATGTTGTTAGCGGGAGGTGGCGGTTTGTCTCTTCCGTTGGATGGCGAGATCCGGCGCCGTTCGACATTCGACCATACCATTCGACATTGTCGAAACTCGAACCCTCGGACCTCCTGGTCAGAGTCACTGCAGAGACAGCGGCAATGCTGGTTCAGAGCTAAACTTAGCCATCTTATTTTGTCAATAACGCTGTTAATTCAGATATCAAAAACCTATACGAACAGACTAAATGCCGTGTGTGACATGTAAAGAATTACCATTCGGAAGACCGGCTGAAATAACTGAAAGCAATTGCAGTCACTCTGATCGGAAAGACCCTTTGTTCTAGTGCCGACAGTCCGTGATTTTCGATACAAGCTAGAGAGTTAGGGCGAATTCAACCGGCATTGATCGGCAGTTTTCCGTGGTTTCCCCTATCAAAACCGCGCGAATGTAGGAACATATCCCTAACAGACGCACCACGAACCCCGCACATTCTTTCCTTCCTCATTCTTGTCATCTCCTCTCACTTACGTGCACTACACGACCACATATGTCGGGAGAACAGTCGGGAACTTAAAGCTTATTTCGTTGGGACGGTGTCCTGCGGGCGAAGATACCTGGAATGGGGAAACCCGCAAGAGCTGTCATGTCGGCACAGAATTCCATATTCTTTGGGGAGAAACATTGCTACTCTCCGGGATTCAATTTTCTCTACATCTATAAGACTAATGACCATAACAGTTGATGCTCACGAAGACACAAAATAACTAACTAATCAATCGCAAAATATGAAAGTAACCGCCTCCCTAAGCTGCAGTAACCACTGGTACTACTCAATGTCGTTGCCGGTCTATCTTGCTCTGACGAATAGGGTACTGGCAATGCGAGAATCTCCTCCTAATGGACACGTGAGTAGCATTTAATTCGGTGTCATGAGCGACGTTCCCGTGCACAGTTCCCGTGCAATTACTCTCAGCTAGGGAGAAGCTCAATTGGTAGTTAGCCTCCGCAAATAAGAAAATTGCCTACAGGGGCACTCAGAGTCCCTAGCTGATCACGAGAAGGGAAGTTACATGAGTAATAATCTAATCTCTTGTGAAAAGAAAATAATTCCTCACAAGTGTCGCTAACCGTGCTGGGAAATCAGATTTTAATGACACTTTACCATCAGAGAATGAATAATAGAAAATACAGTTAAATTTTGAAACGTTTTTGATTCTTAAAAGAAGAGTTGAGAAGAAATTATTTCCTAAGGGCACGTCAGTCCGTCCGATAGGCAGTCCGTCCGTAGTCAGTCCGTTAGACTGTCAAATCGTCAGACCGTAAATATTTTGTTTGTCGAAGTTTTTTAGTTAAATTGTGGTGTGAAAATCTGTAGAAGTATTGTCTCACTGAACTCCTACATCCTGCAATAACGGCATAATGTATTTCTGTCCGTCCTACCGTTTTGAGGAAATAATTGTATAAAAATAAAAACTCCCAGTATTTCAAAATTACCCGAAACTAATCATATTTTCGAAAAATTTGAAATGACCTGTCTGTCCTACCGTTTGTCTGTGGTCAACGCCAAAACTGTTTAGCCGGTTTCTCCAAAGTTGATATTCCCATATTGATTTGAAAGAACTTGAGACCCTGCGTGTTTGAAACGGATATTTTTATTTTTGAGGGTACTTTACATGAAGCCTCGATTACGTTTCAAAGTTTCCTCGAAAAAATGGATCCAAACCTTTTGATTAAAGTTTGCTTTCGGATAGTGTAAAAGACGATTCAAAGATTGGCAATGGTCTCATTTTAGATAAAATCCTTGATTTTTTAAAAATTACAAAAGTTCATTTTTTCGGTGTCTTCCTACAACTACAATATTGAATATAAATATTTTTCTTAATAAAATATGTTCTTCAGAGTCTGATCTAGAAAGGAAGTCATATCAATTTTTTCGAAAATATGATTAGTTTTGCGTAATTTTGAGTGAAATACTGGGAGGTTTTAACTTTTTAGACAATTATTTCCTCAAAAACGGCTCCAACATTTTCCTTTAAATTGTCTCCTCGTATGTATCAAAGGAAAGAGTAAAAATTGGTGTTCACTCAGTTTTCCGAGAACTCTCTGTATTTTCGATAATTACAAAAAGTGAACAATGCAAACGTACTATATTGAAGATAGTGATTTCTGTCTTAATTGAAATCTGTTCTAAAACGTCAGATGTTTAAAAGAGGACATGTACATTTTTTAAAAAAAACTAGTAGTTCTGCTAGTAAAACTAGTAGTTTGCATAGTTTCTGCTTGAAATTATGACAAATAAAAATCATTTTCTCAAAAACTGCTCCAATTTGTTTCTTATTTTTAATGCATAGAACAAGGAACACATAAAGAATGTCGTAAGTCTAATTTTCATTGGTTTATCTGAATTTTCGAAAATTGCAAATTTAGAAATAATGCGAGAAAGTATCTACTAATATAGCACCACTTTAATTAGGAGATAACTTCGTCATTTATCATTGTTCATGTGCATCTGATCTACATGTAGAGGAATAACATGCTCGTGATGTGCAATTGAGAAACATGCATTAACAAATTATTGTAAATATAAATTAGTAAATGCCTTTTTTCTTTTAAATGAGCATGAGTATATTCACCCAATGATTTTGGAATTTTCACAGTACATCTCAGTTTTCTTCCTTTTTTCTCATGTTCTTTTTATTTTAGATTTATTTATCTTCTTTCACTTTAAGATAATCGCCTTTCAGAAAATTAATTACCCTTATAATTTTTTTGTCGAACAATTCTCAGGTTAAGAAGATTTCAAGGCTTCACCAAAAAGCGTGCATCTCACCGCCAGACCTGCTCTTCTACCAACGGTCCTGACGCCAGTCGCGTGGCTGTCGGCAGACGGTCGGGGCGGGCCATAATTCAATTGGCCACTTGCACACGCGTCCATACATGAATACAAATACTGGCGTGACGTAATGTAAAGTGTGTATACATGTTTGGCGACGCGTCGCTTGGCTTTGCACCCGGCAGTGGTGCGTTTCGCGGCCACTGGAGCGCGACAGTCGCCCTGGTGCACGGAGCTGTGCGTGTTTGTCCAGCCGATCCGTTCGTTCGCGTGAATTTCCGTGACTATGCAGGGCACTAGCACTTACGCTTGTTTTACATTCAACGTGTTTTTGATTTGTCGTCATTGGCGCGACTGAAGTTTCGATGTACTGTTATCTTTCACTAAATTACAAATTAGCTGGAAAAAAGCAGATTTTGTAAGAGATTGAATACTGTAGGCATTCGTTATTTTTCTTCTTCTACCTTCAGGGTTTAGGATTGCGCATTTCCTATTCTTTTTCATCTGCAATCGACGTTCATCTTCAAAGACCACCAGGATCTCCATTTTTTTCTGATTCACACTTTAAATCTATGTTTTAATATTCAACTTTCTTTCATCGTGTCTCCTTCAATTCCCTCTATTCATTTCTGTTGGCATATAGGCGGCCAAATTAATTAAAATTTGGCGCCCTACGTGGAACTCAAGCATTTTGACAATTCTTGAAGATAATTTAAGAAGGAAAGAGCATACGTTTCAAACGTCGCGACTTCAAGATAGTTTTAATTTGCCTCCAAAACCCGCGAACCCTCTCTCACACAAGGGTCAAAAATTCATTTGGTATGACACTCTTTGAAAAAAGCTTTGAACTGTATTCAAAAGCGGCCAAGAGATTGCGCCAGCTTCTGGGCGCCGAGATGGCACATTTTCGGCTAATTCCCGGAATCAAATACCTTTCCAATAAGACGCGACGAGATCGCATTGTTTGAGAATCTGGAGACGCGAGCAGTGGCGATCCGCCTCGCTCGTGATCAAAAGCTAAGTAATACGCGTGTTGGCGGCATTGAAAGTTGATTTTCTATGTTCGCGAGAATTCCTAGCACGATAATTCATTCTCCCGCACCAGCGGTTTATAACGCCACAATTAACGAATAGAATTCGTAACGAGAACGTATATTTTCGTCCAGACAAAGGTAACAATGACATTTTCTTCAATACTAATTGATCCTTACGCCAAGGCGCTAACCGTCTCGATTACATGTCTATTTCTTTTCAGAATTTCCTCTTCTGACGAGAACACAGAAAGACGATGGGCAGGATTTTCATGACGCAGTTTCTACAAATACTCTCCCAATTATGTAAGCAATATTTTGCAGCCTCAAAAACATCGATTTGGGTCGTTAATGAGAAAAATATTCCCTTATATTGTAACACCCCCAGTCGTCTCGGGAGAGAACGCCCGGTAAGCGGTCCGGTTAATAGCTCAGTCGGTGATGGAAGGAATTGTTAAACAGATACTGGTAACATGAAAGAAACACTTGGATCACTGGTTTTTAAAATCACTTTTATTCCTGGGCAATATAATTTAAAATGCCCCAGGGAAGTTACACTTGTAAATAGAATAAGAAATCTGAAAACTAGGTGGACAGATAAGAAGATGAAAAGTTAGTATTCAGAAAAAAGCTTAAAATTAGGAAGACTTATAATTAACATTACAATGGTAAAAAATATTACAGGTCAATGTGTCATAGCGCGACACCGCATTACAGAATTTACGCAGAGATGAATACCCTGAATTATATTGCCTTGGTAAAGTTTTTTCTGTGGGCCCTAGACGGGCGCGTTGCGGCCGATGGGGCGGCGGCAACCTTCACAGAGGGCGCGGCCGGGGCGATGCCCTTGCACCCACTCAGGCACGCACAACAGCTGGCGGTCGGGTCGTGACGTCACCCAGGGGTGGTGGCGCGTGGCGTCTGGCGTTGAACTGCGTCTGGGAGAACTGGCAGTAACTGGTAGAGAACTGGTAGACTGGTAGTGACTGGTAGAGAACTGGTAGTAACTGGTAGTGACTGGTAGTAACTGGTAGACTTGGAGCGGCCGGGCGGTCTCAATCTCCGGAACGTAGTAATTAACTACGCGTACCTCTGATTCTCATTATAATAATTGTCGAACACAACTTCGGACAGTTCAGCGATCCTTCGGAGAAACGTTCGCCTCTCGTCACGACGAATTCCCACCCCAGATAATTTTCTCTGTCTACTGCAGCCGGCACAATGCTCAAAACTCGCAGCAAAATAATAAAATCCCACATAGGCACATTCGCCCGAATAATTCCCACCCCAGATAAGTTTTTTTTCCAACTGCCCTCAGCCTAGAACTCAGGCTCCTTCCGACGAATAATTATAAGTTTTTCAGAGGCACACTGGTCTCTCTCCGACGAATAGTTACCCCCCAGAGAAGATTCTCTCCCGACTGCCCCCCGTCTAGATGATCTGGCTCCGTCTGATGCTCTGCACTTTCTGCCATTCTCTCACTCGAAATTGTATTAGGTCAACTTTTACCCCCCACTCGTTTTCTCGTATGTTCCAGCTCCTTATGATAGTCGCGTCGCTATTGGCCAAAGGTAGTTGCGCATTACGTTATTTCAACCAATCGCGACAGGAGTAGTGAAGGAAGTTTCAACTCTTTGCGTCACTGTGAGCGTCCAGAATTTTCCTATTCCTTCTAGAACATGCTTGCACAAGACAGGCGTTGTCAGTGAAAGAATTTATCGCTCTGGGATTCCCGGGATGTCGATTTCAAGAGCGTTCTAGAAATTTCTGCAGCTGGTCATGCGAACACGTGCCTCTCAGTGAATCTTTCGACGACTGACCCTTTTAACGACCTTCTTAATGTGTCGGGGGCGCAAATAGCTGTCCGATAAGCGAGGTTGCACGTGCAACGCCGTATGTTCATTTCCCAACTGCCCTCAGCCTTATGAAATTTTGTATGATGAAATTGGTATCGCTACAATATACCTACATTGCCTAACTTTAATGTCATATCTTGTGTTCCCTATTCGTTAATTTGACGTTTCGGAAACATAAGCCTTGCTATTTTTTAATTGACATAAATACTCCATACAGTGATCCACATGTTCTCTGGAGGAAAGTGTGAACCGCCTTCCCTCTATAAGTATTTTGTCATGAATCTCCTTTGTTTTATTTTTCAGGTGCATTCATTATCAAACTTCGCATTATTGTTGTCGTTATTATCAATAATATTAAATTCCTAAGTGTGCTTTCGTGAGTCTCTCCAGAACATTCTCATTAAATTCACTAGAATTTTGTAACGTGAAACGAGCAAGCCCTGTCTCTTTGCATGTGGAATGCTTTAGCCGACTGTTGGGAATGTGGCATAATCTTATCTCAACGTTCCTGAAGCAAATCGACGGTGCTACTGCACTCCTGCTTCAAGAAACGAAGCCTCGGCTAATGACGGGACACGGAGGGGCGGGTTTTGTGATTCGAGGGTTACGGAGCGTGAAATGAAGACACTCGTTCGTGCTGCTGCTTCCGTGGAATTGCAGGTATCTGTATTACTCGCGCAACTTTTCTTGAACGATGACCTTGATCCCCCTCCCTTGTGCAAGAAACAGTTGAACGCAAAAGCTCGCAGCGGGCACTGATGACAACCTTCTAAGCATTAAAACTTCGTTGGCGCGAAACAGAAGCTAGTAAAAGCCAGTTGCTTTCATAGTGCAGAATCCCTGTTCAGGTTTATTGTCAATATCGAAAGAAATGGCTGAGTCAGGTCCAGGTCCTTCAAGGGAGTCACCTAAAACTTCCGAAAAAGTTAAGCACAAGATGCAGTTTTGACTTTTATTTCACAGACGTTGGCATTACTTAAAATACTCTAGTGACCTACTTTGTAACTAATACTCCCACTCCACCCGAAATCGTCAATCCATCGTTCAAGAAAAGTTGCCCGAGTAATAGTTGGTGATGTTTGCGAGAAATTACAATACTCAGACGTTATTTTCAAGTATACTATTAAGTAAAGAAAGAAGTAAACGTATGTCGTTTATTGTAAAACGGGTCTATGATCCGTGTACATTCGTTTTAAGGTGGATTATGTTTGGGAGTTCCCGTGATTTTCTTTATAAACATGCAAAATTTTATTACTATCTCTTTGAATTTTAATTCAAAATGACAAGTTCTGTATTAATTTTGGAAAATACTATTCAAATTGCAAGATAACATCACATTCTTATTTTTAATTATACAGATTGTAATAGGGGTTTGAATTCATAATTTTGTACCATATAAAATCGTACGTATGAAAATGATCCAACCCTTATTATCTGAAACATTAAAGTCTTTTATTGCCTTTTTTACAGATATCTCATCAATTGCTATCACAAAAAAAGCGAAATAAAATGTTATTATTTGTCTCAAGGTACCTCAAGATCTCAATATATTAGCAATAACTCGTACAAGATAATTGAGGGTCTAGCAGTCAAATTGTATAATTTGGTTTATTTTTTTATTTCTGTGTTGATTTTTCTTTCTAAACAAATATATTAATTTCTTTTGTAAATAATAAACAACTTATATATATTCATAGAGTGTTTGTACGTTTCTGCAATTCATAATTTTCGTAGAAAATATTTTTGCAAACTAACGTTTAAGTGCTAATTGTTGTTCAGTTATTCGGAATATTCAAGTAGTTTATTAAACAAAATATATTTAAAATTGCCTTAAGAGATTATTTTCGAAGTTTAGATATTTTCTCCTTGGACACTGTACAGTGAATCATAATAAGGACCAGCGTCATCCTCATAACACTAACAATACGTAATTCCCCAATTGCGCTTCGGCCTATGAAGCATATGTTCTCATAAAAAGTGCAATTTTTGTAGTTTTCCATTTTCTTTGCCTTTGAAGTAATGTAAATGTGTGCTAATTTCCAAGAGTTGAAGCTCTATTGAGAACCCAAGAAAATATTTGCGTCATTTCTGAGCAGCAAGTGGACTGCAATTTTAACAGTATCCAGGCGATTGCATTGCTTAGTATAGAGCTCTCGTCATACACACTCATTTCAGTCTATACACAAATTGGCGTTTGTTATCGTTTATTTTTTTCTGTGGCAATACTTAGTAAAACCCACAGCTCTCTAGTCACATGAAGTACAACCTGTTAAGGGTTGTAGACGAAGAGAAATCATCACGAAGCTATTGTGCAAAAATTTCCCTCAGCAAAATGCTCTAAGAAAAAATTGTTCATTTACTTTAGAAAACGATTATGCTGCGATGGTGTTTTTGCTCCTGAAATGACTAATTCTCTATAATTACATTAGATTAAATATTCGGAGTATTGTCAAATATTCATTTCCTAACGAAACGCTACATTACACTTGTTTATGCTGTAATTCTGTATACTGTAATTATATTTTTGTAATTAATGTATTTCAAAAATTTACCAGCAAGTCTAAATTTAATTGTCCAAATACATTTCAATATCTTGATTTTGCACGTAGAAGAATAGTAGTAGAAGATGTACATTTAAGTAATGTAATTATTATCCTGTTTCTTTTGCAGCTCGAATCCAGTCACACAGCCAAGAGATTACATCACAAGCAGATGTTTAATTCGCACGTAGAGAGATATTTTATGCGTTTTTTAAACATATTCTACAATATTTATTTCCTAAAGAGTACATTGTTACAGAATATGAGATAGAGGCAATAAAGCTGTGTTCGTGCTTCATTGTGCAACCAATCTAATTGTTTTCATTTTTAATCAAACGTGTAATGAAGTGGTGATTTTTTGCCGGATTCGCTGCGAAATGAATGGCTTTCCCAGATGGCGCTGTCATAGCCTGCGCAACGCAGCGTGTTGGTGTTGGGAACTAATTAACTGAAGGTCTGTAGACTAGAATGACATGTAATCAAGATTGTGATGCATCAAATCATAAGCTCAGGAATTAAAGCTGCGCTCCATTTTTCATCACCTTTGGCCAACTAATAAAACCCTCTCCGATTCAATTATAGGAATCTATTAGACTGTGTTTTTGTGTCGAGTCGGGTCATTAATTTTTATATTACAATATGCAAATGACCTTTTATGGAGAAGAATTCAAACAATGGAAAGAACAATTAAAAGAATTCCGATTTACATATAACTAAGCATTCCGTCGTGGTGCCTCTAGCTTGCTGCAGTGATTAGGGACTGCTCTGATTCTTGCAATGTTCAAAGCCTTGCAGTTTACAGAAGCCATTTTATTAGTTAATTTCCTTGGTGGACTGAAGCGGTAGGTCTCATTTATTAGATGACATTCTTTCTTGAACCACGTGTACAAGTTGTGTGTGCAACCATAGTTACGTGTCATACAGTAGCGCACGTCCATGTTAAATGCCCCATGATGATGTTGATCAGCGACTAGCGTTACGTGCGGTGACAAAAGAACACTACACCACCTTAACATTCGTAATACAACATCTGCCAAATGTAACCAAAAAGTGAATGTTTTTTCATATATTTGAATTTTCTTATGCATATAACTAAAACATGTAGTAGAAGTCTTGAACAATTTTTAAGGAAAAAAATGATTTAAATCTAATGAATGTTGTCCATTCGTTAGATAACTCAAATAGTGGATCCGTGAGGAACAGCGAGTAGTTCCTTACTTTTCATGAAAATATCTAGAAATGTAATCTAGGTAGTAAATAAAGGTGTCTACGAGGTAATAACATTTCTGAACAACTTTCCGTCTTTTTTTTGTCTAGATCTTTTGGAAAAGTGAAAAAAACCTATTTCTTTCATTTTTTATTATTGCATTTAATCGCAGAACAGTGCACTCCTTTAGTCACACGCATTTTTATCAATGTATAAACCTAAAAAGTCTAAGAATTCCTTTGGTGAATATAAAATATACCCCGATACATATCAACGTAAGGTTAAAACGTTGGTTCTACCTAATTTTACACGTTATTTAATGACTTGCCCTTGAAATTCTAGGAATCTAAAACCATGAGGTCATAACAGAACTCGAATTATATATTTTAATGTTTTTAACTAGGTCTTAATAAATGAATTTCAAAACAAATCCGACTACAGTATAATACGTAAACTGTGGTACAACTGTGTGCATATGGTTGTACAAGTACAGCCATGAGTGCCCGCTCGGGGGCACGTTTATCACTCACTCGAGGCAAAGAGGATGCAATATGAATAAAGAAATTGAATGCGCAGATAGAAGTCTATAGCTTCGCCTTTGAGAGTAATGCTAAGTACTCCAAAAATGTATTCTACTTCTAAGAATATGTATTCCGTAATAGTAATGCTTTTCGTCCAGAAGTAAGAGGAATAAGACGGAAATAATTAAAAAAATAAAAGAATGAATGTAAAATAATCATGAAACATTGTCTTCACAGAGAAACGTGAATATTTGATTTTATTTTCGTTTTACTACGTTGGAAGTGGTGTGACCGGTTTTTATTTCTCTTTAAGTTCATTACAGCTGAACATGTGTGAAAATATTGCACATTTGAACTGAACTGCATATTCTTTTCTGGCCTGTGACGAACTACTTCATTTGCGAGGAGCCTCATTGACCAAACATACGCCTCTGCGAGTGTTCTCAACCCGCAAAAATATATTTTTGAATTTGCATTTCAACATGAGTGTATAAGTTTCACAACTTCATCACCGCCATCAGTTCAGTAACCAATGTCGGACTTAGTAATTCTTCTTAATTCTGCTAATGGTACTAGAGAATGATCCTGCATGTGTTTTGCTTAATTTAAGCATGGATATATTTTGTTAATACCACTGAGGAGTTTGAGAACAATTATTCTTATGCCATTTCATACTAAAAATCAGTTAAAGGAGAAAAATGTGACTATAGCATAAACTGAAAATAATTGTATCAGAAATTATTTTAATCCACTGGCATCTGCCAAAATTTAACACTCTTTACAGATATACAAATTTTAAGGCTAATTGTATACCGTTTCTGGCCAAAATCCAACACAGGAATATCTTATCTTAATTCCTTCATTTAATCTTTCTTGTTATTATTTACGTAATGGTAATAGACACAATAATTCATAAATAATTTTCTTGCACGAGTTAATAAAAAATGAGAACTCTCAGCCCCCAACAATTTATTTCAATACTAATGTTGATATTAACTTTAAATTATTGAAATTACTCTAAACATTAATTATACATTTGTTTGATTTTAGTACCTTTTACTTTCTCGCTACCGCTACCGTGAAAGTTATCTAATTCTGCGCGAAAAACCGGGGAATTTTCGGCAGGAAAACATCTTACAGCGTTCTGGTAACCAATGTGGCTAAATTTAGAAAAAGAACTTTAAAACGACGTTTAGCAAGAATCCATGTTTTGTGGGTCATCGATATCGAAAAGTCGATTGACGGCAAAACGTGTCTGCCGTTTTCTATCCGTTTGTGAACAACGCTAGTGCCGAAACAGTTCAACCGATTTCCTCAAAAATGACCTTAAATGTTTTTATTAAAGTTTGTTCTCGAATAGCGTAAAGAACGCTTAAGAAAATGTACCAGTTCTCGTGCTCCTTGAAATGCCTAATTTTTAGAAAATTGCAAAAGTCTAATTTTGTTCGGGTGACTTCCTAGAATTACAGTATTGAAGATGAAATCTGTTCCTTTAAAGGCAGATCTTAAAACAAGGACATGTTCAATTTTTCGAAAATATGAGTAGTTTTCGTGTAAGTTTGCGTGAAATGCAAGCAAGTTTACATTTTTTAAACAATTTTTTATCTCAGAAATCGCTCCAATTTTTTCTTTAAATTTTATCCACATATTGACGAAGTGAAGTAAAAGAATGGCGCGTGACTCATTTCGTTGAACAGTTATTTCGTTGACGTTCCCGAAAGAATTAATCAATCAATCCATACCTCGACTTCAATATCTCGCCAATTTTTTTTAACATCTGCTTTATGTGCAATTTGTTCTACTCTAACATTAGGTAATACAATTGTATATACATTATTGACAAATAAACCATCCAAATCTGGTTCTTTCTAAAAAAATATTTTTAAAACAATTGTCCAAGAGAAAAAACAACAACAAAAAAATCACATTGAAATAACAATAAACAAAAACAAACATACAATTGTGCAAGCATTATGACAAAAAATGGCATCATCTACAGTATCAATTATTTAAAAAAAATATTATTTGTATCTGTGGTCCAGATCCAGAGTATGTACTCTTTTCAGTCTTCTTGGCATTGTGCTGCTATCTAAGATGTTTGACCAGATGATTAATATGATTTTAGAGTCTATTTGGTATTTGATAGATTTGAGAGCGATTTCCTTTTTAATAGTGGTGATAGAGATCTTCATGTATAGTGGCGTTTGATACAAACCAGGGAGCATTGCTTAATAGTCTGAGACATTTGGTTTGAAATCTTTGGATTATATCTACATTTGAATGTGATGCTGTTCCCCCGAGTTCAATTCCATAAGTGCCGATGAGTTTCAGTATTGATTTCTAAAGTAAAATTTTGTTTTCTAGACTTAAAGAAGCTTTTCTTCCTATTAACCATATCATTTGTCTACATTTCAGTTCTGCTTCCTTTCTTTTAATTGAAATATGTTTCTTCAAAGTTAGCTTTTTGTCATGATGTAGTACGAGATATTTGACGGTGTCTACGTTTTCAATCGGTTTTCCGTTTATTTCTATTCTTGTATTTCTTGCTCTTCTTAGGGTAAATTTGTACTTTTGTACTTTTTTTCATCCATTCTTATTCTTCCAGAGTTTACACCACTTGTTTATAACTCCAGATGATCTTTCAATGTTCTCGTTGTCGTTTCTTGATTTTCGTGATCTCGCCATTGTATTCTCGCACCTCCATGATTGTCATCGTGGTCAGAGAAGAGCGTTCTGGTCAACCCTCGTAATCTTCTTCGCGTCTCGATACGCTCATCAAAACCCTCTCCCTTGAACCATTGCGGGTCCTCGATTACTAGAGGGCTCACGCTGATGCACCCTCTACCTCATCCGCATCTCGCATCGTCCCTTGCTCCCCACATGGCGAAGATTCATTGCGGCAGCTCGCCTATGGGACTCGATTTTTTGCGTACTCTACCACAGTGTGCCCCGCGTCGCGTGGGCTGCTGAGAGAGTGCCGTTGTCACATTACTGGAAGGGTGTGAGATGACCCGACGTCAGCTTTGCGACAGGTAGGAAAAGGTAGATAGATGATAGATATAGATAGTCTGGTAAATGGACACATAGATAGTTATATATATATATATATATATATATATATATATATATATATATATATATATATATATATATAGAGAGAGAGAGAGAGAGAGAGAGAGAGAGAGAGAGAGACAACTTTACACGAACAGTATTTATTGCTGGTTATCTGACGACATTGTCATCAGTGATGTGTAAACACTTGCCGTTCGACACTGTCGTGACGTCCGATAACCGATAAGAAACACTGCTCGTGTAAAATCGACTTTACTGGACAACTATGCGCGAGTGCGATTTATCGGTTTTAGATCAAACAACCTTCATTGAGCAAAGGGTCCTTATTAGTAGCCGGACCGTGTTACCTCCATCGACATTTTCTTCAACTAGCATGTAAAATGATTTTGTTGATGTTACTGTTGCTGTATGATAATTTATTGCTAACAATCGATTTACAATGAACTTTTGGATATGCTATCAGTTGCTGTACACTGTTTTGAACTAACGTATACATATTCTTTTAATAAAATTCTTACTTTTATATTGTAAACACTGATTTATTCTACTTTAAATTTAAGTTTCACTCTTCAATACGGTAAACATGTAACTTCCTAAGAACTTATTTAATCAATGGGTTGAAGATTTATTGTTGATACAATTACAGAAAATTAATAATAATAATAATAATAATAATAATAATAATAATAATAATAATAATAATAATAATAATAACAATAACAGTCGGCCCCGTGGCGCAGACGGTTGCGGCAGCCGTTCGTCTGTGCCGAGGAGGCTGCAGGTTCGAGTCCTGCGTAGACATGGTCGTATTTGTGATTGCCCCTTCACCTATCATCATCATCATCCTTTCATCTCATAATTCAGACTTCAAGGCGTAACAACCTTGTTGTAATCCAAGGATACAGCTGAAAAGCTGGTCCTGGAAGAATTACACACGTTAATCGTGTAGCGTGGTCAGTAATGGCCTCTACGCCAATAATAATAATAATATTAATTATAATAATAATAATAATTATTATTTTTTTATTATTATTATTATTTTGTTTATTCTCAAAGTTTTTGGTTTCACATGGATACCACACAGATACAATATCAAAGTATGGTAACACAGACGTTTTTAAAATCTACAAAACAAATTAAGGCATTCTAACACATAAACATAAAATAACTGTTTTCAGATTTTAAACATAAAATAACAGTTTTCAAATGCTAATAACAAATACAATTTCATGAATGAGCTTTCAAAACCGAACATGTCCTCCCATGAATCTCCTGACTAGTGAGCAGATACTGATTATAACCGACTTCTGGAGGCCGATGATAATGCTCTTCTCCAAGCAGAGTTCTTCCAGCGATCTGCAGAGAGTTTTTGGTATTATTATTATTAGGAGTTGGTATTGTTATTGGTATTATTTGGTATTATTATTTGGAATTATTATTATTATTATTATTATTATTATTATTATTATTATTATAAGACGCTTCTTTCTGCTTGACAGATGAAGGCAATGCTTTTGGGACGTCATTAGAAGCCTCTCCAAGCCCTTACTTTCCTCGTTTTTGCGCCTTGTTTTGTGCGCGTCTCGGGGTGTGCGCAAAACTCTGCAGCCTTGCAATTCCCACGCATTGTTTGGTTATTTTCCCACCGGCGCGGTGCGTGTTTGTTTTTCTTCGAACGATAATACAGTTTTTCGAGATGTCTTGACTGTGTGAAGTAATTTATTCATCCTCTGGATACGGAGGAACCGAACGTGTGTTTACATTTACGGGTAAGTATTAGTTCAGAAGTATAAAACCGAATGAGTCCAGAGAAAGTCAGGTAAAAGACACTAGAAATTATAGTCGCAGATTGAAGCAATTAGGTGTAGACTGCTAAAAGGTGTCAAAATGTTACGTTAACATGCAGTGCGTTTGTGGGTAATAGTAAACAATTTTCTTTAGACAATATACCATTATTTCAATGTTTTCCATGATTTATGTGATTGAGTATAAATAGTTATGAGTATAAATATCGTAACTTTGGTCAGCAGAATATTTTACAATGTCTTTTATAATTTCTCCATAAATTGACTAGATAGACTTGCGGCATTATATTTAGAAGAGACGAAACGTTTGAGACAAGACGTAAGCCATATGGGAAATGACTTACTGCAAAGTACTAGCAGATTATATCTACGGCAAACTTACTACAGATATAGGACAATTATTTATAATTTCGATTGATTGATTGATGAGTCCCGGTGAGTCAAGTGCTAAGGTCATTAGTTCCGTAAGCGTAGTGCATGCTTTATCATTGAGAGGTGGCGGTGATCTTCCCCCGCTGGATGGTGAGATTCAGCGCTGCCATACCGTCCAGTAATTTACGTCTAGTGATTTTCCCAAACCAGGTATCTCCCACCAGCGGGCATCGCTCCAGTCGGTACAAACTCTAAGCTCCCAACCTGTCTCCCGTCATGCGTTATGTAGTGTAGTGCATGTTAGTGTAATGTGTGTAAGTTATGGTGATGTAGGGACAAGGAAGAGGAAGAAAAGATTGCGCACGGTCAGTGGCCTATTTGTTGGAGTACTGCTCCGGCATTCACATGGTATTGATTGGTAAAACCATGGAATATTACCGATCAGAGCAGCGGTACCGCCAGAGTACTTCTTCAGACAGCGACTGAATTCGACCACTAGGCAGTGGTCGTTATAATCCTGCATCGGGACTCGAACCTAGGACCACCAGGTCAGGGACACTGTAGTGACATATTCGATTTTTCGAAGCCCGATTAACAGTGGCCACTTGTAAAATGCTAAACCTTTCTGTTTGAAAAACGCTTTATCTTGTTTGACTATAAGAAATCTAGTGAAATGAGGAGTACATTATGCAGGTATATATTGTCAGGTAGAATATTCTCAACACTCTTCTTACAGATTCTTCTCTTTCTTCCTGACTGGCAAAGGTCAGTTCTAAGATGGCAGATTACTAAGTAGAAACATACATTTAGTGATAGAGAAGTTCAAAGCAAGGCAGCAAAATAATCAAGTACCCCTGCTGCGTGATAAATATTCACAAGTTGTCGATAGTGAAGGAAACTAAAAAAAAGAACGTAGGAAACATATTTCACATACATTTTTTTCTTCTAAATAATGAACGCATAGGCTTTTTGTAAGCGAATGACAGTTTTGCAAAGTTTAAAGTATGGTAACTTCATTTTCTGTCTTAAAAAAGAGAGCGTGTACATCAGTAAACAGAACATGTAACTACCATTGTTCAGGAATAGAGACCGTTCCAACGTGTACTGTTCGATCACACAAATATTCGACGAATTTCAAAGTCAGCAAAGCCGGCTGCTCTGATCAGGAGGTCCTAGGGTTCGAGTCCCGACTGCGGCGTATTTTCGATAGTAAATATGTAACTAGGTTGAATTCAACTCCTTTTTGGAGGGGAAACTAGCGGTCGGAGGCTCTGATCGGTAGTTTTGTTTATCAAAGACAGGCGAATGCCGGGACATTACCTGCACAAACGGGCTACGAACAAGGCAAGAACTTGCCATTCTCTTCTTTTGGTATCCTCTCCTCCTACGGAATCGCCAACACACACTACACGCACTTCACTACTGCCATATCGGCAGCTAAGAGGTTCTCCCGGCTGGCGCGGTGCCACGCTGGGTGAGGATTCCTGGAGGGGGGAAATCACCTGCAAGCCGAGATCGACGCCAGAACTCACCACCCAGCGGGAGTGGAAAACCACTATCTCCCTAGATAATCTTCTACACTAACAATAATAATTACTATAGCTGTTGGCGTGCCCGGAAACTTCAATGTATCAATTTAGGGAATTCGTATACGAATTCAGCGGTCAGCTACTTTTCTAAATAAAATAAATTATAAAATAAAATATAAAATAAAGAAATACATAATATATAACATGTATAAAATATATAAAGTAATATATAAAATATAAAAGAAAATTAAAGCACACTTTACTACAAATGAATTCTCATAATTTCTCTGGAAATTCACAGCAGGGCCTTCCACAGAAAAGTATTCCGTCCCCAAATTACTCAGGCGGAAAGAACTAGATGTGGAATGAATCTTAAATTGTTTGAGTCTGAATCTAACACTAATTCTTAACAGTTTTTCAAATATTACTAGTGAAAAAAGCCTCGAATGTGGAAAAAATGTGAAATAATATTGTAGTTATTATTATAGTATTTAACGACTCTGTATATGGAGTTTTTTTCCTGATACGTGTATGTTGTAGATAGTAAAGAAAAGATGTGTACACTTTTTATGAGTTTGAAGTAAGCAGACATTTAGTCTTTTGATCGTAAGTTGAAATTTGAAAGACAACAATTTACATTTTTTTTTAAACCATAGGATTCGAGAATTCAATTTCCGTATCTCTGTAACAAGTCTTGGGCATCGATCGCTAGAACAAATCAAACAAATATTGCAACTTCTCATTTCAAATATTTTACAATGTACTAATATTTACGTTACAAATATTTAACGAATTATATGTGGAATTTGAAGACTTTAATTTTTCATTTATCACAACTATTAAAACTATACAAAATATTGGAAAGACAAATAATTACAATTAAAACGATACAATAACTCTTAATAAATTCCTTTTTCCCAAATTGTGTGCAAGGTGCACGGAGAATATTCTCAAAATCTACTCCTTCAATTTTTACAAACATATTTCACTGTGCTGCTAAAATAAGTGTGATACAATATTTGACTTACACAGTGCATAAATAGCATAATAAAAGCATTTTAAAATATGCAAGAATTTGAATTTTCTAGCCTCGCATCTTTCTCAAGACTCGTGCTATCTTAAAAGCGGAATGCCACATCTCCAAAAAATCGCACGTCCGTCCTCAGCCGCTAAACCAGCAAACGAGCCGACAAATAGCGAATTCGCGTGTTGGACGTTGGAGGTCCCACGACACGCTTGCTCCGGTAGCCACCTCCCCCTACCACCTCCGTCGCCTCCGCCACCGCTACCGCCTACGACTCTGGCACAGCCATGGTGTGCACCGCCTCCACCCCTGCCACCATCATCGCTACTGCCTTCGTCATCGCCATCGCCATCGCTATCACCATCGCCACCGCCTCCACCTCCACCGCCGCCTCCGCCCCGCCTCCATCGTCTCCGCCACCGTCTGCGCCACCGGCTCCGCCACCGCCACCGCAACCGCCCCCATCTCCGCCTCCATCTCCGCCTCCATCTCCGCCTCCATCTCCGCCTCCATCTCCGCCTCCATCTCCGCCTCCATCTCCGCCTCCATCTCCGCCTCCATCTCCGCCTCCATCTCCACCTCCATCTCCGCCTCCATCTCCGCCTCCATCTCCGCCTCCATCTCCGCCTCCATCTCCGCCTCCATCTCCACCTCCATCTCCGCCTCCGCCTCCGCCTCCGCCTCCGCCTCCACCTCCGCCTCCGCCTCCGCCTCCGCCTCCGCCTCCGCCTCCGCCTCCGCCTCCGCCTCCACCTCCACCTCCACCTCCACCTCCGCCTCCGCCTCCGCCTCCACCTCCACCTCCGCCATCATCGTTCTCGTCTTCATCTCCTCATTCCTCTCTTTCCCTGGCGCATCCGCTGCCGTCCCACTTCCCACCTCCGGCTCTGCCACCTCCAACTCCGCCTGAGCTTCCGCCGTCGCCTCTGTTTCCATCCCTATCTCCGTCACTCCCAACTCCGCCACCGTCTCCAACCCCCCGCCGCCGGTGTTTGTCTGGCAGCGGGCGGCGTGGGAGTCGATCTCACGACCCCGCTGATGGCCGATAACCGCCCCACCCCGCCTCCGCCGTGCACCTCCTGCAATTACTGCGGGGCAGCCAGGCAATTAACCGCTGCAGGCGGCGAGCGGTCCCCGAGACGACCTCTGGCCCCGAATGCCAGCGCCACCCTGACTGCGTTCGCCCGGGAGCCGTCGTACTCGGTAGCATGTCGGACTCGAGTGAGAGCCGAACTGGAAATAATTTCTGGAATTTATTTTTTTTTCCGCTCGCAAGCATAGACACTAGAATTCAACTTCGCTAATTATTGGTAGGGAAGTTTTACTTGGCGACATGCCTACGACAACATAGACATTTTATACCGGACATTTTATTCGCGGAAAGAAGTCATGGCCATAAAAAACAACTGGACACTGAAAATTAAACTAAGGCGATGGATATCAACATGACTGATGCTCGCACGTTGTGAATGATCCTAAGAACTTAAACACACTTGTTTGAATTGAATTGTAAATGACACTATACACTATTTTTTACTAGCATTAGATAGGTCATAAAAGAGGAATACAATGGCGTATCATTTGTAAATGTTTTGACAGTAGTTTGACTATACAATTATACTTTCTGACTTGTGATTTTAAATTAAAACAAATAAATTTCCTACAGCCTTTGCAACTGTCGCCTTTGAGAAAGGTGCCCAGAAGGTTGCAAGGAGGGGGGAGGCAGTGAAGATAAAGAAGCAAGTTAAGCAATCCGTAGTCTTGACTACAAGGACACAGGAACAAACATCAATACATCAATATCAATACAAATATCAATACATCAACGATCAGAAAGAACATTTTCTTATTGAGTCATTAGAATTGAATTTTCCTTCCACTAATTGAAATTCAAATATCGTTCATTGAAATGAACAATATAAACAAATTGGCAGTGTAAAGTAAATACTAAGAAATGTCGTTTTGAGATTTGACAAGAATCGAGCTCAATGCCTAATGACGTAAGAACAAGCTAGCATTTTAAAAAAACATTTCAAATACAAGAAAAGGGAATGAATGGTTAACGATTTTCACTACAATATCTCCAAATAGTTCATCTGATTACACAAGATAGTAGGGCAACATTTGGTTATTATTTGCTGTTGCGCAACTGTTCATGTACAAAAATAAAATAAGACCTAGATGACTACAGAAAACAGATTAAAAACAGGTACATGGATTATTTTGATAAGCTCTGTGTCCCTCCTTGACAGCAACACACGTCTGCAGTCGTGTGTGCAAGGGCAGACGAACTGAGAGCATTGTGGCGCTATAAATTGATGCTTTAGAATTTCAGCCAGAAGATGAATTTAATTGTGATGAAGTAGATGAGTTTAATTGTGATGAATCAATCGAAAATAATATTTCATTCTGTTGGTTAATGTCGAAATTTGTTCATGTGTCAGTCGTGTCAAGACCGCGGTTTGCAATAGTTACGCCTGTATGCCCCATATACATTCCTCTCCGTCTCCCTCTCCCTGCAACAGGGCCGGCGCCGCGAAGGCCACCTTCTCCAAACGCGACAGCTACAGGAAATACAGTTCGTGTAACTTAAAAATCACATGCCAGAAAGAATCATTTTTTAATCAAATTACTATTGAAGCATTAACATATGATACATCATTGCATTCATTTTTTATGATCTATCTATTGCTAGTGAGAAAATTATACGGTTGTATTTGAAAAATCAAGGATGATTAAATTTCCGGAAAACAAAAATATTTCAAACATTATCTCTACGGCTTATTAATCATGATTCTACATTGTGCGAAAATTGCATTTCGATTTCGTGTATCGTTAGAACTTTCATGAATCTTTTAGAATCGTTTAGACGTTTATGGAACTCTCTGTGGAACAATTAACTGAATGATTTGATAAAACATAACTCGAAACGAAAACAAGAAAAGAATCCGCCATTGAAACATTCCTTCATCTTTTTTAAAAAAATGGCTATTCAGGACAACATTTAAAGAGACAATAAATAGGAAATAATATTAAATAGAAAAGAGTACAAACAATTTAAATCTAAGTTGTTTGGTAGAACAAATCTAGCAAACATGTGTTTTTGTATGAATATATCAGTTCCATATACCAATATTAGTCGCCTCGCTGGGAAATGAGGGTGGAGTCAGGGGAAATTGCTCGTGCTCGTAGGGGCGCTGGGCTTCCCAGATGCTTAAATAGCTCGTAAGGACTCAGTTCGACATGCCTCAATACACTTACAAGACACCGTTCTTTCATTCACAACCTTGCAACTACGAAGTTCGAAGCGTCATACTTAGCTGAGCGTGGCCGCAGTAGCTTCGGCCAATGGTGTCGAGGTAGATCAGGATATTGCTTCGCATCTGCAATTTGCTGCTTGTGATGTGAATTCGGTTTAAGAACTCGCGCGGTACTCACTGTAGTGCCCTCAAAGCGATCATTGACTTCAAGCCCTTACTGCAGTATGCCAAGGTCTCCTTGTAGTGGCACGCTTCGTGACTCGAGGTTCTCAGCGCAACTAGCGTGGGGAAAGGCAACTATTAGTAGAATTCCCGCCGTTTTCCAATAGTGATAGAATAAAGGAAAAACAAAATAAAAAAGTAAAGTTATGAACAAACAATGATGACATCTTAAATTTATCGAAATACTGCCTAATGGAATATCCTGTGTAAAGCGTAAAAGCGGTCAGGGCGACTTTGATTACCTTCTGCTCTCTTGTGGCGAGATGATCAACTGCGTGGAGGAGTGATTTCGCCGTGCTCCCCGTGCCACGGACTCCCTCTGGTGGCATAGACCTTGACATAGCTGCTTTCCTATTTGTCAAATGCCTAGTGACGAGTAACACCCAACATTTTGCCCGTTTCGAAAACACGTCGCAGTACTAACGAAATATGGCCTGACTCACTTGCTTTCAACGTTTATAAAAATCCTTCTGGGCCTCGGAGCCTATTTTCTTCACAGCTCTTACGTGTCTAGACACAACTCGCTACCGCTTTGTAGACTGTTGCTGTCTGCATAAGCCCAAATATTCTCTCTTCTATACTAACGAACTGTTTATGACAGCCGAATACTTCTCCTAGCGGCATTGCACAGTGCTTGTCCGTAACGTTCTTAATTCGACCGCGACTGCGTGGTGTCTGCCTCTCACCACTTCTGCCTCTGACGGGCGCTAGATTTCGATTCATTATAATACAAAATAATAACATATAAATATTTTATTCAATGAATTATAAAAATAAATTCACATCAAATCAATTTTCAAAATTATAAATTGAACACAGCCTGTAATATTCAAGACAATTAACGTGAGAACGAATGTCAAAGCATTATTTTGTAAAATGTTAACACCCCTGAAAGGAAAAATGTCGAACAAGAGGAAATAAATAAAAAAAGAAAATTCCTTATCAGCACGACCCTGTTGAGCCACCGCCCCTTTGCCTTGAACGTACGTCACACCCGAACACTTCCTCCAGCCGTCATCCCCTCCACAACGCTTTGGTCGTAAGACCAAACACATCCTAAACTTTGCTTTTCAGGGCACCAACATTTTTTTCTCTCTCTTTGGCCAAAATAAGGAAAATAATCGAATATAACAAGTATTTTACATTTTTTGTTCTAGCCTTATGTAAAAGCACTTTAAGCAGTCCAGCGAAAATAATTAAATTTCTGTATAAGTCACAATTTATAAAGCCTGAAATATTTTAAATATTTACACGCCCATTTCTTTGTATACAACACTAAGAGAAACACATTAGTGGCGCTACTAAACGGCATAGGGTTTCTTCAATATGTTAATTTTCTATTGTCTTGAGACGGGGCTAGTTTTATGGGTTTGCCCCAGCCTCTTCTACCATCTACCGACACCTAACAGACCTGCCAGGGTCTCTCGCAGTATTGCTACTGCTCTTTAGAGACAATTCTCACCGGAAAGGTCCCATGCACTCACCAACTTTTACGTCGACATAGCCCTTCGTGTACCTGGTCATTTACATATAAGTAACGATGTATAGTAATGAGATTTTACTAGAAATGTTGTGAAATATTATATAGACAATATTTATCTATTATCGTCATTGTGATTTAACCAAAAGCAGATATATTTTTTCATGTTTTTTTCCAATGTTTCAGTACCCTAATTGTTTAACAGAAATATGACTTTACGAATAACACAACAGTTCAAAACTTTTTTTCATATAGAAGTTTCGTGGAGCCATTTTTGAGAAAATATCATTTGGGATTTCCTGAAAATGCACATTTTTGAGATTTTTTCACACAATAGCTTTTAAGATTTCGAGAAACTTTACCAGTTCATTTGGAGTACATACGTTCGGAAATGCATTAAATTTTGAAACATACGCTTCAAAAGAAAATATTATTTCACGACATAAAAGATACTGCATGTAGTAAAATACATTTGTGTAAATTTTCGAAATCAAAATGTTTAATCAAAACAAGATTCAGACGTTATGTTACGAGATTCATTGCATTTAGCTCTAGCCATACAAACAGTTAAAAAAAATATTGGAGACGTATTTTAGATAATTGTTTTTAGTGTGTTTTAAAAGTGCGCCTTTCCTTTAAAATTGTACCCAAATTAATTGTATATGAAACAAATGTGCCTTAAAGTAATTGAATCGGTGAGTAGAAAATTCGTACAACTTCAAAATTGACATTTTTTTAATGGAAATACACAAAATCACTTTTAAACGAGACCCTTACTTATCAAATGAAGAACAGCACAACTAGCGCAATGTGTTTTCATTTACGAAGCTACCTATTATTGTATTGAATAAGAAGAATAAGAAGACGTGATCGAGTTTATCTATCAGAAGATTATGATTGTAAAAAGTCGAAAATTAATACCATTTACAGTATCAGTAATGAAATACGCAGATATAACGAACTTGAACGCAGGACTGGGGACCAAATCATTATTAAAAAAACTTGCAAATCAACTGTTCAAGGAAATAATGAACTCTTCTTATTTTCAAACTATTACCAGTTAGTTTATGAAATGTCTACACCAGGTTACTTTTCAGTTAGTAATTTCACTTTTTCGTTTAAAACGTCTTGAAGTATATGAGTGGCGAAATCTTGGTGTTTTACTATCATACTGCGTTTTGAGAGACAATCGATCAAGATCAGCAGGAATCATAATGAAATCATTACAGTCCTAAACTGTCATATTGTGTAAAAATTAATTAATAAATACATTTTTATTAAGGTTTGTTACTTTATTTCACGTTTAACAATAATTGAGTAGAAAAACAACATAACATCAAGATCTATTTTGGGCTGTACATCTTCTTAGGATATACATAATGAAACTTACTCGGCAAGTTCTTATTGAGAGAGTTATTCCTAATAACTTCTCAGTGCATTTGATTGTTGTAAAATGTACACGTTTTACCAAAAACATAATCTTGTGTTTTTCTCAAAACAAGGGTTTTAGAGGTGTACTGCTTTTAAATTAAAAGTGCAATTAAAGTGTGTTTTTTAGGCGTTCATTTGTAAAAAAATATATGTCGTCAATAATGTTGCTGTACGAGGGGATCCAAGAGATTTGAAACTTATTCAGTTTTCATTTTTTTAAATTTTGGAATTTAGCAATTCATAGGTAAAAGTAAAAGACGGATCTTTGATATCTTTGTATTTTAGTCTAATCTGACAATTTTAAGGGAAAACCCTTGATGCATTTTTGAGAAAAATGTTGAAAATATCCCAGTGACTTTGTATAAAGTATCTTCAAAAGATAAAAAAAATTCTGTCGAGCCAGATCGATTATTACGAGGAAAATATTTTGCATCGTACAGGCACTACCTTTGTTCACAGATGAACGGAGAGAAGTTTTGAAAAAAACAAGACTGCCAGCATCAGGTCACCCCCAAAAAATTGATAAAAGTCTCGAAATAAATATTCAGCAGCATACATAGTTTTCTCTATATCGCAAATATTACTCTGTATATACGAGGGTAAGTATCTACACTTTTGTTCTTATTGTCTGAAGGTTGACTGTACATCTACGTGCACTTACCAATCATAATACGACATCGTTCACTTTCATTAAAGTAAGTTTTAGCGTTATCATTTTTGCTTGAGTTTTTGCGAAGTAAACATGGCTGTATCACTCTTCGTTTGCATGAAAAACAAAAGAAACAGTCTTTCGTAATCCTTTTTTGAATTCTGATTGCGTATAAAACGCTGAAATTGTTAGAAAACTTTCAGTACAATATGAATGTATTTTTTTGTCGCCGGATACAATGCTTTTTGTCGGAATTGATGAAATATTTTATTGATATCATGACGATTCAGTCAGATAATGGTCTCAAACCGTACTATACAAATCTAGAGATTAGTAAAAAAATTACTTGCATTACGTTTTACTGGGTATTTTTTTCTTGTAGAATGAAAGTTTCGATAAAGGTGACAACTACTAAAGTTATTTCTTTTGCCTCGTCAGTATTCTGTAAAAAAAACTACCTTCATTATACCTTAAATGTTACAAAAGCTGTTTGGAAAGTTCAAAATCATCTTTCCGTGTTCCACTGCGTCAATACCCTCACCTTTCACCCTTTTCACCTTATTACGTGTAACAAAACACACATCTCAACCCCCTCGCACTCACCTCACCCAAGAAGCTTTCTGCGAAAACATCATTTACCTTCATAATGCGTCTTCTTTTTCTTTTACGCCATGCGCCCATCTCCTACCCACTGACTGCCTCATAGCATAGAGTAATTACCGTTTTTTCCCCTTGGTGAGCGAATTTCGCTCAAATTTGAACGACCGCAAAAAGCGTAGACTACGCAGGACCCGCACCGTACGAGTCGCGATATTCGCAACTCCGTTATTGAAATTGCAGCCGATGCTTTGTAGCCGAGATGAACCAATACTCAGTGAGAGGATAACAAATATATTAAATTATGAAACGACGTTTTAATATTATACGAGTGTGAAGTGATATTATAATACGAGCGAGGAAAGAGTAAACTCCAATCTAGTATACTATTAAACTTTATTGTTATTGGTAGTGTTAGTGTTACTATACTGTTAAACTTCAATCTAGTATACTATTAATACCGAGACCGTTACTTCGAGAATCAGTACTTTTTATATGATTAATAATATCTATTCTAAGTTAAATATTTGTGTTGAACAGTCACGTGATAGCTGGCATATAGTATTCCAATCAATGACAACAAGCACAGGGTCACTGTTGGTAGCCCAGGTGGCCTTACATAAACATAAGAACAGTCCTACTTCAAACTAGCTATCACGAGTCAAGTTAGGAATCAATTTATTAAAGAAATGTCATCAAAGACCAGTATCTGGTCTTATTTCTTATTACCATAATAACTGAAACAGTCTTCGTAATGGTACAGCATTACATGGATTTGTTTCAATATTATAAACAGTAATTTAAATTCTACAAGCTATTCTACATATTCTACAAGGTATACACTATTTCTGTTAAATGTGTTAATTTGTAATTTTATTGGTTGGATTAAAGAATTTATACTAAGCCTAGAAAACGTCAATAATTTTTTACAGATTTAGAATGTTACGAGTTAAAATAAGGTCATTATATTTTTCTGTGAAGAGGAAACATAAGACCGCCAGAGTGGAGATGTTTCAAAAAAGAAAATTCAATTGGCTTTCCATTAAACATCGAGTATACGAGTGGATTTCGTGAATGTGGCACGTGTGGTTATAATCACACAAGAACTGCAGTAGACTTTTATTGCTGGTATGAATTCTGCCTTTACGCCTGGAAAGTATTTCTGTCTCAGCGACATTTGCATTACCGTATTCAAAATTACTCTCAAATGAGCTACATGCCAAGAAAATATTTTTGGACTTCTAGTGCAAATGGCGATTTAAAGGAAGGTGTTGTGAACGTCGCGGAGGGGCCGCCCTGCCACCTTATCACGCGAAGGCCGTCCATCATCGCAGCGCAGACGGGAGACGGCCCCATGCAAAACCCAGGCGGCTGGATGGAGCGGGAGGGCGGGTTGAGGGGGAGGGGAGGGCGAGGTCGAAGGGCGTCTCCGGGCTAATGAACCCTCTGGGTTTTGCGTGACGGGTGGACGGCGACACATTGGCGACCCATTCTGCTCTATATATTTATTAATTTAGCTGATTGTTTATATGGATACGTGCGAGCAAAATATTTAGAGGTGAACATGTACATAGATGTGAACATGTGGGTGTACCTGTTTCCCTCACATATTCTTCCTTCGAGAATGGTTCATTTATATCATTTTTACCCCTACTGTACTTAGAATTTGGTAAATAGCTCTATTGCTCCTGTCTTTAAGTCCCGGAAAATTGTTTTGCAAGCTAGCAATGATTGAAGAAAGGATTTGTTGGATCTACCTGTCCAAAAAGGGTGGCGTCACGTTTTTGACGTGTTCTAAGAGTACCTTCACATAAGAGCAGCAGTCCATAAAAATCCTTCAATTTTATATTATCGTAGAAAACAATATTTTTTTGTGAAATACAGTATGAATGTTTCGTAAATGTACCAATATAATGGTTTTTATGGAAAATTGTGTTCATAATGACTTTAAAACGAATTAAGGAAGAAGACTTAGAACAGCAATTTTGTTCCTCTGTCAGAAGTAATCATAATCCATTTTATACAAATGAAACCTCGGACAAATGAAGTTTCACGGTCAAGGAAACTCACCAACGAGCGGATTGACGTTAAAGAAGAGGATTGATTGATTGGTTGATTGATTGATTGATATTTTCAGGCACCGTAACCGCAATGGTGCCACCTTATCACCTTATCACAATCCAATAAAAGTTGTAAATGTTTTTATCCCGGGAGGTGGCGGTGATTCCTTCTGTGCTGGAGACGAGATCCGATTCCGACCTACACGTCGGTTTGCGGAGAATTTCCACTTCTAGGTATCTCTCCCAGGCGAGTCACCACCCTAGATTGGACATCCTCTAAGCTCCCGACTGGTCTCCAGGCGTGTAGTGTAGTGCATGTAAGTGTGTGGGTAAGAGGAGAAAATAGGACAAGAAAGAGGAAGGAAAAACGGTTCGTGGCCAGTTTATTAAGCAACTACCCAGGCACTAGACTGGTATTGGCCGGAGAAACCACGGAACACAACCGATCAGAGCAGCCGGTCATTAGAATCCTCCACCATACAGTAGCTGAATTCGACCAAGCTAGTGTCGAAAATCCGACATCGTCGGAACTCGAACCCTAGGTCTTCCCGATCAGAGACGCTGCAGAGTCATCGCCAATGCTGGCTCGGAGCTATACTTCGTCGGAGTAGGATACGCGAGTTTCGCGGTCAGTTCAGATCTCCGACGATGGGCTTGACGTTAAAAGCTGGCGGGTGACAGCGGGTGGCTCGCGCCGGTGGTGATGGCGACGGCGCCCTAGGGGCCTTAAGTCGCACCCCCTCATCCCCACTCGTGTTGTGAGTTTTTCATCGCCCCACCGGGGTGACACCCTTCCCAGATCGATGTCACGGCAACGCCACGTGCCCTGCGAAGTCTGAGTAGAATTTCGGCGGCGACTTCGGGCTGCAGACGTTCATACGAACTTCGGGGTGGTCGCAGACGCCGACGTTTTTACTCATCTCTTCTGTTAACTTTCGGCGAGGCAGGTGGAAAAAGGGATGTGATGAATCAGCAGGGAGTGTCTGACACCCCAAAGTACGTGTATTTGTAAATATTATTTTTTGATTGAATAAATACAACTAACAGCAGATGAATTGTTGTTCCTCAAATTGCATAAATATATCATAGTAATTCAAAAAATTAATCAATTATGTTAGAAAATTAAGAGAATTGAAAAATTATTTTTTAGAAACTTAAATTACAAGTTCTAACACATGGAAGTAATTAATTTGAAACCAGCTGAACCCATGCGAAAAGCTCGTACATTTATGCACGTAAACGATACTGAAATACTATGTTTAAACTTATAATTGTTTAATGATAATTTAAAGTCTTAAGAAGAATTTTGAGAAGGGTCAGCTTTAACACAATAACTTTATTTTGAATTGATTCAGTGACGTACCTAGAGGGCGGTCGTTTGATTTCTCCCTCTCCTACTTACAAAATTGGTCTCGTGACCTCAGCTTCGAACAGAGCGAAGTCCTCCAGACGTCAATTATACTCTATAGAAGTATTTCAAACTGAATCACTGTCACTGTTGAACTAAGCAACAATACAACACCAGCTTCAAGAAACGCCAATTACTATGCGCTTTTATTTCAAAAGTTACACAAGTTTACTTCATTGTGGATATATCACACATGTCCATGGGAAGTTAATTCTTCGGGAAGAGTTTTCACACATTTCAATATGTCATTATTCAGTTACGTAAAAATAATTGACGTACTGCATACTGAGTTCCTTAAATATAAACTAAGTTGCATTAAATATATTGACTTTGAGTTTTTTACATAATTCTATTTGTGTTTGACAAATTGTATATAAGCTAACTTTATCCAATTTGCATTACTCTCATTCTGAAAATGGATCGTTTGTATTGTGAACGGCTATTAGGGAACAGAGACGTACAGTTTCTAGAACTGAGACAACTTTTATTTCTTCATAATAGGGCAGCCCCTAAAAGTTGGCAGAGTCATCATTCAAGACATTACACCAAAAGTTATATATGATTCTATTCACAACCCTGAAAAACATGTATGTTGAACAGGTAGACAATAAATTTAAAAAAAAAGAAATTACAATGCAACTAACGGTGTAAAAGTTGCTCCGCTATTGAACGTGAGTGAAAGAGATGAATAATGATGACGATATATGCGTGATTACGAATACAATACATGATGGCTTGAGAAAGTTAACGACACAACAATCACACAGTGAATACAACTCAATTCAGCCCTTAGCTTCGCTTAGATGCAGCCGTCAAGCCCCTGCACCATCCTAGTCTACGAACACGATCCACGAAACGTGAAAAATTGCGCGAGGGAAACATATTTCACGCCAGTTGAAGTCGGCACACGCACAACCACGCCGAAAGCTCTCCGCATTTTCAGCTGCGCGGATGCGAACTCAAGCCCCTGCGCGTCTGGGAGGGGCTTGGCCGTGACAGTGACGAATGTGGCAGTATCTCACCTACTCATCCGCTTGCCTTATCTCCGCGGACCACATTGTGCCTCGCTATGCATTCGCGATGCCAGATCACGGCCGCCGGTGATTCGAACACACCCAAAGTTGGTGCATTCTGTTAAATTGCAGTTCACACGCTGACTGGCATGTTTTAACTGAAGAAATAAATGGCAGAAATTAATTAGATATGTTTATTATAAATAATATGAAATTTGATGTTCAAAAATAATGCGACATAAAACAACAGATTGTGATTTTGTTTCAGATATGTTTTATATTTTTACTATTTAAGTTACCAAACCGAAATATTTCAATAAATTCTATAATCATTTTAGGTAGAGCCTGAAGTTTGCCTAAGATAAAAGCTTATTAAAAAAACAACTTAAATGTGCTTTTGAAATTGTTTTGAATGATTTTTGCTTTGACGTTTTTGTCTCTTTCAGCATCATAACATTTTTGTAAACACGTTTTTTGACTCCTTTTTATCACTTTTCTTTGCATCTCATCATTTTTTTTTCTCTTGACCCGATGACTATCAAGCTAAAAATGTATTCGCAAGACTGAACGACATGTGGGTACTTTTGTGTTTTAACATTCTCTGAAATTGCAGGCACGATTGTAGGTAGGAGAGATTTAGGTTCACGAAGAGTTAAAAAATCTGCTGAACCCGAAATAATACCATTCAGTGATTTTATTTCAGATATGTTTTCCCCGTACGCTCCAACTTACTCCGAAACCAATTATGGAATTCGGCGGAAGTATTTTTCATTAATTCATATTACATCACATATATTTAAATCAAAAAGATGAACACATATTTTTTCTCGTTATAATAAAGCTCGATCATTGTAATCATATTCTATCATAATCTGCGTATATTGAATGTTGGAAAATGGAAAGGTACTCTGAGGGACTATTCTAGTACTAGAACATAACGATAACTATTTAAGTTACCAAACCGAAATATTTCAATAAATTCTATAATCATTTTAGGTAGAGCCTGAAGTTTGCCTACGATAAAAGCTTATTAAAAAAACTTAAATGTGCTTTTGAAATTGTTTTGAATGATTTTTGCTTTGATGTTTTTGTCTCTTTCAGCATCATATCATTTTTTTAAACATGTTTTTTGACTCCTTTTTATCACTTTTCTTTGCATCTCATCATTATTATTTTTTTCTCTTGACCCGATGACTATCAAGCTAAAAATCTATTCGCAAGACTGAACGACATGTGGGTACTTTTGTGTTTTAACATTCTCTGAAATTGCAGGCACGATTGTAGGTAGGAGTGATTTAGGTTCACGAAGAGTTAAAAAATCTGCTGAACCCGAAATAATACCATTCAGTAGCCTTGGCTTTCCTTCATTGATTCCGAGAGACTTCCTTCAAAGCGAATAATCTATTCCTACGCTTGAAAATGGAATTTAAGACCTTCGAATTTACACTTACGAATGTACTCTGGCACTATAGCCTCGTTGGACTTTGGCCACGCCGTGGTCTGCCAGCCTGAAAACCATGGGTTGCGAGACCTATAGTAAAGCAGATCTCAACCCCAGAACGAACCTGCCATCTAATGGCGTTCTCTACCAGCGACAAGCTTTTAAATTATGGATCAAATGTATGAACTGGGATTGACTGGTGTCTTCTGCCACGTCAACTTACAAGATCATTAGTCCCGTAAGACCAGTGCATGTTTTTGTCGCAGTAGGTGGCAGTGATCATCCGCCATTGGGTGACGAGATCTACACGTTGGCTTGGGGGATTTTCCCAAACCAAATATCTCTCTCCAGCGGAGCATCGCCTCGACCGGGACAATCTCTTAGCTCTCAACTGGCGTCCAGGAATGTGTGGTAATGTAGAGTATGTAAGAGTAAGTGTGTGTGAGTAAGGGTGCGAATAGGACAAGGACGTGGGAGCAGAGATTGCGTGCGGTTCGTGGCCCGTTTGTTAGGGTACTGCTCCGCCATTCGCCTGGTGTTCATCGGATAAAAACACGGAAAACTATCGGTCAGAGCAACCGACCGCTAGAATTCCCTTCCAGCGCCTAAATTTGTTCAAGGTATTTAGCTAGTGTCAAAAGTCTTGCATCCGTCGGAACTCGAACGCAACGACCTCCCGATCAGAGGCACTGGTGATCAATTGATTGATGAATTGGGCATGGGATATGAAATAATGATGATTATGAGGGGTGAGAAGACTACACACGTACAGACAAACTCAAATACACCCATGCCCGACGCGGGACGCAAATCCGCGATTCTATTCTGAGACCGCTACGGCAGCACTGTCATAACGGTCTAGGCTATCTGATCGGCTTTCTTCTTCTCCTTTTCTTCTTCTTCTTCTTCTTCTTCTTCTTCTTCTTCTTCTTTTTCTTCTTCTTCTTCTTCTTATTATTATTTTGAATACAATTAATCTCAATTGTTTTTTCTGCATTTTGTGACCAATTTCCCTAGCAGAGCACCCCTCTCTCTCTCCAGTGCCACTAGAAAGCGCTGGGGGTGCGCGCGCGCGCGCGCGTGCGTTGCGTGGGCGACGCCTGGGGGGGGGAGGGGTTCGCGCAGTGCGCTGCGTCGCGAGTTGCGTGGGCGGCGCGCGAGTGCGGGGTCTGCGGGCGAGGTCCGCTCCGCTGCAGGGGCGCAACGCAGCGCAGCGATCGATGCCGAGTTCCTTCCGCCCACGCACGCCCCCGCCCCTGCCCCGCGCTCGCCCGACGCGTCGGCCAAAGCCCGCGCGCTTGCACCTGGACGTCTCCGCTGCGGCGCCGGCCCCGCCCGCGCCGCCCCGGGACGGCGACCGGGGCGCGCCAATGGGGAGGCGCTCGGGCGGGAAGGTTGGAACTGGTCACCCCGTGCCCACTCTGTGTCCACCTCACGGCCATTCCCTTCGACTCTGCTGCTCGTCGCTTTCCCATTTCTTTTCCCCACCTTAACCTCTGTCTTTCATTCATTTCTTTCCTTGTATTGTTCCTTCTCCCGTCTCTTTTCCCCTCTCATTTTCTCCATCTCTTTTCAGTCTCTTCCCCAACTTTCTATCGGGCATTTTTTGTTGTCTTTTCCCCGATTATTTTCCTGTTGCTTTCTAGTTTTTTCCCGATATATCTCATCTGATTTCATATTCTCTTCCCTTGTCTTTCCCCGTCTGTTTACCCTCTCTTTTCTTCATTTCTTTCCGGTCTCATTTTTCCATCTCTTTGCATCTTATTTCCATGTCTTTCAGTCTCTGTTACCGACCCTTTCCCGTCTCGTTTCGAAGAAAACTACAGGAAACTACGTATTGTACCAGGCGGCTGCTAGATCTCTCCGTCTGACAGTGGGTAATTCAGCTATGCAGCTAATGTCGAAAATCTCTGGCCGTGAGTATTAAATCTTCAGGATTTTTCAGTCAAAGATTCTGCGTATGCAACGATGTAGCCTCTCATCCATCGCAACCGGTGAAAATTTCGACAGAAAAATCTTTAATGGTTCAAAACTTTTGTGGAGCAAAAGCACTCTTTAGGCTCCCTATACACAATATTATATTTTAAAATGCAGAGTGCCATATACCAGTTGATACCCATGACCGTCAAGCTTGAACTCCATAGCATGACCATAGTCTGGCGAGGCTGTAATGCAAGAGTACATACAAAATGTAGTGACTATGACATTTTTTGAACGGTGTTGGCAAAGACATTTATTATATTTTAGGACAACTGTAAAACACATTAAAATGATAATGAAATACTAATAATTATAGTAATTACTGAACTTGCCGTTCTATCATTTTATTTCATAAATGAGGAGTGCATTTGCAGCCACTTACACTCCTTTGGTGCGTCCATTGATTGACATATCCGCACTCTCTGTACGACATCCCTCGTTTTCCCACATTCCACCCCTCCTGGCTCTCGCTCTGTCTCTGGTTATCTGCAGTACCATTTCTCCAACATCCCTGCATATCTCCTCCGGCAGCAGTCATTCCGTTGCGGCCCCTCCGCCGCGTCGCCCAGGACAGAGCGAGAGCGCGGGTGGAGGGCTGAGGGGAGCCTTCGACGTCCATCAACGCCCCCTTCTCTCCGTCTCCCCCTGCCCCTCCCTCCCTCCGCCGTGTCGCGTCCCACGTGGCGCGGGTGGAGGGGGGGACGGAACAGAACGTCGCGTCGCGAAAGCACTTTACGCGACGTGGGCCGCTCGGCGGTTGCCACCTGCGCCCCCGAGGCGGGCGGGGGCCGGTGCTGACGCTTCTTGGGGTTGCCATCAGACGGCATTCTTTCCTTGGATTCATTGACCTGTTAGTTGGTTTTCCACTCGTGCCATGCGCATTCTGAGCGCGTTTATACCACTGTCTGTGCCGGGTAGTCATAATTGAAATAATGGATTTGATGATCATTACCAATATAGTTGGCGGGTTCAAACCCGATCGAAGTTGTTGATTTTTAAGGGCGAAAAAAATCCTTCGTACGCCTTCCTTCGGAGGGGAAGTAAAGCCGGCTGTCCCATGTTAGTAGATTTACTTGCATGTAAAAAATCCTCAAGCCTAAATATCGCCTCTGAGCTAAATTGAAATCGCCTATTTCTCGCCCAACAAATACCTGCTTTCTCTGATAGTTGGTGAAAGAAGCGTAGCAAAATTTGCGTGATCAGACGGAAGAGCAGGCCTCATGGTCTTGAGTCTCGCCACATAAAATAAGGCTGTAATTCAATTCAATTCAATATATCATATGAGAGATGAAAAGGCTGTAAGAAGAAAGGGAAACGTCAGAAATTCAATTCTCTGAACGATTAATGATTCCGAGTACGCCAACTGATATCATTAGTCCCGTAAGTGTAGAGCATGTTTTCATCGCGGAAGGTGGCGGCGATCTTCCTCGCTGGATGGCAAGATTCGGCACCGATTTACATGTTGGCGCGTGATGATTTTCCCCAACCAGGTATCTCCCTCCAGCAAGGCATGATCCCAGTCGGCACAAGCTCTAAGCTCCCGACTTGTCTTCCGACATGTGTGGTAGTGTAGTACATGCGAATGAAATTGTGTGTAAGTTTGGGGTAAATATAGGACAAGAAAGAGGAAGAAAAGATCGCGCCCGGTCCATGGTCCGTTTGTTGAGATATTGCTCCGGCATTCACCTGGTACTGATCGGAAAAAACACGGGAAACTATCGATCACAGCAGCCGGACGCAATCTCCCCTCTAGACTGCGGCTGAATTCGACCTAGCCGTCGAGCTAGTGTCTAAAATCCTGACACATTGAAGCTCGAATCTAGGACCTCCCAATCAGAGGTACTACAATGACGACAGTTGATGCCTTGAGCCACCTTTGCTGGTCGTCGTTTGAAAGAGGGAGACACGTGGTGTGGTAGTCAGACCGATTGCCTTCCGTCTTTGGGCAATGAGGTTCAAATCCCGGACGATCTGTGCACAGTTTGTTGTTATCAAACCAGGTTCACGGCAGGTTTTGTTGAAACGTTGCCACCGGCATAGGTAGCTCAGGGCTTCAAATGATGTCAGAAAATGGTACTCTGGTGCCTCTCTCCGAGGGACTCTAGGCATAGAGTCCGGGGGAAGAATAATGCAGGTTATAGCAAAAACTACATTTGCAGCCGAGTAAAATTTTAAATGTCTCTCATTATAATTCTGTCAGAATACTATTAGTCTCGCCTTGTCACCAAAATAAATTGCCTCAGAATAACAGTCATCCTAGTACTTATCTCTATTCACACTATCCTCTCCTTGCCGTGTTGCATCCGGCCCTCTTCGAATAGAAAACTTCTGCATCTGATCACAAAGACAGTAAGTGGGTGAATGTGTGGTATCACTGATAAGGTTTTGTTACAGAAATTAAATTAATTTTTTCCATCTTGTTGTAGTGAAATATTGTTTTTGTGTCTTTTTGTTGGTTGCTCTACAAAGTGTTTTTAAATTTATATACTCCTTGACACCGAACTCTTGAGAAATCGTTTTAATCTTTATGGAATTCTACAGTACAAATGTGTGTGTCATTATATATTATTGTCTCATCATTCAGATCTAACGATGTACAAAGCGTCGGAGAGAAGAGTTGATTGAAGACATTAATTTCAATTTATTGAAAACTCGCTTGGAGTTTTGAATCATACACATACTTCTAAACACAAGAATATTCGCTTCCGTGTTTCAAACGAGATATACTACCTTTAATTATAATTTATCCGAAAGTAGACATACATTTCAGTTTCAGCTTCTATCCCTTTCACTGCGACCAATAGCAAGTGAACACGTCTGAATTGTGTTCCACACGGACCCAACAAGGCTCACCACCTGAGACCTTTACGGACGGTACAGAGACCTTTACACAGGTTACAACGTGTTGGGACCCTCCCATCACCGCCTCCGCCGCCACCTCTGCCAACCCCGCCCAGCCCCTGCTCCCCCGCCGGACACCCGTCCACTACGCACGTAGCCTCCACCCGCCTATCCCGCCCATCCCCGCCCATCTCCACCCACCCCGCCCATCCTGCCCAACACCGCCGATCCCCACCCAACACCACTCAAATCCGCCCCTCCCCGCCCACGCCCCTCCCAAGCCCCGCTCAGGCCCCGCTCCGCTAAGCTCATCTCCGCCCTACCTCGCTCTGTCTCTATCCCATCCCCCATCCCACCCACCAGCTGCCCCTCCCACCTCAACCCCTACAGGTCCCGGTCCGGCACATCACTCCCCACCCCGCCCCAAATCCCCGACTCACTCGACTCCGCCTCGCGTCGCCCGCTCCGCTGCGAGCGACGGCGGGGCGCAGGTGGGAGCGCACAAGAAACACGTGTCTACGCAGGATTTGTGTGTCGCTGAGCGCACCACAAGGGCCAGGGACAGGGCAAGGGCGGGGCGGCCCTTCACCATCAGTCGCACCGCACTCTCCCTTCCCTCCGGCCCAGTCACCGGGCGGTACGTTCTGTCTGGTCACAAACCGAATAGAATATCAATACTGATGCCGATACCAAAATGTAAGTATATTCATGATAATTAGTGTGAAATATTATCATAAATAAAATTATATAAATATGGAACTTCTAATATTATGAATCTAAAAGTATAGAAAATTGAAAAAAAAATGGACTCTAAAGAATAGAGAAATAAAGGACAAAATGATTTACCAAAACTACAAAAATATTTGTGTATACACCTTTGTGTATGTGAATCTTCTTTTAGTTTATCAAAACTACAGAACAAAAATCATATTTTTGTGCTTTGATCTTATTGGTTTATTATTTACTTATTTATTTATTTCATTATTTTCATTCATTTGTTTATCATTTTGATTTTCAAGTATTGTTCAGCCACCATTATGGCCTTATCTGGAACTGCTGCAAGTATGAAATTATAATTTATACGATATAGGATATTTGTTTAACATTTACCGCTATCGTAGAGTGAAAAAATAATTTGCGTCACGAGATATTTACATATGCGGGAATAAAATATTAATATGTATGAGAAGCATAACGTAATACACATATCCATAAAAGAATAGTGTTACGCAAGGGAGACAATCCTCTCTCCAAACTCAAGTTCGCGCTCACTGCTCGCTCGCTCCCAGCGCGGTGTGGGCCGCCCCTTTGTCCGGGCGACAGGGTAATCGTATAAATCCCCTCTCAAGGGCGCCTCGATCAGCACCCCGCCGGCGCACATCCGCATTATCATACCCCCTCCCCCTCCCGCCTTCTCACAGACACTTCGCTAGCGCCGCACGTGCCCACCCGCCCGCTCGTCGCCCGGCCGTCCATTGCTCGCCCGACGTCCGACATTCACTGCCAACCGGCATCGTCCGTCCGCCGTCCAACGCCCACCCGCCGTCCACCGTTCGCCCGCCATCCACTTCCCGCTATTTATCGCCCGTCCGCTGACCACTCGTCATCGTATGTCCGCCGTCCACCATTCATTCACTGCCCCCCAACTGTTTACTCGTCATTGTCTGTCCGCCGTCCCACGCACGTCTATTCGGCCTCCCACCACTGCCTGCTCTTCATAGTCCGTCTACCGTCCACTGCCAGTGCGCCATCCACTGCCCACTGCTCACTCACCGTCCACCGTCCGTCTGCCGTCCATCAGCTGCCAGCCATCTACCACTCACCCGGTGAATGCTGTCCTACAGACGGCCCGCCACTGCCCGCTCACCACCTCTCACTCGCTGTTTGTCTCCTACCTGCCAAACGTCCAGTCCAACCGCTGTCCATTACTCACCACCAATTCCCCGACCGCCTCCTGCCCAAGGTCCATCACCCGCTCGGTGTTCATTGCCAGCCTTACCGACGTCCGCTGCCCGCCGAGTACTGCCCGCCCCCGCCGTCCAATCTTCTGCTCGCCGTCTATCACCCTCCGTCCACTGCCCGTCCCGTGTCCATTGCCAGCTCTGGCGACGTCCACTGCCCGTGGAGTACTGCCCGGCTCCGCCGTCCACCGCCATCCGCCGTCCATCACCCCCCATCAGTTCGTCGATCACCCAACCAAAGTCCTTTCCCCTCCTTTCTTCCGTTCACTTTCCACCCGGTGTCCATTGCGAGCCCTAGCGACGTCCACTTCCCGCCTGCCGCACACTGCCCGCCTGGTTATTGATAAGACATCCCGCTCACCTTCCACTGCCGACCACCGCCCCCTTCCGTCGACCGCCGTCTTCCAACCCCTTCCTCCCATCTCCTTCCCGATGAACATCCCACCCAGCCACGTACCACACCGTACTTCGGCGCCGTCCGTCGGCCAGCCTCGCCGCCCACCGCCCGACCCAGCTCACCAGCGACCCCCCACCGCCAACCGACCCCCCCCCCCGCTCTTTCCGCCGCCGCACTCTAGCGTCACGTCCCTCGTCGAAACACGCGCGTCCGGCAGACAACGGGGAACCCAGAATGGGATGTTAATGCTGATGAAGTGCCCTTTTTTTCTGAGCGACGCACCTGCCTCGGGGTAGGGCGAAATGTTACACGTTATCGGTCGCTTTCGGTCTGATGCGCCGGTGCCGCAGGATCGATAACGAAGATGGTCGAAAAGGGGGATTGCGGGGTGGTTTATTTGTGGCGTATCGACCAATCAGAGAGGAGACGCTATCGACTGCGATGTAAAACTGCCGCTTTTATTGGCAACAAAATGAAGACAATAGAGCCCTTAAATCAATTATGCGATGGTTTCGAGTGAGGGAGACTTGATTGCACGAAAACTCTTCTCGGAAACATATTTATGTTTTAGTTTCATTGCGACTTGATACATTGTACAAAAGATTTGTCGTACTTTTTTGGATTTGAAATGGTACTATAGGATACCAAAATGTCTGATCATACATATTATCTAAAAATGAAAATGTTGAAAACGCTGGCGCTGTTTGTAATGTATAAACATTGTCAATTTAAGCAAGTTAATACATGAATATACAAAGAATTAACAAAAAAATTAAACCACTTAATATCAACGTATTTATTTAAACTCCCTGTATAAACTAAATGGGGATCTGTCTGCGTTTTTAAAGTATCTGGAACACATTAATGATTAAAAACGATTGGCGAAACTATGTGATATTTTTAATGTAAATGTAGTATGAAACCACAAGTAAAGAACAAAGTGCGGAAAACTATTAGTTGTTAATAAAATAATGAACTACATACTAAATTCGTATAATTATACACATTCGTCGAATGAATGTAAAGCCAAAATTTACTTAGAAACGCCTTTGAGGAGTGTATTTTCTGTGAGCATAAGCTAAACTGCATAAGGTGTTTCTAGATAATAAAGTACACTTAAACCTGAAATGCATGTACCAGAGAGATGATGATTTAAGAGAGCACCGTTGGGAGTCATTCTTCATTTGTAAAGATTATTTAATAAGAAAATATGATTTTTTGTTGTAAAGACGTTATATTATAATTATATATTTTCATTAATGTAAAATTTGATGTCAAACACGTAAGAAGAGAAATAATATTTGAAAAAATGTTTGAAAATATGCCTTCAACTTATCTCCACGAAAAACATTTATCAATGTAATGTGCCGTATATGTTTAGGTATGATGTACGATCAGGAAACATTTGTTCACAAGAATGAATACTAAACAAATATCTCTATGCTGTTAAGAACACAAAAGATGGGAAAACAGCGAACCACTTTTACATTAAAAATTACTGTAAAAAATCAACACATACAACTAAACTTTGTAGCTGGTTCTGGTCTTGGAGAGGGGAACCGTACCACCCACCAAAATTAAGACAACCCAACGTTGCATTCTTGTGAGAGGAATGAAAGCTTTCTTCTTCCAGGATCACAGATACCGCCTACCATATCTGAAGGGATAAAGCTTGAGCATTACCCTTGCCTGTAATAAAGGTTTATTCAGTGTTATTGAGAGATTATCTTGAAACAATTCACAAAAATTGCTTCCTTAATATTATTTGAAGTAACTCTACAATCTTCCTTGACAGCTTCTCTTTTTCCTTGATAGTCACAAAAATATTAGAAACGTTTTTTACTTTTGAGAATGCATGTTTTCCATGTAAAAATACAGCATCGGACAAGTACAACCCTACTTTTTGCAATATTATTTAACTTAATTGCCGATCAGAGAAGTACACCCGAGCAATTCACTCTCATAGAATATTAAATAATTTGTTTAATTCCATATACAGTTTCAGATTCTGCATGTCTCTGAACAGGTGGGGTAGTACAGTAGTAGAATAGATAGTATTGGGTAGTATTTATAAGCGCCGAAAATGTAATCAAATATCTAAAAATAGCTGATCTTTTGGATGTTTGTGTGAAAAACGTTTCTTTGAGGCCTTTTTGGTTTAGAATTTCTTTAACAACAAATTTTGACAATGCTGTCAAGTGTTGCAGGATGCATTTGACATGAATATTTGGGTTGCGTTTTTAGCAAATATTTCATATTTTGAAATTAAAGTACAATTCGTCACGTCTCCATGAATTTCTCTTTTTTTGAAACCTTATTTATAAAGATTGGTTGAATGTGAGAGCCACAAAACGTATGTATGTTACTTAAATAATATAGGAGACTATGCCATTGAAATTATATAATAACCCCCGCATTCAAACGTATCTCGAATCATCGCCAGCATCTCGACAAAGATAACATTAAACGTTATCTTATTAAATGTTCACTTATTCACTTTCCAATCCGGTACAAGCAAATTAATCTTTATTCGATGTCAGCAAATTCATGAGAAACACTCGTGTTTGAAGTGAACCCTCTCAAACGTGTTACGAACGCATTGGAATCATTTCCATCTCTTTCTGCCCTTGGCTGCCACCGCATCCCGTTTCCAGCATCTGTTACCGCGATTACCATCAGCGCTGCTGAGCAACATGCGGTGAACCTGGAGTGGGGAGTCGGGCAGAGGGTGGGTTGTGGCAACGAGGGGGGGTTGGAGGCTCGCTGGAAATCCGCCTCCATTTCAGGCGGCCAATCCGCGCTTGCTCAAACACGGCCTACTCGATCCACGAGTTTGCCTATTGGTCATGATTTGCATGTCTGATGATGCAATCAATCCATCGGTTTCTTCTTTAATAAGTAATATGTTACGATAACATACATAAAAATGATGTTGCCGTTGATGTTACTGCTCATAACTCTTGCAACAGCTACCCTCAATATTCAAACTACTGCATTTACCTCTTTTCACACGTTCGTCAACATCAACATGAACAACAGCTTGCCGAAGTCAACAATGGACGCTAACACCGTTATCAGTACGTTCACCAGAACTTACATCGTTGCCAAAAAGACTAACACCGACACCTTACCGTTCCGCTAGTGCCAGTAGTCCCGGAGCCACCTGCAAATGTTTCAACAAAATCGTAAACTGCACCGACATCTACCTTCAAATGTACCTTCGTGTATTTCAAGCAGAGACACTATTATTTGGCCACCACCCAATGTTGCATTGCGGAGGATCAGGTATACAGCTGATAAGTAATCCCTCGTCATTGTTAAATGTATTTTACTGTCCATCTTATTTTCATACGTTTAAGTCTTGAGTCTTTAAACATACATGGTTTATTCAACTCGAGAATAAACAACTCTCATTGCAAAGAAAATGTGACGTTAAAATAATACAAATACAATCACCCAAAATCCATGTCAAAATATAACAACATTCCTCACTCCATCGCGTGTAGATTCATAAAAGAAGTGTTTGTGGCTCATCATTCTGTTGTTTTTTCCTACTCATGTTGTAGAAACGCAAAAATTTTTTTATTGTGCTGACACGCAACAAATTGAAATGGGCCTAAAATGTTTCATGATTCGTGACTCACTCTTTCCTACTCTACTATTTTCAACCCTTTTTGCCTCCACCACAGCCACAGCGGCGGCGTCCTGCTCACCAGCTGAATCCCCTGCACTCCATCCGTTGGCGCCGCCGCCCCTCTGCCGCCCCCGCCGCCGCTCCCCCATCGCCGCGTCCGAATCGGATTCCGCCCTAACTCGGTTGCCGGCGAGTTTAACCTTATTGATACGAGCCGCGGTAAACAAGCTGTTTCACCTGCAGCAGGGGCGAGCGCGGCACGGCGCAACGTCGGGGAGTGAGCGAGGGACGCAGGCGGCCGGGCGAGGTAGGCGGGCAGGTACACACCGGACGGGAGGCGTTGGAAACGCCGAGCCCTACGCGTTAGTTAGTGACCCGACGGTTGCAGAATTTATAATTTCGGTAATAATTTCGGTATAAATTCGGTTGCAGAATAATAATTAATGTTCTGAACGGTAATTTCCGTGGTTTCTCCCATCAATACCAGGTGAATGCCGGAGCAGTACATTAATAAACGTGCCACAGGGCGCGCGCGATCTTTCCTTCCTCTTTCTTGCCCTATCTTCACCCCTTACTTACATAGATTCATGCGTTACACTACCACGTATGACAAGTGATTAGTTGCGAGCTTAGAGCTTCCTGAGCTGGGGCGTGGCACCGCTGGTGGAGACTTCTAAATGGAGATATCCACCCCAAGCCAACACGTCGGTCGCCACCGCTTCTCACCATCCAGCGAGGGAGGAACCCTGTCCGCAGTAAAACAGTAACTACACGAACGGGAATAATGATCTTAGTAGTTGTGCCGGAAACATCAATATATTCGTTCCTATCCCCTCTCCCGTTCCCAGTCCCTCATTCCCTCCTTACTACCGTTGCCACGCCGCCCCGACCCCCCCCCCCCCCAAATATCACTCCTGTTCCGCCCCAGCTACCGCCCCAACATGGATCTCGCCTCCAATACCGCTCCTGCCTTCAACATCGACCCTGCCTCAAACATCGCTTCTGCCTCCAACATCGCTTCTGCCTCCACCATCGCCCCTGCCTCCACCATCGCCCCTGCCTCCATCATCGCTCCTGCCCCCAACACCGCTTCTGCCTCCAACATCGCTTCTTCCTCCAACATCGCTCCTTCCCTTCCTCCGCTCCAGTCCTAAACCGTCATCAGACCGCTCCCCGTCCCGCTCTCGCCCGCTGCCCCGATCCGACAGAGCCTACCTTTAATCATCATCTTCATCTAGTACACGAGAGAGTGACAATGATTCTATCTCTTATTTTTCGACGTACTAACCAAATTTTGATGAGGGAATAGTCAATTCGAAATAGTGGCAGCACTGAGCAATTTTAATGAACGTATATTAAAGCTTATTTATTTGTCTGTGTGTTCTGTGTGATTTTCAAATTTCAACGTGGAATGAATTACACGTGCTTTTTATTGATGTTTACAACTTGTCGACATTTCGGCCCAAGAATCAAACAACCTCCGTGTATTACACAAGATAACCAAACTAATTAACATGATGTCTCTTCTGTTCAGAATCTTGTTTCTGAGAGAATGTGAAAACAAACTTTAATTGGTGTTCATTTTTGGTTGTTTAGAAGCAAAAAAAATAATAATAAAATCTTCATTTATTAATGTTATCACTTTGATGTGACATGTTTAATGGGAATCTCGTTTCGTTTACGTAGCATATCAGCTCTTCAGCAATATCTCTCTTTTCCGGAAGAGATACAACAGAGGAGAATTAAAAAAGAAGAAACCGATCTGCAAACTACTCCAGCCCGCATGCATTTTTATGTGGCGTTATTTATCAGACTTTTCACAACGTGACAGCTCAAAAGTCTCTGAAGAATGATGGACTTTTCTGGCTTACGCGAACACTCGCCGACAAAATTTTCGATCGTTTGAATTCTTTGAAGAAGCACACCGTTCATATACTCAACCCAACAGAAGCTTTAAGGTTTTGAAAAAATTGTACACGTTAAACAGAACTTAACTAATGTCTACTAGATCAGATTGCATATAACAGCTCGAGGTTAAAGTAGGGTACACAGTACACCCTTGGAGAAGTGTAGCGGCGAGGAGGGGAGGGGGAAGGAGGGAGGGGGAAGGGTGTGGAAGGTGGATGAGGGGAGCTCTGACATAAATGAAACTTACCGATAGGCGATATTTATGACTGTTTGACTGGTTTTATGACCCAAAGATAGATCATTACTAATTCATGAATCATACTCAACTTGCTTCCCGCAAATTATGACTCCTTCCTTACGAAACACTTACGCACACGAGGAGTGGCCCCTTTTTTGCTACACTTCCACTCAAAACCATCACACAACTTCTTTCGCTTGGCCAACCTCATAGGTACCTTTCATACACACTTAAACCCTGCAGGAATTCTTCTTTGCACAACACATCAGAGCCAAGACAGAAGTAACGAAAAAAAAGAAATCAATAATTCTGGCATATAATACAAAAATAGAGTTGACCTTATGGATCAAATGATCGACAATTACACGTCATGAAGGCATACCTCTCAATGCCAATGAGGTAATCTTATAACAAGAAAAATGTTTCTGCTTTCAATGCGTACATAATCTTCACAAAAATTATTCAGAACTATTGCCAATGGGAAAGGGGTATATGCAACTGACAAAAGAATTACGTGCTTACATGAAAACATGAATGAGAAAACCTAATATCCTCAAAAGAACCCTAAATGCTTTTCAAGTCTTCAGGATTCACAGAAACATAAGTTTTGAATTCATATAGATCGTTAATTTTTTTCCGGTGCTATTTATGCCCTTTGAAAAATATAAAAATAATCACAGTGCTTCATGTGAAAAAACAAACTTGTACCAGAAAGTAAAAAAAAAACAGTATTGGACTGCACGTAGTTCAAAAACAAATGTGTAAAATTTCTTACTATGTGATAAAAACGTAAATGTAAGTTTATTTAATGATAAAAATAATTAAATTCATTACTTCTTTATTACGGTGTCAAATTAGTGTTTTATTCAGATCGGTCCTTTGAGGCCCACTAAGTTGAAAGTCGCGAACTCCGAGCTCCGTGCATCGAAGGGTTATTTGTCTTTTACGTACAATGCGTAGAATTTTGCTTTCTTTTTACTTGGTTTGTAACGTACGTATAAAAGAAGAATTGTTCATTTTTGTAATATTCTATCATATTCATCAAAAACTAGGTTTTGCAGCAAAAATACACATATTTATTTTAAATTTATTTTAATTTTTATTTATATTTAATTTTTTAACAGCCCTTAAGTTTCCTTTGTTTTGCACTACCCTCACTAGTTTCTCTTTATTAAATATTTTATTAAAAAGTCTTTTATTCGTTCTTCTATTAAATTCTTCTATAAAAATATAATAAAATATTGAAAGTAATTAATATTTCTACAAAAGATCTCGTTTTAAAAGTTCTAAATTAATGATTGGTGAATTTCTTCAGTCTGAAAATAAGCAAGCCAAGACAAAACTATTGCTTTTATAGAGAGTAGGATATTGCAGTTCAAACGTTTTCCAAGGAAACCCACATCACACCTTTGAAAAGCTTTGTATATAACAATTTCGTTGCACGGCAAAACCAACTAATACCGTAATCTATTTGAAAGGTATACATCATCCACACTGTCACACACAGTGTAAGACCATTTTTGCCGAATTGAACATGGCGCACCAGAACTCTCAACTCACGCGAAAAACATGAAAACATATCACGTGTGACAAAACCCACACCGCATCCCAACGAGTTCAACACCACAAAGTAGAAGCAGCGTGTATCATAAACGCGATTTATGGCGTGGAGTCACATCACGTTCAAAACGCAGCGTTACGTACTACATGACAAAAGAGGACAGCTCATACACTCATCATGTCGCCCTCGGGGATCGAACGCATTTTTCGCACACACACTTCATCACACTTTACCATATATACGCACATTTACATCTATGCAATGCATTTCGTAGGTCGTACTTTATACTGAACACCATGATATGATGCCTATGGAATGTAGAGCGAGTAACCACGTAAGGACAGTTTTACTGATGCGTGATACACGATCTGGAAAGAACAAAATTGTGCTCCATTCATGTAGTATAAAAAGTGATGTTTTGATGTACCCAGTTCTTAAACAAGCAATTACTTAATAAAATGTAATGTGTTTGGATGCAGTTGCTAAACATTTTGAACATCTTTTTTAGAAATTATACATTTTGAAAACCATTGATTTCTTTCATCAACTTGTGCTGCATTTTCGATGGAAGGCAAAGGCGCCAGCCAATGCGGCACTAAATGTAATTATGATAAATCTAATTAACTCCTAATAGCAGACTTTAACTAGTGGTGCTATAAAATTGCACAAATTTTCTCGTACTAGTTAGTTTCCTCTTCAGTCTATGCTCTCTCCTCCATTTCACCTCATCATCTTTGCTGCTATATATCGGTGCCTAAACACTTTTTTTAGAACGATTGAGCCACAAGAAGGGTAAAATCTCGCCCTATGTACACATTTTACTCACATATGTAATAATGTATAGCACATCCCTATAATGTAAGTATTGAAACATTTCAATTTTTTAATTTTCCAAGAAGCAAAAGAATACATCAAATTGGCATTTATTTTATGATCTTCAAAGCACTATTCGTAGCAAAAATTAAAAGAAAACAGCGAGATATTTTCGAAAAAAGTGCGTTTGAACGTTTCTGAAAATGAAAAATTTTGAGCTCATTTTCGTAGAAAACTTTCGATTTTAAACAAATGTCATTCATAATTTAAAGTCCTTGTACTCTCAAGTGCAATAATGGACACAAATCGTTGGTAATTTAAGTTTTGAGCGCCATTTTTTAGAAAATTACAAAAATGTCCCAGGAGGCTTCATGTAAAGTACTTCCAAAATTTAAAGAAGATGTTGCAAAATCTCAGACCTTCGAGTTGGTCTGAGAATATTCACTTTGAAAATAATCCTTCGATTAGTTTAGACGCTAGTGTAGTTCACAAGTTCACATACGGACAGACAGACGTTTTGAAAAGAACACTTTTAGAATCAAGTGGTCCCAAAACATGTATTTCCGTTAAAAATCTCGAAATATTTCTTCCATGGCATTACATAACTTTTTCTCTACTACGTATATTACTTCGTATATGCGTACGTATACGAGAAAGTTTCATTTAGATGAAAACAACGTCAAAACAGATGTTTCAACTGCACTAACTACACATATCTCTACCTCTAGTGCACAAAATGTATTTAAAGTCAACCTCGGTGACTTCTGTGAGAGATATCGAATAACCTCTTATCTACCACATCTTATACTGGTAACGAAAATACTTAAACTGATGATAATGCACTCAAAGGAAGAAGAAAAATGATATAATTCCCTAAAATAAGATATCAAACAAAATGTAGAAATAATTAGAAAATCATATTTAAAAATCTTTATTACTTCACTTTGTCAATAATAAATTATTCTTAATAAATAATTAAATACCTTAATTCATTTTCACAACAAACACAAGTGACACATCTCAAAAATCGTCATTTTTTAGTTAAGAACGAAATATCTTTAGTCTATTTTACTAGGAAAATATTTCATGCAGATAGTTTGCGAAACAGAAGAACTAGATACTTTGTATTTTTCTAAGAAATAAACGTCTGTAATCAGGAAATAACCTTTCTTTTGTGAAGTGATAAATGTAGATGTGTCACTTTTCTTGTGCACCGATGAGTTGTGAGTTTCATTTTTGTTTTAAAAGTTTTATACATTGTTATTGGGGAAAGGGGATGTGGGAAAGGGGATTGTGATGATGATGATGTTTTGTTACCTTCTCTCTCGTGTCGCACTTGTCTTTCGAGTAGAACGACACATATTGGAGTTATCTTTCTAGAAACATTTCAACCTTTTCAGGGGTACCACATGATATTTTCATGTGTCAAAATCACATAGCAAATCACATCTGCAGATCTTACAACATTTGTGATTTCCGGAAATGGTTGTCATGAAATTCTACTGTTCTCTCCTCTTTGTAGTCTTCATTACTAAGGATACACACGAACATGCGGGTCTTGTCTAGTTTGACTCGGGCCAGTCATAAATCTGTCGCCCTCACATTGCTCCCACAATGACGATGGTGACAGTTTTACAACTACCGTAATATTAGCAAACTTGGGAGATGGGCTTGCTCGTGTATAGCCATGGTAAGACATATTTTCGTGCTTCATTAGCAAGTGCACTTCTGCGGCGGGGGGTGGCGATGGCAAGGGCGAGGGGGCGGTGGGGGAGGGGGCAAGCAATGCGGGGGGCGAGGGCGCGGGGGACAGTGGGGCCGGTGGGGGTAACCGGGGGCAGGGACGCCGGGGAGGAAGCCAGGCTTGTACTCGCATTGCCCATAGGGCCCGCACCGCAGGCCAGGTCCACATCGCGCGTTGTTCGGGACGAAGAATCGGCACTGCTCGCCGCACTCTGCGGAAGAACGAGTCATGGCATTAGGGATGCGTTTTAGCATTAGGTCGCACAACGCAACTTTAGCCTTCAAAACATGACGTTTTGGGCACCTAAAACCATTACATATTGATTAGATTAGCCTTACTTAAATTAAATCATGAAACAAGATGTTTGTGACAGCTGAAATAGATAATAAAATTATAAATTGAGTCACAAGTATTTAATTTTTGGCTTGGAATATTATGTATTTCGCACCTGATGTAGGAAACAAAATTATTAATGTAGAATTATTTAAAGATAATTTTTCAAAAACGCTTATACTTTTTTTTATTTGTTGGAATAGCATACTACAATGCAAGCTCACGTGTTATTTATAATTGTAATTAGCAGCATATCACTTAAGCAAACTTCTCGGCATTACACGTCGTGGTGGTAACACTTCAAGATAGGATCGGATCTCAGTGGAAGGCGTGGTAATTAAATCCTTCGACTATTCGTGTACTAAGCAGAGCACATATTTAGAGAGTCAGGACAATAAATAAATAATGAATTGATGAAATTGACTTTGTCCTATGTTTAGTTCTTGGCGACGAATATGGTATTCAAAATTAAGAGCTAAGAATACCAACGTGATGCCAAGTAAAAAAAAACAACAAAAAAAACAACAGAACACAACGTACGTCTTCGGAGGGCCGATAATTTATATCCAAGAGTGCGGCCGTCAGAAAAAGAATGAACGAGTGAGTTTGTGTTGCTGGACGTGTCAACTACCTAGACCGTTTCCCTACTCAAGAGTTGAGGATATTACCCAGGGAGGGTCAGTGTTTCTGCTGTTGGAATGAGAGACTGTACAAGCCGGCTTAAGAGCGTCCCCCCTCCGGGTATCTTCCCCTGCGGTGCCCCTTTCGAGACTAGATTTAAGCTCCCGACTGGTCTCCTGACTTGTGTGGCAGGGTCTGTCTGTATCGGCTCAACAGTTCCTTAGACGGTCAAGGCCTGCCAGTGGCGTCTTGGCCCTACGACCATGGACTAAGGGGTTCGCTTGGTTACTACATAGACATCCCCACGCCGTATTCTGGTCTTCTCAACCTGAGAAGTGCGCTTTCTCATCGTCACGCTGCAATACATACTGAGACATTGCAAGGAAAGCACACACTTTAATTTTCTTCCATCGGGAATCGAACCCGAGATTGCGTCATGGAAAGCGACTACGCTGACCGATGTGTTACCCTGACTGAGCGGCTGTCTGGCAGAGTAGTATTCGTAAATATGTGTGTAAGAGGAGGGGACAACTGTAAGATAGGAAAGACTGAGTGTAGTCCGTGACTCTTTTGTTAGGGTACTGCTCCGCCTTTCGCCCGCTGTAGATCGGAAAAAACCAATAAACTATGTATCAGAGAAGTTTGCCAATAGAATTCTATTCCAGACAGCAAATGAATGCAACCTAGCTATGTAGATGTTGTCGAAATTCCACCACTGTCGGGACATGAATTCTAGTAACTTTTCGTAATTCAGCCAATGCAAGTGTAACCGCTGTGACATTGCTGCCGGGTTAAAAAACAACAAAACAACAAAAATAACAACTTTGGAAAAGGAGAACGTACCGAGTTCCACCAGGCAGACGTTACAACATCCGCAGCGTATCGTACGACCGCTCGGACAGTCTTCGGGCAATATGCCCCTGCATCAAACTGTACTGCAGTCTTTACTCGGAAAACAAGGGATGATTTCTGGTCGGTGTGGTATAGGGAAGACAGGAGAAAACTCCATAGCTTCCTCGGCGTTTGCTACCAACAGAAGAGTTAGCAGCAATGCTGTTACCTCGTGCCCAAACTGAAAAACATCAACAGAATGAACAATTACATTGGCATTTGCCTATACTTCTTAGATAATATAACTTTGTATGTAACAATTTCGTCCCTCGGCAAAACCAACTAATACCGTAATCCATTTGAAAGGCAAACATCATCCATACACCAGTCATACCATTTTAAAGGCATGCATCCATCTTTTGTAAAAACAAATTTAAAAAAACACCAAATTTTTCTCTTTAATCAAATTTTGTGGCATTTTGTGGCAAGTGGCATCGAAGCTAGGATTTTATCGTGTGAATTACTATATATTTCGGAATCTAGTTCAGTTAGCCATTTTATTAGTTCAGTATTTCTTTGCACCCCATATTTCCACATTGTGTTTAATTATTGTAAAATATTATCATTTTCTATTTCCTTATAATATTTATTTTTTATGAAAATAATGTAGTCCATAAATTACTCTAACTGCAGGGGAAAACATTTCGAATTTTAAATATTTTAAAGGAGTCATTGAATGGTATCTACACGAACAAAGTATTTGTTGACAAGAGGTCACGCAGAAAAAAGTTCGACATTGCTTTGCTAACTTGTGCTAACATCCACAACTTTCCATACTATTTACTTTCATGCGTCTTTCTACATTTGTTTACATCCAGGAAAATAGTGTTTTTTGCTGTTCTTGTGCACAAAATGGAGATATGATCGACAAAATGTTAATATCATAACCAGAGGAAATTTAAATTTTATTTCTCTTATACAACACGAAAGTTTTAAAGAAACTAGCTGAATACAATTCTATGACAGTATTTCTTTACGATTTTGAAACTTTATTATTTTGATGCAATTATTCATCTCTCAAGGTTTGCTCCTCTCTCTTTATATACACGCACCCACACTTTCATGCATTAAAATAATTCGGGCGACCAGCCGGAAGCTTAGATCTTGTTCCGGCTGGATCGGTGGAGGAGCGCTAAAGGAGAAACCACGCTAGCTGACGTGCTAGGTAACGTGCTAGCTGATTAGATCGAGTCCGGATCTCGTGAACCAGTGAAAGAGGAACACTGCCGTCACTCGATATGTATCATTCATAGAGTTGATAGAATTTAACATTTTAAATCTTAAAAAATCGCATTTTGAAATTCAGGCTATAGCATTTTATAGCATTATAAAAATTAAGTATTTGGAATTTTGTAGTATTTGTTGAGAAAATTATTTTTAAGGAAGGTATCGTCTGGCTTCTGTATAACACTCTTCAAAGGAGAGGAAAATGATGAAATGAATTAGTAAGTACTTACAAATTTTCACATTCTTGTGAAAGGTCCTATATTTTCTTAAATGGTATCAATTTATATACGTAAATACCTTTTATCACTATGAAACACAATCAGTGAAAAATTAGCTGAGAGCACATTTCCATGTTGGCTTCCTTTCAACTGTTTGTTCTGTCAGTAACACTTAAAGTTTAATAATGAAATTGTATCGACTGAAAAATCGTTCAGCTTCTACACTTCACCACTGTCAAATCAAACGTTTTCAAACATCGATGTGTTGTTGTCGTCGACCACTAGTTAGAAAGCAAGCGTGAAGAAAACCATATAATGAAATTTAACAATTATATCGCATATTCACTGTCATATCGCACTTTGTAAGTGACTCCGCATTATGTGATCGATTTCGCAATTTATCGCAGATTTATAACCTACAGAAGTATACTGCACCGACCATCAAACATACAACTACTATGTGTGATCTGGGCTGTCCGGGTGACGCCGCGTCGAAGGCTGTGTTGCCGACGTTTCGACCATCTTGTCGTGGTCTTCCTCAGGGCTGGTATAACCCAGCTTGCCCAACCCACCCTTACCAGCCCTGAGGAAGACCACGACAAGATGGTCGAAACGTCGGCAACACAGCCTTCGACGCGGCGTCACCCGGACAGCCCAGATCACGCATATGACTCTGGCCGCGAAAGCCTACGACTTCATACAAATACTATTTTTTTCGGCGTTTGGCAACATTTAGCATTTTTAGCAATTGCTAAAATCTATCATATCTAATCATGCGCTACACACTCGGGTCTTATTATCATACCTGTTGACACGCGCGGAAGCACCATCCGTTCCCTCACTGTCGCTGCTGCCCGCCCCGCCTTCCGCTTACCTGTGCGCTGCAGAGCCGCATGGTGGCGGCGTGAGGAGCTGGCTGTGCACCTGCCGAGCGCCAGCGACCGTCAGCGTTTTATTCGCCGCGCGCCGCCCGTCCGCTGGCACGTGCACACGTTCCCGATTGTCCACGAGATAGGGCGTTCGGCGCCGACACACACGGACGACCTCTTCGCCCAAACATCCGAAGGGGGCTCCGGAGATCCGCACTGATACAGCAGCGAATGCAAGATAGCCTACACAGTAATCCGAACAGAGATAGATCATGAAAACGCTCGCTTTAAATCCCTGCTAAAAGTACACTCTGGAATTATTTTTCTCAGATAAGCCAAGCAACACTGATGCCCGTTGCAAGAATGATTAAGTGTGAACTACGCATTGAAATATTGAAAATATGTTTGTATCGCTAGTTAAGAAGGAAGTGAAATTTGTCTTCCGAGAGGATCTCACGCCATATCACACTTCAAAGACAGTGCACTATTCTTAATACTAATGCAAATCACTTTTTGCTTGGAAGGAGCCGACGAACAGTGTCGTATTCGCTAATGATAGCCATTTGTTGTCTGATCTCAAATTCGTTTGGAACCTAGAGGGAGCTGCTCTATATATCTCTTTCATGAACATCAACTAGTGGTGTTACAACAGCGTATTCTTTTACACAATTTTTTTAACTTTTGCAAATATGGATATATAACCAAGTTCAGTGAAAAATAAACTTGCGCAGTTTTTAACGTTCTTTATACTATCCCCGGGAAAATTTAAAGAAAAGAATTAGGGAACAAAAAATTGCCTGTACTTTAAGCAACAATTCCGCAAAAAACTCATTTTTCAAAATATTTAAACGGCTTAATTTACTGATAAAAATACAAATAAGATTTCACTAAGAAAAAATCTAAAATATCGATATAGTTTTTCAATATAATTTATTTTTGCAACAACACATAGTTTCCCTCACTGTTTCTAAATTGGCTTTTTTTTACAAGTTGTCATTTAGAATTAATTTCAAGCAAAATTATGTGAAAATGACTCGATTCTTCTATAGACTGTGCATGAATTTCTAAAGAGCTGAGTGTTAAAAACAGTCAAAGATCCCTTTCTTCAATTTTGTAGTTTCAAAATATTTAAATTTTGCAATTTTCGAAAATGCAAAGAGTTCAGACTAGCACCAATCTTTTTCCCGTCTTTTGATACAGACGAAGAGGAAATTTAAAGAGAAATTGGTGCTGCATATATGAAAATAATTGCTTAAAAAGTTTTAAAATTGCCTATATTTCATTTCATATGCCTAAAAAATTATTCGAAAACAACTCATATTTTGAAAAAAATTGCACATTACTGTATTTCAAGATCTTTCTTTAAAGAACATATTTGATTCAGGAAAAAATCTTTATCTTGCATATCGCAGATGAAAAAATTGAACTTTTCCAATTTTCAAAAAAATAGGTATTTCAAAGAAAATGGGTCCTGTGACATTCTCTTAAGCGTCCTATACGCTAACCAAGAACACAGTTTAATCCAAAAATTTGCAGCAATTTTTGAGATAATTTTGAAATTGTTGTTGGAGATTCGTGTAAAGTACCCGAAACATCAAAATATCAGTTTGTAACTCCGAAAGCTACGAGTCTGTTTTATCGATGGAGTAATACCAGTTTTAGAGAAAATCGGCTGAACGCTTTAGGCGCTAGTTTTGACCGTAGATGGACACATTGACAGACAGACTAACAGATAGACTGACGGAAATACTGACGGACGCACAGGCGGACAGACGGACGGACGGACAGATGGACGGACAGACGGACGGACGGACGGACGAACGGACAGACAGACGTTTTTGCCACCAATCAATTTTTCGAACAAGGACCCAGTAAATGCTTTCTGACAACACGTGTTAAAGGAAGTAATTTACTGAACATAGAAACAAGATTTGTCCACGTTTTCGATACAAGGGCTCAGCAATAGTTTTTCTGTCGAAAATTCACATTTTCCAGTACACGATTACAATACTTTCTGTTCTTAAGAAGTGCGGGCGAGAAAACAAAAATTAATAGAAAGATATAGCTTGAAACTTATAAATTTCAAATATTCAAATACAAATAAAATATTTTGAAATTTCGCGTACATTCGTGTAGTTTTGTTCAAAAAATCCATCACCTAATTTTAATTGATATATCAATTATACAAATTATTTTTAGTATCATTAATAAACTGGTTTCTAATATTATTTTTACGAATTTTAGAGCACATTGACATTTTTGTGAAGACAATGTTTGGAATCCTGTAACAAACCCTAAGCTGTTATATATTAAACCAACCCTCCGTCTACTTTTCGTGACTCATATGTGTTTTGACTTTTTCCCTTCTCCATACATACCGTTTGAAAATTATCTCGGAGGAAAATCTGAAATATATCACAGCATATCACAGTATTTGGTTTACTAATATAATGGAATCTTAATATCCGAAAGAAGTGGAAAAGGTTTGCGATATCGCGTGTTTCAAAATAACGAGTTTTGTGTTGCCTTTCCTACAATGAGTAAGGCAGGTGTGTGGGGGACAGAGTTCAATAGAAATTTCATCTGCGAATAGCTTAATGAAATCAATATTAGACGCAAGGAAATTTAAAGTATAATTCTCGTTCTAGAAATGTGAGTAATCCAAATTCGAAATACCTTGTTATTTGATCTATGTCAATTCAATTGTTTAAGATTGTGATGGAATTTATTTCCTAGTTACTTTGACCTTACGAACCAGTAACAGGTGCTACTTCTTGATAATAACATGAAAAAAATGTCTCTTTACAGAATAAATGACTTTCAATTTAACGATATTTCAGAAATAAAATTTGAAAGAGAGAATTTGAGTTACGAAATTTCGAGATATGTTCTGCTTGAACTTAATGTATTGATATGAAATTATCACGATCATACTAGTTTAACAGATAGAGTTTGATTTACGAAACAAACCAGAGTTTCAAGTACTCTGCGAAATATAATTTGAGAATCTCGAATTATGCTGTTGACGCGACCTAATCGACATCCGCATGATTTTAGCTGCCCGGGTGACGCCGCGTCGAAGGCTGTGTTGCCGACGTTTCGACCATCTTGTCGTGGTCTTCCTCAGGGCTGGTATGCATACCACGCTGGTCGAAACGACGGCAACACAGCCTTCGACGCAGCGTCACCCGGACAGCTAAGATCATGCACATGATTCTCGCCGCGGAAGCCTACGACTTCCTACACGACATCTCCCGCTGTGTATCTTTCACGCAAACTTCTGCCGCTGTGTCTCTTTCACGCTGCAGCTGGCCGGCCGACGAGAGGTGGCACCCGCTAATACCCGCATGAAAAATCCAGTTCTGCTTATCTTTATGCATGAGGCGCCGCGCATGAGGAAGAACGCATCATCTAAACGACTAAACGACGCCTGCAACGGGACCAGGCCTCGCGCGGGCTGCTCCATGTGTGCCTGTGTGTGTGTGTGTGTGTGTGTTTGTGTTTATGACGACCGAATGCGACGCGGTGAAGTTCGCTTTATCGGACGTAACGACGTGTGAGGGTCGAGGCGGCATTTGCATCCCGTATCTTTGTTACTGGCGCCGGCTGCGTGGGGAATGTTGGCGACAAAGGAGAGGATTTCAGGATTTCCGGGTTGGATATTATCCCACGTGGAAACGTAATAGAGTATGGGCGTACGCACACGGGGGTGGTGTTGGGGGCAGCCGGACCGACATAACCTTACGTAAAAATATTTTAATTAATTAAATACGTTACGAGTAAATTCTTGCTAAAATGATGTGTTGATACATTTGAAAATTTACTGTAATGATAAAATGATGGACACATTCTTGTTGTTACAGTACTTTATTTTCACAGTACCAACTTTTCAGAATCCATTATTATCTTATTGCCTAAGGATACAAAATTTGAAACATCGCAGTTTTACTTAATTATAGAAGTCAACATTTTTACTGTATGTTTTAATGTTAACAGGGGCGACTCGAGAAAATGTACAGGTACTGAATTGTAAGCTAAAGAATTTTTCTTGAAATAATTCATGGCACAAATTCTAGCAGTGTATGCAATCTAGAGAATTACACTGCATGCAAACTAGAGAACTAACATCCGTTTAATAGCATGGCAAGGTGCTGCAGCTTTCGACTGAAATCGAAACCTAATGTTTCCGTAAGAGGGAAAAAAGAGAGTCTAAGTCTGGAATGTTTGGGAAATGTAGGTCTACCCCTTCTCCATGCCTTACGTTGGTGACCGCGCAGCTCTAAAATGAATCCTTCACCAATAGTCGATATCATTGTAATATTTTCCCCCACTCATCTCTTTGGTCGTTCTCGTGTTTTTTATTTGTATTCAAAACGCGAAAACCTTATGTGAACTGTCGACATGACATAGAACGAGAGTAGTAGCGTGACATCTAATACGGAAAAGTAATGTTTTTGTTTCGTAGTCGTCGAAAACTAGCGGGAATGCGCGGGTGGGAAAACTAATGAGAAAGACGAAATTTTTCTTTCTCTTATCGTCACTATTATTTAACATTTGCTCATATTTTTTTTGTTAACATGTACATGACTTTATTTAAAGATCAAAAATTGAGGGATAAGTTGCATTGAGAACGAAATATCCGCCTACAATGTTTGGGATTTAGGACAGGCTCGAAAATATATTTGAACTTTGTAATTTTCGAAAGCACATGTTTTAATAAAAATCGTATATTTACAGTTTTTATATGTGTCCTTTTTGCTATTACAGCAAAAAGAATAAAAACGTTCATCCACTTTGCGATAAAGTTTCGATATTTCACAGTGGCTTCACTGATGATCTGCAGAACGGTACTACTAGATATTATTCCTGTCATATTTTCCACGATTGAACGCAAAAACAGATCATCTTCGCAGATGATCTTCTCCCCTATACGTCACATACGGTGTTTACAGTTTTTTGATTAAATAAATCTAGAGCATCTAATCTGACCGAGTTATGCACGGAGTACTTACAAGTGCATCACATCCATCCATCCCTCCATCCAGATATCTCGATTTTCGGGTATGAAATTCTCGCTATTTTCACTACTCATAACCATATTTGGAAAACAATAATAGATCTTAATCCTCCTGCACATGTCTGGTGTACATATCTTAATTCTGGTTGCATGTCAAAAACCCCTTAAACATGGATTTTATGTCCGAAACTTTGAGACAGTGTTGTTGAGGTTATTCCAATAATTTGACATAAAACATGGAAGTCTAAATTTAAATATTGGGAAAGGGGAGCCCAACCCAATCGTTGGGTTAATTGTTAAGTAAAGTATAAAATAACACATTTGCTTTAAAAGCCTTCTCTAATCAATCAGGTTCGTCGTATTTTATTTACTAGGCTGTCCGGGTGACGCCGCGTCCATGGCGAAGGTGCCGACGTTTCGGTCGCCATTCTGCGACCTTCCTCAGGGCGTAATGCGCGGAGATGTGCTGCGCACGAGTTTAAATGGGGCTGAGTTTCCCCTCACCCGAGTGCCGGTTTGCCGGGTGGTCGGCCAATGCGGAGAGAGCACCGGCCAATCAGGGGCGGGCTCTCCGCAGGGTGGGAGGAGGCGCTCCGTCCGTAGTCGGACGTAGCGGAAGAGCTGGGGCCGCGTCCGGTCGAGATCGGACGTCCTGATAAAATAAGTGTTTCCAGGCATCGTGTAGACGTATGCCTTGGTCAGCATTAAAGTTAAAGGGGTTTTTGATGATTTCCACCGCCTCTTTTACCCTCCTCGGGCCCCAGCGGTCTTCTCTGGCTAAGAGGCGTGTGTCATCAAATAAAATAGCATGGCCAGTTTTCCATGCGTGCAGGGCTACGGCCGATTTATTCGTATTATTGTATTTATAATTACGAATATAAATATACTCCGCCTTGGGAGTACAGGACCTTGTCGTTGGTGGCGGAGCTTGAGTACCCCCATGACCCCGAGAGCTATGCCGGCGGTAGCGTAGCTACTGGTAGGGCCTCCCTTGCCGGACAGGTCAAGGGATAGGGGTGAGACGAAAAAGTACTCCAGAAGAGGACCTCAACGCCAAGAAGAGGATTTCGAGAAGAAATTGCTAGAAGAACCATGCATGAACATCGTTAGCGTGGAAAAGATGGTGAAGACGTCCTGGGTAGATGCAACTCAAAAGCCGTGGAAGGCAATGCATCTAGGGCGAGCAACCCGAAAAACTGCCCTGCAAGTTTGGAGGCAGTGAGATGGCATACCCATCACCAAACTAACCTGCATATGGGCTAGAAACCCTATCAGGCGAAAAATCAACTTCTCACAGACCGCAGCAATTACAACCGGACGCCCCATATACGACAAGGCAGCGGAAAGGACATGATTACGGCTTAGCGGAACATTTACAAATAATGACTTGGAATGTTAGATCGTTGAAAGGAAAAGAGCAACGCCTAATTAATATAATGAAAGAAAAAGAAGTGGATATAGCCATGTTAACAGAAACAAAAAAGAAAGCAAAAGGCTCAATGGATTTAGATGATTATGCCCTTATATACAGTGGTGTTGATATCAATGAAAGAGCAGCATCAGGAGTTGCAATCCTAGTAAGCAGAAGATGGAAAAACCGAATTCACTCTTACTGTTGGATATCAGACAGAATTATCACACTGCGGACTAAAGTAGATAGAGGGTATATATGTTTCATCTGTGTATACGCACCAGAAGAGGGGAAAACCTTGGCTACAGAGGAATTTTACAACTGCCTACAAAAAACTCTCGACGAAATAAATAAAAATGATTATATTGTCATATGTGGAGACCTCAATGCCAGAATTGGAAATGCATCTATAGATAAGATAATTGGCCCCAATAACGAAGATACTCTGAATAAAAATGGACGCAAACTAAGAGATTTTGCATGTTTTAACAATATGAAAATAATGAACACTTTCTATAAGCATAAACGTATTCACAAGATGACATGGGCAGCACGTGGTCAAATTAGTACTATTGACTACATCTTGGCAAACGATAAAATAAGCAAACTCTTTACAGATGTAAGAGCTTATAGAAGCTACGATATAGATAGTGATCACTTCGCACTTCTTGGAAAGCTAAAATTATTGAAGAGATGGGTTAAAATCAAAAACAGCCAAACCTGTCCTACCCAAAAAACCTGGAAAGTATATCTACTAAATAAAGAATCTGTCAAACTGATGTACCAACAACGTCTGAACCAACATAATAAAACAATTGAAATTAGTAATGATGTGGAAGAAGAGTGGAGGAATTTGAAAACTATAATTGAAGTAACAGCATATGAAACACTAGGCTCTACTTCAAAGAGAACGAAGAAGAAAGGGCTTAAAATATGGAATGAAGAAATCGAAGAAGCTGTTAACGAGAAAAAGAAACTATATCTGAGATATCTATCTAACAAATCCTCACAAACTAAGAAGGAATACACCACAATTTCCAACCACGTCAGGTACCTAACAAGAAAAGCCCAACAGGATTCATGGGATAAATATATAGCTGATATCGAAAATGACATACATGGACGGCAGAAAACAGCATATAAAATTATGAGACACCTTAACAGACAAGAGAAGGACATAGCAGATATACAAATAATTAAGCCAGATGAATGGCTTTCTTACTACAGAAACTTATGGACAAATAAGAATGCGAGGGATAATAATAAGAAGGAAGACAAAAATGAAAACCTCATTGAAGACAGCGTAGATCAGATAGAAAGGGAAGAACTGGAAGAGGCACTAAGTAAAATGAGAAATAGAAAAGCTAGTGGCAGTGATGGCATAAAGGCAGAAATGCTTAAATGTGCAACTGAAGAATTTAAAATAAGGCTTCTCCACTTCTTCAACCTATGCTGGAATAGAAGAAAAATACCAACCGAATGGAAACTCGCCGTAGTGCTACCTATTTTCAAAAAGGGAGACCGATCAATATGTGACAACTACAGAGGTATAAGTCTTCTAAACGTTGCTTATAAGATATATTCAAAAATTGTGACCACTAGACTAAGAAAAATTGCAGAAACAGTGTTGATGGAAGAACAAAGTGGCTTTCGTCAAGGAAGGTCCTGCACAGACAATATCTTCATCTTAAAACAAATTTTAGAGAAACACAGAGAATATAACAAGGAAACCCACATCTTGTTTGTAGATTACAAGAAAGCTTTTGACACTGTAGCCAGGCATACCCTCTTTGAAATACTAAGAAAGAAAGGAATCCCCGAACATCTTATCCTTGTAATTGAAAATATGTATAATAAATCTGAAATATGTATTACTTGGAAACCAGACCGAAAAGCGGAAGTGGACCAAGGCCTACGACAAGGATGTAGTCTTTCACCGCTACTGTTTGATATCTACATAGACGAAGCTCTTCGTGAGTGGAAGAGCAGATTAAAATTTTATAGCCTAGACCTAACTACATCAAAATTATGGACAATACTTTTTGCAGATGACCAAGCAATAATAGCAGAAGGAGAAGATATATTACAAAAAGCAACATATGAACTGCAGCGGATAATGGCTGAATATAATCTTGAAATATCAGACACCAAAACGAAAGTGATGGCATTCCAAGGTCGATACCCGATACGCTCAAAAATTGTAGTAAATAATAAAACAGTAGAGCAAATACAACACTTCACATTCTTGGGAGCAGACATATCATTCTATGGCGAAATCGACATAAATAAGAAAATAGAAAGATTCAATCAAATGAATGGAACTATAAGAAGAACACTGAGTTCAAAAGTGAGAAGAGACACTCTCATTAAATTTTACAAAGTTATGTCAATACCAACCTGCTTATACGGGAGTGAAGTGTGGACAATGACAAATAAAGATATATCAAGACTGCAGGCAGCGGAAATGAGATTCCTTAGAGCGGTAGCGGGATATAGCCTTTTGGACAGACAAAGAAACACACAAATCCGAAACGAGCTAAATGTAGAAAGTCTTGTAGAGAAAGCCACCAACTACAGACTCTCATGGCAAGATCACATGTTGCGAATGAACAACGACAGAATTCCTAAACAAGTGGCAAATTATCAGCCGAGAGGAAAAAGGAATATAGGACGTCCAAGAATGCGCTGGAGGGACCAAAATTAAGCGGCGTAACAGGCATTATGCCTAAATACTTGAAGATAAGAAGAAGAAGATAATTACGAATATGTTCCCGAATATGTTTATAATTACGAATATGTCACCCGGACAGCCTAGTAAATACTGACTCCGGCCGCGGAAGCCTACGCTCTCACTTGACTAGCCTCTACGGGGAGGAAATATTCAAACTCACTCGTGAGTTTTCCACACTACGTGACAAACGGAAACGTAAGCTAAGTCAGCTCGCGTTCCTCCAACGGTGCAGAGACGAGGACGTTCTGCCGTCTTTTCTCAAAATCCGTCACCAGACCCAGACCCAGGCAGCGTTACGGATTCTTCGTAGAACGGGCTTCGCTCTCCTACGCGAGAGGATCCGCCATACCAGGAGGCAACTTTCCAACATCGAACGTAAGTTGCTCAATATTCATTTAATGCTTGCATGCTCTCTCAGTGTTTCTGATTGGATCACACTTGATACGGTTTCGGCTGAAGCCGCGGAAAGTGTACTTGATAAATCTAGATGTAAGCAAATTCGCAAATTTGACAAATTGAAGGCCAAACAACATCCTGAGGCCGGTAGGGTTGGCTTGACGAGTACTGTCGTAAACCTAACTGATGAACAGTTAAACGAGGCTACAGTGTCTGTTTTAAGTAAAGGTCTTAATTTCGCCCCCGTGCCTGATCGCATGCCAACCGCGGATATAGTGGCAGGGGTGGAAAACGCGGTCTCGAAACTGCCCGCCGACCAGGCCGACTACATTCGCAGAGAATCGGCTCGTCTTCTGGGCCATTCTAAATTGCCACGAAGTAACTTACCACGCGAGGAACGTGCGGCGTTGCGCGAACTACGCAAGCGCGAGGACATTGTCGTAGTACCCGCAGACAAAGGCAATGCCACGGTGGTCATGAAAACCACAGACTACCACTCTAAAGTTGAGGCGTTGCTGACAGATCAGTCCTACGCTGTCCTAAAAAGCAACCCCGTTCGGAAACTGAGGGGAGAGGTCGCGGTACGGGTAAATAACTCGGATGCTATAGAGCCGGAGGCCAAACCTAGGCTAAAACGTAGCAACCACTGTATCCCTAGGCTTTATGGTCTCCCTAAAAAAAAAAAAATACATAAACCAGACGTGCCACTGCGCCCCATTGTGAGCGCTATTAACTCTCCCACCCACCCTCTCGCCCGCTATGTGGCCGATAAATTGCAGCCTTTGACTGACGACATCAAGTCAGCTGTTAGGAATTCGGCACACCTGATTGAAATACTTAAGGAGCAGCGTGTGACTCGGACATCCTCGTCAGCTTCGATGTCACATCTCTGTTCACAATGGTTCCGGTGGACGAGGCGGCCACTGTCATTCGAAGTAAACTTTGCTCCCATGGGCTCACTCCGGAATGGGCCGACTTAGCTGAGTTCTGTCTCACGTCCACTTTCTTTCAGTACCGCGAGCAACTATATGCTCAAGTTGAAGGAGCGGCCATGGGTTCCCCCCTCTCTCCGGTTGTGGCTAACCTTTTCATGGAGGCTTTCGAAACGGAAGCCCTGGAGAATGCCCCTCTAAAACCAACCTTATGGCTCCGATATGTGGACGACACACTAGTAGTGTGGCCCCACGGCCCGCACACCTTAGCTGACTTTCTCCAGCACCTTAATAACACACACCCCAAGATTAAATTCACGATGGAGGTGGAAAACGAGGGAAAATTGCCTTTCCTCGACGTGCTGGTGAGCCGGAAAGGGAACGGCAGACTAGGGCACAGTGTCTACCGAAAACCCACCCACACAAACCGTTACCTACACGCTGGCTCTCACCATCACCCAGCAACTAAACGCGGGGTTCTGAAAACGTTGGCCATCAGAGCAACGAGGGTATGTGATAAAGAATCATTGGACTCTGAAATGGAGCTCCTAAAGACTACATTTCGAGCCAACGGATATAGCGCTACCGCTGCCAACCAAGCGGTACGGCAGGCTACGACCTCTGCCAGAACTTCTGATATCACCAAAACTAGTGACAATCCCAACACGAAAATAGCCACTCTGCCATATATACGCGGTGTCACAGATAAGATTGGCAAGCTTCTGAGCCGCTTTGATATAAAGACGGCCTACAAAGCCCAGGAAAAACTCGGGCAAAAGCTTGTACGCGTGAAAGACCGCGTCCCTCCCCTTATGTCATCGGGGGTATACGAGATCCCATGCAGCTGCGGCCATAGTTACATTGGCGAGACGGGACGCAGCGTAGAGGAACGCCTCAGGGAACATATTCGTAATTATAAATACAATAATACGAATAAATCGGCCGTAGCCCTGCACGCATGGAAAACTGGCCATGCTATTTTATTTGATGACACACGCCTCTTAGCCAGAGAAGACCGCTGGGGCCCGAGGAGGGTAAAAGAGGCGGTGGAAATCATCAAAAACCCCTTTAACTTTAATGCTGACCAAGGCATACGTCTACACGATGCCTGGAAACACTTATTTTATCAGGACGTCCGATCTCGACCGGACGCGGCCCCAGCTCTTCCGCTACGTCCGACTACGGACGGAGCGCCTCCTCCCACCCTGCGGAGAGCCCGCCCCTGATTGGCCGGTGCTCTCTCCGCATTGGCCGACCACCCGGCCAACCGGCACTCGGGTGAGGGGAAACTCAGCCCCATTTAAACTCGTGCGCAGCACATCTCCGCGCATTACGCCCTGAGGAAGGTCGCAGAATGGCGACCGAAACGTCGGCACCTTCGCCATGGACGCGGCGTCACCCGGACAGCCTAGTAAATACTGACTCCGGCCGCGGAAGCCTACGCTCTCACTCGTCGTATTTTTTTTTGTTTGGAACTAAACTCTTTACCAACTCACACACATTTTATTTGTATTCAAATGTAACGAATTTTCGAAAGAAAACAATGGAGGTAACTTCTCACCCACACGAAATCTTAACAGATCTGTCGGCGTGACATACGATGCGTGTAATAACATGACAGAGTGAGGTTTAAGTGGACAACGTAATGTTTTGGTACGCGCTGATCCGCGAAAAAACAAGGCCCTCCCCTACGTTTGAAATGTTTAGGAAATGGAAGTTCATTCCGACCCGACGGTACATTCTTTGCGTTGACTACCGCTAACGCTGAGTCGTGGAATTAGGAAGAGGAAGAGGAGGACTGCGTTGACAGCATCCGCCGTTGCACCGCGCAGCCGACACAATGGCGAGGAGCTGCCTGGCTCATTCGCATACAATGGCAGGAGCCGCGGACGTTTTGCTAGGGGCCGGAAAGGCGCGACCTGGGGTGTGAACGCGGACATCCCGGGCGAGGCCACGGAGTGCTGGAGTTGGATGAGGTTTTAAGTACTACTGAGAGTTTCGTGAACCTGCTACAAAGATTGCTTTGCTTATCCAGAAAGAAAAACAACGAAATGCACGAAAAAATGTCGAGTTCTTTGCACATTTTAAAAGTATGAAAACTGTTCAGAAAATCAATTTTTTAATATAAATCTGAAGTTGGCCTGACGTATATTATGTATTTTAGTTTAGTGTTTTATTTATCCACTAAGGTGGGCGGAAAAAAACATAACATACATTGCAAACATTGACGCCCTGGTTGAAACAATGAAGTTATATGTTCAATTTTTTCGAGTTTGGTAACGATTCTGCTGATATTATACATAGACCACATGCGAGAAGTATAAGTTCACGACCATAATGGGAGGTCTTCTTATGAGTTTATGACCTTATGAGTCTATTTTATCTCTAGGAAAGGATAGACTCATATCACAGTGCACGTATGCATTAAAACGAATACATAAAATCTCATTTGAACTTTGTAAAGAATATTTGCAGCTAAAGACTTTCTGAAAAGACATTCTTTGCCATCTATTTGTTTGAGCATTTTGTGAACCAGTACATGTGGTCAGCAAGTTACCTCCTCCGTAAACCCATTAGGAACAGGTTTTCGTTCATAATGTAATAGAGACCAAATACTTCGATTAACGGATCTTCATTTGGAAACTATTGGCGGAGGAAAGTGCTGCAAACAAGCTGACTCGCCTGCTCTCCCGTTGAATAGCACGCAAACGTCTCTTACAAGATGTTGGGAACGTCGGCCCAAAGAAAGCAACCAATTCATCAAACTTTCCGCGAACTTTTCCCCCCGGAGAGCACTAGAGCGTCACGCAGAAGTTGGTCAGTGGCCGTCAGGATTTCGACCGCCCTTTTTTTTGAGCGGCGTCAGGGAATCCCGCGGATGTTGTGAGGCAGATTTCAGGACGTAGCGAAGGGGGCGTTTTGGTTGATTGATTGGATGGTTGATTCATAATTCCGTGCACGATAACTGCTAAGATCATTAGTCTCATAAGTGTAGTGCATGTATTTGTCGCTGGAGGAGATTCTGATTTTTCCCCACTGGCTGCCGAGATCCGGCGCCGACCTACGTCGGTTTGTGAGGTTTTTTCCCAATCAGGTATCTCCCACCGGCTGGCCCCAGTCGGAACCAGCTGGAAGCTCCCAATTGAGCTCATGACACGTGAGGTAGTGTAATGCATGTGAGTGTAAATTTGTGTAAGTAAGGTGTAAGCAAAGTACAAGGAAAAGGAAGATGAGATCACGCGCGATCCACGGCTCATCGGTTAGGGTACTGCTCGGATATTCGCCTAGTCTTGATTGAAGTAACCACGGAAAGATACCGATTAGAGCAGCCGGCCCCTAGATTTCTATATCAGACAGCGACTGAATGCGCTTACCTATCCAATTAGAACCCGCACCGTCGGGATTCGAATACTAGGACTTCCTGCTCAAAGTCACCGCAGAGACATCAGTTGATGTAAGTCCGGTGCAAACGGGTCGTTTTGGAAAACGACGATGTGTGAGGGTAGGGGGTGGCATGGCGAGGAATTGTCGGAATATGAGGTGGGAGGATCAATTTGGAGAAGTTGTGGGGCTGCAGGGAATCGCAAACGATGAGACGGTGCGGTCAGTAGTGAAGGGTGAAAGCGGATAACGAGGGTGGAAGTGTTGTTGGAAGAAGAGAGATGAATGGTTGGCCAAAAACGGTCGGGGAGAGACAGAGCAAAAAACTGGGCGAAAGCGAGCTGAAGGGCGTCCACAAGGCTACGTAAATGGAGACTTGGTGGAGGTTGTATCAGAGGGAGGAGGAGGGGATCGAAAACTCGTATATGGGGAAGGCGGGGCTGAACGCAATAGTGGACACATAGAAAAAGTGGACGGAGCAGGGAGATGGGCGTGGTGGTGATGTGAAGATGAGGGGGTATTGGGGGACATATAGGCGATCGAAGAGGAAAGGTATTGAAATGGCCGAGAGGTGGGAGAGATCTGGCGGAAAGTAGGGTTGTGGAGACGGAGCAGTAAGGAGTTACGAGAGTGGGAGAGTTGAGGCTTGTGAATTGTGCGAGTGAGTTAACTGGATAGGAGTTGGGAATGGGAGCGAATAGTCAGAGCGGGAGAGGGAGATGTATATTGGGGAGAAGTGGACCACGTTGAGAAGTGGACGGAAAGATAAGGTGAGACGGGTAATTAAGCGTTGTAGGACGATTGGTGAGACCGAGTAGAAATGGATGAGACTGGGAGTTGGAAATGGCGGGAAGTGGACTAGGCAGGGCGAAGAGGAACTTTATGGAGCGAGGAGTAGTGCGTCCAGGAGACGACGTGGTGGAGAAGGGCGCTGAACAGTGAGGTGGAGTAGACGGGAATACATGCGCGGAGGAGAGGTGAAAGAGGAGAGGATTGGTTCATAATTCCTTCTTTCTCGGTCCCTCAACTGCTATGGCCATTATTCCCGTAAGTGTTTTGGTCATCTGCTGTCACGGGAGGTGGTGGTGGTGATCATCTGACGTTGATTGATGAGATTCAGCGCCGAACTTCACGTCGGCTTGTGGGGTTTTCTCCAACCAGGTGGTGCATCGCCCCAGTCGGGACAAGCTCTAAGCCCCCAACTTGTCTCCTGATATATGTAGTAGTGTAGTGCATGTAAGTGTAAGAGGTGAGGATAGGGCAAGAAAGAGGAAGAACAAATCGGAGACATTGGAGAAACGGTGTAAAACGTCCAACCAGAGAAACTGTTCGCTAGAATTCTCCAGGCAGCAGCTGAATTCGACATAGCTATGTAGCTAGTGTCAAAAATCCTGCGACCGTCGGGACTCGAATCTAGCACCCTTCAATCGGGTATCTTCCACCAGCTGGCCCCACTCGGAACAAGCTCTAAGCTCCCAATTGGGCTCTCGATAATTGAGGTAGTGTAGTGCGCGTTAGTATAAGTGTAAGTAAGGGGTAGGACAAGTAATAAGAAGGAAAGTCAACGCGCGGTCCGTGGCCCCTTTGTTAGGATATTGCTACGGCAATCGCCTGGTGTTAATCTGAGAAACCACGGAAAACTACCGATCAGAGCTGCCGGCCGCTAGAATTTTCCCCCAGACAGCGACTGAATTCCACCTATCTATTCTTCTAGCCACGAAAAATCCTACAACTGTAGGGGCTGGAACCATAGGACCTCCCTCTCTGAGGCAATACAGAGACGTCAGTTTCCTGGAAGAGGAGCCGGGTGGGTCGTGTCGAGGTGGAAGACAGGACTTGGGGTTGGGGGTTGGGGGGGCGCATTGCGACGATGGAGAGGCATAGTGAGGAGCTAGAGGAACGAGAGGGCTACGACGGAGGGCAGGGGAGTTCTGGAGGGATTGTGGGGTGGAGTGTGGGTGGGATCATGGGGTGAGTGCCACCCTGGTGTGGGGGAAGTGTGGGGGTGTGGGTAACGAGGCGGACGGGCGAGGGCGCCGCTGCGACAGCGAACGCCCATTCGTCTTTGGACGCCGCCCGCAGCGCTCTCACCCCGGGCGGTAGCCAATGTGGTCGGCTGCTCGCCTTCACTCTCTTCACATCAGCGGCTTGTTTAGAAACTTTTACAACCAACTGACAGTCAGAAACAATAATCTGGTTTTAGAATACTTGGTTAGAGTACTTGGAATACTGGTTAATCTGGGTGTTTGAATTCTTGCAGTATATACCAATGCGAACCGATTATTGAACTTTAACTTATTACCTCGGATTTCCGTCTGTGAATGATGTTATGACATTTTAGTTGAATTTGAGGGTGAGAAGTTTCACTTTTTCGTCTTGCAGCGATCCTTGCATTTGTCAACCAACTTTAATATCATTGGTAAATTGAAGAGGAGAAAGAGGAAGAAAAAGAATAAGAATAAGAGAGAAAAGGGGAAGAAGATGAAAAAGAAAAGGCGGGAGGTAAAGAAGAAGCACGAGCATAAGAAAGAGAAGAAAAAGAAGAAGAAGTGTGCTTTGTATACACTAATTTGATCAAGTATTTTGCAGATTCGTTTGTATCCCTTACGAAACTTTGACACAGCTAAGCACAGCTAACAAAAGATAATAGAAGAAACAGAATACGGAACGTTATTCAGCTCGCTACGCTCCTAATTCTGACCCAGTGATTTTACACTTCTCATCCTCCTTTTGGTCGAAATTACAGAGACACAATGGAGAGCATAGTGTGGAGAAGTTGCAGATTTTTTTAAAATCAACTTAATTATTATTACACTCAATTCTTTCAATTCGATATTTTCTTTCAATTCGATCCAAGTCGTCTCTTTTCTCCTCTTACCATGGAAACGGCTTCTCCTCCTCCCTGCACGTCGTCTTAAACCTCGCGGTTTTTCGCCCACTCGCCTGTGTTCTTTGGCAACGTTTCATTAGGTAATACATTGAAAAACCTTTTAGGTTTGGTTGAGTAGGCTTCTGTAAGAAGAAAGGTTAATTTCTCACTTGAACTCATCGTTTACTTGCTTGAAATGTTTTTGGAGGTGTTTGCCGGTGCTGTCTCTTGGGGCTCTGACATGCCGATTGAAACTTTACGTTAATAGTGCTGCTCGTTATTTCTACATTCACTTCCATCATCGTAACCAAATCGACGTCTGTGATTGTCCTTATGTTTTAGGAATTTTTGGAATCGACGAAGTAAAGTTCCAGGAATTTGTTTTACATTTCGTTTAAGCAATTCAGGTTAAACAACTGATATATTGACTTGGATTGTCTTTCTTGCCCCACCTGACGTGGGCGATACAGGTGAATTTATTTATAAAATGTGGATAGGGAACGGGAAACTTACTCGCAATAGAAATGTCTGGAATAAAAGTAAATATTCTCTTTCTAAATCCAAGTAAGTCTCTCTCGTCTCCACCAACCTCGCATTCATTGCTTCCCTTTTCATCTAACTAGTGTCTCCTCTTTCCATTCCTACAAATTTGCATCTGTCTGTCCATTCACCACAATATGTCCGAATCTCCTCTGCCAATATTCTTTTACACGATAATCTGAAACACATCTTTTACACGATATTCTTGATTCAGATAAATAATTGATCCATAGAGGAACTCAACACTTAACATTCGACCAATTTTTGAAGTGAAGCGTCTGTCATTTGGGCTTGTAGGGAAAAACGTTGCCTACGAAAACAGCATATAATGGATTGTTAAACTAATATCGACTATAACTTTCACTGTAATCCCTACGCCCCTTATTTAGGAAGTGTAGTTTTGAGGAGGAAAGAAGCCATTTTTCAATATGGCATAAGTCGTGAGCTCAGACAGTGACACTGATCTGCCACGCATCGGTATATCAGAACTACATTTATGAACGTATTTAGCGACCTTTCAGTTACTATAATCATTAGCTGCATAAGTGTTCAGCATGTTTTATCACCGGTGATAGCGTATTCTATATTGGAACGTGTGAGCGGGGCCGACCTATACATCGACTTTCAGAGTTTCCGACTGCCACGTCTTTCTCCCAGCAGGGAACCGTCCCAGCCCGAACAAACTCTAAGCTCCCGACTGGTATCCCGTTATGTATTGTAGTGTGTGTAAATGTGTGCGCGTAGAGAGGAAGGATGAGGAAAACATGACTCGTCCGTGGCCCGTTTGTTAGGGAACTGCTCCAGCATTAGCCTAGTATTGGTTGGAGAAACCACGGAAAACTACCGAACAGATGAGTCGGTTGCTACACTCATCCTTCAGATAGTGGTTGAATTCGACCCATTTAATAATAATAATAATAATAATAATAATAATAATAATAATATTAATAATAATAAGGTCCCCTTTTAGGTAATTCGCGTAGAAAATCCGAACACTATCGAACTCAAACTCTATGATCTTCCGATCAGCAACGCTGCATAGACCACAGCAATGCTACAATTGAGCTGTCTCAGTCAATGCTTCCGTGAGAGTTCTTTAAATGAAGCGCGTAAATCTCACAACAGAGCCAACGGGAAATCTAAGTACTCTTCTCCTTTCGATTCCAGCCAAGTCAGGCTCGTCGTTTCGCCATTTCTCTTGCTTCTCTTTTCAGTCCACTCCCCCTCTCTTCCCTCTCCGCCCCGTGCGTCCATCCGTCCGTCCGTCGGCTGGCCGGCCGGCCGGGCAGGAAGGCGAAGGGCGGGAGGGCGGGAAACCGGGAGGTCTGCGGCGTCCGCCGGGAAAATTACGGGCCACGGGCGGGCGGGCGGGCAGGGCGAAGCGGGCCGGCAGGCGGCCGGGATGGGGGGAGCCGACGCGCCGCCTCAAGAACAATCAATAAGGGCGGAGGGGCTTCTCAGCCCGAAGTGCACGCGTTCCGCCCCCGCTAGTTGGGATGGTTTGGATGAGCGCCAACTACAAGTTCATTAGGGTAATTTTTTTTGCTACGCGTGTTACTTATTTGCGGTAAATGCCCATGTAAAATTACGTTTCGACGCTTCTGTTTCCAAAACAGTTATTTTACCGAGACACAAAAATACTTGACTTATTCTTCGACTAAACGGAAAGAAAATTGTAAATACATAATATTGCATTTACGTTTTTGAATGCGAAAATGCTAATTTACAATATTTTTATTATATTATAGTGAATATCAATTTAAAGAAATACGTTCATTTTGGATGAAAATTGATATGAGGTATTGTTTCTTATACATCAGTATGCTTTCTCCTTTTTCTTCTTCTTCTTCTTCTTCTTCTTCTTCTTCTTCTTCTTCTTCTTCTTCTTCTTCTTCTTCTTCTTCTTCTTCTTCTTGTCCTGAAAGACAGTTAGAACCCACGTGCCAATTACAATTGTTTATCCTTTGATTATTTCTCTTCTTCCCTGTTCAACATTCTATCGACCATTCACATTGATTTATATTTTTCTTTTGGGACCACTTTAAGACGGTTTCTCTCTGCCTTTTGTTTTTTAACCATTTTATTTTAAACACTTTTGTAAAATTTTTTTTTTCATAGTTTTATCTTCAACATCAGTTATAGCCGAATAGTTTAGACATCCTGTATCCAGACATATCCTCTTTAATTCTTGTTGATTCGGCTCATAGGCATTATGTATTCATCATCATCATCATCATCATCATCATCGACAGCAAGGATTAGACCTCTTGGTCTGTTCCGTCTCAGAATTGTTCATGCCATCTCTTCAAGGGACGTCCTACACTTCTTTTTCCTTTAGGTACATATTGAAGAATAGTTTTACTTATTCTATGTTTTGGCATTCTCAGGACATGACCTTTCCAGTTTTCTCGATATTTCTTTATGGAATCTATAACCGGTTCAACATTTAGTTCTTCTCTGATATCTACACTTTTTTTGTGGTCTAATAGCGAATATCCTGCCACAAAACGAAGAAATCTCATTTCTGCAGATTCAATTCGGCGCAGCTGATCTGATGTTAATGTCTAGCTCTCACTTCCATAAAGTAGTAATGGCAAAGCAATAACTTTGTAAAATCTGAGAAGAGTTTCCTTTTGCGCATTATGATGTAGAGTTCGCTGTAACGTACCACAGAAATATGTGAAGTTGTTCAGCTTTATTTCCATATCCCTTGATTTTATATAATTAAAATGATATCCAAGATATTTAAATTCATTTACTTGTTGAATTATTTGGTCATATATAACTATCTTTGCTCTTAAAGGTTCAAGTCCTTTAAATGCCATCACTTTTGTTTTACTTGGTGAGATTTTCATACCATACTCATTAGCAACCTGACTTAACTTGTGGACAGCTATTTGAATTTCATATTCAGATTTTCCTATGATAAGCTGGTCGTCGGCAAAAAGTAATGTTGGAATCTCGACATTATTAATCTTAAAAACATCATTTAAAGTCTCCAACCATTTTTTAATGATCACGTCCATATACATATTAAAAAGCGTTGGCGAGAGCGGGCATCCCTGTCTTACTCCCTGGTTTATATATGCTGATTCTGTTCCATTTCTTAGCATTCGGATCATGATTTTATTATTTCTGTATAATGATTGAATTGCTGTAATAAGGTGGGAAGGGAGTCCAATATTTTTCAGTGTTTCCCATAATAATCTTCTTTTCAGGCTATCAAATGCTTTTACGTAGTCAATAAAGACATAGTATGTCGGTAGTTTAAATTCCCTTCGCTTTTCAGTAAGTTGTGTCAGTACAAAAATACAGTCTGAGCATGATCTACCTTTTCTGAAACCATGTTGTGTTTCAGATATTTGAGTTTCAACAATAGGCACTAATCTTTGATTGATAATTTTTGCATATATTTTATAACAGGAATTTAGAAGACTTATACCTCTATAATTTGAACATTCAGATTTGTCGCCTTTTTTATAGAGTGGGTAAATTAGGGCTTCATTCCATTCTTCTGGCACATATCCAGTGGACCAGCAGATATTAATAAAGTTGAGAAGTCTCTGCGTAAATTGATTTGATGCATATCTGATCAATTCCATGTTTATATTATCAGTACCAGGTGACTTTTTATTTTTGGTTGTGTTAATGGCTGCTTTCAACTCATCCATAGAGATCAGATCAATAGAATTACATATATCAATTTTAATTCCTCTCTCTTCTTCTTCTTCATCTTCAGAGGTCCATAGCGATTTAAAGTAATTTAACCATTTACTTTCTGAAATTATATTTAATTGAACTTTATCTCTTTCTTGATTATTTAAATATTTTATAATTTTATATGCCTTACTTTGGTTTCCAAATAAGTCATGTTCAATTTCGCTAACATATCTTTTCCAACTTTCTCGTTTAAGCTTAAGGACTTCTCTTTTAACTAAAGCAGATTTTCTTTTATATTCTATTCTATGATTCATATTCCCAGAGGACGAGAGAGTCTTTAAATACGCTTCTTTTTTTTCTTCAATTAGTTGTTTGATATTATCATTCCAAAACCTTAGCCTTCGTTTTGAGAATTTATTTTTCCTTGACCCTATTGCTTCTGCTGCCGCCTGTGTTATAATTTCTTTAATGTTTGCCCATTCTTCATTTATATTGTTACTTACAGGATTAATCATATTTTTCTGGTTGAGTCTACTCTGGTATAAAAGTCTTATGCTATAATCTTGTAAAAGGTGAACTTTAAATGTTTCTATTTCTGGTTTGGGTTTTAAGATGGTTTTCTTCCATCTCTTTGGGAACATTATGTGGCATCTTACTAAGAAATGGTCAGATGACACATCAAAACTTCTAAATACTCTTACATCCTTGATATTTATCCAAGTCTTATTGTTTGCAAGGACGTAATCAATTATAGAGGCGGATCCACGTGCTGTCCACGTGAATTTGTGAATATTTCGGTGTTTAAAGAAAGTGTTAGTAATTCTCAGCTCATTGTACGTGGCAAATTCTATTAATTTCTTCCCATTATTGTTAAGTGTGTATTCACCTTCTGTGCCTACTATATCTTTTATAGGGGTATTCCCTACTCTTGCATTTAAATCACCTAATAAAAGAAGATAGTCATTTTTAATAATCTTATTTATTGCTGTCTGCAGTTGTTCGTAGAATTTTATCGCATCTTGGGTTCTCCCCTCTTCTGATGCGTACAAGGCAAAGACTGAAACGTAACCTCTATCTACTTTGAATCTCATTGTTATTATTCTTTCGTTTATGAAAGTATACGATATTATTCTGTTTTTCAATGTTGTTCTGATCCAAATAGATACCCCAGCCGATGCCCTCTGTTTTTGGGGGACTCCACTATAAATCATTATATAATTTTGTAATTCTGATGAGCCCTGTAACTTTTTTTTGGTTTCAGTAATTGCAGCAATATCAATCCCAGCTTTATCTAATTCCTGTTCTAATTCAGCTTCTTTATTTGAGAGAGCTCTAACACTCCATATTCCCAGCTTTAATATTTCCGATAGTTGTCGTTTATTCGTTTCCTTTTTCTTTGCATATGTTGGCATAGAGGAATCTGTCCGGCATGAATCTTTGAGAAATTTAGCGGAGTGATGTCCCCTGGCTGCGTTGCAAGCGCTGCGCAGGGTAAGGATAGTAATGGGGCTGCCATCTTAAAGCTTCTATCCCAGCTTCTCTGCGTATAAACCCCTGCAGAGAGGGCTGCTACTTCCGCTCCTCAAGCCACTGTGATATTCGCCTGGATTCACATTGCCTCTTGGACCGTTGTAGTCTTTACACATACCCTGTGCTGGGTAGGGATACTACCCCAGGAGAATTAAGGAGAAGAAACAGATAAATTGTAGAGAAGAGGAGAAGAAAAAGAATTAAAAGTCAAGAACAGAGTAGATTAAGAAATGAATGACACCCTAGCCCTCGAAACCTAATAGCGTCGGGGTCGAAGATATAACAAGGGACCAAGAGAGACCAAATAGGAAATATTATAGAAATGTAGCATAAGTAAGTGTAAGGAGTGCTACAATAGTTTTGTGAACCTTTAGCATTACCCAGGAGTCACCACGAGGAGGCGGTCCACTAGCTGACCCCCATTATGTATTCATTAAATGAAATATTCAAAAGATTCCAAGTTTTAATTCGTGTTCTAAAAAAGTCCTCTGATGAAATAAAATTACTTTGACCCTGCCAGGGACAAGTTACCCTATATCATTTCTAGGTGCCGCATTTATGATTTCCACCCTGAAATGTTCACGTGAAAGAATCCCATGAAAATTGGAAATGAGAATTTCCCATGAAACGAGAATCCAATGAAAATTGGAAATGAGAATTTCCCATGAAATGAGAATCCCCTGAAAATTGGAAATGAGAACAAGTTGATTAAAGCTCGCGGGCACTGCGTCCAGAGAAATTGGCGCCAGATTTAAAATTAAGGGTTGTACAAATTCCTCCGGAATGGTGGTACGTCACTGGATATCTGGCCCAAGACAGTCTTTGAGAGAATTGACTAGTTCTTGTAATAAAATTTGTTGACAGTTATTGTCATAAATTCAGCGATATTAGTTCCCATTTCCTCTTTAAGGTAAATAAATTATTCATTAAAATGAAATCATATATTAGCCCGATTTAAAAATTTCAGTTGAGAATAAAATTAAAAAATCTGAATGAAAAGTACTGATTTTGCAATGCTTTGTACTTAAGAGTGATATAAAAGCATGAACACTCTACGTTCATGTTAGAAGGTTTAACAGACAAATATTCTCGTCTGTTCAAAATGCTGTTCGTCCGCGAAGAATTGTTAACTTACAGACTTATTACTTTCTTTTACATGATTTCTAAATACAATAAATGACTGAATGATTTAATAAAACAACCCAAAACGAAAACAAGGAAAGAATTCGCCATTCAAACATATTCCTGTCACTTAGCAAAGATGTTTGTATAAGTCGAATTTAATAAGAAAATAAACATAAAATAGTAATAACCAGTGAAGAACATAAACATAACCATATTATCAGTTAATAGAAAAAATCTGGCGAACATATTTTCGTATGAATCCACTATTCACCGCCTCGCGCTGTTTCAGCTTGCGCATGAACACCCTTTTCTGGATTTGAAGGGGAAATGAGAGCGGGGTCAGGGGAAGATGCCCGTGCTCGCAGGAGCGTCGGGCTCCCCAGGCGAGCAAGTAGCTCGTGCGGGCGCGGTTTGATGTGCCTGTCCTACAGTATATTTAGAATTCATTCTCACTGTGCTACTTAAGAGAATAGAGTCTTCGTTCCACCCGTCAATTGGTCGATTTGTCCCGTCCCCCCCCCTACCACAGATTTTATATCTAATTCGTCCCTTGATTAAAATTCTTTATAAACTATACTAAAGCAGTGTTCTTAGATACATCAAGGGCGAGTGATGTTTCTTCTAGTGGGAAAACTACTTACTAAGAGAATCGAGTCAATTCCATCAGTGTATTATTCAGTCACAAATTCCACTGCAAAAAATATTCCAATGCAACAATGGGACCTGTTATCGATCTTTCTTGAAGAATTAGACACGGAACCATTCTAAACCACACAGTTAGCGAGAGGCAGTCATTACTATCAATCTGACTGACTCGTGATATCACTTCTCATTGCTGTTGTCCTTCACCTATCCGAAAGCACATTACGGGCTGAACAACCACTCGAATCAATCATTAGGATCTAAATAATATGCACACATATGTGTTAACTATTGAAGAAATATACACATTAACCATTATATATTGACATTTAAAATTTTGAGTTGCTTTTCAAGATGCCGATTAACATGATGGTCACAATTCATACATTGTCTATTAGCACGTAACTTGTTCTTCCAAATATATAGGGTGGAACACCTGTTAATAACACCCCATGTATTTCTTCAACCGTGCAAGATACAAATATGCTGTTTCGACAGTCGATTGCAAAAAGAGGGACTACTTGATTTCGTCTTTGGACTATTTTGTACTTTGAAGATATAAGGTCAATTTTGTTTTCTTAAGGGGATGCTAAATTTTAGCGCATTGTAATGGGCTTAAAGAGATGATTTTAAATAATGTACATCTTCGTATTTATGCGAATCCTTTTTTAGAAATTGTTGTGTTTCTGTAACGAATTTTTCCACAGAAGTGGCGATTTTCCATTCATCCTTTCCAGCAAACTTAAAAGGGAATTTCGTGATTCCGTTCTTCAGACAAACGCGCTCATTTATTTTAGTAGAGTAACAACTACTTTCTTCGATACTACGTAATTTTGTCGAAAGATGACTTCGTCCAAGGAAGATTCAAATGCTACATACAACATTCCCGTAAGTCCTTGTTTTGTCACTCAAGTAATATCCTGTTATTTTGACAACTGTGACAACATATTCTACTATAAATTTAAAGTAAATAATACAAAAATAAATGAACAATATCTTATTAAGCATAACTTATTCGTAACTAACCATCACACACAAGAATCCTGTATGCAGCATTTGACTCTTCCTTGGATGATGACATCTTTTGGCAAACTTAGTAGAGAAGAAAGTAGTTGTTACTGTGCTCAAATAAATGAGCGCGTTAGTCTGAAGAATCGACTCGCGAAGCTCCCCATTTAGTTCGGTACCACGTATGGTTGAAGAGATACAATGGGTGTTATCACTTATTTGCTCCACCTTGTATATTTAAAAATTTCTTATCTAACCTGAATTTTCAAATAAATAAGAATTTTTCGTTTCTATGCGTTAAGTCCGGCCATATCTCCGCCGATGCCCGCGCAATCATTCGTAGAATCTGTGGCCAAAGCAGTGGCAGAGCCACGGGGTGGGGTGGAAGGGTGGTTAGCGCACGTGCTGCTGAGTAAGTCGGGGGTGGAAAGGTGCAGGCGGAGGATCGATAGTTGACGAGGGAGCGCGGGGGACAGGGAGGGAAACAGTCCTCGGACAGTTTCGTCGACCACGCTTCCTTTGACCAAGAAGCAGATGTAGAAACTCCGAGGTAGGGTTTGACTGAACTCACTGGAGGAGAGACCATTGGCACAACTCGATGAGATCAGGAGCACGAATTGTAAAACGCGTTAGACATGCGATTCTCCACCTCCATTTGGTTGTTTCGTGGAAAACCGGGAACACTTTCGTGGCTTGAGAGGGAATGTAGAGATAGGATCGAAATAAATAAAGATCTATTGTTAGATATTGTTAGATAAATACAAGTATATTTGAAGCAACAAAATGTTTAAAAGAAAGATCCTGAAAATCTCTGAAATGAGGAGAGTAAGAAAACAGTCAAGATCAAGGGATCTAATATTTAGATATATTAGTGCCGATATTCTGACATAATATATTAAAACGTTCACTATCAGTTCTGGCCTTCCTCCTCCACTCCTGCTTCTTAAATTATTCCTCAGTCGTTAAAATTCCGCTATCGTTAGGTGATGCGCTCTCGAACGAATTAATCTAGTAGTATGTCTCGAGCTATCTAGAGGAGAAAAAACGAACTAAACGTAGTTCATACGCACTGTAGTGATCTCGGTGCATTCCATACAATAAGGAAGTTGATAATTCGCAGATAGGTGGAAGCACTATAGACAGTTTTTATGGAATATACATACACTTAGAAACAGACTCGACGTTGAAACAAATTCTAAATGTGATTGTCTATGGTCCTATTTGTATTTTACCTTCATTATCAGTTAGAGATTTAAATTAAAATAGTACTAAAGATTTAACGGCAGATTTGAAAAATGTTATATTTATGCAATTTTTTAACATTGTTCATTGTAATGTGGCAAAGTAACTTGAAGTTGATGCTAGTAAAATTCAAGATATATATATATATATATATATATATATATATATATATATATATATATATATATATATATTGTGACATACCTGGTGGTGCCGGGTATTTTCACTGCAATACAACACTAAGAGAGGGTATCTTTTACGTGAATGGGTCCCTGGATAAGTTGGTGCAACGTTGGGGTGGTTAATCATAAATTGAAATACAATTATAAACAAGATTTATTTTAAATCAAATTAGTTATTTACATAATCAGACAACGTTTTTACACTCCGCCTTGGTACCAAGATTTAGAGTAAAATACATCTTTCATACCTTCGGGGCCCCGTTTGAATACCTATGATGTTCGTAGAGCCGCTCGTGCCGACAGGGTTGTCGACCTCTGCTACTGCCGCGGGCCGTCAGCAGCGGATGGCGTGGTAATCGTCCACGGCTGATGCTCCAGCAATTCTTCCCCGACCAGGATCTTGATACCTCGGCTTCGCACCTTCCTCGAATCACTGTCCGTCAGTGGGTTTAATTACACAACCCGCGCCTACTCTGTATACTGGTCACAGTTCTGTACCGCGCAATTTCAAGAATGTTTCCACCGCGCCAACTAATAAGAACATCAATTATTCTACCAACACTAATCTTTCACTATACTGATACTTCTAATGTTCTATTTACACGTCAATTACTTTGCGGTTCCTAATAGCACATAAAATACGTCGCAATGTTATTTGCGTCCATACACCGGCGGAGATCTCTCGCCGCACGTCCGCACTCGTCGCCGCTCTGCTAGCGTCTCTCTGGTCAGCGCTCTGCCAACGGCTCTCGTCCGCGATTCTCGTAACGAACTTTTGCACGTGCGCGGTGCCCAGTTCCAACCGAAATTCACACGCTAGCCTCCCGGCGGCGGGGGCACCGTCGGCGGTGGCCGCGGTTGCTCGCCGGCCCCGGCGCGCCGCGCTCAGCGCGCGCACCACGCAGTTCAAAATAGCAATTGGTTTCTTACACTAATGATTTAATTAGTGTAATGAAACACATATTCTGGGTTTCAATATATATATAAAAATAAATTAGATAAGTCATCACATAAGAGCATAAGGTCACATAGGACGAACAAAATTAATTCTTACGACAGGACCACATGGTATTATACTGAAGAGTTATTTACTATACGAGTAGAAAAGTGACTTGTTTTTTTGCGAGAAGAAAAGGGAAGAATCGACACGAGGACGATAGGGCCAGTGGTATAATTCTAAGAGCAACGTAAAATACCTTTTACCACTTTATTATTCAGACAACTTTACTGACTTTCCTTTTATTTTAAATCAAGTACACTAATTACTTAATAGGGTACCATGTTACATTAAGATCAGTAGTAACTGATTCGAAAGTATTTTGTTTCCACTGTTGCATTAACAGACTGAACATTTGAACAGACTGATCATTTGAGCACCCTCTCACTTTTATCGCTAGTGCTAAAAAATGAACGTTTAGCACGCTGAGCATGCCATAAAAGTAAACGCTTTAACTAGAGGGTGTCTAAAAAGTAAATTAACATACCCTACAAAATCATGACAACCAACGTGTTTAGTAGCATGGCGTAAAGTTACACAATCTCACGTAGCCTTATGTGAGCATAACCTACGAAGCGCGCTCTGGAAACAATATAATACGAACTATTGGGGAACTAATTTAGTTTTTTGTTGGTTTTTTTCGTGAAGAAAATCCCATTACATTTAGCACGTTTCCCAAAATTAAAAGTGTTATTATATGACATGAAACATTATTGGAAAAGCAAAATGACATGAGACATGAATCACGAGTTTAGCGACCATACAATCTGTTATTACAGTAATGTTTACTCTGTTATCTATACAATAATTCTTCATTGCCTTAAATACGATGATACGATTATTCGATGATTCATTGACTAATTATTTTGGATTTCCTGGTGCATCAACTGCAATGGTAATTACTCTCATAAACGTAGTTCATTTTTTGCAGGATTTGGTGACGATTTTTCCCCTCTCAACGGCGAGATCCGGCGCCAACCTACAAAGCGGTTGGAGGTTGGCGAAGTTTTACTCCAGCTAGGTATCTCCCACCAACGAGGCACCGCCCCCGCCGCGACAAGCTCTAAGTGTCCGACATGTCTACAGTGCATGTAAGTTTGTGTAAGTAAGGGGTGGGGGGTAGGATAAGGAAGAGGAGGAAAAGGACGTGCGCGGTCCATGGCTCATTTGTAAGGGTATTGTTCTGGCATACGTCTGGCGTTTATCGGATAAATCAAGTGAAACTACCGATCAGAGCAGCCTGCTACTGGAATTCTCCCCCAGACAGCGGCTGAATGCGACTCAACTATCTAGCCAGTGGCGAAAAACGTGCCATCGTCAGGACTCGAACCCCAGGACACCCCCCTCCCGATCAGAGGTTATGAAGTGACCTCAGATGATGACTTGAGTCATTTTAGTCGGTTTAAAAATTCAAGATCAGTGAATCAATAGAGAGGACATTTCTGAAACAATTCACATTATTTAAAGCAAAGATATCATTGCGATAAGGAGTAACTGTGATTCGGAAAAGTCTTCGAATTTCCGATAATATTATTACTTGAGATATTTTATTCTAATATGAGAAATTGTTGAATTGGCTTCGCATTTTTATTCACATGACGTTTGTATTAAAATCTTGCTATATGAGGGTGAACATATGTCATTGCAGCCTATGAATTTGTAAACTGTTGCACTCCAACCTCTTTTAGAGGCGCTCTTCATGCAACCCTGGCTGCCATGATCTGCAACGCAACTTCACCAGTGTCTGTAATCCAGTCTCGCGGCTCTCTTCCAGCAGTGGAGAACGTCGTTCGGACGTAATCCGCTGTCATTGGAATGTCGCATTAAATCTACCGCCGCGCTCGGAACGCGAGTGTGGGGCTGAAGCGAGAGTTGGGGGGCGAGAGGGACCTCATAGGGCTCGCCACTGCCCCGAGCTACGCTCAGACGCGCCGGAAGGGTGCGGGGGGAAACACCGGGGTTGCGGGCGAATTTGATTTCCCTCTTGAGCCATGGAGGGGCCCGCGCCAGGAAAAAAAATATCATAAAATATTCGAAAAATATTTATAAAATATGTTTGTACTTATAAAATAATCACGAAGTCTTCTGTACTAGAAAGATTGTATTTAAAAAATAAAAATTACGTTTTTAAAGATTTGATAAATGTTAAATTAATCTAATATTAAGTATTCATTCATTTTTGCAACTGAATGCATAAATTGTTTACGCTAACCTCCAACTGTTTCAGGACCGCATAAAAAGTGAAATTTTTTAGTAAATCCGAAAAATTTGTTTGTGGAGGGGGGAGAGGGCAACATGATTTTGTGCTTAAGGGTCCTGCAGTACCTAAACTGACCTACACGCTATATGAACAGTCATAGAGGTATAATTGAACATATATATTATGGGTTTATTTGAATTTAAAATAATGTCTTAAAATTGATAGCCTTTAACTCCATTGTACGAAGAAATGAATCAATATTCTTCGTTACTGGACACATAATCAATATCTGCATAAAATATAGTTAATAAGAATAATAAGTTATTCTGCTGAGTTACCGCATACCAAAATATAATGACACCCCCTCTCTACCATCTTGCTGAGCTCATTAGCCTAGTAAGTGTAGTCCATACTATATTATGGTAGGTGGTGGTGTTCTTTCCCAAGGAAACGTGAGATCTGGCGGCAAATTACTCGTCAGTTTGCGTATTTTCTCTACGTCCATGTACCAGCAAAGCACCACCCCTCCCGGAATAAGCGCCAAACATCCGTTCGGTCTCACCGCATTTCTGATAATATATTGCCTGTAAGTGTGAGTGTGTGTGTGTGTATGTAAGGGAAGAGAAGGTGGCAGGAATAAAGCGAGAAGTACGGTGGAGTGTGGTCCGTGGCCCATTTGTTACAATACTCCTCCAGCATTCGCCAGGTATTGATCGGAGAAACCACCGAAATCTGCTGGTCTGAGTAGCTGGGCGCTAGAACTCTCTTCCAGATTGATTTCAATTAGCTATTTAGCAGGTGTCGAAAAGTCTCCATGGACGGGAGTCAGACCCTAAAGGCCCATTCACAATGCAAACGTACACATAAGCATAAAACGTAGATGTAAACAACATAAATGATATACTGAAGTATTCACAATGTCTAACATAAACGTAAGCAAAATAAGAGTTTCTATTGGCTGCGAGAGTTATTTTTTACTATTGGTTGGATGTGAGAATCGATTTCGACATATCGACTGTATCCATGGCCTATATGGCATTAGTTCGTCTATCGACTTCGCTCCTCTTTCGATTCTGAGTTACCGTACTGTGATTGGTTCATTTCTTATGTCTTACTTAAGCATACGCATAGAAGCTTGAAGCTTGTAAGCTTTTAAGTTAACGTCTTACGTGTTATGCTTATGCAAACGCATTGTGAGAGTCCGCTTATGGACAAAGTTCTATCTTTTATGTTAACGCCATGTGTATGTTTATGTTTGCATTGCGAATGGGCCTTAACATCTCTGCCGCACACACAACGGTGTTTCTTCTGGGCCATCGCAGCCTGTAGGAAGCTTGGAGAAAGCATAAACACAAAACGCGCAAACAGAGTCGGCTAAAATTCTGCCACATTTCCAGAACGAGTTATGGGACCCGTGAATGATCGCATCGAACTACGAGAGTCAAATTTCTAAACGCCGATCCCAAGTGATTGGCGCAAGCGCGCCCTGGACCCTTGCTCCAGAGGGAATCCTAGCCCTCCTCATCCCCGGCAGCCGCGAGTGTCATCCCGCGCGGGGGCCCTCGCAACCGGAGACGCCGGGGGCCGGCGGACGTAGGGCCGTCAAGGGGGAAGAACTTGAGGAACGCAGGGCATAGACCGCCTCTCGGAGGGAGGGAGAAGGGCCCGCGCCGGCGCCAAAGGGTGGTAAGGGCTCGCTTTGGCGAATATTAGGCGGCGGCATGACGGGCGGTACGCTCTCGCCGGAACTTCCTAGGCTCCGGTGACGTGACTAGATACGTGGGGTGGAAGGTAAGTGAGAGAGCGGAGAAGGGTCGTATCTCTAATAAACCGAATTCTTAACGTGGTGATATTTGAGACGAGTATCCAATAAAAAATAAAATGGATCGTGTTAAAATTTATGTAATTGTTTGTTTCAATATAAAGAGAGCTCATTTAGTCGAGATTGTTGAAAAGGATAGGAATTGAAGGCTTATTTTTGGGGAATAGTTTAGAAATCATCTACGTCTTTTTTGACGTATGTTTCGTGTTTTGCCTCACGATATGCCTAGAAATGACCTAATATGAATATGACAGCTAGAAGAGTTTTTCAATCCTATCATAAACCAATAACCCTAATTTTTTACTTTCTCATTTTTAACATTTGATAAATATTAGTTTTTTATAGTAAAGGTTTAAATATAGTTGTAAATTACATGGTTTTAACGTACATTTTCTTCATTTTTCGTTCATCTGCGTGTGACACAATTGCAATTACTTTGGTTACGGATCTCTAACTTACGATATATTATTTGAATGATCACATCTAAAAGATTGGGTTTTTGACTGTATGGTAGACAAATTTACATTCTTTAGCGTTGCATTCGCTGCAAATGGTTATCTTTTTACGACATTTACTCGGTAAACGGGTTGTATTTACTTGTTACGATCACGAGTTAATTGGTTTCTTAGTTTTCACTTCACTGCCAATTTATTAAAAAAGGCATCTTATTATAATATTTGCTTCTTGATCTCTATAAATTATCAAAAAATAATTATCAATTTTTAAAGGATGTAAATATCGTAATAATGAATATATGTTAACAAAACTAGTATTGTTAAAAATTAAATAATATAGTGCCGTTTATAAAAGACAATGCGTCAAATACATCAAAATTATTACGAGGAAGACAGGGCGTTATGACTTCTCTATAAAAACCTGAAAACTATGGATACATAAATACGATATCCCGCTGAAATATTGTAAAGTATTTGACAAGTTCGATTACGATGGAATGTTTGTCTAAAAATATTTTTATTTTGTAAATATCTCAAGCAACGTATTTCTAAAAATCAGAGGAGAACTAGAATAACACAGATACAGTATGTTAGTGATTTATAGATTATTGCCCATTGCCCCATTATTTGCATGATTTGTAAAAGTATTCATTTTCTATTATGAAGAGGAATTTCGGGAAGGTCTCTCTTTTAAATGAAGAGAGTCAGCATTGATTGCAACTGCATGTTTAACCTGTTTGCCCATAAACTGACGAGATTATGCCTATAAATTGTCGGCATTGACATTTTGTTAAATTTTACATTCCTATGTCGTTCTGCTACCGGTAAGTCATTTTTGTATTTGACTGCGCATGTTATGTAATATAAATCAATATTATTTTTAAACACGATTTTAACCATTATTAACCTCATGGTTTCAAATTTAAGCTCTGCGTTTTGTATTTGGGTTTTTACTACAATGCTCCAGTAATAGAACAATGGGCCTGAGTGTGGATGTTATCATTCTAGACTAGAACTTGTTGGAAGCAGATGAAGACATTGTCCTTAATTGTTGTATTGTCATTATTTTAATACAAAATTAGTTCACGGGATTGCTCAATATGGATAAAGAAACATTTAGTTGTGCGAACGTTTCGAAATATTTAATTTCTTCATCAGGTCTAGAGTACAAAGACAAATCAACAATGCGTGAAAACAACATACTAAAAATTCAAAAATTTAATTCATTAATTAATTAACAATCCACAAACAAACGTATATAAACCAAGACAATAAAAAACACTGGTCAAAAAAACAATGGTCATTATTTTTTTGAAAGAATAAGAAGAGCGTTGCATTACTTCCAGCAATTAGCACCTCATTCCACGCAGGGCGGCGGGCAGTGTACGTGCGGGGCCAAGCGCAGTAATAAAGCAGCCGAGCGCCCGGTCCGAGAGGCGCCCCCAGCGCCGGGCCGGGCCGGGCGAGGGCGAGCGTCGCGACGAGCCGGGAATAACGAGGGGATCGTTAGCGGCGCGGGCGCCCGCCTCGCGAGGCGTCGCGACGCTCAGCGCCGGCCAAACGAGCATTGCTTCGCGGCCCACGCCCTGGCCTTCGCCATTCCTTCCGCTGGAGCTGTTGGGTCCGGGATGGGGGATGGGGGGGGTGGCGACGGACGGAAGATGCGGGGTGTTGGTGTTTTCGATGGAGAAGTTGGTTTGAGGGTATTTACTTGGCTGTCCGGGTGACGCCGCGTCCATGGCGAAGGTGCCGACGTTCCGGTCGCCAGTCTGCTGCTTTCCTCAGGGCGTAATGCCTATGCCTAATGCGTAATGCCTACGCCCAATACGTCCTGAGGAAGGTCGCAGAATGGCGATCGAAACGTTGGCACCTTCGCTCTGGACGCGGCGTCACCCGGACAGCCAAGTAAATACTGACTCCGGCCACGGAAGCCTACGCTCTTACTGGTTTGAGGGTATTTCCAGGACGGTACATCGCTTGTTTTGGTGTGCGAGGGCTGCGGAGTGACAATAAGAATGTGCGATGGACTGGAGGATGCAGGGTAGTGATGTTTTCAAGGAAAGTTAGTTTGAGTATACACTGGAGGAATTTTTAAAGAGGGTCCCATCCTTCTGCAGGAGGCCTGGAAGGTGGCTCACGACATCAACTGATGTCACTGCAGTCCCTTTAACCGGGAGGTCCTCGGGTTCGAGTCCCGACAGGGGCAGGATTATCTTCAGCAGCTAGATAGCTAGGTTTATTTCTGTCGCTGTCTTTAAGAGAATTCTGGCATCTGGCTGATCTGATAGGAGGTTTTCCATTGTTTCTCCTATACCGGGCGAATGCCGAAGTAGTAACCTACCAAATGGACCACGAACAGCGCGCAATCTTTCCTTCCCATCCCTTATTCTATCCTACCTGTAACTTACTCACGTACTTACATTTACATGCACTTTAATAACACACACATGCAGGGAGACCGGTCGAGAACTTAGAGCTTGTCCCGTCTGGGGTGGTGTCACGCTGGAGGGAGATACCTGGTTGTTGAAAACCACATTAGCCGACGGCAGGTCGGTGCTGGATCTCGGCGGCAAGATCACCACAATCTCCTGAGCGAAAGCATGCACTACACTTACGGCACTAATTATTTTACGAGTTGACGCGCCTGGAATCACTAGTAATCAATCACAACCAAGCAGCTACTAACTCAAGGAAGTACGGTAATACAAAATACTGGCCAGAACAAACATTAATATTGCTAGCGAGATTACATATTTGAACTTGAACATTGATTCAAAATGCGAAACGTGCTCATAATTATAAAATGTTCGTTGCCGAGTTGAATTCTCATTTCAATCAATATCTTCACAAGTAAAATCTTTAAAAACATTTGAAACAGCACAAAACATGTTATTATAATCACAAAAACTTATTACCTCTTTTGATGAGCATTCCAGAATCAATGTTTTGGGTACATTGTATTTTATCATTGAAATCGTTAAATACTTTGAATTTATTCTTGTCCAGTACGTACCTTTGCAAAAACCAACTAAAAGCTTTGGGTTTATCTGGTTTGTGTGATTTTTCATTAATAATTTGTAATGGTGAGAGGCTGGTAGGTCACCTGCTCCATTCCTTCCTAAAAGACTTGATCTAATGTTCAAACAACCCCTGCACTCATCCTCATTCCTGCACTCATTAATAATTTGTAATGGTGAGAGACTGGTAGGCCACTTGCTCCATTCCTTCCTAAAAGACTTGATCTAATGTTCAAACAACCACTGCACTCATCCTGAATCCTTTTTTGACATTTTAATGAATACTTTTATTATCCTCTTCAGTTGTATTAGTAGCGTTTTGGGGAATATAAGTTGATGGTAGTCCTGAAGATACAGAGAATCGGAATAGTATTAACAAATACGAACTATAGGAGTGTTGGTTTAAAAGTTATGATAAGTGTTTTGTTTTCATGAACGGTGTATCACAAAAATGTGTTGTGAAATTTGGCTGAAAATCTGTGGAATGTTCTTTTAAATCAAGTCACCGCATGGTGAATTTAAGTAATGAAGTTAGCAAGTCAATAAATTAGTTGTAATTTAAATAGAAGATTCACACAATGGCTTTGAAAGATATAAACAATTCAGGGCTACTTTAGTTGCATGAACACTTTGAAGAACCCGTTAACTGGAATATACTGGGCCCTGAGTTAAAATGTGATTACTAGGACTGATGTGATTTAGTACCTCTGGTAACAAGTCTTCATATTTATAAATGGTCGCAATAAAGCAGAATATTATATTATGCTCTTGTTCTTTTGCAGGGATGTTTCCATCACGAGTTAATTGGACAACGCCCACTTTCATCACGTTAGTCTACTTATCCTGTCATGGAATAATAACAAGAAATTGTTAATTTGATACACGTCTTGCAATTGTACTGGAGATTACTCTTAGATGCTTGGAAGTCTGGTTCAAGATTTCAGAAAGAAAACAGGTTTACTGTCGTGATGTCAGAAAAAAACTTGTGAAAAAATTCGAACAAAGTCTGACATTGCGTCTATCAATATGTAAAAGACCTTTTAGAAAACAAAGTGCCTAAAATTGTTCATTTTTTAAAATTAAGTGAATATAATTTTTCTGATTTGTAATGAAGGGAGAAGAGATGCTGAAACCGAGCAATCATTTTCTGACTGGACTTGTTATGGACACAAAGTTTACGCAAAAGCAGGGGGTTCCTTTCGCTTTAGGCTCCTAAGTTATATCTACACAGATACATACATTGAGTCAGTCGTCAAACTCACTGATTTATGCAATGAGTTATGAAAATTATGAAAATGAAATACGAATTATGAGATTTATGAAAATTGTCTATTAGAGAAAAATAAAATTAAGAATTCCGTTCGTAGAAAAATAATTCTTGCAGACAGAATTGTTGCAAATATTTCTGCGGCAGTGTTAGTTTTATAATTTCTTACGTCGTTTGAACCCCTGTATTTTCATTTATTACCGGAGACATACTATGTGTGCTTTTCACTTTGGTCTCTGAACACACTTTGCATTTTAATGTACAAAAGCCAGAGGCCCAAGTCAGTAGCACATAACCAATTACGTCCGGTCCAAAGGATTCTCTTGTAGCTCATTGAAAACTAAAAAAATTAACATTTATTAAGTGTAAAATACGATAAAAGTTCTTTGTCAAGATAAACTTACAAGCTTTTTTTGAGATTACATTGATATCAAATTTATTTCAAGTATTAGGCGTTATTGACAATAAATAAGAAACAAGACAATACATTCTTTACGAAAGAGTGTATTAGTGTACTCGTACTTACTTGGCAATTTTCAGGTTCCGCAGCGTGATAAATTGGGTTTCCTATGAAGAAAAGTCAAAGAAAGTACAAGAACTGATGATTCGGTACGCGGTCTCCTGTAGGATTCCAAGGAGTGACTAATCGTTCCGACGTTTAACGAGCGGATTGTATTAAGATCCAAGGTAAGATGTAGGAGTGGAAACAGGAGCAATGAAGACCGGAGAATAACTTACTAATTGCTGTTGGTTTCGAGTGTTTTACGATTCAGTCACCAAACCCTCTGAAAATGTTTCACGTAAAATTCACGATAGAAACGCATCGACCAGCTCTGCATGCGTGGCACGTACAACGAACAGAATTTCCGAATTTTCCTGGGAATACATTTAATTTGAGAAAACAAGAGGTGCGTATCATGATCTCTTATGGACCTTTGCAGAGGTTACATACATTCGTTCCACAATATGATTTTGAAGGGGTGGTAACCCGAATGGTGTAAGTGAAATTTTATAAATTCTGATAAAAACTCATTATTTTTTGGCTATATTTCACTGGCAATGTATTTTTGAGGTTTTAATGAGCACTTGAAATACCGTGGTTTTAAAGATGAAACAAAACACCACGAGCTTACTGCGATATTGACGTAAATACAAAGATTTCTCAGAATTTATAAAATGTCACATAGCGTTCCTGTTTTCACTCATTCATATGTAAGTGTGTAGTGAAGCTTAGTATAAGCTAGCTTTGAAGCTTCGTCGCAATGCAAGTAGAATTTCGGAACATTCTGGGACACGTTTAATACGAGAAGGATAGGAGACCAGGGACTGCGGTCTCTTGCGGGCGTCGGCAGAGTGGCTGAGTAGCTGTTTCGCCGTCGTTGCGGAGGGCGGGCGGTAGGATCCACGGAGGGCCGAAGCGATGCAGGGGGAGGAGGATTCGGATGGGTGGGGTGGGGGAGGTCCCGGGGGGACGTGGGGCATCCGGCGAGGCGCGCGGGACCAGGAACACGTGTTGGCGCGAGGCGCGGCCGTTGAGCCGCCCCCGCCCCCGCGACGTGAAGTCGCCATGGCAACGCGCGTCGCCTCCACAACCGCAGCAGCAGCAGCCGCTTCGCCGTGGGCCGCCCCTACACGCGGACACCTGCGAGGCTGGAAGGCGTGCAACTTCCTCGAGGCGACGCTGGGCTTTGCCGCTGTCCCACGTGCATTCGCGCGGGTGTTACTTGCGGGTGGAGGAAAGCCTCGTGCTGACATTTTTATTTTCACTTAATTTTTCTCATCGTTTTTCTTCCTCGTCTGTCTGTCTGTCTCTCTCTCTCTCTGACTCACTCTCAATCTCTTTTCTCCCTCCTTCTCTCCCTCATTCTCTCCCTCCCTCTCTCTCTCCCTCATTCTCTCCCTCCCTCTCTCTCCCTCTCTTCCTCCCCCTCTCTCCCTCTCTCTCCATCTCTCCCTCTCTCTCCCTCTCTCTCCCTCCCTCTCTCCCTCCCTCTCTCCCTCCCTCTCTCCCTCCCTCTCTCCCTCCCTCTCTCCCTCCTTCTCTCCCTCCCTCTTTCTCCTTCTCTCTATCTCTCCTCCTCTCTGTTTCTCATTTTCATTTTTCCTTTTAGTATGAGTTTCTTCCTGTTTCAATTTCCGTGTTTTCATTTGTGTGCATTTTCTAATTTTTTTTACAATCTACAATTCTCTCTCACCTTTTTTGCTCTCCTAATTTTTTCTGTTGTTTTGTTTTATTTCTCTTGCTATCTGTTCTCTTTACCGATAATCTCTATTTAATTGGTCTGTTGTTTGTTCTCATTCGGCAGCCGTTCCATGTAGTCACTTTTTATTTCATTTTCTTTGGCTCCCTCCCAAGTCTAAGACGTCACAGCCACTGCTCGCTCAAGGTTGCAAAAAAAAACAGGGATCTTTCCGACATCTTAAGCGCTACAGTAAAGCCCAGGTTAATTCCGTTTCTTCTTCTGCCGTTCCGTTCCTCATTTAAACAGTAAACATCTTTGATTAGATTAATTGATTTCTGCCTCAAATTCAAAGGTTCGTCAGAATATGTGTGTTAGTGATAATATTGTTGCAATTGGCATATATTGTTATTAATGTATCTTTTCAATTCTTCAAAAGTTCAGTTACTTAAATTTAAACGTGAATTTTTCAGTCAATTTATTATGTCAGTGAACTAATGTTACTTTTTGATAGTGTTCTGAAACTTTTACATCATTGTCATAATTGAATCGCAACCTTAATAACTACCGTTACTCACAATGGCAAAAAGAAAAAAAATGAATTTGAATAATCACAAAGATTCCAACGTGCCTTTCTCTTAGGTTTCAATCTCCTCTCTCTAAAAGTCACATTGACTATGTGACATTTTTGCCTATTCGTTTCAACCTTATCTTCGGTTTTAATTCACTTCCCCTGCTTTAATACATTATACTTTCCTATTTTCTCGATCCCTCGTAATTTTACGTTCCACAACCTCTCGTCTCAACTCGTAAGGAGCTCACCTTTAAACTCGACAGCTTATTCAACTTCAGCACGCTACCAGTCCTTCTTTTGTTTGGAATGCATAAAACTTTTCTTCTGTGTTTTCCTTGCGATCTATTTTCCTCCATTTGCATCTTCATTCTTGCCTTGATTACCCTCCACCCGTCGTAACAGTCTTTATCACACATGTGACGGTGTTATGAGAGTTTTCTTCCTGAACATCATCTTACTCTTCAATTTTGTCTCTACTTCCAATTTCAGTTCCATTTCTTTCCCCTCCAACAGCATCATGTTCAGGAACCTCTGTATCCATATTCTTCTCTACTCAATTATGAGGTCGTCGTAAATTAGTGGCGACATCACGCACGTTCCATTATTTTTTATTCCAATTCATACGAAAACATCTTGATAGTTAGTTACCTTAATTTTTCAACGTTATTTTCATTATTAATATCCTATTTTCCATTTCCACTTCAGACTCATCAAATCAATATCTTACTTCTCCCGTCCTCTCGGTCACATTAACGCCGCGTCTGTGTTCGGCACGTTGTCCCCACAAGAATTCCGATCCATTTCCCCATCAGTGCTCACGTTCTGGCTGTTGACTACGCTCACTGCCTGGACTCACGTCCCTGCTCAAGATCCCGCCCAAGACACCGCTCACGATTTTCTCATACTCAGCTCACGTACCAGCACACGACCCAGCTCACGACCCAGCTCGCAACCCAGCTCACGACCCAGCTCACGACCCAGCTCACGACCCAGCTCATGACCCAGCTCACGACCCAGCTCACGACCCAGCTCACGACCCAGCTCACGACCCAGCTCACGACCCAGCTCACGACCCAGCTCACGACCCAGCTCACGACCCAACTCACGACCATGCTCTCGACTAGGCTCACGGCCCAAAACACAACCCAAATTATAGCCCAGCTCACGATCCAGTTCACGTCTCCGTTCACGACCTTGTTCAAAACCATGTTTACAATCTCGCTCACCCCCCCCCCCTTCACTATTCAGCTCGCTGCCCTGCTCAAGACCGCTCCCCTACCTCTCTCACCACTCAACTGACAACCCCGATCACCACCCAAATCATCACCGTGCTCGGCTACCCGCTCAGCAACCCGCTTAGTACCGCACTCAGGACCCCTCTCAGCTTCTCGCGCTTCACCCCGTCCACCATCCCACTCACACCACCATTCAGCACCTTTCTCGCCGTTCCGAACACCACTCCACTTAGCATTCCGCTCATTATCAGGCTCACTACCCCGTTCTCCACCTCGCACACCACCTCGCTCACTATCTCGCTCACCACCCTGCTCTCTTCTCCGCTCACAACTACACTCACCATCCTATTCTCATCCAGCTCACCAGCCCGCACATCACTCGTCTCCCCGCCTCACTCACCATCGACACATCATCCCGCTTACCACCCCATTCACGATTGCTCTCCAAACCAATGATTCCCTTCATGCAGGACTCCGTTCATGATCTTCGCAACACTGTTCATGGAAAGCATCTGTCATGATTTCCTATACTATACTCACTATTGTTTTTTTCTTAGCATATATTCTGAACTCTGAATATTTCTTTGATCTCCGCCCTCCACACGTCCTGCAACTCAACGATCTCAGTTCACGACCCCAATCCAACCTCTGGAGCCATCCTCTTTTACTACTCCTCTCCGCCAGTTTCTCTCGCCGTTGCCGACACACACCTGTGCCTCTGCGACCGCTGCCCCCCGCCCCCAAAATCCAGCGTCGCCTCCGCCTTCCTCCACCCCCGGCGCCGGCCACGCCTCTGTCGACCGCAGCGCCGGAATCAATTATTCACGCGGAATTACGGCGCCATTAACAAGTCAAATTGCGGCGCCGGCGACCTGGCGCTCACAGGTCTCGTCGCTCCCGCCATCCCCACCGCCCCCGCCGCTGCCGCCCCCGGTACTCTAGCTGCCCCTGCCGACCCGTCGTCGCCGCCAACCCCGTCACCACCGCCGACCCCGCCATCCAGGCCGCCTCCGCCGCCCCCGCGGCCCCCGCGGCCCCCGCCGCCCCCACCGCCTCCGCCGCCCCTGCCGCCCCCGCCACCCCGCCGCCCCCGCTGCTCCAGCCGCTCCCACTACCCGTCGTCCCCGCCACCACAGCCAACCCCTCCATCCCTGCTGCCGCCGTCCCCGCCGCTCCTGCCGCCTCCGCCGCTCCTGCCCCCCCACCGACCCGCCGTCCCCGCCAACCCCACCATCACCGCATCCCTGCATTCCCCGTTGCCCCCGCCACCCCTACCGAATGTTCTCCATCCCGCGCCGCCTTGTTCATTAGCACCGTCTCCGCCGTCACACATCCATCCACCACTATCACCGTCTTCATCGCTGGAGGCGACGTCTTACAAACGGAGGGAGTCTGGGAGCACAGTCGTGCTTGGAAAAAGGTTCTATCTGTCAGACGTTAAACCGGCGATGATTATCGTTTTGCGGATATCGTAGACTGATAGGCGCTCGTAAAGCTACAAGTTTAATTTCATCCACAGATATTTTTAAATTTATTTAATATTTACTAATATTGTTGCTACCTTTATCAATTAACAAGTACAATTGAAGCGTCGGTGATCTGGCGAAAAAAACAGATCCCATCTTCGCCGCCGACGTAGTCGCTCTCGACGCCGCGCCGTCGCGACGGCGGCGGGCCGTCTTTGAGAGACGTTTAAAGCGGACGTCACTCCAGGGCTCGCCTCGGTGTAGAATGTGACTTGCGCTCTATTACGCGTCAGATCTGTAGAATTGGTAGTCTTTTTAAGCGGATTTCCGTTTCTCTAAAGTACAACCTCAGGTTTTAATTCTATATTCATGATTAATTCCGTCTGACATGCCAGCTACACATAGCAATGTTTGACTTTTTGATGATAAACTTATAATTTTAGGTTCCGTGGGTGTTGCGCCAACCAAACTAAAGGTCAAGAACAAGTGCAAAGCGTAACCAGTGTAGACGTTCCAGACATATATTATGTAATGTTATCCTGAGAAGAGTCGCGAACGAGAATATGGACTGAAAAGTTGCAGTGCAGGATGTAAACAAATAATATGATTTTGTGTTATATGATGTGAACATGTAATGCATATACATGTAATATACCATAATATGTTTTTTTGGCTCAGTAAGAAATGAAAACTTTACACACAATCAAATCCAACAATGAAAAACTGTTTGGAAAACCTTTTTATCATTAACTGTTGTCATTTAGTATTGTTTTATGTATTTTTTGGTTATATTGTTTTCTTGAAATGTTTCATGGTAATACAGAATAGAGAAAATTCGTTGTCTCTGGAAAAATATACTTTTCAACTTTCTATTCCATACTTCAGTCGTCACAGCACCAACTAAATCGATATTCTTCAGCACTAGTTGCTCATTTATAGATAAGGTTAGATTAACCGAAATTTACTTGTTATAAAAGCAGAATATTCACGATATTTTCTATTTTGTTGAGATTTTAAGAAATGTTGCAATATAAGTGAGTGACGTTCAAGAAACGTTATATGAAGGTACGACATAATCTGAACTGACACCTACACAAAATTGGTTTGAAAATTATTTATCATAGAAAATAATTTTGATTTTTGTAGCTCAGTGCAAACATATAACTCTATTAATACATCATGAAATCTGTTTTTTCCTTTCAGTTTTGTGGAAGATAGTATTTCTATGAATGTGATGCTTGTTTTAGTGGATCTTCATATTGTTGAACCTCAATTAATCTGAATCTTATATTCCTCAAATTACTGTTTATTGGAGTGGCCTCTTGGCACTATTTTTTTCTTTCAATCTTTGATACTTCTCTGCAGTGGGAAAACAAGCCGCCACAATACACACATCTATTCTATTGACAATCCAATCCTTACACATTTTACGCACACTACGTAATGACAGCCACAAAACATCCACGTGCAATCCATTTTCGGAGTCCGAAGCACAGATGGCAGCCAATTTAACCAGAATTTTCTTATCTTTTTCAGCGGGGAGGAAGTCAAATATTACGCTCCCACTTCACGTCTCTGAATACATTTTCTCGTCGGAGAAAATTAACTATTATTCTTTCATTTATTCCCGGGCCCAAGGGACGGCGGTTTTGTCTCTTCTCTTTTCCTTTTTTTTCTAATCTCTTAATGGCCGTGCTCTTTTTCGACCAGCGGTGAGAAGGCTTTTAAATGTTCCCACTTAGCAACACATTAAATGTGCGGGGTGACGAAGAGGTGGGAATGTCAAGGACCGTAGTAGAGGGAGAGAGAGAGAGAGAGAGAGAGAGAGAGAGAGAGAGAGAGAGAGAGAGAGAGTTGTGGTCAATGTCCAGCGAATGATGCTAATTACTGCGGTACTGCTGGCAACAATGGCATTACTTACTGCGTGTAATCTACGTTAAAGATACCATTAACTGGAGTTCACGAAACTTCTAATTAAAATTCAACCACATTTCTGTACGTAAACGTATCTAAATTAGATTTTTATACCGACCTCATCAGCGTGAAAGATAGAAATATATATCAATTGGTTGATCAAAAATGTCTTCATTTAGTTGGTACACCGTTAAGGGATAAAATGATTCATTAATCTATTCACGTAGATCAGTTGTGTTTCAAATCTTTTCAGGGAAGTTTTCAAATTATGTGGGTACGAAAGATACTAAATATTTCCTCACATGTTTATCTAATTCACGGCAATCATCTACCATTTACTAATCATTTTTTGAGAAATTTTCGGACAAGTCACGTGTTTTAGAGCAGAACACAAGTATATATAATTCATTAAGCAGTTCAATATGACATTGCTCATATTCATTTGGGTCACAGTCTTATGGTGGAAAATTTACACCTTTTTTCGGATTCTTCTTATTATTCTCCTTATTATTATTATTATTATTATTATTATTATTATTATTATTATTATTATTGTTGTTGTTGTTGCTGTTTCAAAATAGATTACTGGTGTGAAGAACATGTCAAGATCAAATAATTGACTTTGTTGAAATTTATCTCAATGAATCTGTTTTCATACATGGCCAGAAAATTACAATGAAGTTAGTAAATGTGTAGTGGTGTAGTTCATTTAGTGTAAGTGTATTTAAGTGTATGTTTAAGTGTAAGTGAGAATAAGGGGAGAGAATAGGACAATGACGAGAAAAAAGATCGCGCGCGATCCGTGGTCCGTTTGTTAAAGTACTGTTCTGTCTTTCGCCTCGTATTAAAAGTAGACACCACGAAAAAGTACCGACCAAAACAGCCCTAGGCTCTCCTAGAGGGCGGCTGAAGTCGACCTAGTGTACAACTAGTAACGAAAATACGTCACAATCGGGATGCGAACCCTAGGACCTCTGGGTCAGCTTTGCTGCAGACACTTCGGGTATTGGAGCTCTGGGCTCAAATCAGACGGTCTCGGGGTTGGAGGAAAAACCGCCACCTCCGTGGATATAATATACACTACACATACACAACTGATGATCTAAGTAGGTGACACTTCTCGAATCAATCGGTCACTCACTCACTCACTGAATGATGCGGTGAATTTCGACCACGGGCGGAAATCCTCAAGCACAGCGATTGATTAGTGATTCCGGGCGCGTCAACTGCTAAGGTAGTTGATCCCGTAAGTGTAGCGCATGTTTTTGTTGCTGAGGTGACGGTGATCTTCCAACGAGATCTGACCTATCCGTTGGCTTGAGGGGTTTTCCCCAAACCAGGTATTGCTCACTAGAGGGGCACCGCCCACGCTAGGACAAGCCCTCAGTTCCCCGTCTATGCTCTTGATATGTACGGTAGTATAGTACATGTTAGTGAGTGTGTAAGTAAGGGGTGGGGATATGACAAAGGAAAAGAAGGAATGATTACGCGTGATCCGTAGCCCGTTTGTTAGGGTACTGCTTCGGCATTCGTTTGATATTTATCAGAGAAACCACGAAATCTACCGATCAGAGCAGCCGGCCGCTAGAATTTTCCTCCAACTAGCGGTTAATTCTACCTACATGTCGAAAGTCCTGCCACCGTCGGGACGTTAACCCCAGAACCTTCCAGCCAGAGGCACTGCAGTGCCATCAGTTGATGCCCTCAGCCACCTAAGCCGGTCTCTCGCACAGAACACGGTAGGTGGGCGTGGAGGGGGAAGCGGCGACGTCAGAAGGCACTCGAAAGAAGCTCGGAGGTGCACCGTGGCGCGGCTGGCAGGTGGCGCGGGTGAAAGTTCGCGGCAGGTGCGCTGGGCGCGGATTGCGTCGCTTCCTGCACGCCCCGTCGCCCCCTCCCCCCCCCCCCCGACGCCTCCTGCGCGTCACTTCCTGTGCAATCACATTTAAAGAGCAACGACGCCTGCATCGCGGACAGGAGTAACCGGGGTTTCTAAGACGACAACCCCTTAGAGAAAAAACTCTAGAGGCCGGCTGCTCCGGTCAGTAGTTTTCCATGGATACTCCGATCAATACTAGAGGTCTTAGTACCTGCAAGACCGAACTATGAGGCCGTGTAATAATATTGAAACATTGAAGATTTAAAATTAATACAAAAATAATCTATAAAGTTTTCAATTTTAAAAATTAATTTCAAAATATTTTTATTATTTCTACGAAAATAGAAATTAGTTAAAAAGTTTTTGAGGAGCCCTATTTTGGGGGATATCTAAGCTCATGCTTGGACAGCTTGTTTAACAAATCCACCTCCGCCACAACGCACTAATACGACCCACACACCCACGGAATATGTACCGGCTAACTTTAGTTCAGAGCCAGCATTCTGACCGAGACAGTAGATTTTCCACCAAACATAGCTAAGTCGAATTCAGCCGCGTCTGGAGAAAAATTCTAGCAGCCAGCTGCTCCGATCGGTAGTTTTCCGTGGTTACTCCGAACAATACTAGGTGAATACCCTGAAAAGTTTCCTAACAAACAGGCGACGAACCGCACGCGATCTTCCCTTCCCCTCTCTTGTCCGATTCTCTCCCCTTACACACATGCACAACATTACCATATATGAGTGGGGGCAGGTCGGGAGCTTTTGGTTTGTCCCGCCTGGGGCAGTGACACACTGGGAGGGATACCTGAAGCGGGAAGTCCCTCGTAGGCTGGCATGTAGGTCGGCATTGCATTTAACCACACAAACGGGGAGGAACACTGCCGCCTGCAAGCATTAAAAATTGTATACTAACGGAACTAATGGCCACAGCAGTTGGCGTACGCGGAAAAAAACAATCATTCCTGATACGTAACAGTTTTCCCGTTCCATTCTACCGACTAGGCCAACACGAGCGTCTTTGATCACTTCTCGGCAGGCAAATCTGTCGAGGACAAAATCCGTTGGCTCCCGATTTTATACGGAATCTATTTTTAAGTCTGATCGTTTTCTGAAGACTGCAATTTGACACATACGTTTTGTGAGGAATGCAAAGAAAAGTTTATAACAGTTTTATATGTTGATTTTGTGCGGTTAATAGTGACTTTTGATTAGAATAATGCCAGTTAGTCATATTTTTACACACCAAAAATACGTTTGTAGAGGCAGTAATGGATATTTTCAGTGAATTATGAATCACTAATCTCAATTTTTGGGGGGAAGTAATTTAAATTAATTTGATTACTGGATTTGGTTTGGTATGTATTGGTATAATTAACTCACTCAAACAACTACTCATACTTTACTAATAATAGAACAACAAAAAATATACTGTCCAAATCAATTTGGAAGTTATAAACACTAAAAATAAAGCAAGTCGACTTTGGCGTATCACTACATTACAAAACTTTTAAAAATAATTCAATTTGGTAAAAGCAATAACCAAAAAAGCAATAACTGACTAAAATAACTCAAACTACAATACCTAATACAGTCAATAACCCAACCATCAAGACACTCTGGCAGTTCACTAAAACAGTTTTTAAAAAGAAATACACACCCCATCCTTGAGTACCCAACCAAGAAAAAAGTTATCCCAAACTGATAAAACAGAAGAACTGGCCAACCATTTTGAGAAAATATTCCCCATAGTCAATACCCACCACGTCCAGAACGTAATAACTTTAGTAGTAATATCTCCCGACCACAATATAATCACATATAATTAAATTCTTCTCCGCCAGCGAAGTTAAAAATATAATAAACAGACTCCCTTCAAGAAAATCCCTAGGACACGATAAAAGAAGTAACATAATAACAAAAAGTCTACCCACTCACACAATAGCTTACCTAAAATACATGTACAATTCAACACTCAGAACAAGTTACTATCCAATAATATGGAAGAATTCCAATACAGGGCCTAATACTTGTAGCAAAGTCAAACAAAAACTAAATTATTAGTTAAAACTACAGGCGAAACGGTCTTCTTTCATAATTTCAAAAATATTCAAGAAATTGACATAAAAAAAGATGAAATGACCATTTGAAAAAAGCTCCGTCCATACGCATACATCAATTTGAATTTACCAAAGCCCTTGACACGGTTTGGCACACTGGCCTGATATACAAACTCCAATTTATAGGAACACCTAACTACCAACTACAATTCATTAAAAAACCGCTTTTCCCTGCCCATGATTACAATACTTTCGCTTCTTACGAAGTAACGGCAAAAAGTAAAAAATAAAAACTTCATCACAGACAGAACATTTACCGTTGAACACATCTCCTATCCGCGGAAATAATAGCAGGGCTATCTAAAACTATATAAAAATAATATAACTAAAAAACAACTCACTAAAATCCATTTGAAAGAACTAAAGCTCATACTCAAAAACAAAAGCAGACTTTCATTAAGCAAAGCAATAGCCTTATATAAAACAATAATTACATCGCTTATGTTCTATTCCTACCCAATGTGAATCAATCCTTCACAAACAAATACATATAAAATCGCAAATTATGCAAAACAAATCTCTTCGTATAGCAATACATGCTCTTGGTTTCTATCAGACAGACAACTCCATAAAGAATTAAATTATCACTACTCACCCATCACATAGCTCACCTCTCTAATAACTATACAAGAAATGCAGTATCTCAAGCCGTCCACTATAATCTAGCATCAATAATAATTATATATTTTCCAATCCGTATTTAAAAGAGATATATATCTCTATAAGCATCTGAATATTTTTTCAAGCAGAAGGTAAAATAGTAGGTACGCGAAGGATATATAATGTCAGCATGTAGTTAGTATACTGGTAGTTAAGAGTTAAGTTAGAATATGTATAGTTATAAGTCAAAACAATTCATAATAATAAGTTAATGAAATTCAGCTACGTACACATAAGCAATAAATAAATAAATTATTAAAACACATGTCACAATTAAATGCTATTTTCGTACGGTTTTCAGGCCATGAACTCTATGAACACATCGATTTTCAAAGGAAAAATGCCCACTTATCAATTCTATTCCTCTGACTTACAACATGTCTTCAGTTGGTAAATATCACACCTCATACTTAAGGAAAGCCAGTGATGGAAATAGTGGTTGACTTCCTTTGAAAAATCTCTTATTCATTTGGAAATTATGACAGGAACGGTGACTCTAAAAAACGTAAGTATATTATCTTACCACATTATCACCCACTGGAATCCAAAATGCCTTCATGTACACGAAAGTTGTCATCTAACCTCGAACATTTTTCTTTATCTTAATGGTTTGAAGAAATATTTTTGGCGTTCAACCTTCATGTGACAACCTTGATATTCTTTCATGCGATAACAATTTTCTTTTCGAAATGTAGTGAAAATATGCTGTATCGAAATTAAAAAACGTATCATTCATTATGAGTTATAAGTAAATTTTATTATTTTTCACGAAATATGTTTTATACGGTTCAGGTTTTAACTTACTGTAAATTTATAAAAATAGTGAAAAGCCACAAAATAACTCTCTTTTTTACAAAAACTATGAAGTTACAAAAACATGAAGAGCGCGAGTCTTTTAAAATGACGCCTCTCGGCATTCTTGTGTCAATATATCAGGAAACTTCATATGATAATAAACCCAACGCCGTGCCCTGCCGTGAACGGTGAGTTTAAATGCGATTTTATTCTCCCTTTAGATCAAACCTCGATATTTCCCTCTAAATGTTGCTGGATTTGCTGAAAAGTACGTTCTAAAGGAAAGAATAATTTTGTTATTCTATTTTATGATTGTAGAATATTTAGTAGTTATGATTATCATATAGTTAAATGCGTTATTTGCATAGTTGTTAGAGAAAATCTTTGAACTTTGTTGATTCGTGGACTTTAATTTATTACGTTGTAGTGATAGCAACATTTTTTGAGATATTATAATTTGTGTATTTTGATTCCAGGAACGATAAGATCAAAAAACAATTGTGGTTGTCGGGAAATCAGCGTACTTTTATTGAATAGAAATTGAGCCTTTTTGTAATTTTGTGAATGAATTTCTTGCGTCAAAAAATAGTTAGCTATTTTTGTCTTATCAAATTATTAATACACTTGTTAGTGCTGCTGAAAAGTTTAATTCATTTTCATATAGTTTGAATCATGCTACCAATTTGATAATAGAGAAGATCGATCCGCCAATTGGCTGAGTCATGCCACAAGTTGAATTTTGTTATTTATTCCATTATTACCCTTTCCTCCACAACAACAGAAACAAATCTCAATATTTACGTGGAATTCCAATCAACTTTATTTCCTTGATTTCATGTGCCACCACATCCCACTGCTCCAGCTGGATAGACCTCAACGTTTCGTCATCACTTCATTTGCACTAGAAACGTGCAACGAGTAATTTTCTCGCTGATTGTCTGAACGTTTTCAATGGTGACTGCTCTTCTCCATATACCAAAAATTGTTGTCTTACGGAACGAGTGTACACTTCCGCGACACTATCATAGATAGCTACATCTATTGTCTCTCTAAGATACCTACGTAAGCACGTAAGATATTAAAGAGCAAAATGTTATACAATTTTTAAATATCCTTTGTTTGAACTTGACTGTCTCCTCTATGTGTTATCAAATATCTGTTTGTTTCATTTTTATCCCAACCAACTCGTATAATATTTAACAGTTCGTATTGTTTATTTAACTCGCTATAATTTTCAGAGAGACTTTAGTAATAGCGTGAAGGTCATAACTTCTAATCACATTCTATGTATTTGCTTAATTTATGAGTCAATATCAAAGAAAACAGAGTCTGAAAAAGTTCTGAGATGTTGACAAGTAATTCAAATACACTCCATGATATTCCTTAATTCTCTTTTTCATTGCAGAATATTAAATAAAAATTGAATATTAATCACGTTGATGACAATGTAACCTTTTACTTTATCTACGAATGGAACATTATAGAGAAACGTTTTAAGTATAAATGTTATGTATAAATGTGTGAATTCGTCAACCGATAACTATAGGAACTTCAACGTAACCAGCCCCATTCACATATTTTTAAATTTGTTTTATTTGTTACTTAATGGAACTACAAATTAACCACATGTTTTGATAACACAAAGTATGCAAGGTGCGCTCTAACGGGCCCACTTTCGCGGCGTGTGGAGTTCCGCGACCTCGCGTGCCGCGTGCGCGTGACCTTAGTCGCGGCGCGTGCCATGCGGGCGCGCATATGGGCGACGGCCACCGCCACGAGAGAGGCGCGCTGCGACGCGGCACGCGCGGGCTCAAGGATGCTCCGCCACCTGCACGCCCGCGCCGCCGCCGCCCCCGCGCCACGCCCACCCAGCCCTGGCCCGGGCAGCTGCGTGCTCCTCTCTGCCTCCGTCTCTCAGTCTCCCTTCCTCTCTCTGCCCCCACCCTCACTCACTCTCTTTTCTGCCTCACTTTCTGGCTCACTTGGACTCTCTCTCTATGTCCCTCTCTTTACCTATCTCTTTCTATCTCTCTCTGTCTCACCTCCCTGTCTCTCTTTGTTCGTCTCTCTTCGTCCGTCTCTGTAAGTCTGTCTGTCTCTCTCTGTCTCTCTCTCTCTCTGTGTCTCTCTCTGTTTGCCCCTATCTGTCTGTCTCTGTCTCTCTATCTCTCTGTCTCTCTATGCCTCAGTCTCTCTCTGTCTGATTCTGTCTTTCTGACTCTGTCTCTCTCTCTCTCTGGCAATCTCTGTACTTCTCTGTAACTCTCTTTGTCCCTTTCTATCGCTCTCTATCCCTCCGCCTCTATGTTTTTCTGTCTCACTCTCACTCTCTCTTCCTGTCAAATCTACTCTTACAATTCCACCCCGCCCCTTTACAATTTCTTAGACACTTATGATTCCCATTGTTCAGAATCCTCGCCGCGACGATTTCATACTGCTGTGATCCTGCCTCTGCGATGCCTGCATCTCCTAACCCAAAACTATCCGATCCTACCATTTTGATACCCACGTCTTCGGTTCCCGCCTCTCCTTCATACTCCCCACCTCTCCAATGTTCTTCACTGTTTATTGCACTATACTTGTACTTGGCTTCTCTCTCCTGCCCACCATGCTCTACCAACTAAGCATTGCCTCCGCAATCACAAAACAAACGAGACAGTTTGCTTCAATGTACGTGTGTTAACTTGAAAATGGTGTACCTGGAACTCGTATTATACGGGTCTTCCACCACGTCGTGCGTATGCAGCTGCCGTATTAACCACTTGCAGCGACACAAAGTAACATTTACAATTGCTGTTTGGCTTTTTCAATTGTAAAACAAGAAGAATTATTGAGGATACTTCACTACTGCGGGTTATGTTATATCTCCAGGAAACAGACCATTATAAAAACGATTTATGGCAGCCAGACGGATGTTCGACGAGCCTCTTTTCACGAATTATTCGTGAACGCGTGTATAAAAGTAGAGATACTCTTAGGAAAATTATATACGGTTTGACTCGACACATTAAGAAGACTATGTCTACTAATTTAAATCGGTCTGAAGAAAACCATTTTCATGAACTCAGTTCTACTAATAATTTTAGTTTAACCACCAATGTTAAAATTAGTTTCGTAATAATGAAAATGGGAAAGGATGTAAAAATATGAAGAAATAAAGTACATGCGCTTATAAATAAACCGAGTCGAACAGAGACCCAGTTTGCATAGTTGTCATTAGACTTAGTTGATTTAAACTGACATTAATGAAATACGTCTGTTTAAGATAAACTGAGGGAAAGAGTTTTTCTATTATTTTCTTGGCGTCATTTTCTATTATACGAAACTTCTGATGATACGAAATATCGGATTAAGAGAATCAGATGTTTAAAAAATTACAATTATCTCCAGATGAGGCATGGGTTGATTTGGTTACTTTGTGCTTTCCTTGCGCATCAACTCCTATCCTCATTAGTTCCGTAAGTGTAGCACATGATATATTTCGCGATGTGGCGATGTTCCTCTCCGACTGGAACATGACATCCGGTGCCAACCTAAAAGTCGGGACACCGCTCCAGTCAGGATGATACTCTCGTCATGTTATATTGATTGATTGACTTTTAGTGATTCCGGGGACGTCAACTACTAAGGTAATTAGTCCCGTTAGTGCAGTGTATGTTTGTTCTTCGAGAGGTGGCGATGATTTTGCCCCGCTGAATGGCGGGAGAGGCTTAATTCGATCTGACTGGCAAGATAGTGTCGATAATTCTGCCCCGTCTAACTCGAACCTAGGATCTCTAGGTCAGAGGCACTACAGACATATTAGAGTAGTGCATCAAGTGTGTGTGTGTGTGTGTGTGTGTGTGTGTGTGTGTGTTGGGGGAGTGGAGGGTAGAAGAATGAGGAAGGAAATATTGCGGGTGGCCCTTTTGTTAAGACACTGCAACAGCAATCGCCTGATACTGAAAGAAGATTTCCTCGAAAAATACCAATCGAGTAGCAGACCGCTAGAATTCTCCTCCACACTGATCGACCTGGTAGGTAATGTCGAAAATCTACTTTCATTGGATTCAAATTGTAGGACCTTTGGGTCAACGATTGCCGCAGAAGTGATGATAATGGTATTACTGAACGTTCGGAAATTTGTGAAACTTCTTAACCCTTTACCATGAGATATTCCCGGCGAATGTAAAAAGGAAGCTATTAATGTAAACTTTGTTGAAGACAATGAAGATTATTTTATTTAATTTCTCACATATAATGAAATATTGCTACTTTGACCACTATAAAGTGCTTGATTATCCATAATAAATAATTATTTTTTACGTAATACTGATCAATAGGAACCAATAACAAAGGTAACTATCTGGTCAGACTGGTCTTATCGCGTTTTCCACCGACACAAGCAAACTCCATCTGTTGAAACCTTAATCGTTCTGACCTTTACTTTTGTTGTCAGACAATGATGCAGGTATTATAAACTCTACGTCAACACGCACGTCCTGTAGAAAGTGTTACGACATGCTTTGAATAAAATAGATGGAGTCTGCAAAAATGATACATCCATTAAAATGTTTTTGTGGTATATAATTTATAATTCTTAACACCCGATAATCGATCACAAGGTGAAAAACAGTATTAATATGTATAAATTAAGCGACTTCTTTGAAAATAGAGGTTCCAAAACTACCATATACTTCATCAAGAAGGAAAGAGCCGGAGAAAAACCGCAGTCCCCCTCATGAACGAGTAATACTTTGATAGGTTTCGCTAAATATTCCATTTAAATATGGACTGTGTGAAAATTGTTCTTATGAAATTTGATCGTTACCCTTTTGTAAATTCCTGTCATGTTTATCACCCAGAAAGTTAACTCAGCGTGACTTCGGCTATAAAATTGAATAATGAAATACAGAGTAAACTATTGGAATTTATAAGTTACTAGCTTAAGAGATTCGGCATTACTCGAGAATTCAATTACACAGGCACACACACACAAACGTTGTCAGGCCCAAAGGCTTGACACATGTTTCTCTATGTATGTCGACGCGCTGAATCCGCATCTGAAGCCAAAAACTGCGCCACCTCCCTCCAATTTTTTAATGGCAAAAAACGCATAAGGAAAAACTGTATTTTAGTGTCTTGTAGCATTATACTCTACAGAATCCAAAAGTTGTCAGACCCAAGGCTTGACACACGTGTCTCTATACATGACGACGTACTGAATATGAAGCCAGAATTGCGCCACCACCCTTCAGTTGTTTGTAACTTGCAAAAAAACTAATAATAATAATAATAATAATAATAATAATAAATAATAATAATAATAATAATAATAATAAATAATAATAATAATAATAATAATAATAATAAAAAGCTTCATAGTGACACAATTCTGACCTCAGGTTCACATTCATTGCATCAAAATACATAGAGAAACGTGTGTCAAATCTTTGGTCTGACAACCTTATTTTGTATTATTACTACATCATTACTTGATAGCTGACGTACACGGCGTTGATTTATTCGTAAAGATACTTCACACAAACACTAACAATGCACTTTATTTGCGTATTTAGGCGAAAAATATGAATCATAATACAATTTTCAATTTTTTATTGAAGATTTATGTTAATCTGTCAAAATGAAGTGGCCCATGTTGCTCCAGTATTGAATTTTCACATTTTATTAGATAGTAATTCTATATATTTCCGCCCTGTTTGTCCACTTCTACATTAATGCAAGTCCGCCCCATTTGCCCTTGACTCGCTTTGCCCTATCCCCACCCCCAAATCCACGGTTTGCTTTTTTAATTTTCTAATTAAATTTATTAGAAATTTTATACTAAAGGACGCATTCCTTGACTCCCCACAATACTCTTGTTTTATACATCATACCAAAACAGTAAAGCAGACTTGCCTACAAAAATCATTCAATATGTCACAGTTTTAGGAACAACATAAGTGTTTACACGTTCTTGATTCATGACTGTTTTCCATCTCATGTACACTTAACGCATTCAGCCCTAGATGCAATTAATATCAATTTCCAACTTACATAAACACTTACGAATATAAATATGGTGCGTGTAAAGAAAAACTGGCAAAGGTTATTATTCTCAAACATAGTTCGCATTACGCAGTTCAACGTAAAATAAACAACCATTCACCAGGGGTAATATACATTTTCAAAAATTATTTCGATAACATTTTTTAGTAAAATTATTCATTGATTAATTCTTCTATTACATGTTAAACGTACTTACACTCGTAGACACTACACGTACAACACGTCCTTCTACACATACAACACGAAGACATTTACAATTCTATTATTGGGTTATTGGGCTAGCCTGCTTTTCATCACAATTTTTTGTATTTTTTAGTAAACAGACATATTTTGATTTGCGACTACGCTATGATTGATGTCGTAGTGAACAGTTTCATTTTTATGTGATAGAACAATGTTTACGTAACAAGTAGCTATAGAAAGTCGGCTTTGGGCTTTCGAAAGAAATATTATAGAACGAGATGAAGACAAACGCCGACTCTGAAATTTTGAAATGAGTAGGTCAAAGACACTTTCAATAAATGTGCTTGCATAGTTTTTAGTAAAATTCATGGAAACATGAAGGACATTCACTTAGAACTGTTCACTTTATAAGACACGTGAGGTATGGTGAATCATTCCACCCCAATGTGTTTTCCTTTGCAGCCCGTGCCCAGTCTTTACAATCAATAAACAGATAACGAGCAAGTTTCCATGAATAAGTGCTAAAAATGAACTATTTATATTTTTTATTTCAACTTTCCAATAATGTTTAATCTTGTTTTCTTTAACTCCTCTGTACACTCAATTGAGGACATGAAATTGTTGGAAGCACCAAGGGTGATCAGGTGATTACTTAATGCCACTACTAGATGGATAGTGATTCATATTATTATTGCTATGAACATAAGTACTTATAAGGCACACAGCTTACGTCAACCATAACACACAACCTACGAAACAATAGAAATTTATTACACATGTCACGTCAGCAAGAACTCACTTACACTCATCGAACAAAACATAATATTGTTATATTCAGAGCTGTTGCTATGGTGGTATTCATAAAGACTAGACCTCTGGTAGTTTTATAATTGAGGCGTTAGGGTTTTAATGCTGATATGACATTTTCTAAGAAATCGAGACTATTATTACCCTTTATGAAAGAGAAGAAATAATGTTCCGAGTGATTTCAAGAACAGACAATAAATAGCAATGAGAATTCAACGCGCGTTAAAGATGTATATCTCATGTCGTGTAACCAGTGGTATCATAATGCATTTTCTACATATACGTCATTATTTACCATATCACTATTTCATTATTTCCAAACATATCACTATTTCCTTACTTGTTATAGGGTGTTATTCCAGAATTCGTAAGGTTACAATACCTTGCGATTTATAAGATTTTGTAATAGCTTAAATACCTTCGACCTAGCTACATAATATTAGGTAATGAAATTTACGTACATATTAATTACCTATTAAATCAAATAGTTACGCTTCGATGTTACGATCCTGTGAAACATCTACAGAACGAAATGTTTTAACGCGGTTTTCACATTTTGTAATTTCAAGCTATAGTTGCTCTCTATTTTCTAAATCCCAAACACGTTATCAATTAGGTAATGAAATTTACGTACATATTAATTACCTATTAAATCAAATAGTTACGCTTCAATGTTAAGATCCTGTGAAACATTACAGAACGAAATGTTTTAACGCGGTTTTCACATTTTGTAATTTCAAGCTATAGTTGCTCTCTATTTTCTAAATCCCAAACACGTTATCAATGATTCCACATTTTTCGTACGTAACTTGAAGTTTAACTTTGAAGTGTATGACTAGAAAAGCGAAAGTTGAAGAGTAATTATTCTGTAGAAACGAAAGAATGCATCACCGGAGGAACGAAGTGTTCGTTTATGGCTTCAGTTCCTGCTAAGGGCAGGAAGACTCACTTTCTTATGTTTCAGAGAAGTAGGAAGGCGCAAGCCTGAAGTTCAAGGGAAACAATAACCAAGGCCACCTGTTTCCTCAAGAAATTAACAAGCAAAATAAGACTTCCGAGACGGTCGGGTGTTAGAAGAGAACTTGCGTCTGGCTTATTAATAAACCTTCAAAGAGTTTTCGGAGGGCCCGCAGCAGGGTTGCCCAAGAGGGTTTTGGGCAGGTGACGTGCATAAGAAGGTGGATGGGGTGGGACGTGCCTGGATTGTTTAAGCTTCTTCTGTGTCGGGATCTGAAAGTAACACCTTGCACCCTGTTGTGTTGATCTTCGCATGCTGCAACAAAGTGCAGTTAATTTTTTTTATTATTCGCATGAGTTTACAAAAGAACTCATTACGTACGTTCTAAATTTATCGACAAAATACCATTCGTTCACTGTATGCTGAGGGCAGTATTCTTATGCAGCATTGTAAATTGTGCTATGTGTGTGATGCAATTGAATTGAAAAGTTCGATGTGCTTTGACACCCAACGAAAGAACGTGTTCTAGATTACACTTTCAAAAAGTACCAGACACAAAGGACAAAAATTGAGAAATTCATTTTAAAGGAACTCGTGGAATTCTGCTCTACAATACTTGTTTAAAGACACTCTGGTACGGTCATATAAAATAATCTTTTCAAATTCAGATTATTTAAACTTTCCTTTGCCAATCAACAGTTATTACAAGAAGAATTTTCAGCTGTCAGCAATTTAGGTAATAAAAAATGTCTAACTACAAATATTTACGAAGTTCCTGAATACATAATTTATTGTTGTCGCATTGCATCCTTACAGTAGCGGAATAGTTTCAATTTAAATGTGTAAATTAACTATTAGTTTTTAAAGAAATAACTACAGACCATCTTGGGGTTTCAATGCTAAGAAAATTTGATGGGAATTTGCATGTCTCTTTTAAAAACTGGCGTTTCATTTCATCATTTCAAGATTTCTTGTACTGTCTCCAAAGGTTTAACTACGGGTTTAATATAGACGTAACAGAAAAATAGAAGTAAATAAATTTTATTAACTTTATCACCATGTAGCAAAATTAAACTTCGAATATTTTCTGGCTTTCGGAGCAACTAGAAGCCTTGAATATCGTCTTTGTCTCACCAATTTCTGTTGTTTTCCTTGATACTCTCTTCTCAATAGTAGCTATTTCATTCTTACGTATACTATTGTTTAATTATTAAAGTATCATTTTAAATTTAAAGACAGATTTAAAGATTTTAATCATTAAAATCTCTTTATATTTTAACTTGCTCAATTAGTGCATTTTGACGTTATTTCTCGTCATTTTCAAGTACTGAAAAATGGCTTTATACACATTTATCATAATACGTTACAATTTACTAGGTAATTATTTGTTCAAAATCTTTGAAGATTACCTAGATTAAATTGATATACTTCTTGATGCATATAATTATATACATCGTATTACACGGTACATCATAATGTAGAGGTGTCTCACCAACGATTGACCACCTCCATAACTTCTAAACGGTTCAGAACATTGAAATGTAGTTTTCGCTGAACAATGCGGAATCATGGGCAAGTAGAGTGCCTGAGAGAAATCGTCTATAATATATTTAGTTTTCAAGAAATTTAATCATTAATTGGAAATCATTTAAATTTATATTTTTTAAATGGAACTAGTATATATTTTTCTCACCAGCAATGGATAGTTCATGAAAAGAGGAATGAAATGATTTATCATATGTTATTATTTAACTACTAATGAGAGTATAAAATTAGACTTTCTGGCATGCGATTCGATTTAAACGAACAGTATTCCGTGCAGTACCCTTTTCATCTCTCGCCTTCCTGAGAAAGTGACCTTCGTGGCATCGAGACTGTTTCGCGGAGAAAGGAGCCTGAGAGGGGTGGTCGTGAAGGATAGAGGCATAACTACAGCAATTCATTGTCTTGACACGAATAACATGTGAACAAACATCAACAATAACGACCAGAAGGAGAGATATTTTTCCATTTGTTCATCTGAATTGAACTTTTCTTCTACTAAAATTCCAAAGTAACGATAAAGGAAAAGAACAAAATAAAGAAAAAATTTGTAGCGGAAGGTCGATAATAATAAAGGTCATTTTCATAGTTACTAGAATTGCACTGTAAGAGTTAAACATTTTAAAACGTGGTAAGGGAATGAATGCCTAAAGATTTTCATTGTAATATCTCGATTATTTCATCAAATAATAGATAGGTGGACACTTTCTCTTATTATTTACTGTTAAACTTTCTATTTAGCACCAAAAGAAATAAGATATTTCTATTTAACACAAAGAAATAAACATTTTTGAAATGCTCTTGGCAGTTCTATCAATGTCAATTTCCTAAACTTTAACAAAAATGCACATCTGGAGTCCCCACTACTAATACTAATTGGAGTTTCTCACTTCATAGTGCCACCTGCTGCCGTAAACTTGCAAATCCACGGCATAAGACGAAAGTCTACAATTTTCTTTTCCATTTTAACAGTAATAGAGGTATTGTTGGGAAGTGGAAGAGTAATCATCTTAATTTTAAAAAAAGTTTACCAATGAAGTGACTGCGGTTGGATTCTTGCCAAGTTTGAAAATTATATTTATTATTATCATCATCTTTACGCTACAAATTTTTTCTATGTTTCTTGGATTGATCTTTTTTTGGAACTTCAGTAGAAGACAAGTCAAATCCGGATGAAACAATAGAAAAAATGTCTCATTCTGATGGTTAAAATTGGTATTTCTTAGTGTGACCAGTGTGTCAAGACCATGAATTGCTGTAGTTATGCCTCTTATCCCTCACTACTTCCCCTCTAGTCTCCCCTCTCCGCGCAAAAGTCTTGGCGCTACGAAAGCCATCGTCCTCGAAGGCCAGAGTTGCAGAAGCTGCTACCCGAAATATTGTCCGTTTAATTCAAAATTACATGCCAGAAAGTCAATTTCATTCGCAAATTACTATCAAAATGCTAACATGTGATACATCATTTTATTTCTCTTTTCATGATCTATCTATTTCTGGTGAGAAAAATATATAGTTCAATTCAAACAATTAAAGATCTTTCATTTCTCAAAAAAAAAAACATTGCAGACAATTACTCTACGTCATGTTTCTTTCCCATGATTCCACACTGTTCAGCGAAAACTGCATTTCTGTATCCTGAACCGTTTATAAGATATGGGGGTGGTCCATAGTGGCTGAGACACCTGTATATTTTTCTCACCAGCAATGGATAAATCATGAAAAGACAAATAAAATAATGAATCATATGACTTTTACGTAAACGGACATTTCCAGTTGAAACCCTTGAAATAGTCTCCGTTGGAGAAAGAGGCCTTTCTGGCGTCGACTCTGTTTCTGGGATGTATAAGTCTGAGCGGGGTGGCCATGAAGAATAGAGGTATAACTACAGCAATCCATGTTCTTGACACGACGAACATATAAACAATCAGAATGAGAGATTTTTACCAATTTGTTCTTCTGAATTGAACTTCTGCATTGAACATCTGCATTGAAATTGCTGATTCCCCCTATAGGAAAATAACGTGCACCTTCCCCGAGTCTGAATCCCGGTAGGATGCACGTATCGCGTAGCCTCATGATGGCCAAAAAACATCATCAACAACAACAATAATAATAATAATAATAATAATAATAATGATAATAATAATAATAATAATAATAATAATAATAATAATAATAATAATAATAATAATAATTAAAAAAGTTATTAGACAGTTACAACTAACATACAATCATAAAACTATACGTACACAGAACGAATCTGAAATCATTCCTTCCTCTTTCCGAAGTTTTCTAAACTAAAGAAAAGTATCAAAATAAGCTAAAGGCATTTTTTTCAATTTTCACAAACAATATACCGGAAAATGAGAAGTTTATTCATAACAGTGGGAGTAGTATTACTAAAAACTAACAAATTAAGATGATGCTTAAGCGAATTCTTGGAAGAATCGAATATTTTCTCAATTATTGTATTTAAAAGTATTCGTTAGTCTAATTATGTATTGTTTTCGTCCACTTGTTCTTCTCTTTGCCTTGTTTATTTCCCTTTTTCTTTTCATATTTCTTTCTTTCTTTTTTCGCTTTTTTCATCTTTTTTCCTTATTTTTGCTTATTTCGACTTCTCTTTCCCTTTTCCATGCAATACGAGACACTATCATGTTCACGCTCGTTTCTGATTCCGGATGTGAAAATTCGTCAATTAGGAAGCAGTTGCAATGCGGAGGACGGCCGTGTCCCAAAGCGCAGCTGTCCCACGCAACGCCTTTGGCCACCCCTGCGCGTCCGCTTCCAATTAGGGGCCTAAAAGCGCTGTTTATTGACAAACGCCGCACCTGGCGCGCCAGGGATTGCGGTGCAGTCGCTGCGCTGCACGCCAGATGGAGCGACGGATCGCGACGCGCGCAAGATGGCAGCGCGCTCCTTCAGAGTGGCTGGCAACGAAAAGATCGAAGTCTTTTTCGACTCAGAAATGAAAGAATTAAAGATGTCTCTGATTAAACATCATTTCATAGGTCCTACATTTTCCTGTGGATTTGTAAATGTTGTAACATAATGGTTATGTCTGCAGACAATTTGAGCCGTTGATTCCCGCATTGATCATTGGATCTTATCTTTATAGGACTGATCGTTTTTCTTTTTCTAATCTGAAAAATTGTATTTCTTGGAAATGCTTTGGCAATAATGATATACTGATAATATCTTGTCAACAGCTAGTATGGTCATTCGTCCTGTTATTGTAGAGAATATTTTTTCCGGGATGTGACTGTTTTCCTCCCCGGCGTTTTCCCCAACCAGGTGTCACCCACCAGCGGGAACCGCCCCAATCAGGACAAGCTCGAAGCTTCCGTCTGCTCCCCAGACGTATGTGATAGTGTTTTGCAATAAGTGTAGGTGTGTGTGTAAGTAAGGAGGGAGGATAGCGAAAGATCGCGCGCGGTTCATTGTCCGTTTCTTAGGTGGTATTAGCCTGGTGTTGGTCGGAGAATCCCCATAAAACTAGCGATCATAGCAACCGGCCGGTCGCCTCCAGACAGTGGCGAAATTCGAATTGTTATCTTGTTAGTCGAAAATCCACCATTGTCGGATTCGAAGCCTAGGTTGTCCCGGTCAGAGTTATTGCAGAAATTTTTAAATAAGTTATTTTGTTTCTTCAATTATTCTGTGAATAGTATGTTGTGGTAGATTGAATGAATTGTACATACGTTTTTTTCTCTTTATGTTTTAGAAGCCTTCTTTCATTTCTTTTATTTTTCTGCAATTGCACATTTAACCGCCCATACGCTCATAGAAGTTCGTAAATATGTCTGTCGGAATGCAATATGCACAAAATTGCAAATATTTCCAAGCAAACTACTCAAAACTTTGAGAAAAGTCCTTATGCGGCGAAGAGGCAACTAGGAGAAAGTCCTTCCAAACGCGGCCGACCTCATGTTTTCTAATTTCCTCATTTTCTCGGCACGCGGTCCAACTTTGCAAACCTTGAGTAGTGCGTTATTCCAGAAGTCTCGCCTTATGACTCTCGACACAAGAAACTAGTACGGACGATCTCAGCTAGGGCGCGACACGAACTTTCCGCAAGCAGCTGCTGTCCATCACAACAAAATTAAGTCTGGAGCAACTTCGTTATGCAGGAATTTTTATAGACAGTAATGAATCGGATGCCTACGAGCCTATTTCTTCGAGGAAGACATAAAGAAAGAGTGAAGAGAAAAAGGTTATTGTTCTGGGAAAAAAAAGCTTTTGCAAAATAATTTTATCTATGTTAGTGTGCTAAGTTTTATTGCCATACATATAGAACGTACTTTTGTCCGCTTCATTACAACCTATGTTAAATAATATTTATTTTTTAAGCAAAACATTAACTTTTAAATAAGACAGCTTTGTTACCATCTTACCGGACGGCTGCAATTGCTGACTTTTTAGATAATTACTGAGACTAAGTAATTAAACGACATCACTGGGATGTAAACGTAGTAATAAAAAATATTGGGCAGCCTAAGCACTAATCGTAGCTTAATTATATTCTGTGTTTCATTACCAACATGTCAATGATTAAACAGGTAAACCACATCGGCTATATTTATAATCAAATAATTTTCAGCCCCTTACATCAGACTCACGAAGATGGATTGTTTTGTTCTTCAATCATTAAAGGACGTTCGTTTTCTAGAAAGTTATGAGAAAGGAAAGAAATCAACACGAAGTCCACGATGAAAACATATCCCTCTTTTCTTCCTTCAGTGAGTAAAAGAGAGGCCTGGCAACTTAGTTGAAGAAGAATGTTTATAAGCAGTTACGTATCGGATGCCTGAAGCCGCTGCTGCGCGAAAGACATAATGGAACCGAGGAGAGAGAAAAAAGTTGAGGACGCGCAGAAAAACACGGCTGGATGAGGAAGAGGGCAAGTGCGATGCAATCTCGGCAGTTAATTAAAAGTCTTCGGCGCAAACAACACCTGCAGCTGTCCTCCGCTCGCGAATTTGATTCTCGCTTTCTCTGATCTTCTTCTCGTCTTCGGAATTTTCTTCGTTGAGAGTTTTACGCAAAGAAGTCGCTGTCTCTACTGAGAGCGATACCTTTTTAAGATGATTCTGCTAAGCGAAAACTGTTTCATCGTTGTTTATTGTTTACCACTATTTGTGATTTCCAGTAATGAAGAAACATCAATCAAATGCCTTAAAGTATATTTTATGCTACGATCTTGAAAGGTGTACATTAATATTACGCAAATATACAGTTTTCCATGTAGGTATATAATTCTAGTTTGTCTTTCTGAATATATGTGAAGGGATTTATAGGGAGATGAGCAATCTGTATGAAATCGTTTAATTGTAATTACGCAAGAAGTTGATAATCTCATCAGCAATATCTGTACATCTTTTTTTAGAACCACAAACTATAATTGCGGATCAAATCTACGCTAACAAATGAATACAGCGCTCACCATTATCGACAGTTCATGTCACAAAATAATCCCTACATAATTTTCTCCTTTACCTGTAAATGATAAATCAAATTTATATATTCTTGTATTTCCGCTCTCAATTTCTATTACTGTTGTATATGCTCTAAATAATAGCTCGAAAATTTGAGATTCTTTACCTTGAATTCTATGTTATCCTTTCTCACTTACCACAACTTCATGGAATAAGATACGTAATATATATTATAGTACTTAGATAATAAATTTTTAGAATTCATATAATTCACTTCTCAATATACTAGAACACTAGCAGATTACCCAGCTTTCTCCGAGATCTTTCTTATCCAGTGAATGTGAGAGAGGAAAAAGAGGTACGAAGCAAATAAATTACATTGCAGACAAAGTTGATAAAACATCAATTGCTACTTATAGGTATTTCATTCGATAAAATTTAAATTCAATTAATTTACGATAAATCAAATTATTTCCTAAACACCGGAGAAAAATGTCAATATTTATTATCTTTTCTTATAAAAACTATACAGTTTCCGTTTATAAAAAAAACATTGAGATATTTATACAATTAATACATATTTTTAATTCAATATTATTGCCTTTTAGTACGTATTGCCATTTATTTAGCTTGTACTCAAAACATATATTTAGATTGAGGTTACACGCATATGTGCACTGCAACTCCTAGTTAATTTTATATTGGTTAGATCCATACTCATTACCCCGTCTCCATTTGAAGCTGTCAAATAAACAATGATAACAATTAAAGAACTCAAGTTATTATTTCAGTGAGTTGACTTCGGCTCCAAACACCGTTACCGTTTTCTTTTGGTTGTTAATAACCCGTTATGAATTCTGAGCGTTGAGAGGACAAAGCGACATAGTATGAAATTACGACCAAAAAGTATTTATTCGTTCTATCGTCTATTTGACATTTTGTAAACTACAAAAGTATTAACAATGCACTCGTCAGCCTTGTATTGCAAGAATTAACCATGAAGACTGTAGGACAGCCATTATGACGGTATAAAACCAAATCTGACTCCGGCCGCCTGGGTAGAAGACGTTCAGTAATTGTCATCGCAAGCAATCAATCGTCTGTGTGCGCAATCTAGGAGAAACTCGTGCAAACACTGTCTTACGCACCGCTACCGCTCTCTGGTGGACACGTTAAGCTTTATAACTACTAGACACCGGTCAGTTGATCGCCCTGAATCTACGCTAAAGCGGCTAACATATTATTTTACTTCATTGCCGCTCTTGCGTTTCTTTACCAAATATTCTACTGCACTTGCAGCAGTTGGTAAGACCAGTCCGTGAACATTTTTCATCAAGTTCTTCACAAAACGCTTTTTCTACGATGTCAGTGTCATTTCGTTAAATTAACATTGATAAGTATACATTATTATTAGTAGTAGTATTTGAACAGAAGATATTCAAAGGGTCAGCCTATCATGTCTCTAAAATTATTAAAATTTAGTCTCTATAGTGTAAATCCGATTTTAGTAAGCGATAGCCCGTTATTCTTCATTTAAAGCATTTAAATCATGAAATTTAGTCGTATGGAGAGCTCGAATGTGTATTAAATGTAAAGATTTTCAGTTTTCGAAGGGTCAGAGGTTGAAATGAAAATCGGAACTACACCAGTCTTCTATTCAAGCAAATACATTCAGGAAAGTCTGTCGTCTATTTTCCAGCAAAGTTTGAAACTGTTATTGGCGCTTCACGTTAAATACACCTAAAAATTAAAATACTATCATTATCTCCGTAACGACAGAACTAGACCATACTCCTGACGTATTTTCCAAGTTTTAGCTGAAAATATAATCTAGCGTGACATCCATCCATCTATAAATACAAATTGATTGTCGGGTATAAAATTGAATGTATCTCCTTTCCACCTCCACCAATCTGAATTATGTTCAATCTTAATCATATTATCGATGTGATTCCAATACTTTTTCTTTATATTCTATAATATACGAAGGAAAATTAATGATACCAGAAAAAACAAAAGGAATGGAAATTACATATTAATATCCACTAATAGAAAAACTTTTTTATTAAAAGAAAACCAATTGATATAAGTTTTTAGTTCAGCAATAGTTTTCCCTTTGAGATATGTTCATCACTATATGAAAACTTCGCAGCGTGGCACTATCTAATGATCTACTCTATAATATATTTTAGACCATAAACGTGGTATATCAGGGAACATTTGTTAATATTTCAGATAATATTATGAGAAGAAAATGTATCTTGTCTAGTAACTACAATTTCCCTTTTTATTAAATTTGCCGTCTTATTTTCAATGTAAATACTACATGTTATAATTCCGTTTGGATCGTTCTTTTTTTGAAGAATGCTTTTTCAACAGCACCAATAACAATTATTTGCGCATAATTCATTTTCCACTCAGCTGATTTTTATTAAAAGATTCACCGTTGAAAATTTAGTGTCTCAGAAACGTTGCACCAAATTATTGGACCAATTTCTAGTTTTGAGATGTCGTCGATTCATTTTTAATGACTCTCCAGACGTTTCTTTTTTTCGACGTCACAACCAAATCTCCTTTGTAGACGTCTCAGGTGCTGTCGTTAACACCATCTGCATCTTCTTCTTCAACGTGCTCTAGCAGTTCTCCTTCACATCAATCCACTCATCATCATCTGGAATATTTTCCAGAACTTGTGAGAATCTATAATGTATTCACATGTCTTCAAATATAATAATAATAATAATAATAATAATAATAATAATAATAATAATAATAATAATAATAATAATATACTATTTGTACGGAGAAATAATCAGTCCAACCAAGCGGCCACCGCTTGCAAAATTGGTTAAAAATTTTAATTTTTTATTAACAGAAACAGAAAATCCATGATATTCCCTAAAACTAGATTCATGAATCTCAAGGAAAGCAAGACATGATGACGAATAGTTTCCAAATATTTGAGTTGGAAGCTTGGATGAAATTAATTTGCCTGAGAGATATCGTGATTTATCACTCTTGTATTTTCCCTTTTCCTCCCTATAATATAGTCTACATGTTTTACATTGTTGTCGAACAAAGCGACTGTTGGCTGTAGTGGTGACTACAGAGACCTGCGAGAGGGGGCTACTGAAAGGCACAGCGAAACACTGTTCTTTTACCAAGACTTGGGACTCCGATCAATATCAGGCAAATGACGGGGTAATACCCTAGCAACGCACCGCGCGCGATCTTTCTTTCCTCTTCCTTGTCCTATCCTCACCCCTTACTTACACATAGTTACACTATCGTGCACTAAACTACCACATATTGTATGTCGGAATATCTGTCAGGAACTTAGAGCTAGGCGGTGCCCCGCTGGTGGAAGAGAGATTGTCGGGGGAAACCCCGCTAGCCAAGGGAGGGAGACGCCGGACATCATCACCCGGAAGGGGGGGGGGAGATCATCACCATTTACCGAAAAAAACACACACACACTGTTGTCTAGGCTATCCGGGACGAGCCGCGTCACTGACATGGTGGCTAACGTTTCGGCCAGCGTACTGTGGCCTTCTTCAGAGCGTACTGCTGTCCCGGATAGCCTAGACAACACAAACTCCGGCCACGGAAGCCTACGCAACCAACAACACACACTACACTTACGAGCCTAATGACCTTACAAGTTGACGCGCCTAGAATTACTAATCAACCAATCAATTGTCTTGGCGTCTTCCGATTGTTTCGGCCGCGGAGAGGTCGCTCCTAAGGGCAACTTTCAATGGGCCTCTATGCGCAGGGCCTCCAACACGAAACTCTCGATTTTAGAGCTCCCCATCTGACCTTCCACTTCGCAGAGCGCGCGCCGCGTTCACCTGCCCCTCACGTGTCGTGACTTGCGCGCGCGCGCGCTCGCGAGCGTTTTGCTTTTTGTGGCACGGGCTCACGTGGGACGTCCTGCGCCCATCACCTGCTCTCCGGAAGATGATCCCCACCTCGCGGACGGACTCCGCCCTCCGCTCGAGTGTTTTAATCGGGAGGAGCGGAACAGGACAAACTCGTTTCGGAGGTCGAGATGGCGAGTTCTCTTTCGGCTGGAGATAGGGCTGGATGTTATGCTTGCGTATTAAGTACGAGGCGGAAATGATTGCTGTTAGAGAAAGCAAGCTTCATACTTTTACGAATATAAATTAATATTTACGAATAACATAAATTGATTAAATTCAGTGTAATATAGCATTTGACGTGTACACAAAAATGTTTGTACACTTATCCCTTATTCAGTAATTTCTGTAATGTCAGTCGCACGTGTGGCTGTTTATTTTCTGACTAACCTGTTAAAAACTTTTAACCGGTGCGGTAAAAACGCGCACATGTAATGTTCAGTTATACGCAGAAAACTATTAATTGCTTCAAGACAACTAACGATCCAGGATGGTCAATGAACATGACCATAACATTTACATTTTATGAAATGTAATTATTATGTATGGACGAAATGTGTAGTATGTAAGTTAGCAGCAAGAAAATTTTGTGTGACTTTAATATAGTTGAGAAATGGCTACTTTAGTAGGTATGTGGATGACACGTTGTTGACACATCTGTCGAAATGTCAATGTTTCGGTTGTTTCGGTCGTTTTTCAATTTCGTCTTCCCTACGTTCCACCTTTGGTAAGAGTCTTTATCCTAAAACCTTTAGATTTCGGACTTAACATAAACCTTCGACCTTAAAGACGAAAAAGAAACAAGAAAGGGCCTCAAGTTATTTTGCTTGTCATAATTTAGGGCCGTACATCTATTATAAACTCAAATGTTTCGAAGAAACTGGGATCTCTTTGACAATTGCCCGGAAAATTGCGAGATGTTTCGGGGATTTTCTATCCATAGGCATTCCACAAATTATCATTTCTGCGTTGTCTGCTGACTAGTTGAATTTATATCCGTCCTCCGAAGACGACTTTTGTGTATGCTCCGTGAACTTCGCCATTGATCGTCCCGATCTGTCGCCCTTGGACCACCCTCCCCCGCCAACACAGCACTTCTGCTCCGGCCTCCAAACCTCCCAATCCTCCCCACAGATCCATCGACTCCGACGCCAGCCAAGCCAGCCTGCCTGCCTGCCTGCCTGCCAGCCAGCCAGTGGCACGAAAGTGCTTCGAGGGAATAAGGCAGCTCTTGAAAGAGCCCTCGAAAAGACCCTTTCCATGTCTCAGTCAAACAGAAGCCGCCCAAGAAACTCAAACAGAGGCCCTCTTCCCACGGCCGATCGAAACCGACAAAAGTCTCCGGCTACCCGAGTAGACTCGCCCCCCCTTCCTCCCGATGGAAACCGTAGGTGCTAATGTGGGTTTATTTGGTCAGCAAACAATCGTGGAAAACTTTGTCCGTCGTTACCTGGGAATGTTCTAATATTACGTTGTTTGCTTTTTTTAGAAAAAAGTGAGACATTTATATTGCATTCACATAGTTTATTTATATGGAGCGTGTAATTTAAGATTACTCAGAAAGAAGCTGAGTCATTAGGTAAAACATAGTTGTGAAGTGTGAGATGAAACTTATGCGTGATAATAAGTTATTATATTTCACAACGCATTGTTATGTACTGATTAAACTCGAAGTAATCCAGTTGCAGTTAAGCATCTGTAACGTCTCAATCCGTAGTCACAGATACGTCATCAACTATCCGTGAACTTCTGAGATAGATAGAGAGATGTATTATATCTGCAGGTAGCTTTATTCAACCTGGTGTCAGAACACTGCAATTAACATATTACAATTAGTAATATTGATTCATTGTTTTTTAAATAATGTTAAGACAATAATATTAATGATAATATGATAACAATAAAGACAATAATTACAATAACAGCATTAACTCTACCTTTTATGATTGTCCTGCACAGATAGTTTAATTAATACTGCACTCCACTTCACTTCGCTTCACTTCACTGCACTTGCACTTCACTTCTCTTTCTACTTCTCTATTGCACTACACTTCACAACATGTCACGACACATCAATTCAACTACTACTTTAAATATAATTATATATTTAATAAAGCAATGCATTTAATAGTAATTATCACAATACTAATAATAAAAATAACAATAATAATAATATAACAAATATTTTAATAAGCCTAACGTTCTAATTAATACATTTTACAAATGTCCTTAGTTAATATACTTTTAAATCTTTGTATACCGAGAAAAGGGTTCCATGGCTGTCGTAGGCAACTTATCCGAGTCTGTTTTTGTTCTATTTGTGAAGAAACATTTTTTAACATGTTTTCTGTGGCCTGAACTGAATTTTGTGCTTGTGATCCCCTCTCCTAAAGTAAGTGGGTCTATTGAGACGCATGAAAATGTCTTTCCAAGCTGGATAACAGGCATACGCTTTGTTCAGGGCACAGTCTTGCCTTAAACCTTCTTTTGCCTTAACTATTCTTTTGAGAAATAATAAGACATTCTTCGAAATAATTCGACGCGTTTGTGAGAACAATTATCGATTTTTCGCGATTTTCAAGCATTTTACAGCATCTTTTTATAATTATCCATTATTTCGATATTTTTTAATGAAAAAATATGTTTAAACTACTATTTTTATAGGAAATTTTCCGCAGAATTCGAATCTGTTAATGAAAATATTGAATTTTTTTCTTAATATGACAAAAATTGAAATTTATGATTTTTATTACTTTATTTTCAAAAATTAATTTTAGTATTACAGTACAATTAAAAAGGTAGTTTCTTATGCTTAAAGTACGTGAAAATAAGTGTACATTACGGTACAGGAAATTTTTTTGGGGGGAAATAGTGTTTAAAAGAGTTAAACGCAAGAAATACAATAAAATCTCTTTTCTAAATGTGTTTTATCATTTTTAAATAACCTGTTAGTATTTTCTACTACTTTTAGACTGTTTGGATGACTTCGGTGGTGTAAAACAGTTTTTAATAAAATGTGCGTCCTGAACTTTTTTGGGAAATACGTTTTGCATGAGTTAAAATTTTAAAAAATCGTGAATAATTAATCGATTTTTATCGTTATATCGGAAGAAAATACCTCTCTTCATGATACTGTACGAAATTGAAAGAAATACTCATTACGCCATAGAAAAAGTAAAAAAATGTTGGAGAATAGGGGCCTATGAACGTATTAAACATTTAAATTATACATGGCTATGTTCAGAATCTGGCGCGTGATCGCAAGATAATTTCAAATATAGGGGCCCTGAGCAGTGTTTCCTTGCACATTGCACATTTTCCTGAGTATATGCGTTGAATTCCTCCGGTTTTCTATTTGGTAAAAAACCTAAAAAATATGTGGCCCTAACAAAATCTTAATAATGGTCAAGCTGTTCAGTAAAAAACAGTAAAAACATTTAAAAGAAAAAACTAATCAGAAGAGACTTTTTTTTAAATCTTAACGTTTGTTACACATTTCTTTAGGCAAATCTTTGTCTTCCTGACAACTTCTACAGGACAAAAAGTCAGACGCACTCTGTTCAGATGCAAATCAGATGCATACACATTTCGATTCTCTTTTCGCACGTTTTTGTCTTCGTTGCGCCGTCGTGCTTTCACGCGAGGCACCATCTGTTGCGTTGTGGAGTAGGATAAAGCCGGTGAAGAAAGCGGGGGATGAGGTGAGGTGAGCGGGAGGGGGGCCACGAAAGTCTGACATTGCAAATGAGGATACTACACAACTGCCTCTTTCGCGAAAACAACACGATGTTCCTAATATTACACCAAAGTGTAGAAATGTAAACAATCTATCTTTTTTTTTCTTCAGTGACTTAGTATTAATTAATTCCATTCGCACCAACTATGTAGATAACTACTCCCGTAGGTGTAGTGCATCTGTTTATATCACAGAGAATAGCAGTGTTGCACCTCTGCTCGAATGTCGGCTTGAAAGCCGACCTATGTCGGCTTCTGGAGTTCTTCTCTAGGTATCTCCGCTGCGGGGCTCCACTTCAGCCGGGACTTGCTGTAAGCTCCTTATTGGTCTCCCGATATCTGTGGTTGAGTTGTGCGTATGGGTGCGTGAGAGGCCAGGAAAGAAGACGAGGGTTGACGAAGGAAAGGTCGCGTTTGGTCCGTGGCTCGTTTCTTAAGCTACTGCTTCGACGTTCGCTTGGAATTCGTCGGGGAACCTTACGAAAATACCGATCGGAGCAGCCGGCTGCTGGAATGCTCATCTAGGCACTGTGTGAATCCGGACTATCTTTAGAGCGATAGTGCCGAAACCCTGTCACCACCGGGATTGGAAGAATCTGACTTCCTCCGGTAAACGAGACGTGAGAAAACCTACCATGAAACCCTCTTCGTCTACCACAAACTCCACTCGGATTGGCAGGGAAATGAACCACGGTCACAGCCGAGGAAACGATGTGATGGCCACACCCCAGGTTGACTAACCACTCATCGCACTGTATATTTGTGGTTTTAGTAACACAAAATCCCAACATTACTCACCCGGACTTTATTGCCTCACCACACCCTCCACGACGTCCAGCATCGAGGGTGCGGAGTAATGAAGCATGCGTCTGTACCACAGCTCATCCGGTCCTTATGGCATCCAAGGCATTTCGCGGGGCGGGTACCCAGGACGGCGACGTCCCTCCTCAAATTAATTTCTTCGTCGGGGCTGAAATCCCGTCGACCGCCTGCCGTCGCCGCCACATTAGATACCTTCGGACATTGAGGGGGCTTTCGGGGCAATGCCACGGCGCAGGAGGCGGGCTACTCATTCACTTTTTCGGTTTATGAAACCGGCAAAGCTGGTTCAGGGCAGCAACTGATGTCACTGCAGTTCCCTGACCGGGAGGTCCTAAGTTATAGTCCTGACGATGGCAGGATATTCGACGCTAGCTAGGTCGAAGTCAGTCGCTGCCTGGAGGAGAATTCTAGCGGCCGGTTGCTCTAATCGATAGTTTTTCGTTGATTATCCGAACAACACCTGCCGAATACGGGTATCAGTATCAAACAGGCCTATCAAACGGGCCCCATCAAACGGGCTGCGAACCGCGCACGATCTTTCCTTCTTCTTCCTAGTCTTATCCTCACCCGTTACTTATACACAATTACCCTCACATATACTACATTATCACATATGTCGGGAGACCAGTCGGATGCTTAGAGCTTGGCCCCCCTGGGACGGTTCCTAGCTGGGGGGGATGATGCTAGGTTGGGGAAAATCCCCCCGAGCCGACGTAGGTGTGTGCCATTTACCGCCATATTATCATTATATCGCCATTTACCAAGGAAATTTCAGCCTCCCGCGTTAAAACATTAACTACACTTACGGTATTAATTACCAGAGCAGTTGACGTCCCCGGAATCATCTATCAATCAGATTATGAAGTATTCGATGTCGTTGAAAGTACTGTCAAGTGTCTGAACCCGCAAAGATACTTTTACTGTTCTTCATTAGTTAGCACGTTAACTGTCATCTAAGGCAACGACAATACTGCTGTTGCCGATATTTTATATATTTTTTTTGGTGTCTCTCTTTCCGGATTTTAAAAATATTCCTAAACTAGTGGTCACATGCAATAAGTATATAATGCACCAGTGACCATAAGAAAACCCACTGTGTATGCCACAGTACCCATCAAAGAGTTGCGTTAAATTTCACCACTACGTTTTTAAAGCTTGGAATGGTGTTGACACCAATTCTCAGTTGATGTGTTAAATTAGTGGTAAATAAATTGCCAACCATTATAATATCCACTCTTGTGAGATTTCGATTGTCGGCTTTCATATATTCTGGTTCCATGTAAAAAAGAGTGTTAACAAGAGAATGAGCACTTTTTGAATTGACTATTGTACGTCAATCCTAAATTTTCACAGTTTTATATAACTACATTAACTAATTAAACGTAGAAACACCCCAATAATTATGCATGGTAATGTATCCTTTTGAGGTTAGTTACAGGTGACGTCGCGTGCTGTGATTTGTGTTCAATTGGAGGTGACGAAGATTAAAAATATTCGATTTCATTCGTTGATTTTAAATTATAATTCATTATTATTTATCAAGAATATTCATTATAATATTTACTAATTATGTTGATTGTCCGTTAACACATTATGTTGTTTACGAAAACAACAGAAAAAATATTCATTGTATGATCGTTTTATTTTATGAATATTGTTGCTAATAACCACATTTGGGAGTTTTTCTGTTCCGATTGCCTATTGCAATCGTCAAGTGATTTAATTCCGTTATATAAAAAATACGATATTCTCCGCAGAGAATTCTTGCATTTTTTTATAGAAATGTTTCAGAAGAAAATTATATCATGAGTTATTGCCTAAACCAATTTTAACAGCTCTTCTTATCAAAAACATTTCTTAATATCTGAATAAAATTTAAGAGAGTGTCCTTTGACAATTTTGTCTGCAAACTCACAAACTGTTTTACAATTTGTATGTAATGCCACCACGTATGATGCCGCCTAATAAGTCTTCACCCTGTGGCATTTAACTCTTCCAAGAATGTATTGTTCGTCGGAGGCTGCGGGTGCTCGTGTAACCATACAGGCCCGGCCCGGCCCGGCAGGGCGCGTGGGGCCGTGGCACCTGGTCACAAAGCACAGCGGCGACCTTGACACAGCTGCTCCGGGACCGGAAGTGATGGCGTCGGACCGCGGCGCTCGCGGCGGCGGCGGAGGCGGTGGCGGCCCGGCCAGCTGCTTCAGCTGCCCCCGTCCCACCAACGCCGCATCTCGGCTCGCCGCCCTGCTGTGCAAGGCTTTCTCTGCCACGCCGATGGGTCTTAACGCACAGGATACGGTGCCCCGCTCAAAAGATGCCATTGAAAATAAATGAAAGGTTGCGTGGTAATTCTGACCATCATTACTTGGATTTCCTTTCCGTGTTTTGTTGTAAAGTAAATGAGTCAATGGGAGAAATTTGTAAGACACAGTTTTGATTAATTAATTGTTTTTGTTAATTTTGGCTTGAAATTTACGCAATAAAGAAATTCTCAAAAATTGACCTTGAACTTTGTTTTTCAAATTCTTTCTTCAAATTTTTTCCAGGTATAAAACAAGGAAGGCTGAAAACAATGGCGCAGGACTATTTTTGTTGAACTCTTTGAATGTTTGAAAATTGAAAAGTTATAAATAATGCGAGAAAGTATGTGCTGTTGAAGCACCTCTAGTTTTGTACATGGACACATGCATCAGACAATTGCTGGACATTGTGTGTATATGCATTCACTAATATTTGCTTTTTAAAACAGCCAACCTTTGACCTTTAAAATACTATCTTCGCTTCGTCAGCATAACCTCTCGAAGCAAGAATATACTCTCGATTTAATCTCACACCCAGACGTTAATAAAGAAACATCTAAAGCTTTCGACGGATTGCAACTTGTAATACAAATCGCCCAACCACAACTACAATATTGTAGTTGTTCCAACAACAATATTGTTCTAGTCATCATGAAAATGACGTAATGAATAAATGACAGCAGATAAGCGTTATTTCTATTAATTATAATATATTATTACAAATGTTTTGCCCTCGCTGTTTAGCTCATTAGTTAGCGTGCTCGCTTTAAATGACGCCACCCCGCGTTTGATTGCCGGTAGGGCAAGATTATACTACTGTGCGTTTTCGTTGCAATGTCCCAATATACGTTGCTGTGTGACGATGCGAAAATTCACCTCACAGACTGAGAAGACCAGAATACGGCGTTTGAACTAACCATACGTATTCCGTAACCCATGGCCGCGAGGCCGGAACGCTGCTGTTAGGCCCTGGTCCCTACGCGGGCTGATGCGCCCAGTACAGACAGATTATAAATGTTTTACAATTAAAATCAGTTAATAAGAGCAATGTGATAACGCATATATGGCCTATTTCCTTTCATTAAAGAAAAAAGCACGAAATTTCGTTCAGTAGTACGCTTAAATTTCATTCTAAACGAAAATGTGTTTTGAATATTTCAATTGCCTTACTACAGCTAAACAGCAAAAATAATAATAATAATAATAATAATAATAATAATAAATAAAAAAACCTTTTCCACAGCTCATAGGGTTAAATCTAATGGTGTTTTACGACACACGGTAATTAACTAGCAAGATGTTTTTCTGCCAAGGAGCTGAAGCATTCAGTTAGTGGTTGTGACAGAGTTTTACAACGCCCTTCTTCTACATGCTCTGACCTCAACCCATTTTAACGACTCCTTAAGCACCCGCATTTTTCTGTGTTGCGTCGAAGAATGTTTAATGGACGAGCGTTTACTGTCATGAAACAACGGTTTTGTGACGTGTACGTCTCTTTATTGATTCTCTCATTTGTTTTCCAAGACGTTTGTGAGTAATTAATTTAGTTAGTCTAGAAGTTAATTATATTCTGAAATATTTATTTGTTTTGAATTTAATGAAATTGTCACATCAAATTTGCCAAATATTATTTTCTGTTCTGTGATGTTTTCTTGGCCCAGGTCGTTTACTACAGGAAACACAACAACCTCCAATTCATTCATGAACATTTTTACTGTGCGCTTGGCCGTGTGTTAGGGGCAGTCCTCGTGAATGTTTTACTAGATATATGAACTTTTTTTTTAATTGAAGAGAGAGATGTCATTTAGTCTCGAGGATCTTTCGTACATTGCAAATCTATTATTTACTACAACCAGACTTACTGTCATCCGATGGAAGGTATATACAAATGATTTTATTATAAGTAAGTTCTCAAGTGCTTTACAATTCAAGCACAAGAGGTATTTGAGAGGATTATTTCTCAAATGATAAAATTTAGTTAGCCAGTACTGAATTTTGCTTATATTCTCAAATTAATTTCGCTGCATGTTGCGGGAACCCAATGTAGTAGACTCCAGGCCATTGATGTAGGAGTAATCTGTCAGAAATTAAACGCCACATTTTCACCAAATTTTAACTATGGTGCTAAATTAGTATAGCGCATTAAAGCAACAAATCAATGATAGTTGAGTGATCATTTTCTACAAGGAGGGGTAACAATAGTTAATGCAACTAGTTTATAATGTTAAGCTTTATTGAATTAGTAATGTTTTGGAAACGAGCTAGTTTTGAAATTTGTGAAAAGGCAAAAAAGCAACATTATAAACGAGTCGAATACGCTATTTTTTGCATAACATCATTATAAATTTATAAAAGAATCAAAGCTAATTTTATGAAACAATTTTGTGACGTCGCGGATATTTGACATCTGTGCGAAAAACGTTGGTTGACTGTTTCGATTACCGCTTTCACCCCACAATTATTTTGCTGCCATTGGCTGAATGTGTTATGACGCAATTATTCCTGCCATGCACGGCAAATATAATACGTCATAATCTGTGCCGTAAGATATCCTTTTACGAATGATTTCTTATAACGAAAAGGATCGTTTATCTTAGCTGAATGTGCTTTGCAGACTTTGCTGTAAATTAATCACAATTCACTCCGCATCTCTCCATTCAACTTAACCTCAGAGATGCTAAGCGAAGCTTTAGCGAACTGGGTTCTATCAACATATATAATTGAGAAATTTCAGTGCTTTCTACAATAGCTTACTATAAATGTATATGTGGGATGAGAATTATAATATCCACAATATCCAAGGTATTTGAGCAAAGAAAAAAATCGACCGCAATATATTTGGAGAAATTGAAAAATATAGAATGAATCAGCAATATTTTAATTAGAATAAGTCACATCATCAACTTTCAAACCACACCACCAATATAACCACTGAAACAAGTGCATATCGCGGCGATAAGGGAAAGTTGAGTATGGGATACTTGAATTTCATTGGTAGATTGTTCATGAGTGAAATGAAGAACTTAAGGTGTTTTCTTGGAACCTAATAGAATGTAATATTGTAATATTCAAACTTTAAAAACAATTCTATAGATTTTGATATTAACTTTACATGTAACAAACAATTTACGTAATGCCCTAATCGAATTAACTTCTCTGCGTTACGAATATATAGTATTAGTCTTTTCTCTGTTATTCCGTTAACGTACAATTATAATGCACTATACTTGCATATACTGAATTATTTCAAGAATATAATGCAAATGATTACAAAAGAGTGTTCTGTATACTAAAGCATCGTGTGACATTAATTCGACTAATATTATAATATTACGAGAGAAAAGCAATTTTTGACACGCATTATTTATCCAAGACCGTGCAAACAACAAACAAATTTTAATGAGTTTCATCTCACTGTCAAATTAAATCCGAGTGGCATCTTGGAAAGCTTCATTTATCAAGTCCCATCTTCCTTCACGTAGACCCTGGGGGAAGGTTTGTGGTACGTTTTGTTGCAAGAGCTGCTGGGACTTACAACATTCCATTACAGAAGGGGAGACTCAAGTTGACGACAACTTGAAACGTCGTTCATCACTAAACCAGAAACTCGTCTTCTAGCCATTGGCATGCAGCATTCCTGCCTTGTTAATCACATTCGAATGTCGACTGACAAGAGGGTACAGAGGGCAAAGAGGAGTGAAATTGGAAAACGTAATGCATTTGAATTGACGAAGGATCGGGAGATATGACTATCAAAATGATAGGTGGAAATGGTTCATATACTCTACCAAATTTTATTTACATTCAAATAATACAAAAGTTATGGTTTCTCGTGTATGAAAATTCTTAGATGTAGTACCTGTTTTTACGACATGAAAAATAAATTTCATCTCTTAAATTATTAATTATCTTCGAAATTTTATCTGTTAATATCATTATTATTTCATCTCTATAAATTGTATCCTAAACTATTGTATTGATAAAACAAATTGTGATCCAAACTGCAAAAATTGGAATAAATAACCCCAAATTTTGTATTACAATTTTTTATTTAATGTTCCTGTATCTAAAGAAAAAGTGAAAATAAATCTTATTGTCTTAAATTCAGAATTTGGAAACTTTATCGGTAAGGAAAAATAAATGTTGAACGCCACAGAACCTGTTGGTGTGGCCAATTTAGAACAGGTCCAGGCAATTCATGGGGAAAATAGCAACGCGCAAGGTTGAGTTTAAAAGAACTTCAAACGTAGTACTGAGTATTTCATTTATTAAACCATTAGAAAATGAAATAACCATTAATATAATAAGCGTAAAGTATAGTACTCTAACAGGCCTGCATCACCAAGTGATACATATTAAATCCCTTCCTTATTCGAGTGGGAAGCCCTGCCCTGCAATGAAACGTATAGTTTCAAATCAATTTCATATTTGTAGTGAACTAATTTCGAGATTACTTGCAATCTCAAAATAGTGAACATTTTCCCACAACACCAGGCATTTCATACAAAATGCCGGACAACAGTTAATTTTCCCACACCGCCACTACCACCAGTTCTCAGTCGACCTGTCACGATGCTAATCTCGTAATGAACTTCTGAACTGGTGTTCCTTCCTCAGAGACAATTTCCTCTTATCTTGAGATTGCCATCGAGTTGCCGTCTCCCTCAAACGTCCCTCCGGTCTCCTGCAGGTGGAAGTTGACAGCGAACTGTGAGAAATACGCAACGGACTGCGTTGGAAAGTTGCATGGGGCATATTGCGGATGGCTGCCATATCTCGTTGCTTTTCGTTACTGTCCTTTCAATATATTGGTATATTGATTGAGAAAACGTTTC